>CM062807.1:1083432808-1084164620 GCA_031772625.1 Pinus tabuliformis
CCACGATCGGTCCACCAAATTCGATATATAATGTGAATCCACGCTGACCACACCACAGTCAGCTCTCCATCGTAATCACACAAAATGGATCTCCAACGTAGATCCAAATAGACTCGTTGGGAAATAAAGCAACGCTTCACTAACCACATCTCCATAACTAACTAACTCGGTCCAACACTAGTGAGGCAGCACTGATTGCGCTCCTTTTCACGCAGAACCCGTCAACTTCAACCATAGCTTCAATGGGCAATAGACTTCCTTTCAACCTGCTCTTTCAAAATATCTTCACCGTCATTCCACGAGCGTTTCCTGTAGCCGTCTCCCTCTCAAAGGCAGATCTATTGGGCGAGCTCCAATATTCCAGCCTCCGGGAAAAGCCACATGTGTTTCAACATACCGAGCTAGTAGAGGACCAAACAAAAAACGAGCAGAGGACCGATCACCATATCGACACCAAGCACTCGAACGCATCTTGCCGGATCCTCACATCGAAACAAGAAATAAACTCGCAGACCACGCTCCTGATGTAATCCCTCTCGCAGACCTTGCATCGGCCACAACCGCCGCTCGTCCTCAGCTCCAACCACAGGCGTCCTCAAGCTATTAGGCAGTCGCTCACACAAACTTGAAAAACACTGATCTCAGAAAATATCAACGCTCAATGCCCAAGAACAAATAGAGAAACTCCATAGACCTCTCCAAACTCAGCGCACCAGAACACCGCCCAGCTCACCGGAACTATGTTCGATGCTCGATGGACAAACTAAAAATTAAAAAAAAAATACTCTTTTATTTCCTTAGCCCAGGAGGGGCCAAGGGCCTAGGCCCTCACGGGCTCTGATGCTCTGATACCAAGATAAAATTGCAGACACTCAAAAATATATTCTATATCTCTTGAATGAGGAAATTACACACATATTTATACAATCAATAGTCTCAAGATAGGAATTTTATCTTAGAAGTACAGTAGTGTGGTTGAGAGATTCTCTCAACCACACACTAAACTAAGAGAAACTAAATTCCTATTATGTAAGAACAAACTCCTCAAATGGAGAATTACAACCATAGACAAGTAGGAATTAATTATTTCTAACTTCATCTAACTTGGATGATTTATGAAACAGGAGTTCATTGTGTGGATACATAGCCGCCATTTCAATCTCAATGAGCTTCAATTCACTCATGGACATCAGCTGCAATGAATTCGTCTAAAACCGATCCAAGAAAAATGGAGTCGCGGTGTTCTTAAATTGATTGGCACCTTAAGCAACCAGTGCATTTTACTGCAAATGCAAGGTGTCGAGATGTTGTGGAATGAACATGATCCAACAATTATCTGTGGGGCTGAGTCCTCCAATTTCCTTTGCAAACGAAAGGGCATATGGCAATGTCACTACGATATCGTTTTTAAGATGAAGAAAATGGTTTTCGCCTCAATTTTTCCAGAGTCGATGGAAAAATCCGACAATGTCAAAGTTCAGATTTTATGCAAGTCTCCCAGCAGTGAATTTAAATGTCTATTGTGGCAGTGGAATGGATGTCTCGTATGGGATTATCATGGGTTAGTGTTAATTTAGGGTCTATTTTTTTCAGGGTTTCAATGAGGAGCCACCTCTCAAACTGTTCTAAAAGGAATATTTAAAAGTTTTTGATTGTGGGTATGTTTGCATGTTCAAGTTTGTTATTATATTGTGAAAGAATCAAAGGAGAACCACAAAGAACAGGCCAACTATTCAACAGAGTAATGTGGCTCGTAGTGCTCCAAGAGCAGGGCATGTTCCAAGAGCATTAGTCACAAGTTGTATTTAATAAGGTCAAGCTGGTGTGACTCGTCGTGCACTACAAGCTATTTATATAAAGTCAAGTTATAGAATTATCTTTTGAAGACATTCTGTACCCAAAATGCTATCCTAAATAATTGATGAATATAGCAAAAGGCAATATATTCAATAGATGGTGGAAGTTTTATAGGATGGTCTAAAGCATTTATGTCTTAAATGAATAAAGTGAGAAGCTCGAAAGTGTGCTGAAGAAAAAAGCGAAAACTATGAGATTTAAGAGTGGATATGAGTGCTAGTGATGACCATATTAAACAAATTTCACAGAGATTCATTCACTGTTGTAATGTCTACTTTCTACTTTTTTCATGTAAGCATTAAAGAAGGGTAATGAAAGTAATGCTTCCATGACTTCCAAGTTGTAATGAGTTGTAATTGTGTGAGTTCCTAGGTTAGTAGTTGTATTAGCTATTTTTAGTAATCTAAATCCACCATTCTGGGATCTAGAAGTATTATGTATTCCTATATATGTAATGTCTATGAAATCAATAAAATCATAGCGTGTTTAGTGTTGTGTGTGCAATTTCTCTCACTTAATTCAAATTTCTAACATGGTATCACAGTGAGTGTTAGCGTGACTCCCTCACTCACTTAAATCAGATTTCTAACATGGTATCAGCGAGTGTTAGCGTGACTCCCTCACGGGAGGACCAAGAAGATGTAAAAGAGTCTTGAGAAATGATTATCTATATATAGACTTCTGAGTTTCGTTTAGTTTAGTGTGTGACGTTCATGTTCCTGTGTGTAGATGTGTAAATCTGTTTTATTATTAAGTGGTGTTCTAATGAGATTTTCAATAAAGGACACTGCGCTGTTGTGAGAGTGTTTTAAAGAAAAAGCGCGAAATGTTGAGTCGTTGATGTGAGAGGGTAGGTATTACAGGAGAAAGCCATATAAGTTGAGTCGCTCAACTGAAATACAAAAAAAAATGGCCATTACCACATATCAAAGGACCACCGCATATAAAAAGCAACCTCTAGATATCAAAATCGAGGAGAGTCATTATGGTATAACGAGTTTGTCGGCGTTATAATCCATTAGATCTATTTTAACTTATTGCAGATGATGATGCAAAGCTTGGGAATCACTACATTGAGTTTAAGTGTCCTTAGTTCTCTGTTTGGATTCATCGCACAAGTGAGATCCAATTCTGGTATCACCAATAATAACTCAAGGTGCTATAGTATAAAATGATTTCTTCGAGTTCTTTCTTGTCTCCGTGGTGTTAATAATGGCCCTAGTCGGGACTGAATTCAGCAGAAGAGATACGAAGGAGCCAGATTTCATCTAACTTAGATTATTTTTGAAACAAGAGTGCACTATGTGGATACATAGCCGCCCTTCTAATCTCAGTGAGCTTCAATTGCACATGGACATCAACTGCAATGAATTCGTCTAAAACCAGTTAAAAAAAAAGGGAGTCGGGGTGTTCTTAAATTGAATGGCAGCTTAAGCAACAAATGCATTTCACTGCAAATGCAAGGTGTCGAGATGTCGTAGAAAGAAGATGATCCAACGGTTATCTGTGGGGCTGAGTCCTCCAATTTCCTTTGCAAGCGAAAGGGTGTATGGAAATGGCATAGTAATATCATTTTTAAGATGAAGAAAATGGTTTTCATCTCAAATACATTTGTATCAATATTTCTAATGCCTTGGAGCAGTAGGTCGAAAATGATGCAAAGGATTCAGTTTTTCGTGGAAGGAAAAATCTGAATCCAATTTTTCCGAAGTCGATGGAAAAATCCTATGAGGTAAAAGTTCAGATTTTATGCAGGTCTCCAAGCAATGAATTAAAATGTATATTGTGGCAGTGGATTGGATGTCTGGTATGGGATTATCATGGGTTATTGTTTATTTCGGGTCTATTTTTTTATGGTTTTAATCAAGAACCACCTCTCAAACTGTTTTTAAAGGAAGATTTAAAAGTTTTTGGTTGTAGGTGTGTTTGTAGGTTCAAGTTCGTTATTATACTGTGCGATCAAATAAGAATCGCAAAGAACAAGTCAACTATTCAAGAGACTAATGTGGCTTTCCCTACTCAGGAAGAATTAGTCATAGGTAGTTCTTAATAAGGTCAAGCTGGTGTGACCCTTCGTGCTCTCATAGTGTCAATACAAATTATTTATACAAGGTCAAGTTGTAGAATTGTCTGTGTTGGGGATTTTTCTCATAAAATCCCAAAAACAAAAAAAAACCTACACACAGAGGCAATGCTCTGTTTCTTTCTCTCCACAGGATCCTTTGTGCACAGGGAAGATTTAAAAAAAAAAATTGAGAACAGAGTATTACATACTCTGAAAAATGATTTCTATTCATTAAACATAAATGCCTAATACATATTCATCTTCTTTGCTGAGAGGGATTCACCAAAAATACATTCAACCAACAAAATATTTACTCTGTCTCCTTCTAAGAATTTACTCTCCTCGGTAAAATTCTCATTTTCCTTTACTGCTGTAAAACCCCTTTTACATTACTGCTATAAAATAAATTTTTACATGTGCAGTAAATCTTACATTACATTCACAAAAAAAATTTACTCACACCATATGATTCTTCATTCGCTTACTTCCCCTTTGTTTGGACAACACCCAAAATACATTTCAACCTCTGTTCTTTTGTTTCGCACTGCTGTGCGCTTTTACAACATACATTAAAAAAAATTATAGAAACATATGCGCTCCCTGTTTTTCTTTATGCACTGCTGTGCAATATCCTCTCTCACACTACAGGCTTTTCATTACAATGAGCAACTGTTTTTTATGCACTGTTGTGCAACACCACCTGCTTTTTCGCTGCCGCAAGCTCGTTTTGTTACATTCGTTGTATATTCATTAACACATTGCACTTCTATGCAAAACTCCTTCGTTTCCCTTAAAAAAAAGTCAACTACATGAAGGCATATCGTATACATTTTAAAAAGGATATGATAATAATACATGCCGTGAAAAAACATAAATATTTACCAACTTTCTACGAATTAGGAAGAGTTCCATTTAATTCCTTTGCAGACAGGACTGGCGGTCAAACAAACTTTTATTTCACTCCACGCAATGTATTTAATTCGTTGCAGGCTCATATGCAGGTATGTAGGTTTCATTGATGGACGGCGGAGAACATTGAAATGAATCGGACGGTGGACAAAGATTTCGGGAGGCTCCTTTGTGCTGAACATTAGCGTCCGAAAAGTCAGTTCTGCTGACGTATGTAGAGGACCACGTGGCTGCATTACATTCTATCGGAGTCCACTGTCCGGAAACTACTTTGTGATCAAAGGCGGTCCGATATGCTCTGGTGGTTTTGTTGAGCGGTTTTGGGTGCATTAATTGCTGCTCCACTGGTCAACTCAGGCCACTGTTGAAATTATGTTTTCAACACTCCCCTTTAATTTCAACTGCTGGGCGTTCAAACATACCCAAACACTTCCTCACATAGAGGGATTCACCAACACTGCTTCTGATGCAGTTCCACAAACAACAAAATAGTCTTCCTCTTAACAGAGGGATTCACCTGAGACTGTGCTGAAGAGCACCTTCCTCTTGACAGAGGGATTCACCTGTTTATGCTAACAAGCATCTTCCTCTTGACAGAGGGATTCACCTGAGATTGTGTTGAAGAGCACCTTCCTCTTGACAGAGGGATTCACCACACTATGTTGAAAAGCATCTTCCTCTTGACTGAGGGATTCACCATGACATTGTGCTGAAAAGCACCTTCCTCTTTAACAGAGGGATTCACCAAGAACTTCACTTCCTCTCACATAGGGATTACAACCACACACTGCTTTGTGTTATATACTTTTGCTTCAAATACAATACCAAAAAAAAATTGGATTTGATCTACGCTGCTGCGTTTCACCATTTTTTTAATTACATAAATCAACACATATATTCTATGCACTGCTGTGCATCTCCCCTTGACTGTTCGCTGCTGGCTTGCCTCCGCAATTCGCACTGTTGTGCGTAAAAATTTCCCACACTGCTGTGTCCGTTACCCTCACTGCACTTCTATGCATCTCATTCTATTTTCTTCATTCGCTGCCCTTTTCGTTTCACTCATTACACTGAGTTACTTGCATATAAAATGAATCATCCTCACACTGTTGCGCTTCATTCTCCACAAAAAAAAATTAACACGGGCTGCCCCCGTTCCTTTTTACACCATTGCTTCACACAATCTTCGTCTTCATTTTTTTTATTTACACAATGCACTGTTGTTGCATATATTGGATTTCAGTTCAATGAACAACACACTCACTGCACTTACATTTACTGCTGTAAAGAAAAATTTCTTTTCCATGTGCTGTTGGGTAAAAGCATGTTAATGTGTCTCATTATATGGCAAAAGCAAAAAAGTACTCAAATAAAAAAAAGATAAAAAAATAATATAAAAATATCAATTAAATGAGTTGAGTTTCATACTTGTTAATTATAAAAGATAAATGCTAAATTTGTAACAAAGCTAACTCACAATAAATTTTGGTAAAAGCTATAGTGAACCTATTTAATGGGTTTAGAAAATATAAATAATGTTATAAAAAGTAAATACTAAATTTGAAAATAAGTCAACTGATAGTAAATATTGGTAAAAGCTATGGTTAATCACTCACAAAATATAAATACCTTCATGTAAAGTTAAATGAAATGCTAAAACTCTTTAAATATATATATATATATATATATAGAAGTAGAATTTCTAAACAAATAATTTTATATATTATATTTTGAATAATATAAAATACATTATTATAATCATAATTAAAAATTTTATTATAAAAAATATAAAATATATTTTAAAAAATTTCAAAAAATAATTTTAACATTTTGTTATATGTTATTTTCAAATTTCTATTAAAAAAATGATTTTATAAACTTGAAAGGGTAGTTTCTTGGGTCGCGGTTTTATATATACCAAAATATGATCATTTTTACTAGTATTTTAATAATAATTAAAAAATATGCTTATTTTTTATTTTTAAATTTGTTTATCAATCTTCAGAATGTTTACAACACATCTCTTAAAGAAATTGGAATTAAAAAACATAAATCAATAGAGAAATGGGGGGTCGCGGTTTTGTCACTACTTCAAAATTTATGTAAAATATTAATGATACCTTTTAAAGAAAATGAATAAATTATATAAAAATTATATATTAAATTTTAGAAAAAATATGACATGAAATTGAATTTAAATTGACATGTTTTGTCTTCTTTTACCACCACCTAGTTTTTGATGATTTTGTGAATTTAAGAGTAAACATTCCAACTCCATTTATTTTTATAAAACTTCTTTGCCACAAAAAGGGAAAAAGTGATACACATTAACATGCTTTTACCCTGCTGCCCATTCCATTTCGTTTTTTTTCAAAAAAAAAAATCATGCTGCTGCATTTTTCATATTCACATTGTTGTGTGTTTTTACTACATATTCTCCAACAACAAAAACAAGACTTGCATTACCCTTTTCACTGCTGTGTGAAAAATTTCATTGCATTCTCAAACACTGGGCATTTACGCTCTGCTGCATTTTGCCCTCTTCTCATTTTCCTCTCACTGCTTTGCGTTTTCATTGCCAATACAAAACATTTTACATATGCTGTGTATTACACTCACTCTGCTGTGAGTATATTCTCTCTTATTACATAAAAAGAAAACTACATTCCACTGCTATGCATTTCAATCCATGTGTTCCACAAAAAAAATTTCCATGCTGCTGTCCATTCTAATCCATGTGCTCCACACACAAAAGTTTCCACGCTCCACACACAAAAGTTTCCACGTTGCCCTTGTTCTATGTTCTGCCTTCGCATTGCTGTGCGGGTCTCCTTTCTTCTCATTTTTCTTATCGCGCTGCTGCACTTTACATTTCAACGCTGCCCCTTTTCCTTCTCCGCACTTCTGTGCATATTGCATTGCATATGTGATAAAAAAAAATTACATTTTTCAACACCGTTGCGTATTACATTTCAGAGGGATTAACAAAAATATTTCATTTGCGCTCTGCTGCGCTGCAATACATCCTCCACGCAATCTCCATGCCCTGCAGACTTTTCTTCTCTGCTTTTATGGCAGATTTAATTCCATATCTCTCCCCTATAAGAAGATCTTCATCAAAGAATATAGTTCAGCAATAATGATAAAAAATTACAAGCTCCCCTTAACTGTATGCATTGTCTTTTTTTCAGCAAAGTTTTCTCAAAAGAAACTTAGATCAGCTGGAGAGCTCAAGGGACTTTCAGGCTGTATTTCCTTCTTTCTCCATACTTGTGTAACTTTCTTCTTTGGCATGGGTCTAGCTTGTGTAAGAACCCATGTTAAGTTACAATCACATGCCATATGCCCAATGTTATGACACTTGAAACATTCTACATTGTTCATGAATAAGAATTCATGATTTCTTCTTGTAAAATTATTTCTTGGAGATTGTCGGAGACTACAACATCTATCTCTATGAAATGCTCTACAGTCTTTTGCCATATGACCAAAGTTTGAGCAAGAGTAACAATAACCATAAAATGAACTTTGGTACCTGGGAGATGGAGGTTTCCTTGATGTACTTCTGAAGCCTTGCTGCCTTGAGATTCTTTGATGATAACCATTGCATCTTGCCTCTTTGACATCAGCTACATTTCTTCTTGGAGCTGGTTTTCTACTTGGAGTAGGATTTCTTCTATTGTAGCCTTCATTTTTCTCCTTGCCTTTGCTGGAACTAGGAGCATCACAATTTCTTTCTGGCTTCTTCGCATCTCCTTTGCTTAAAGCATTTTCATTCTTGTTTAAGTGTTCACCTACATAGCTGAGTCCTAATTTATCAGATGGAGATCTGTGATAGCTGAGCATGTCATCCAAGGCTTGAGAGCTCTTCATGATTTTGTTCATTCCTTCAACCTTTTTCCTAAGAAGAACAATCTCTTCTTCCAGTCTTTCACACTCATTATTCTTCTTTGTAAGTTGTTCCTCAGTTTCTTCTTTGCTACGAGTAGCTTCAGCTGCTACTATTTTAAGGGAGATAATTTCTGTCTTCATTTTGGAGATTTCTGCTTGACTGCTTTCCATTTTCTTTTCAACTTCTTGTGCCTGTTTCCTGGCTTCTTGTAGTTCAGACTTAAGGGAGGAGACCTCTACCTTGTACTGTCTAATCTCTTCTACAAGCTTGTTCACTCTCTTGTGCCTTTGTTCAAGTTGACTTGACAAGGCGTCTTCCTGCTTATTTGCTCTGATTTGTCATAGATATGACTTCTTCATGATGTTTCCTCTTGCATTAATCAAGCTCCTTCTTAAGCTTGACGAGCTCTTCATCCCTTTCTTTTACTTGAAGTTTGATGAGGTCAACCTTCTCACATTCAGCTTCTATGATGGGTTTAGAATTTTCTTCTTCACTGATGGTCATGGTTAGTGCTCCCTTTGCATGAAGGTCATGAAGTCTGTCCCATATCTCCTTTGCTGATGAATATTTTCCTAGATTCTTCTTTATAGAATCAGGGAGTCCATCCAAGATAGTCTTTGTTGCCTTTGCATTGTACTCCTTGGATTCTTTATCCTTCTTGCTATCATCAATCACTGATTCCCAAATTTCAATCCCTTCAGACTTTAAGAAAGTCCTCATTTTTATTTCCCATATATCAAAGTTCCCATCGAACCTTGGAGCCTCAAATAGAATGCTTTTAAATAGATTGTCTTCTATTTTAATAGAAGAGGGAGGCACAACCTTAGGGGGTTTGGACACTTTCTTCCTTGACCTTGCCATTCTTAACTATACTCCAAAATACTTGACTGTGTTTTTAAAACGACTCACTGTTTCTTCAACAACAACACAGAAAAAAACTTTGAGGAATACCTGGGTTTTTTTTGCCTGAGACTTCACTCTGCTGGAGAAGCTTTCTCTGCTGCAACAAGAATCTTTCCTTCAGCTTCTTTGACACCTTCAAAGAGCCTGAACCTGCTATGATACCATTGTTGGGGATTTTTCTGATAAAATCCCAAAAACAAAAAAAACTAAACACACAGAGGCAATGCTCTGTTTCCTTCTCTCCACAGGATCCTTTGTGCACAGGGAAGCTTTAAAAAAAAATTCTAAGAACAGAGTATTACATACTCAGAAAAATGATTTCTATTCATTAAACATAAATGCCTGATACATATTCATCCTCTTTGCTGAGAGGGATTCACCAAAAATACATTCAACCAATAAAATATTTACTCTCTCTCCTTCTGAGAATTTACTCTTCTCGGTAAAATTCTCATTTTCTTTTACTGCTGTAAAACCCCTTTTACATTACTGCTGTAAAATAAATTTTTACATGTGCAGTAAATCTTACATTACATTCACAAAAAAAATTTACTCACACCATATGATTCTTCATTCGCTTGCTTCCCCTTTGTTTGGACAACACCCAAAATACATTTCAACCTCTGTTCTTTTGTTTCGCACTGCTGTGCGTTTTTACAACATACATTAAAAAAATTACAGAAACATATGCGCTCCCTGTTTTTCTTTATGCACTGCTGTGCAATATCCTCTCTCACACTACACGCTTTTCATTACAATGAGCAACTGGTTTTTTATGCACTGCTGTGCAACACACCTGCTTTTTCGCTGCCGCAAGCTCGTTTTGTTACATACGTTGTATATTCATTAACACATTGCACTTCTATGCAAAACTCCTTCGTTTCCTTTATAAAAAAAAAGTCAACTACATGAAGGCATATCGTATACATTTGAAAAAAGATATGATAATAATAAATGCCGTGAAAAAACATAAATATTTACCAACTTTCTACGAATTAGGAAGAGTTCCATTTAATTCCTTTGCACACAGGACTGGCGGTCAAACAAACTTTTATTTCACTCCACGCAATGTATTTAATTCGTTGCAAGCTCGTATGCACGTATGCAGGTTTCATTGATGGACGGCAGAGAACATTGAAATGAATTGGACGGTGGACAAAGATTTCGGGAGGCTCCTTTGTGCTGAACATTAGCGTCTGAAAAGTCAGTTCTGCTGACGTATGTAGAGGACCACGTGGCTGCATTACATTCTATCGGAGTCCACTGTCCGAAAACTACTTTGTGATCAAAGGCGGTCCGGTATGCTCTGGTGGTTTTGCTGAGCGGTTTTGGGTGCATTAATTGCTGCTCCACGGGTCAACTCATGCCGCTGTTGAAATTACGTTTTCAACAGTCTGTTGAAGACATTTTATACCCAAAATGCTATCCTAGATAACTGGTGAATATAGTGGAAGGCCATATATTCAGCAGATATTGGCAGTTCCATAGGATGGTTAAGTATCGAGACTGACCCATTGCGCTCCGGGAGGTTGGGAAGTGTGAATTCTACAGAGCATGTCAACGATGGGGTGAAGCGGTTATGTCTTAAATGAATCAAGTGAGAAGCTCGAAAGTGTAGTGAAGAAAAGAGTGGAAACCTTGACATTTCAAAGTGGACATGAATGCTAGTCATGACCATATCAAACAAAGTTCACATAGATTGATTAAGTGTTGTAATGTCTATTTTCTAGTTTTGTCATGTAAACATTAAGGGAGGGTATTGGAAGTAATACTTCCATGACTTCCAAGTTGTTGTGAGTTGTAATTGTTTGAGTTCTTAGGTTAATAGTTATATAAATCCACCATTCTCAAATTTAAAAATATTATGTATTCCTATATATGTAATGTCTATAAAATCAATAAAATCACAGTTTTTTTTTTTATACTGTGTGCAATGTCTTTCAGATTTCTAACATAGCCATCATTACTAGCGTGCAGATAAAACCCAACATGTTGCTTGAGAAGTGCTTCTTTCAAATTAATTAAAAAAAAAATTATATATATATATATATATATCGAAAACTTTAAGATGGCCAAGCAGTATGAGAATTAGAGTGTTGGCAGGTAGCATAAAAAAATAGCAAGCTGCTTGCAATGTGTATGCCCATCAATTTATCCTAAATGGGCTTGTTCTGCTTATACTCCATATGACTGCAGGTGAATTTCACGTCCCACTTGACTGACGTTAGACCTACCTAGCATGCATCCTCTTGGGTAACGTTACCCCTACCTAGCACACATTCTGGTCATTTGCTAGTACTTCATTCTGTGATCTCGGTCTAGCGCTTCTTCTGACCGGCCGGCCTTATTCATAGACTTGTTCCATAATGAACTTATTTTCTTTATTGAGCACTTTGGATAACCGACGCAACTAATCTATTTTTTTTCTCTCTGTCGACTCACGGATCACAAAACATGCTGATATAGGTCAACTGTAGCCCCCGGTTCCTTTGGTTCTACTTCTACAGGGACTAGCACCCACGAATGCCAAAAAGTTTAGCTCAGGTTACTAACTTGCTTAACCCGTGGGAATTGCTTTCTTTAGCTAGGCAGCATGCCGAGCAGAAAGCTGTGAAGCCACCAGGAGCAAAGCTTAGACGAGTGCTCTAGCCCAAGTATGAAATTATATTTTGGAGACTTTAATCCTGTTTAACAATGAAAAAATTATGAGCAACTTGAAATATTTTAGCCAAAAGTCTTTTATTGCAGCTGTAACCCTTGGGTCAATCTGCCCATAGAAAAAGAGGAGACATCTATCTTATGTGCCTTTCTTTTATATTAAGCCTGTTACATCAATTTTTTGGGTTGGTGAGCTGATTTGAAATTTTTTTGTTTAACAATAATTAATAGTATTGTTACCAGGACATATATGGTTGTGCGCAAACTGAAATCAGTGATTGCTTTCTTTGAACCAAGAATAATTGCAATTACAATCATTTTTTTCAATTGGATACTGAAAATAGTCGATAATAGTTTTACCTAAATGTATGTTCTTGTGCAGGGCCGTAATTAGTAAGTGTTTTCACTGAACAAGTATGATGTGTTGCAGTGACAAAACACTAAATTGACAAGACCATTGCACGATTCTCAGCTAGCACCTGTAATTTGTATAATTATATTGCAATAATAAAGATTTTAGGAATTGCAGATGTGAGGTGGGGTGAGGAGTTGGCAAAGAAAGATACACAACAGACACAGACGATCACAGATTTATCCGATATGTTGGAGGTGGTGAGTTAGTGGAGTAAAACCTAACTAACTCAAGAAGGATATAGATATTAATATCAGGGTATTTGTTAGAGTTCGTAATTAATGAGTTTAGAGGTTTATTTTATAGCTTTGAAATTTTGTTCATGTTTGTTTAAATAAAACAAAAATTTAAAAATAAATAACTATACAAAATATTGAAATGATGTCCATTCATAAAAAAAATTAGACCAGAAGAAATTGATTTACACTAAAAAAATAAATCCTTCTAAACTCATGTTAGATCCATATTTAAGATTGATCTATACTGATTTAATGGTAAATTGCAGTTTAATAAATAAATAAAAATTAAATGATTCTGAAAGTGACCAAAAAAATATTTTAAAAATAAAAAACGAAATTTATTTTTCAACATAAATCAAACAATATATAATGATTTCAGGAAATTAAAATAAAGGCAGTGAAGCTATTAGTTTTAAATCAAACAATATATAATGATTTCAGGAAATTAAAATAAAGGCAGTGAAGCTAGGTAAACTAATATAGATTCAAAGAAATTTGGCTACTAAATAAAAACTAGAAATTAATTACCCTCTATTAAAGAATCACTCTCAAGGATAAAGAGTTGTCACATGATTTTAAGTGCTTTATATAAAAATGATGTTTTTACCTCTCAAGGATATAAAGAGTTGTCACATGATTTTGACTATTTTATATAAAAATGATGTTTTTACCATGTCAGTCGCCTAGAATATTCTCTCGTTCAATTAACTTATCTTCATCATAGTGTAAAGTAGAAAGACATTGAAATGGTCACAAACTATATGCCGTGTCATTTATACAGGAAACTTCAACCAAAATAGGAGTAAATTGAATTGAAACAACTTTACAGTTTCCCTAAACGAAACTAACATCTCTATCATTCTTTAAACATCTACCAAATTATATAAGTATATCCCAAAATAGTCTCTATTCCCCCAAAGTACAGTGAATATGATTCTGATTACATAAACAAGATACCAATGGGGTTTTCATAAACCAAAATTTCAGTCTTACAAAAAAACCCTAAAATTACACAAATTTAAACTTGTTTGACCCTGGCCTCAAATACAGCCAACAAAACATCCATATGATCTTATTGTGTCTCGCAGTTTCAAGCGAGCTCTATAAGGAGGCAACTTGTTACTTCCCTCATGTTAAATTCTGTCCACATACATCTACAACCAAAATGCCTAAATAATGCTATTCTATTATCAAAATGGAAACAGAATTTCTTCACCTCAAATTATAAGTTTATGCTAAAGAATAGATACAAACGAGATAAGAACATCCCAATTAAAGAGATCACTGCAGAACTGATTTTAATCTCTCCTAGGAAAATGACATAACTGTTTCGATTAAAGACAGTGTTGATGACCAACATTTATATATGAGATAAGAAGTCTACTAAAGTTTCAACAAAACACAGCATTTACAAAAATAGTAAAATCTACCACTACTCCCCACACACATAGAAATATCTGAAAGAACTTCCTATGGAAGAGACAAAAATAGTAAGACCAGTGAAATAAGCAGCGCTATGTAAACTACGGCCAGAAAATATTGTTTACTTGGAAGGGACGCACTGAATAATGAGAACGCCAATAATCTGAAAATAGGTGTCCGAACTCCATCTTTTCCAATATTTTCGCGTCCTCGCTCCAAACCGTGAAGACAGCCGCCGTCTGTACAAAGATTAAAGTACAGCCACCGTGAGCCAGTGCCATCTCCAACCAAAACATCATGATCCTCAATTCGTGCTCTTCGTCCATTGCTTTAAATGGAGACCATTTCTTTCCTTCAACTTCATCTATACTCAGTTCCCATAAAGAAAAGTCACTCGTACAAACTAAGACTATACGCCCGTCACAACCAGTAACAAATGTGGCGCCGGGTCTACGTGAGAAGATGTCAACTGTTATGTTCTGTGGCCCCTTGATTACGTTCCATTGTTTATGTTCTCCATCGAATGCAACTATGCTCATACAATCACCGTCGTCAGGTAATTCATTTAACCAATAATATCTCCCATGCGAATGTATGCCTTCCCCTTGCGGTCGAACTAGATTGTCCACGGTTGCTTCTAATTGAGTCCACTTATTAGTCTTGGAATCATACATCTCTACGACCATAAAATTTTCTGAAGTGGAATCGCTTTCTTCTGGAGAATTCCTTCCCACGATGAGGATACAACGTGCCGCGCATGTATCAAAAGCCAGACTAATGAAATCCCAGTCTGTATGTTCTAAACGTTGTGGAAGTTCTATCCAGGTTTGGGTGAGAGGATTGCATAGGTAAATTTCATCTTTTTCACTCCAACAACAAAGTATGTTCTTGCAACCACCCACCACAACAACAGGGCTTGGAAGAAAATCCAAAGAGAGACTTCGAAATTTGTAGACACTTTCTATACTAATCGATAGGTTTTCAGTGTACAATGGCTGACAAGATGTAAGGGATGTTGACTCTTTCGTTTCCTTAACAATTAGAAATGCCTGAGTAGAGGAAAATGTTGTGTTGGCCACTAACTTTCTGAACCCCGCGGATTAAAACATTTCCTTCCAACTTTTGCAAACTGCGCGAAACCTCGCAATGCTTTCCATAGGCAATCTTGCCAGAATTTCAATTAACAGGTCTTGCGTTAATCTCTTCCATATTTCCTCTCTCATTTCCATCTTGCTATTCCCTCGAATATTGTCGCAATCTTTCAAAGATAGAGTCATGGAGATATTGATATGTGAATTATATGGAGACTCGAGAGCATCTCATTCATTCGTCCGCGTACTAAGAATAATTCTACCCTCTCTACTGTAAATGTACTGTGAACCCTCGCTTAGAAACGTACTGTACTGTGACGAGGTGAAGTTGTATTGAATGGAGTTGTCTATAATGCGACTTTTTGAGATTCCGGTGACGGAATCCGGCGGAAGAAATTGAGATGAAATCATGATTTGTTGCAGTTAAAATGGTTTTTTAACTGCATATTCGGATTCAGCACCCTGAAAAACCCCTGGACGCTTTCATTGTGCAGAAACTAGTTATCAAACTTCGATTTCAATAAATTACTGCCGGATTTTCACCGGAAAAAATCGCCAGAAAGGCTTTCAAAAAGTCGCGTTAAAGACTACGGCGTATTGAATACGAACACGTTGTCAGAAATACCTTAAAAGACGTCCTGTACTGTGATAGCAGGTCAGTTTGCATTAAATACGAACTCGTTGGTACCAGGTTAGGTTGTATTAATACGAACCCAACGATCAATTCCAAATCGAATATATTAAATTGCTTAGTACTGTGCATTTTAAATCTGGTTGCATTTCAATAATAATAATGATGCATCCAAAATTAATTTTAGTGTGATTTTTTGAATTTCGAGGTGAAATTTTGATTTGTGTTATTTAAATGGGTTTTTTATTATATATGTATTCAGTCTTTTGAAAAACCTCTAAAGCACTTCCACTATGTAGTGGTTACTTATCAAACTTTGATTTCAATAAATTCAAGGATTTTAGAGAAATTAGACCAAACCAAAAAGTATAGTCTAAAAATGGAGTAAATTAATTTTGAAAACAATAGAATTTTTTTAGCTTCTAAATTTTAAAATTGTAAGTGTCTTTGAAAATTTTTATGTTGTTAATCCATTTTCACTATTAAAAATATGATTCAAACACTCTTACTATAAAAAAAAATAGTTAATTTTAGCACTTTACTTCATCAATAAACAACTTCATTATAAATAATCACTAACTAAATGAACCAATGAGTGCTAGCTTTGCTAGGGTTTCGGCTTTCGTAATAATAAAGTACGTTTTTGTTGTTATCGTGAGAAACTAATAGGTACCAAAACTTTCTTTCGGAAAGGCTTTAGTTGAAAACTCATGACAATATTAAAACATGTCTAACATCTTAAAATATCTTACATTTTGATGTTATGATGGGAAACAAATTGGAACCAAAACTTTTTCTCCTAAAAGTTTAAGCTGAAAACTCATGACAATATTAAAATACGTCTTAAAAAAAATTGGTTAAGATGTTAATCTCATTTTATGTTACCTGTTATCATATTTGTTTTTATGGTCAATTGAGTGTTACTTCAATTTAGTTGAGTTTCATTTCATTGATTTATTGTTGATGTTTTCTATGTATTTTATTTAATTATTGAGAAAAATAATCTCTACTCCACATTTTCTTTTTTTCATTCTTTGTCATGGTATCAAAGCTTTAGAGTGCATAAGACTATATAGAAAGCACCAGAGACCAAGAAGTGGAGGAGTAGAAGAAGTCTCTGTTGTTTTAAAGAAGCTAGGTGCTTGAAGTCGATTATGTGAAGAGGACGAAGCAGATCATTACCTCAGTGGAAAGAGGACGGGAGAAATACTCTGAGTGACCCATGCTCTGGTAACAAATAAATTGGTCGACTAAAACTTATGAAACTCAAAGTAACAATGATCCAGCGCAGTCAAACATCATCATGAAGTGCATTGCAACACATCCATTCGACGTCGTGAAGTGCGTTGGGTCGAAAAAAGTGAATTAAAAAACAATTATTTTAAAGGCTTAAGGCACCATCGGTTGTTTGTTTCCGCTAAATGATAATGTAATGAAGGCTCCACGTATTACATTTTTCACAAAAGTCAAACGAAGGGTTTGTCATGGGAAGCCTTATTTCCAAGTCTACACGTTATTTAATGCCTCTAAGTACAACCTCTGCATCTGAAGAAGCACATCGTGGATGGGAAGCGCTATGGTATGTCCATAGAGGATCTTGATCGATACCTTTCAGACGTGGCGCAGTCCCTCTATTTCAAATTTGAAATTTACAGGGGCGCACCACGCAAAGCACTACATAAGTAGAAATGCCCAAGAGGTTGGCTTCCTAGTTTGTTTCTTCCATGGTGGTTGGACGACCTGCTGCTACTTTGTTTTGGTGTGGGAATATTTCTTATTACGATGAGCAAAAGTTTCTAAAGGTTGTGGTAGAGCACCTCGACCAAGCACCATAAGTCCAACCTTATTATAGACATTGGGCGTGTTCAGGCCCGTAAACACTAGATGAAGCAGATTTAGCCTCAGCTACAAAGGTTCGGTGTGTTTATCATTGGATCTACTATAAACTCTGAAGGGTTCGATGCATTATATCATGTTAATTCAGATCTAATATGTTGGAGCTTGAGCTTTGAGGGGAAACCTCTCCTCGTTAAAGGCACATGAAGCTTTGGCATCTACTTCTTGTATATCACACTGATCCAACGAAGAGGGGCGAGGAAACCTATTCACTAAATATGGAAAATTCGGTCCCGCGGTCAAAGCGCTTCTCTTGATGGTGTACCAACAAATAAATATATTAATCAAAAGATTTTGGATATATGTCAACTGATTTTCAACCTGCGTTGACTTGAGTGGGGTTACGGTGATTGTACGTTGGTTGTTTGTTTGGTGGACATCTATCCCTCCTCGGAATTCTATGAACCCGCCTTGGTATAGGGTTTCACACCTTCGCGCTCATTTGGTTATTCGTTGTTTCTCTCGGTCATTTGCTCTGTGAGCTCTCGGCGACCCCTTGCAGCTTCACTGTGGTTTTCTTTGTGTTGCTCTGAGGCTTGTCCGCCTGGTTTCCTGAGCTACGTGCTCCTGGTAGCCTTCACGGCCTCGATGGTTCGGGACTCGACCTGGAAGTCTTTCGTTCACCTGGAAAATTGATGAAACCCTGGTAAGGTTTGTTTTCTTGTGGTCTTCTGCTTGTATGTCGACTGTTACTGTGTGTTTGGTGTCTGCCTTAGTGGGTCTCCGCCTCTGTGCGTCTTTTATCGTTTCGCTGCCTGTGTTTTCACGAGTGTTTACAGTTGGTTTATGGTTGTATGATCCTTGGTGACATTTCTCCAGCGCTAGCTCGATTCCTCCACAAACTCGGCAGAATTATGGTGGCGATTTCTGTCGGTTTCTCCGCCAACTTACCTGGTAAGTTCCCTGTTCTATGCTGGACACTTGTACTCCTTTTTCTACCTGGGTCTAACGTCTTCGGCTCCTCGTGAGCAGGAAGACCACTCGAAGGTATAGTTGCGGTTACGGCTTGCCTGTCAAGTAAACTAATTCACTGTATTTTATTTGTTCCTTCAATTTCCAGTTCCCCTGTATTCCGTTTCATGGAGACTAATCTCGTTTTGTTGGTTCTCTTCACAGGTAGAGCCACCCGAGGGTTTCGGTGCTTGGACACTCAGCTGTTCCGAATGAAACACGGGTAGTGTCATTCTGTTCGTTTGTGGTTTGCTTGACCTTAATGTTACGACTTGTAGGGTTGCTATTTTCTTGTTGACCTTGAGCCGCTGTCTATATTTGGTTCATTGGTTGTTAAGCACCGTCGTTGGTTGTGGGAATGAGTTGGGGTCTTATGGGGTTTGGCTTCCGTTTGCAATTAACATGATTCCCATGTCTGTGAACTGGGTTCGTTCCTTTACTTTGAATAGAATGTAAATGAACAATAAATTTTGATGATTGTATTTTGTAGTTCTATGAATTCAACGCTGGAATTGATTTGGGTTACATTTGTAAGTTCACATATCTGATATGGTTATTTTATGTTTGGATATTTTGTTTGAGCCACCTGTAACTGGGCGTTGTTGCTTCTCCTCTGGCTTTGGTTATCTCTCCTTTTGACTTAGAACCTGTAGCAATGCATTAACAATCTTCACATGACAATTTAATACCAATTATTACACAGTATTGAGGACGCTGTAGGGATGTATGTGCACAGAAAACAATTATATTTCCCTCTCTGTATTTCTTATTCAGTCGAACCCTCTAATGTGCTTTGTCTCTCTTTTTAATATCACTTTTTACAAACTGTCCTAACTGATGTTAGTTTGTTCAATTGGTAACATCAGTTATTCCTCATACAGAGCTTTGCATGGTTGTCTAGTACATTTTCTTTTCATGCTTTTACAACAGTAAATTAACTGTCTGGAAACAACGACTCTAACTAATTACTATTGCTCCTAATTAAAATTTATTACATTAATCTTAGGCAACTTAATGAAATAAAAGTAAAATAAATAAAAAAACAAGTATGCTATCCATCCAGTGAATTAATTTCTCCGTCCTCTTCAAAAACCATATCAACCTCACTTCTGTCTTTTCCCTGTCAGCGAGATGCTCCTCCATCAGGCTGCAGGGGTAAAAGAAAATCATGGCTCCGTTCCATGAGCTCCTCCATCGAATAGCCAGCCTTCTGTATCTGCGCCACGTCGAGCCACGAGCTGTCCTCCATTGGACGATCTCTCCACTTGACGAGATATCGTAGATATTCCTTCCTATGTGTCTTCTTGGCTACTTGGGTACTGAGGATCCCTTCAATATCATGGGATTGAGCCGAAGGCATATGCTTCATCCAAGAACTGTCTCTAATTTGGGTGTCCGGTTCTGGCCGTACCACACTGTCTTCCTCTGCTTGGGCAGTATATGGGAACAGATTCGCCACATTGAAAATAGGGGATATGCCTATATCAGGTGGAAGCTGAATTTCGTAGATGTTGGCTGAAAATTTACGCAAGATCTTGCAAGGACCAATTTTTTTAAATTTTAATTTATTATACGTGCCCTTAGGAAATCATTCCTTGCGCAAGTGCATGAGGACCTCATCTCCAACATTAAATTGCACTTCTCTTCGCCTTGAATTTGCTTGTTGCTTATATTTTTGTACGTTGTCCTGCAATTTTAATTTTACCTGTTCATGTAGTTCGCTCATTGCTTCGGCAAAATCTTCTCCATCCGCGCTTCTCCGCTCCAATTTTCCCAAATCTCGCAGTTCATGTATTCCCCGAGGATGCATGCTGTACAAAATTTGGAATGGGCTGTGTCCGGTGCTACGATTGGGCGAATCGTTATAAGCGAATTCTGCCTGAGCGAGAGCACGATCCCATAACCGTGAATTTTCCCCAGTCAAACTCCGTAATAAATTTCCCAAACTCCTGTTCACCACTTCTGTTTGTCCATCAGTCTGCGGATGATACGCAGAGCTGAAATTCAATTGCGTGCCCAACTTTTTCCACAGGGTGTGCCAAAAGTGTCCTGTGAATTTTACATCCCTGTCAGAAACGATAGATCTGGGTAGGCCATGTAATCTAACAACCTCCGTGAAAAACAGGTGAGCTACGTACGTGGCATCACTAGTTTTCCGGCAAGGAATAAAATGAGCCATTTTTTTAAATCTATCTATCACCACCATCATTGAGTCATACCCCCGCTGCGTTCTAAGCAGTCCTAAGACAAAGTCAATGCTGATTGAGTCCCATGGCCTGCTCGGAACAGGTAGTGGTGTGTAAAGTCCAGTATTCTGACTGTGTCCTTTCGCCAGTTGGCAGACTTTACACCTGTTCACATATCGTTGTACATACCTGCTCATTCTGGGCCAGTAATAAAAGTGTCCGAGTTGCTCCAAAGTTTTGTTGATGCCAAAATGACTGGATAGACCACCACTATGCTTCTCCCATACAATATTTTCCCTCATCGAACAGTCCAGGATACATAACTGTCCACCTCTGAACAATAATCCTTCTTGCAAATTGTAGTCCAACCATGGACTTGTATTCCTTAACACGGGATTTTGGCAGGCTTCAAAAGCTTCTTTGAAATCTGTGTCAGTTTGGTACAAATCCTTTATATGTTCGAATCCCATCACCTGTATGCTACTTTCCTGTAAGAGCAAAGCTCTTCTGCTCAAGGCATCTGCCACTTTATTGGCCTACCCACTAATGTGTTTTAACATGAAAGTGAAACTCTGCAAGTATTCTACCCATTTGGCGTGCTTATGGTTTAATTTGTGCTGCTGCATTACATATTGTAATGCTGAATTACCATAAAATAATACAAACTCGTTGCCGAGCAGGTAGTGCCTCCAATGCTTTAAAGCTTGGACCACATCATAAAATTCCTTGTCATACGAGGAGTATTTCTGCCTGCTTTCATTTAATTTCTCACTAAAGAATGCCACCGGTCTGTCTTCCTGACTGAGCACAGTGCCAATAGTTGTCCCACTTGCGTCACGTCGAACTTGAAAAAGTTTGTTAAAGTCGGGCAGCCTCAAGATTGGCCTCTCCGTAATCTTCCGCTTCAAAAGCTGAAAACTGTCCTCTGCTGCTCTGGTCCAACAAAAAGGCTGATTGACCTCTTGGATGGTGTCTAACATCGGTGCGTAGATTTCACTGAAATTCCTAATAAATTTCTGATAAAAAATTGTCAGTCCGTGAAAACTACGTACCTCAAATAAGCTCTTCGGTGACGGCCAATTTATGATTGCCGCAATCTTTTCTGGGTCCATCTTCAATTCATTTTCCGCAATTACAAACCCCAGATAGACCAGTTCCTTCTGCAGGAAAGTGCATTTCTTTAAGTTGATAAGCAGTTTGTTCTGCTGTAACTTTTCTAGCACCCTTCGAACATATTGAAGATGTTCTCCTTTCGTTCTACTGAAAATCAAAATATCGTGAAGATAAACTATCACAAACTTGCTAATAAATTCTTTTAACATCTCATTCATTAATCTCATAAAAGTACTAGGAGCGTTGCTTAATCCAAATGGCATGACTAGCCATTCGTACAACCCTTCATTAGTCTTGAAAGTTGTCTTCCACTCATCTCCTTCTCTAATCCTTATCTGATGATATCTACTCTTCAGATCAATGTTCGTGAAATAAGCTGCCCCGCTAAGACAATCCATCATGTCATCCATTCTGGGTAGGGGAAATCTGTACCGAATAGTGATTTTATTGATAGCTCGTGAATATGTACACATCCACCATTCTCCACCCTTCTTGGGTGCGAGTACTGTTGGTACCGCACAAGGGCTCAAACTTTCTCTGATCAGTCCCTTATCCAACAACTCTTGCACCTGTTTACAAATCTCTTCATTATCTTTCGGACTCATTCTATATGCTGCCTTATTCAGTAGGCTTGCTCCAGGTATGAAATCGATATGATGGCTAATGCTCCTCTTGGGAGGCAACTTATCTGGTAGATCGTCGACTACAATGTCTTTAAATTCCTCCAACAGCTCCTGAATATCTGCAGGCAATTTTGACTTTTCTGTGTTCAGCAACATCGTTTTTGTCCTCCTTACAATCGCATAATTTACCTCGTTTTCTTCAATCTGCTTAACAAATTGTTTTCCTCCTATTAACAATGCTTTTGTTCCACTTGATTCTGCTGCATCCTCCTCTTTGATGGGTACAAGCGTATGTTTGATTCCATCTTTCACAAATTTGTAACAATTCGTCTTCCCATCGTGCGTCACCTTCCGATCATACTGCCACGGTCTCCCTAGCAGTATATGGCATACGTCCATTGGCATAATATCACAGACAACCTTGTCCTGGTATTTGCCAATGTGAAATTCAACCTCGCATTGTTCATCAACTAATAGTTGGTGGCCTTTCTGTAGCCATGACACCTTGTAAGGTGTGGGATGCTTAAGTCGCTTCAATCCCAGCTTTTCCACCATCTCAGTGGCAACTAAATTGTCTGTACTTCCGCTGTCTATGATCAATTTACAACACTTTCCATGTGATTTGCAAACTGTTCGGAACAGTGCCTTCTGTTGGGTCTGTTCAGCCATCTCCTTGGCTGGCTTCAACAATACTTTGTTTAAAACTAAAGCCTCTCCTGTTTCTGCCACATTTTCTATCTCCCGGGGCTGTGCTTCAGCTTCCTCAGGCTGCGCAACAAATGCTCCCCTCTGGCCAGCGTGCTCGGCTTTCGGGCATTCGAAGGATCTGCACCCCCACTTATGGCACCTGTAGCACTGGACATTAGTCCCCCTTCTGCGACCATTTCATCTTCCCCACTGATATGGCCGACCTCATCTAGTGTTATCTCCCTTCTCTGCTGTCCCTGAAGCTCTGGAGCTGCTACCTTCTTCATTGTTAGTGGCAGTTCTCCCTCTACCGTAGGACTGTCCTCGTCCTCTTCCATTTCCTCGCCCTCTCCTATTATTCTGTTTCCTGTTAATTTTTTCTTCAGCCTTTACAGAGCTCTGAAAGGCCTCTTCTATATTTTGTGGAGAGAGAATACTGATCTCATCTAGTATTTCTAGCCTCAAGCCATTCACGTATTTCGTTGTTTTTTCTGGAGTATCATCAGTATAACCAGCCCGCAAGTTTACACAATAAAACTCCTCTATGTATTCCTTTACGGTCATAGCTTTCTACCTTAAATTTTGCACTCGTCGATAAAGTTCGACCTGATAGTCTTTAGGCAAAAATCTACCCTTCAGTTTTGCCACCATCCTTGGCCACTTCCTTATCGGTAGCTTTTTCATCCGTCTCCTTTCCGCTTGGACACTATCCCACCATAAAGCAGCGTGTCCTTTTAACTTGGTTGCAACAAATCTAACTCTTTTGTCCTCACTGATCTCTTCGTTTTCAAAATACTTATCTAGCTCACTTACCCAATCCAGCAGAACATCTGGGGATAGACTACCATCATAGTTAGGTATCTCAGGTTTGGGTTTGTTGCTAGCTAACAATACCGATCTCAACAGTCTTAACTCCGGGGCTTCTTCCTCTGATCCGTCCGTAGCAGTTGCTGCCTCTTCTTCACTATCATCCCCAAGTTCTGGGTCTCTTCTCCTTCCTGCCTCCACTGCTTCTAAGCGAGCAATAAGGATTCTCAAATGTTCCCTCAAGCCCTCGTCTGCTACTCTGCGCACACCTCTTCCACATCTTCGTCTTTGAACTTCCATCTCCCTTTGTTTTCTTCAATTTCTGCTTTGATACCACTTGATGAGGCTAGCCCACGTGGTCCCGCCGTCAAAGTGCTTCCCTTGATGGTGTACCAAGAAATAAATATATTAATCAAAAGATTTTGGATATATGTCAACTGATTTTCAATCTGCGTTGAATTGAGTGGGCTTACGGTGATTGTATGTTGGTTGTTTGTTTGGTGGACATCTGTCCCTCCTCGGAATTCTATGAACCCGCCTTGGTATAGGGTTTCACACCTTGGCGCTCATTTGGTTATTCGTTGTTTCTCTCAGTCATTTGCTCTGTGTGTTGGGTCCCTATAATACTAGTGATTACCCCATTACTATTGTAGTTATACCCCCTATTTATATTGTTGTGCCCCTATTACCCCCATATTGTTATTTCTGTGCCCCATAGAATCCCTCTATTGTTATTTTTGTGGCTTTATATTATTATTGTTAGGTCGGCTCGATTATACTGTGACTCCTTAGACTCCTATATATAGAAAGGAGGTTTTGTCATTTGTATCATCAAAGAATTGTTCATTTATGTAATGTAAAGGAGGTTGCCCCCTCGAAAAGGCTGAATTCTAAGGCGTGGATCTCTCTTTTCTATCTTTTTGTGAGCTAGTTTCATAACATTTGGTATCAGAGCTTTGGATTCTAGGGTTTCGCTGCTACAAACAGGTCATCGTGGAATTTTCGCTATAACTTTTTTTCTGTGAAGTTTCAGAAGTCGCAAAAAAAACCCATTTGAGAAGAATTGGCTTTGAACCTTGAGTCCGAATTTCAGAGCGTTTCGCGCAACAGTTTCGGAGATATGATCTGAGGAAGTTGGAATTTTTGCAGACTCCTGAATTACATTCAAAACAGGTGACCTGGGGAAAATCGTCATAACTCTCTCTCTGAGGATCGGATTAAAATTTCGTAAAAAGGTACAGAAAGAGGACGGACTGTAGTTTCTTGTCTGTGTGTTTCAGATTGAAAGGTTGAAACAGTGACTCGTGGCATGTCGTACAAGTTCTCTCTACGGAACCAGTCTAAAAGCAAGTCACTGGGGGAGATTTCATATAACTCTTCCTTGGAGAATCCAATTGGGCTCAGACTTGTGGCATTGGAAGGAGGAAGCAGAAGGCTACTACAAGTTGCAACCTCAGAATTGGATGATCTGAAATTACAGAGATACATCAGATTCAATATCAGGCTTCTATAGAGTGAAAAAAGGTGTGGTTTTTTTTTTTAATTTTTGTGTAAGCTTGGTTTAACGGAATTCAAAGGGCATAGTAAAGCATTATTATCGGTAATTGATGCCCCGAGGAAAGAAAATGCAAACACCTAGTAAGGAACCTGAAAGCTCTAGCATGACTCATGAAGAAGAGGAAGAAATGCTACATGATATATCAAAATTACAAGAACAAGTGCAACAAATGTCACGCTCACAAAAGCTAACAGAAGCTAAGATAAATGGCGTGGAATCTAAGATAAATGGCGTGGAATCTAAGATAAAGGGCATGGAAGCTAAGATGGATGATTTGAAGACAGATTTGAAGACAAACATGGCAGATTTGAAGACAAATTTGACAAATTTTCTACAAGAAATACTTACTAATGGTGAAAAGGTAGTAAAGGAAACTCATGATGAGAACAAAAGAAATGTTAATCATGATTCCATAGACTCTAATGTTGGATCAAAGACTCACCATGTTCCAAAAATCGATATGAGGAAGTTTGATGGCAAGGATCCCGCCACATGGATATTACAGATGGAGCAATTCTTCGATCTCAATAATGTGCAAAACACACAAAAGGTACGTATGGCAACTTTATATTTGGAACCAAATCAGTTTGTATGGTATCAATGGCTTTGTTCTCGTAAAAAATTTATCACTTGGGAAATTTTTACGGAAGAATTGATAGCACATTATGAGGATACAAAAAGCAACACTTTTTTTAGCCAATTGATAAGTCTCAAACAAAAGGGTTCAATAATGGAGCACATTGAGGAGTTCCAAAAATTGAACATAAGGGTAAAAGATATTCCAGAGGAGCATAGGATTGATGTGTTCATAGGGTCTTTAAAGGATAATATCCAACATGATGTGCGCCTTTGGGAACCTGATTCATTAGAGAAGGCATTCAGGTTAGCAAGAAAAATGGAAAGCAAAATTATGGCAAGTAGGAAGCATACCATTCACAACTATAAAGATGGAAGTGTTGTTGCCCATAGTCTTCCACAACCTACAAGGTTGACACCACAACAATTGGAAGAAAAAAGAGCAAAAGGGCTTTGTTACAATTGTGATAGCAAATACACAAAAGGTCATAAGTGTGCTGAGAAGAAATTATTCTACATAGATTGTGAAGAGGAAGAAGAAAAGGAGCAAGAAAGGTCAAAAGAAGAGGATATATTCCAGGAACAAAGCCTAGATGAAGAACAAATAAATCCGACCATATCTTGTAATGCATTGGCGGGAATTACCACTCCTCAAACCATCAAGATAGAAGGACAAATCAAGAAGAAAAAGGTAATAGTGTTGATTGATTCAGGAAGCACCCACAATTTTATTCATTGTAGGGTAGCAAAAGAATTGAATTGCTTCCTATATCCAGCACCAGAGTGTCAAGTGATGATTGCAAATGGAGGAACAATAAATTGTTCTGGAAAGTGCCATAATATCAAGCTATCCATGGGAGAATATGTATTGACTAGCCCAATGCTTTCCATTCCAATGGGAGGTGCTGATGTTGTACTAGGAGTCCAATGGCTACAATCCTTGGGTACAATAGCTTTTAATTTTCAAGAACTTTTCATGAAATTTTCTGTGGAAGGAAAGGAAGTTGAATTAAGGGGTATTGCAGGGAAACCAGGAAAGATAATCAGCTCTAATGGCATGACAAAGCTTCTAAAAAAGGAGCAAAGAGGTGTAATTGCACAATTATGTTCGCTAGATGTTTCCACATTGGAATCATCTATTTCTCCAGATCTCCAAAAAGTCCTGGACAATCATTCCAAGGTATTTGAGACTCCCAAAGGTCTCCCACCTATGCGTGATCATGATCATGCTATTCATCTGATTCCAGGAAGTGTTCCTCCAAACATCAGGCCGTACAGATATCCATATGTCCAAAAAAGTGAAATTGAACGTATGGTTGCAGAAATGCTAGAGGCTGGTATAATTCAACCGAGTCAAAGTTCTTTCTCAGCTCCAGTAGTATTGGTGCACAAGAAGGATGGATCATGGCGCATGTGTCCAGATTATAGGGAGCTCAACAAGCTCACTATTAAAGATAAGTTCCCCATTCCTGTTATTGATGAATTACTGGATGAATTGCATGGATCAATTTACTTCACCAAGTTGGATCTTCGTTCGGGATATCATCAAATTAGAATGAAGATTGAAGACATTCCGAAAACGACATTTAGAACTCATGAGGGTCATTATGAATTTTTGGTCATGCCTTTTGGCCTTACCAATGCACCTTCAACATTTCAAGGTTTGATGAATTCAATTTTCAAACCATTCCTTAGAAAATTTGTGTTAGTATTTTTTGATGATATACTAATCTACAGCAAGTCTTGGAAGGATCATGTTGAACATGTTGACAGGGTGTTACAACTATTGGAGGAGAAACAATTATATGCAAAAAGATCCAAATGTTTCTTTGGAGTCCAGGAGGTGGAATATTTGGGTCATATTGTATCTCATGAAGGAGTTAAGGTAGACCCTAGCAAAATTAAAGCCATTAAGGAATGGAAAATCCCCACATCCATAAAGCATCTGCGAGGATTTCTTGGGTTGACAGGGTATTATCGCAAGTTTGTTAAGAATTATGGGAGAATAGCAGCACCTCTAACAACATTATTGAAGAAAGATTCATTTTCATGGACTTCGGAAGCAACAAAGGCCTTTGAAAATCTTAAAGAGGCAATGTGCCAAGCACCGGTCTTAGCTACACCGGACTTCACAAAAACCTTTATTGTGGAATGTGATGCTTCAGGAAATGGAATTGGTGCTGTTCTAATGCAAGATGAAAGACCCATTGCTTTTGAAAGTCGTCCAATCAAGGGAAAGTTTTTAAGCAAAGCTATTTATGAGAAGGAAATGTTGGCAATACTCCATGCACTTAAGAAATGGCGACCCTACCTAATGGGAAGACACTTCAAGGTAAAAACGGATCATGATAGCCTTAAATACTTTTTAGAACAAAGATTATCCTCTGAAGAGCAACAAAAGTGGGTCACAAAGATGTTGGGTTATGACTTTGAAATCATCTACAAAAAAGGGAAGCAAAATGTGGTGGCAGATGCACTCTCAAGAAAGGATGAGGATGTGGAAGCATTGTTGTGTGCCATTTCTATTATCCAACCAGATTGGATAAACGAAGCAAGGGAGGAATGGAAGAATGACGAAGAAGTGTGGGCACTTATTCAAAAGCTACAACAAGATTCCAGTACTTCTGATACATTTAGCTGGCAAAATGATTCGTTATGGTACAAAGATCGCTTATACCTCTGTAAGAATTCCCAGCTAAAACAAAAGATTCTTATGGAATTGCACACTTCTCCCTTAGGAGGGCACTCAGGATTTTTAAAAACTTACCACAGGGTTAAGAAGGAATTTTTTTGGGATGGCCTTAAATCAGATATTCAAAAGTTTGTGGCGGAATGTTTGGTTTTCCAGCAAAATAAAGTTGAAACAATTAAGACACCAGGTCTATTACAACCTTTATCCATTCCAAGCCAACGTTGGGAGGAGGTTTCAATGGATTTTATCACAGGTTTACCCAAGTCTGAGGGAAAGAGTGTCATCATGGTGGTAGTTGACAGACTTACCAAGTATGCACACTTTTGTGCATTATCACATCCATTTAAAGCCAGTACAGTTTCTACTGCATTTATGGAAACAATTCAAAAGCTACATGGAAACCCAAAGATTATTGTAAGTGACAGAGATCCCATTTTCACTGGAAATTTTTGGACAGAATTATTTTCTTGTCTTGGTACTCAGTTAGCTCATAGCTCATCTTATCATCCTCAATCTGATGGGCAAACTGAGATAGTAAACAAATGTTTGGAAGGATATCTTCGTTGCTTTGTATCTGATAAACAGACACAATGGGTCAAATGGTTGCCTCTGGCTGAATGGTGGTATAACACTTCCTTCCATACAGCAACAAAAATGACCCCATTTATGGCACTTTATGGGTATCAACCACCATCCATCACATCATATTTAAGAGAAAATTCTAAGGTTCAGGCAGTGGAACATCACATCGAACATCAACAACAAGTCCTCCAACTCTTAAAGGATAACCTCGTGTTGGCACAAAATAGAATGAAACAACAGGCAGATCAACATCGCAGTGAAAGAAGTTTTGATGTAGGTGATTGGGTATTCCTACGGCTACAACCATATAAGCAAATGTCCCTAAAGCAAGCTAAGAAGGATAATAAATTATCACCAAAGTATTATGGTCCGTACAAGGTGTTGGAAAGATTGGTACTATGGCATACAAATTGGAGCTTCCTGCAGCTTCTCGATTGCACCCAGTTTTCCATGTTTCATGTTTAAAGAAGGTTATAGGTGACAAGCTCCCAATTCAAACAATATTGCCAGAACTTGACGAGGAAGGAAAAATTATATTGGAACAAGAAGCAATCACAGAAACAAGAACTCGACAGCTACGAAATCGATCAATTTCAGAGTATCTTATCAAGTGGAAGAACTTATCCGCTGAAGATTCCACATGGGAGGATGAGAATTTTATGCAGAAGTATCCAGAACTGCTCAAGCGTTGAGGACAACACTTTTTTGAAGGAGAGGGGCATGTTGGGTCCCTATAATACTAGTGATTACCCCATTACTATTGTAGTTATACCCCTATTTATATTGTTGTGCCCCTATTACCCCCATATTGTTATTTCTGTGCCCCATAGAATCCCTCTATTGTTATTTTTGTGGCTTTATATTATTATTGTTAGGTCGGCTGGATTATACTGTGACTCCTTAGACTCCTATATATAGAAAGGAGGTTTTGTCATTTGTATCATCCAAGAATTGTTCATTTATGTAATGCAAAGGAGGTTGCCCCTTCAAAGAGGCTGAATTCTAAGGCGTGGATCTCTCTTTTCTATCTTTTTGTGAGTTGGTTTCATAACACTGTGAGCTCTCGGCGACCCCTTGCAGCTTCACTGTGGTCCTCTTTGTGTTGTTCTAAGGCTTTTCCGCCTGGTTTCCTGAGCTATGTGCTCCTGGTAGGCTTCACGGCCTCGATGGTTCGGGACTCGACCTGGAAGTCTTTCGTTCACCTGGCAAATTGATGAAACCCTGGTAAGGTTTGTTTTCTTGTGGTCTTTTGCTTGTATGTCGATTGTCACTGTGTGTTTGGTATCTGCCTTAGTGGGTCTCCGCCTCTGTGCATCTTTTATCGGTTCGCTGCCTGTGTTTTCACGAGTGTTTATAGTTGGTTGATGGTCGTATGGTCCTTGGTGACATTTCTTCAGCGCTGGTTCGATTCCTCCACAAACTCGGCAGAATTATGGTGGCGATTTCCGTCGGTTTTTTCGCCAACTTACCTGGTAAGTTCCCTGTTCTATGTTGGACACTTGTACTCCTTTTTCTACCTGGGTCTAACGTCTTCGGCTCGTCGTAAGCAGGAAGACCATTCGAAGGTATAGTTGCGGTTACGGCTTGCCTGTTAGGTAAACTAATTCACTGTATTTTATTTGTTCCTTCAATTTCCAGTTCCCCTGTATTCCGTTTCATGGAGACTAATCTCGTTTTGTTGGTTCTCTTCATAGGTAGAGCCACCCGAGGGTTTTGGCACTTGGACACTCAGCTGTTCTGAATGAAACATGGGTAGTGTCGTTCTGTTCATTTGTGGTGTGCTTGACCTTAATGTTACGACTTGTAGGGTTGATATTTTCTTGCTGGCCTTGAGCCGTTGTTTGTATTTGGTTCTTTGGTCGTTAAGCATCGTCGTTGGTTGTGGGAATGAGTTGGGGTCTTATGGGGTTTGGCTTCCATTTGCAATTAGCATGATTCCCATGACTGTGAACTGGGTTCGTTCCTTTACTTTGAACATAATGTAAATGAACAATAAATTTTGATGACTGTGTTTTGTAGTTCTATGAATTCAACGCTGGAATTGATTTGGGTTACATTTGTAAGTTCACATACCTGATATGGTTATTTTATGTCTGGTTATTTTGTTTGAGCCGCCTGTAACTGGGCGTTGTTGCTTCTCCTCTAGCTTTGGTTATCTCTCCTTTTGACTTAGAACCTGTAGCAATGCATTAACAATCTTCACATGACAATTTAATACCAATTATTACACAGTATTAAGGACGCTGTAGGGATGTATGTGCACAGAAAAAAATTATATTTCCCTCTCTGTATTTCTTATTCAGTCGAACCCTCTAATGTGCTTTGTCTCTCTTTTTAATAGCACTGTTTACAAACTGTCCTAACTGTTGTTAGTTTGTTCAATTGTTTACATCGGTTATTCCTCATACAGAACTTTGCATGGTTGTCTAGTACATTTTATTTTCATGCTTTTACAACAGTAAATCAACTGTCTGGAAACAACGACTCTAACTAATTACTACTGCTCCTAATTAAAATTTATTACATTAATCTTAGGCAACTTAATGAAAGAAAAGTAAAATAAAAAAAAACAAGTATGCTATCCATCCAGTGAATTAATTTCTCCGTCCTCTTCAGAAACCATATCAACCTCACTTCTGTCTTTGCCCTGTCAGCCAGATGCTCCTTCATCACAGGCAACCTTGCCTCTCAAGCATAAAGCATCTACGCAGTGGGCTCAAGTTTCTATATGTGGAGTATTGTAGGAGCCCAACCAAATCTTCTTTGCCTTTCTGGGTTCACCAATTTTTCACACCCATTTACCCCATCTCCAATGACACATGCCTTTGTTACAAGCTCTTTTCTTCCTCTTCTTCGACTTTTGCTCAACCATATTGTTTGGCCCATTTGGTACAAAATTGCTTTTCTGCCATTTTTTCTGTATATGAAATCGATCGTTTAGGCATCGATACAAAATTTTGTTGAATCAAAGTGACGGATTCAGTGAATTTATAAATTAATTAATGGTAATGTTGACTTAGGTTATTGGATGGGAGTAACTATAGGCTTCCCTTGAATTTGGTGCTTTCGAGACTCTTGAAACCACATTTAAGTAAAAGAACTTTTCAGTCTCCTTGCTTATTTCATAATTGCAGCACAACTAATTCAATAAGTGGTTTGTCTATACCTCAACCAAGACCCTTAGATAGGCTCTACACTATCCAAACAAAAGATACATAATCAAGAGAAAAAGGTTTTTTTTTTCATACAGTAGAGTCACTAACAGTGAAGTATCTTTTGGCAGTGCTAAATTAGAGAACATGATGAATTTATGAATTTTAACAGAGGGTGGCGTTGTGATTAGTGGAATTTGGTGGTGAAATCCATCAACGTGGGGAAATTACTGCGAAATAAATGAGGCGTCAATTTGATTTCCCGACAGTGAAAAGAAATTCACACTGCCCATATTCATTTCAACACCTTATTTTTACATCGCACAACTTATCCACACTATGCTGAAAGAGCACCGATAGAAAAGAGATACTAGAAAGTCTATCTGATATGATAGTTCCACATAACTCTTATTTATTTAAGGATGTAATCAGGATAAAATCATTACAAAAGTAATACAAGGGAGATGGGAAAGTCCGTCTTTTATAATGATTCCACTTAAGTATCAGTTACCCATGGTTTTCGACTTAGTCAAGAATACAGATCTGGGACTTTTTTTATGTCAGATATTTAAGGTTTCAACATGAAAAATAATAGTTTCACTGGGCCAAGTGGACGAGTAACTTTCATTGAAGCCATAAAAGGGATGAATTTTAGATAAAGTTCAATATAAACAGCCAACGTTGTGGGGCTTTTAAATTTATTTAATCATGGTTTCAATATGACTTCACAGTTTTACAATGGCAAATAGATTGACTTTTAATTTATTTAGTCTTAGTTTCAATATCACTGTTAGGGTGTTAGGGTCCTATAATTTATAGGATCAATTGATGATTTTCATATGACATGTTGTAAATAATATTTTATCCTGTAAATTATTTCCAATAAAAAAAATAAAAAATAAAAGGAAAGGAAAAAGGAGATACAAAAAATATATATGTCAAAAAAATGCAAAAATAAAACAAGAATGTAAAAATATGAAAAAAGAATAAAAGATACCCCAATAAGTGAGCAAATCTAAATGCCACTGCATTTCAAAAAAAATAAATGCATGAGAAATGTTTTATAAAGTTTAAAGTGTGCTGCTAGTTAAAATGTCACATTTTCATCAAAGTTAAATAAATAGGTTTAACAGTTTAATCGCACCATTTAAGTGTGATTAGATTAATTAAATGATGTTTAGTTAGAATAAATAATGATTTAACCACACAGTGTAATCGTGGTTAAATTAGAGTTAAATATGGTTAGAATAGTTAGACAAAACCAAAAAATCCAGCGCACACTCTAATCATGCTTAGATTATTGTTAATTAAATCAATTAGTCAAAACACATTGTTAAATAGTAATTAGGCTTGGTTAAAGAAATTTTCGTTGATACGATATCTTTTGTCGTTTTGTAATAAACGAGGCGCATATCTAAATGATCAAGATCTCACCTGCCCAGATCAATGGCAGGTGATGAGTTAGGATGCCCCCGCCCCTCAGACAGTTAACCAAGAGGGAGGGGGGTGTCCGAAAAGTAGTTTCCTTGCTCAACAATTTTGTGATGTGTCGTCTTCTGGCTCATTTCAGATTCCCCCCCCCCCCCCCCACTTACTACCATTTACCCCCCCCCCCCCGAAATCCACTTTCCCTCTCTCGCCAGTTATGACTGTTGACCTCAGCGCTTCCGCTCCACTCCCCTTTGACCAAGTAGCGCCTCCCAACCCCACCTCACTCCTATACCATGCCACCCCCCTATTCACTCCTTTCCCAACACGGTTACATCATTTTCCCCACTCCACGTCAACTCACCTCAGATGTACCCATTATCTAACCATTCCATCCATACTCGTTCCCACGATAACGGACCCGCTCCTGTTTAATGGCCAAATCACAACAGTAAGCCTATTTTTGCCTATAAAATAAACCAAAACGCATTCATGTGCCCTCCTTTTTTTTGTTTCAATACATAGTGATCAAAGCCTTTTTCCAATACACAGCCATCAGGAATACCATTTATAGTGCGCATTCAACAGACATAGCCTATCATAGAGCCCAATCAATGAACCAAACCACCACTATGACCTGTCAGCGGTTTAATTAACTCTGTACCTCAAACATCAGTCTTCGACCAACCTCTCCTAGGTAATTCAAATTCTCCTATTCATTTCCCTTCCATTATGGCTCCTAAAGGAAAATCTAAGGTTACAAAGGAGAACCCCCTTCTACCCCCTGTCATTGATTTAGACCACCAACCTCTGGTAGACCAAGAATATAAGATCATTGAAACCAGTTGTGAGTTCGACCTTTATGAACTTCACAACTGGTTAAAGCAAAAATTCATAAACCTCAGCGATGAATTGGGTTTGTGGGAATCCTCCCTACCCCACTTCATTTTCCCTCAGACCTACCATTTCCCTGAGTTTGTTTCATGGTGCCAATTCTGATATATTCCCAGTCAGAGGGCAATTGTGGCCCAAAATAATGACATCATTTTCACAATCACATCTGAATCCATCTCCCAAATTCTCCAAGTGCAAAACTCTGCCCCTCTGAAACCTTTTATAGTAGATTCCCTCATGGAATTCTACAAGAACCTCACCTTCCCACATAGAGCTAAGATCTTTGAAACATTTCTCCCTGAGGATGCCCAATTACCCAAGAAAAATCCCCCCTATTCATCCTCTATGTTCCCAGAGATGACCAAACATATTATCTCAATTGTTTCATGTTTATTTGGCTATCAATCCAATCAGTGGGTTGATGGGGAAATCATTGGTGTTTTGTCAATGTTTACAAGTGGAAAACCCTCCATCTTAAACTACAGTAAGTATCTAGCAGATGAAATGCATAAGAAGTTCCTGAAATTTTCTACAAAGTGTACTTTTAAATATGCTTCATTCCTAGTTTATCTATTTTTATACCATCAGGCAAAGAGGTTTCAGTTTCCCCAACAAAAAATAGATGAGAAGGGAATGTTCAATGAGTGATTCATTTAACTTCCTTGGTAAGGAAGCATTCCAATAGATTTACCTTCATTGAGTATATTGATCAATTTTTATACACAGTTTATTGTTTATTAAACAATAATGTTGATCCAAGTATAGGACTAGAAATCAAAACATTTATTCATCTTAGTGAGCAGACCAAAACAAGTGACTGGTACCTCTACCAGAACTAGACAGAAATCAGGGTCTACAGGTGTGAATTTCCACCTTACAGGTTGCCAAAGTTTGTCCCAATGAGAATTTTCTCATTAGAACACATAAGGCAAATGATTAACACGGACGAGCTGCAGTTTGTGGCAGAAAAGAAGAAAACACAATTTAAGATTAAAACAGGTGGGTCATTTCATCTGCAATACTAGGGCAACAACTAAAGAAGCAGACATCCTCCTAAAGCAAATTAACTTCAAACTCAACTTCACTTGGTCATATGACCCCTTGGGAGTGATTTCAAAGCTAAGAGTAGAACAAAATACCACTCCATACATTCACACTCCCAGGCCAGAGATTGAGAAATACATGAACCAAGATCAATGGCTGGAAAACACTTTGCAGGAGGCAGAAGAGCGAGTAATATCAACAACTACAGCACAAACTCCTACACCATAGAAGAAACGAGACAAGAGGCCAAGGGAAGATGCTTCCCCTACAGTCACATAAATTCCAGAGAAAGAATTTCAAATCTACAAGAAGAGGCAAAGGACCAATCCAATAGATCAAGCTTTTCAAGAAGAAAATACATAGTCCACTATTATTTTGATAGGCCCTCATGCTTCAAGGAGGGATGGAGATATTTTTATAGGATCTCCATCCTCTTCGGCCTCCCAAGAGCCATTGGACACCTCTCAGTCAAGGGAATTGGTTCATGACCAAGCTGAACCAAACATATTTGCTAAGTACAAAGAGATCAAGAAGAAAAATGAATTGCTAAAAGCTACAACATATACATAGTTTTGGAAGCAGATAACCTCTTCACAATATAGACTACTCTTTGTCTTTGACACAAAGAAAGGGAAAATGCATATCGCTTTCCTACAAGCTGAGGTCCCTTTCCCAAAGATTCCTAAAGATTATAAAAAATCATTTTTTTCCTTCAATACTGATCAAATTTATCCAATTGATCAAATAGACCTACACAAGCAAACAGGAGAGATGTACTCCACTTTGACAACTTCAACAATGGCAGCTTCTAGGATGCAAGCTTCTATAAAAAACATCCAGTCTCAGCTGAAATTAGAGAATATCTCTTCTCTAGCTAAAGATACAAAAATCAAGTCTTTAGAGGATCTTGTAATTAAACTAGGATATGATCCCAACAATGTGAAAGAAAGCGAGGAGATTATCAGAAGGAAAATTTTTGATATTACAACACTCAAGAAGCAGCTCAAGATTCCCTCCGCGAAAGACCCACAGACTAAGGAAGTTGGATGGTTAGAGAAGGAAGAGGAAGACATGTTCATAATCCTTATTGAACAAAGTGGAAAAATCAAAGCAATGGAGGTTGAGATGGAGAATTTGTTAAAAGAAAGAGAATAAACAAAACATTTGGTTTCCATTCCATTGAAAACACTTCCCATTGCATCTATATCAGCAGTAGGGGCATCCACTTCAGCAACCATCACATTGGAGGCACAATCTACAGATTATTTAGAGGAACAGATCAAAGCAATGGATGACCTATCAATCAAAGGACATGAAATTGAGAAGCTGAAAAATTAGCTCAATCATCTCCGGGATCATAAGATGAAAATTGACAATGTATACCCAATAGAACTACATAAAACTCATAGATTAACACAGAATATTAAACAATTGCAAAGTGAGTCTGCAATGGCACAAACATTGGCACAGGAAAAAGAAAGTATATGGATATAAATAAATGAGGCCATGACTGAAATATGGCCCTCAATTCAAATTATTTTTTAGCAAGAGGAGTTAGTACAGAGGTCTAAAGAGGTCATTGAAGAGGTGAAAGGAGATTTAGGATAGAATCTAGGTGAAGCCACTGCTCTGATCAGAATTTTGAATTCGAAGACTAAAGAAGAATTAGAAGAATTTGAAATTGCAGATAGGACAGAGACAATTTTGGAGGTGAGGAGGGTCCTTACAAAAAGGAACCTTATGTTGCAATTGGAGAACAAGTGTCACAATATGGAGTCCAACATTCAGAAGTTCCACAGAAAATTTAATGTGCTAAATCAGAAGGGACTGCCAGGTTTGATAGGGATTGGAGATAAGTTGATCAGTTTAGAAGATTATCACCAGAAATTATATACCATAGCCAGGGATAAGTCAAATTTTTCTACCATCAAAGGAAGTATCATAGGGAAAGCCTTCATGGAAGCTTTGGATTTTGATCTACTGATCAAGCATGAGATAAAGAACTTTTTTATTATCAAACCTACTTTTCAAAAGTACGAAAGTGTACTCTAGGTGAAGACATATGGGACAAATTGTGTGAGTTACTTGGGAAAAATAGTTTTTCACCTTCAGCAGCAAGGCATCACTTTTTCAGGTTGTGTCATCACCAATAATCCTTGAAGATAGTGCTAGAGCACTATAGCAGTTTTAGCTGCCTACTTTCTTGTACTATTTTTGTAATTAGTTTTTAAGATATTTTGTAAAGAATCTTGATATTTTCACTCAAGATATTCTTGATAATTTTTGTATAAGTAGTTCACAAATTAAAGTACAAATGTTGGGACTTGTACCAAGAAAGCAGAATTTGATGTAAACTTGCTCACTGAGCTAAAAGTGATCATTTCATTAATACAAAAGATCGTTCCAGGATTCATGTGTCAGGTGAATTGGTGATGTTTTTTCTCTTGTAAACTTGTTATATATCTGTTTTTCATACATGTTTCTTATCTGTATTGTTTCAAAGAAGATGAAGGGTTTAACTTCTTTAATTACACTATGTCCTGGCTTATAAGGGATATAAATAATATAGAATTCATGTTAAAATGCTCTATGTTTGGTTAAATATGAATCTATTCGTCCCTCTCACTCCACAAAGCTACAAAGATCTAATAGTCTGCCTACCTTGCCATGTTTCAATATATTATGATATTTATGCATCGATCACCCTAAGACCTTAAATCCATTTCCCAATGGCCTTTCTTTACATTTTCAACCAAACATTTCAAAAAACCAGACTTTGAACCTAATAACTAGCCTAAAATCCCACTACAACAAAACTAAATCTAATAGAGAGATCCCTCTCTCATTTTAGAAGTGCTAGCTTCTAAGCTTGAAAGTGATTTTCTGGTTCCCTTTGGGATTCTTTGACAGCCTTAAGAAATTATGAAGTGATAACATCCTCGAAACCATACTGGGGACTTCAGACAAATCTAATTTGTATTAAATTTTCCCTGGTCAAAATTTTTATTTCAGAACGTAAAGCTATTTCTAGGTTTGTGGCTAAGAAATAGATCTGATTTAAGGTTGTTTGCCACTTATAAGTTGTACTTATTTTATATTTGTAAATATACTATTGTAGATCTAGATCCTAAGAAGATACATACTAGATCTAACCTAGGTCCTAATCCACCAAAAATTGTAGATAACCCTGAAAAAATCTTAGAAAGAAGAGTTTAACCGAGAGCCAGACAAGTAATAATCCTCTCACTAATGTTAATTCTCTGCCTAAAATATTTGTGATTGTAGAAGACATAGAATTTGATTTAGCATTTGAACATAGTCTGTTTCGAACTAAATCTAAGAGCTTTGTAGCTTAAACTATTTTTAATGAAAACATGTTAAAACCCTACATTTCAAAGCAGAAAATTATTAATCCGAACTCTGATGAAGATGTCATCAAACAATTTAATAAGCTTGAAGTGTTGGTATCTGAACTAGATCGGGTTGTACAAAAATCTCTTGAATCACCTAAATCCTCACATTCTTCTTCTACTGCTTCATCCCCAACCCCACCAATAATCCCACCTAGTATTTCTATCCCACTAGAAATTCCCCTTGTTTATACTACCCCTCTAGAGATTCCTTCTATCTCTACCCCTCCAGAGATTCCTCCTATCTCTACCCTTCCACCATAAATTCCACCTATTTCTACAGCTCCTTTAATAATTCTCCCTATTTCCACTACACCCATTTCATCTTCTATCCCTACCACCTCTACATCAACACAACAAAGTGTAATCTTACCTCCTTTGATACCTTCCTCATCCACCTCCATTGTAGTTACCTCCTCCTTTCACACACCCATCATGATAGGTAGGCATTCCCCCCTTGTTTTATCTAGACAACTCAATGTCATGCCACAATAATACCAGAGTAGGATACCTCAGTTCAATAGCATAGACCCAATCATTGCTCAACAACATGTAGATAGGATGAATGACTATCTAGATTTACAAGAAATTGATGAGGATGATGTAAAGATGAGACTGTTTTCTCAAAGTTTAACCAGTGAAGATAAAAAATGGTTTAAAACATTACAGGTTGCCTCCATCCCAGACCTAACACATTTTCATTATAATTCCCTTGCAAGATGGGAAGTGAGGTAAAACCCTCTTCAAATTTTAGCTTAGCATGAAAGTATCAAAAGATCCCTGGTGAAACAATCTAGGATTATTGTGCTAGATTCAATAGAATTTACAATTGTATCCCACTGCCATACAAACCCCACCAAGTCTAGCCCTGATCAAATTCCCAGATGGATTTGATCCAGACATGTCTTACCAACATAGAGAAATAAATAATGCTGCCCTTAAGGAGGTGTATAGAAATGCAGTTAGTGTAGAAGAAATGGTCATTACCAGTCATAGCTAGAAGGTAAGGTCATTGATAGAAGCTCTAGTCCTTGACAGTCGATCATGGTTAGAAGGATATAATCATAACCAATCATTGTAGATCATGGCCAACTGGTCAGAGCTGATCTTAGCCGATCGGTCATTGTTGAGATAGCCAGAAGGTAGGCTAAAGGCTGGAATGAGAGTTTCTATCAAAGAGGAACCTGCTTCTTCCTCATCCGATGTTGAGTTGGATAGCCTAGTCAGGTCTATGGAAATAAATGTAGAGAGGATGAATTTGACTGATAGAAATCCTCCAAGAGATAATCAAAGTGGCCCTCAAAATAGAAATCTAAACCTTAGGAGGAATCCACCTCAAATCAAACAAAGAGAACAAAGAGGCCCCAGCGATCAAAAACATATTAGGCCTCCCTTCCAAGAAAACTATGCTGGTGAAGAAGTTGAGTTAACAGAAGATCCTAAAGAAAACCATATAAACATATTTGGAGAAAGTGAGATAGATCATATTTTCATAACCAAGGAAGAACAAGATTTATTCTTGCTCTCATAACCAAAAACCATCCCTTTAGAGTCTTATTGATCTAGGTGGATATTGGTGGCCACCTGCCAAGTCCACTTGGACCCCCACCATTGTTTCTTTCAGCTTTTCAGTTTCCTTAATTGTAGCCCAGTTTACTATTTTTAGCAGTTTTTTTGGGTCCTGAACTTCCGGAGCCGTTTTGAGGATCTAAATGATGTTTTTTGGAAAATTGAGAGCAATATGTGTGATAAGACCAATGTTTCTCTTCCAAAAGTTGTAGTTCTTGGATAGATCTTTCTAATGAGATACTGTGCGCGTCAAACGGAGATCGTATGCCAAAGTTACAACCTCGGGAAGTTGATGTACCAATTTACCCAAACGGGGCCCACAGTTTGGCGTTTCATCTTCTAGGGTTAGGTTTTGGGATGTTAAGGGTTTTCCATTGTTTCTCAACAATAAATAGGCCTTCGAGCCTCATTGTAACACAGTTCAGATGCATGTAGCCGCCACATCTCTTCTCAGAGATAAGCTATCATCGCCCTCGCTGGTTTATCTCCAATTCTGTTTGTAAGCATATTTCAATATTTTACATTAATGAAATGAAGTATTATTTCCGCTGCATCTCTGTGTTTATGGTTATCTCTGTAATTTGTTGCATTGCTATTTAAATCTGGATCAGTGGTATCAGAGTGGTCTGCTTTTTCTCTGTTTTTCTTTGCATGTCCCCAACGAGGTCGGGATATAAGGAGTTAGGGCTTGAACTAGTCGAACCTTTGCAAGACCAGCCTCGAAAATCCCAATAGCCTCCCATGGCGGATGAAAATAAAGACGAGGGCTCAGGAGATCCTATGAAAATCTTGCTCAAAGAAGCCCTCAAGTGACAAAGGAACGTGATGATGGACAACTTTGCCCAGAGCCTTCAGCGGCTACCCAAGGGTGACACATCGGCTTCCAACAGCTACTCTGGAAATGCCACACCGTTTAAGGTACAAGTTAATTTCGAAATCCCCATATTCGAGGGTCAGGTAGAGGCAGATGTCGTCGATAAATGGTTAAATCTGCTAGAGGGCTATTTTTCTGTTCATAGTTTTTCCAGTCGGGAAAAGATTATTTTCGCTCTTCTCAAAGTAGCCCCCCACGTGAAGGACTGGTGGGAAACCTACTATGAGCAGAAGGATGAAAGTACAGGCTCATTTTTTTTCAGCCGCATCCACTTGGGATTCATTCCGAGATGCCATCAAGGAGCAGTACTACCTTGTCGGAAGCTATGAGGATCAATACATAAAGTGGACCATGCTGCGGTAGGGAAGGGACCAAGATGTGCCGAAGTTTACCAATATTTTCCATACCCTTCGCACAAAGTTGGGTATCAAGGATTCAGAGCAGCATTTGGTACTCAAATACCGCAACTACCTACACAAGTACATCCAGGAAGAAATAGAATTCCTGAACATCCCCTCGCTCGGCACGACATACCGATATGCCGTCAAGGTCGAGCAAAAGTTTAAACAGAAGAAGCGAGACTTTGGATATGCGAATCCGAAGCAAGGGAAAGGTGCCCCCAAACTGTAGAACAAAGGACCAAGCTAAGGCGGGGCGGCTCAATACAACCCACCAAAGCTGTAGGCAAAGAACAACGCCGTAAAGCTGAAAGAGGACACAGGAAAGTGGTGTGAGTTCCATAAGAGCTCCACGCACAACAAAAGTGAGTGTTGGGCCAAGCAGTCACTGGTGGCCAAGCTAAAGGTTTCAGAATTAGATGCATGTTCTGGCTCTGAGTCAGAACCCGACAATGGGAATGACAAAGGGAAGTAGATTATCGATGCGGAGCCCAATGCCATGGTTTCCACCACGAAGATCTAGAAGGAGGAACCCGAAGATCTAGAGGAGGAGGAGTGTCTCTTCCACTCCCAGATGTGGGTAAAGGGCTCCCCACTACAGTTCATTATCGATAGCGGGAGCCAAAAGAACCTAATTTTGATAGAGGTTTTGAAGCGCCTGGGCTTACTGACTACATCACATCCACAACCGTACACCATTGGGTGGCTTCACCAAGGACAGGATCTTCACGTGAGCCAGCAGTGTCGCCTTCCATACAACATCAAGCCCTTCACGGATGAGGTATTGTGTGACGGTTCTCCCCTTGAAGTTTGTGATGTATTATTAGGACAACCATACTTGTGGAAGCGATATGCTGTGTATGAATCAAGGCCCCGTGCTGTTATTGTTACTTTTGGAAATAAGTTGTACATGATACCAGAGGTAGCACCGCCTACCACCATCTCTTTGATTACTGCAAAACAATTCAGTAAGCTCATTTCCAGTCCGAAAAAGACAAGGAAAACACCTTCATTGAGCACATCCAACATATTCTCCAGTAGGTCCATGACATTCTAGAGAAATCAAATGCCAAGTACAAGAAGCGACATGATCAACATCGAGTGCCACACAAGTTTCAGGTGGGCGACAAAGTCTGGTTGCATTTGCAAAGGGAATGCCTTACCGGATCCTATCGAAAACTCAGACCACTCTGATATGGTCTTCACAACATTACCAAGGCTATGGGAGACAATAAATTTGAGCTCAGCATTCCCCCATTCCTTGGCCTGCGCCCAGTGTTCAATGTGGACTGCCTTCGGCCATACTTTCCACCATTACTAGATACCTCCGACATTGCAGAACAACTCACACCCACAGAGTTAAATCCAGATTGCATGGAACAAGCTGCAACTGATTGGATCATGGACACATAGATGAAGCACACTCGCCAACAGAATATCCAATTGTATCGAGTTGTCAAAGCAGGCCAACTCCTCCACCATGGCAAGTGGCTCACTAGGGACCAAGTTCAGCAGAAGTTTCCTCATCTCATGGAGGAACTCAACGCAATGGGGACCATTTCTTCCTAAGGAGGGAGGAATGATTCAGGTGGATTTTGGTGACCACCTGCCAAGTCCACTTGGACCCCCACCATTGTTTCTTTCAACTTTTTAGTTTCCTTAATTGTAGCCCAGTTTACTATTTTTAGCAGTTTTTCAGGTCCTAAACTTTTGGAGTCGTTTTGAGGCCCTAAATGACGTTTTTTGGAAAACTGGGAGCAATATAGGTCAATGGACCAATGTTTCTCTTCCCAAAGTTGTATTTCTCGGATATATCTTTCCAACGAGATACTGTGCGCGTCAAACGAAGATCGTATGCCAAAGTTACGACCCCGAGAAGTTGATGTACCAATTTATCCAAATGGGGCCCACAGTTTGGTGTTTCATCTTCTACGGTTAGGTTTTGGGATGTTAAGGGTTTTCCATTGTTTCTCAACAATAAATAGGCCTTAGAGCCTCATTGTAACACGGTTTAGAGGCATGTAGCCACCACATCTCTTCTCAGAGATAAGCTACCATCGCCTTAGCTGGTTATTTCCAATTCTGTTTGTAAGCATATTTCAATATTTTACATTAATGAAATGAAGTATTATTTCCGCTGCATCTCTGTGTTTATGGTTTTCTCTGTAATTTGTTGCGTTCCTGTTTAAATTCAGATCACTAATGAGTAGTATCAAAATGCTATAATGGAAGTGCATAAGTAGTAAAACTTAAGAAGTAAAAATAATGTTGGAAATCCTCTCAACAAAACTAATAATGATGCCCCTTCCACTATCCAAAAAAAAGATGACTCTCAAAAAGAGGCTCCTAAAAAACAGGATCAAAACACCAAAGAGATAGACAAACCTCAAACCTCTTTCAACATTGAGACTGAGTTGGATAAAGTTAAAATTTCAATTCCTTTAACATAATTAATCAATAAAAATGCATATAGGTCCCAAGTTATGAAAGCCTTGAAAATAGGGAAGGGACAAACACAACAAACCTTACTGATGACCAACCTGAGTTGTTATTTGGACCTGAAGTGGAAGGAAAATCTCAGGATGGAACTATGCCTCCTTTCTACATTAGTTTAAATATTCATGACAAGATTTTGCATAATGCAATGCTTGACTCTGGTGCTTCTCACAATCTGATGCCTAGAGCCATCATGGAAAAACTAGGTTTAGATATCACAAGGCCTTACAAAGATTTGTATTCCTTTGATTCTAGAAAGGTCAAATGCTTAGGTCTCATCAAAGACCTATGTGTCACTTTAGCCCAAATCCCAGCCAAAAGTCTAGTCATGGACATTGTAGTAGCAAACATACCCCCTAAGTATGGAATGTTACTATCAAGGTCTTGGGGAGAAAAGTTACAAGGTACTTTGCAAATGGATATGACCTATGCTACCATTCTTGTTTTTGGTCAACAAAGAAGACTATACAGGGAGACTCTCATGAAATACATGGTTAGTAGCCAAGAAAAACCAAATAATTACCCCTTGTACTCTGTGCATTCATATTTAGACTCCTTTATTTTATACAATGATGAATCTGTAGAGGAGGAAGTTTCACATTTAGAAGTTGAGCTAAGAAAGATAGAGGAAATGAAATTTGAACCTGGGAAACCAAAGGAAGAGAGTGAAGCCCTATGGAACATGGAATTTGATGGGGTTGTAAGCAAGGAAGGAACATGGGCAAGTGTTTAGATTCTAAACTTACAAACAAGGATAGCTAAAGGACACTCTTACGAACTAAACTTTCAATGTACAGACAATATAGTTGAATATGAAGCATTAATATTAGGATTTCAACTTTTAAAGAGGTCAAGGGCAAAAAGAATTTATGTGCACGAAGATTCAGAACTCATCATCAACCATATTAAAGGTGAGTATTCAGCCAAGCACCCTAGATTAAGATCCTATAGAAATGAAGCTTTAGATTTTCTTCAATGTTTCCCTGAATATCAATTTTCTCTTATTCCTAGACGCCATAATATTTTAGAAGATGCTTTACCTACTTCAACTAGTACTTGTAAGGTGTCATTCCATCCTAACAGAAAATATGAGGTTGAGATAAAAAAATAAACCAAATGTCCCAGACAATGTAAGATATTGCCAAGTTTTTGGAAGTGACAAACAAGTAGAGAAATTTTTACAATTAAAAGATGAATTTGAGTTTGTAAATATTGATACAGATAATGATGTAGATGAAAATACAAAATAAATAATGTTAAATGAAATTGATGGCAATCAAGAAGAACTTGAGGTTCTAAAACTAAAAGACAAGGTGTTGCCAAGATGATTGGTACCATTGCAAGAGATTTTTTACTTCAATGATGTAGCCAAAAAGCCAAAAATAGAACCAGTAAGAGCTGAGGTAGAGGAATGTAACATAGGAACTACACATAATCCTAAAATTGTGAAACTGTCCAAATCCTTGCCTCCTCAAGAAAAACCAAAATGCATTGAGCTATTTAAGGAATTATTTGATGTGTTTGTTTGGAGCTATGAAGATTTAAAATCATATGATACTAGTATCATACAACACATTATTCGCATCAGGGAAGATCAAAAGCCCTTCAAATAGAAATTGAGGAGAGTGAATCTGGTCTTATTACCTTCAATAGAAAAAGAAGTCAAATTTTTTTTTGATGCAAAGATCATTGTACCCCTCAGATTTTTGAAATAGGCCTTTAATCTAGTACCTACCAGAAGGCAAACAAGTGAAATTAGGATCTGTGTGGATTTTAGGAATCTGAACAAGGTTTATCTTAAGGACAACTACCCTGTACCCAAAATGGATCATATCCTACAAAAGGTAGTTGGTTCCAGCAGAATATCTTTGCTCGACGGTTTCTTAGAATACAACCAAGTTCTGGTTCATCGTGATGATCAACATAAAACGACATTTACTACACCTTCAGGGGTTTTTATGTATGTAAAAATTCCCTTTAGCCTTATGAATCTTGGGGCCACTTTCCAAAGAGAAATGGAAATTGCATTTGCTGATGAAATAGATAAGTTCATTGTAATCTACCTAGATGATATTACTGCGTTTTCAAGGACATATGAAGAACATTTGCTACACCTAAGAAAAGTTTTTGAAAAATGCAGAAAATATGGTATCTCCTTAAACCCTAAGAAAACTCTTTTTGGTTTAGAGGAGGGAAAAATTCTAGGTCATATCATTTCAAAAGAATGTATTAGAATAGATCCTAGCATAATGGAAGCCATGCTGAAAATTGACCCTCCCAGAAAAAAGAAAGAATTTCAATCCTTCATTAATAGGATAAATTTCCTTAGAAGATTTATTCCTAACTTGGTTGAAATTTTAAGATCCATTACAAACATGCTAAAGAAAGATATTGAAATAAAATGGAATATTGAAGCCAAGAAATCTTTTAGTGAAGTAAATTTAGCTTTAACCATTGCTCCTGTTTTGATAAGCCTTGGGTTTACAAAGGATTTTATGATTTTTTCTTTTGCATCTGAGCATACTATTACAGTTGTTTTGTTGCAGAAAAACAGTGAAGGACATGAACAACCCACAACTTTTTTTAGCAGAGCTTTAAGGGATGCCTCATTAAAGTATAACATCATGGAGAAATAAGCCTTTGCTTTGGTGAAGGCACTGAATGACTTCAGAGTTGACATCCTACATTCCCACATCATTCCATTTGTTCCAAGTGTGTGCTAAAGGATATTATTACACAAACTGGCCCAGATGGAAGAAGAGGCAAATAGATTGTTGTAATCCTAGAATATGACATTGAGATAAGACCTACCAAGATCATCAAAGGTTAGGGATTGGCTAAGCTAATGGTTGAGTCCAATTTTCATGCACTAGATATTAATTTTATTGCTACACTTGGTGAACAAGAAGAGCTGGTGACTCCACAGGTATTGTAGGCCTTTGCTACCTCTCCATGGTATGCAGACATTATATTTGTGCTACAAAACTTACAAGTTCCTCCTAGTTTAACAAATACAAAAGCTAGGTTTCTAAAAATGAAAGCTATGAAATTATGTAGTTTAGATAAGATTGTATATTAGAAAGATGTTAGAGGTATTTTACTAAATTGTTTGTTGAAAGACAAAGCAGACAGGGTCAAGGAAGAATTTGATCAAGGAGACTGTGGAGGCAATTTGTACTGGAAGACCACAGCCAACAAAATCCTAAGGGCTGTTTTTTGCTGTCCTACCTTGTTTACATATGTGCATAAGAAAGTTCCAACATGCAACCAGTGCCAAATATTTGAAGGAAAGAGAAAGCTCTTTCCTCTACCATTGAAACCCATTTCAATTGAGGTTCCTTTTCAGCAGTGGGGTCTGAATTTTATTGGGGAAATCCATCCAAGCTCTTCAGGACAACACAGATGGATCTTGACAACCACTTAATACTTGACCAAGTGGATTGAGGATGTCCCAACCAGACATGCAACAAACACAGTGATCATTCGGTTTTATGAAGGTAATAGTCTTTTTAGGTTTGGATGTCCCCATAAGGTCATTATTGATAATGTTGTTGCCTACAAATAAAATAAAATGGTTGATTTTTGGAACAAATACCATATAAAATTAGGACACTTTATTGCCTATTATCCATAAGGGAATGGGTTAGTTGAGTCGTCTAACAAGAGTCTAGTCAACATCATCAAGAAACTATTGCAGGAAAATAAAAAGTCCTGGCATAAGAAGTTGATTCATGCCATGTGGGCTTATAGAATTAACACAAAGAAATCTATTGGGATGTATCCATTTCAATTAGTATATGGAGTATATGCAATCTTTCTTGCTTCCCTTGGAATCCTTGTGCTAAAACTACTGCAGGAATCACAAGTAGAAAAAAATGATTTGCAAAGAAGGATCAATAAGACCATACAGTTGCAGCAATCCAGGGAGGGTGTCTACAACAAAACTCAACTCATTCAGGATAAGATTAAGAATATTCATGACAAAAGGACAAAGGCAGATGACTTCCAAATAGATGACCTTGTGTTAAAATGGGACTCAAGGAATTAAGACAAAGGAAAGCATCGAAAATTTGACAGTTTGTGGAAAGGGCCATACAAAATTGAGACTTTCAAAGGTAATAATTGAATTTTGGAGTAGTTGTGAGAGAATTGAATTTTGGAGGTCTTGGAGTAGTATTTTTTAGTTCTTGAGGGTTCTATGATGTATTAGATACGCAGAGCTTTCTCCGGCATTTTACTGACTGTGATTTGGAGCACGAGAACGTATATAAATCAAGGGAACATTATAAACACAATAGGAAATGCAAGAGGAAAAATCAAAGGAAACATCACAAAAGAAAAATAAAATATATAATCATAGTCATCAAGGAAAACCACACACAAAAACAACATGGCCATGCATGTCCATAAATCAAATCGTACAAATAAAGTTAAAAATCATAGCGCAACAATCATCAAGTAAACGAGTCACAAAATTTTACTTAGTATCGCGAGTCTGACATTCCTGACACTCTTCGCCATCATACCATGCATACATATGTGTAACAGAATCAAGTCCCTTTCCTTGTCTCTGTCACTGGGTCTTTTCATGTGCAAGTAAAACTCAACCTGTTGTCCTGTAGCTATTCAAGCATCCATAGGGTTGTTATATATATATATATATATATGTAACAAAATCAAGTTCCTTTCCTTGTCTCTGTCACCGGATCTTTTCATGTGCAAGTAAAACTCAACCTATTGCCCTATAGCTATTAAAGCATCCATAGGATTGTTATAAAACTATATATATATATATATATATATATATATATATATATATATATATATATATATATATATATATCTATATCTATATATATATATATATATATATATATATATATATATCACAAACCAAAGATAACATCTATATAAGTTTGCTTTCAATTCCAGGAACACATATGCACATTGGTCATAACTATTATTGTGCATTTGCAAATGTTAGATCCATGCTAACAGGGTAATCATAATCAACCTCTTTGCAAAAATCACTATTTGAAACCGATTGTTTGAACGCTTGGTAAGATTCGGTCTTCTTACTTTAGCACCTATAATTTCATAGATTCAATTAACATGCATCACATTTTTAAAAGGAGAATGCATCACAAACCCCCAGGAAATATCAAGTTAGCATGAAATCTAGATACAACCTGTTACCACTCAAATTAGTAGGGGTCCTAGGAGGGGTTCCTATAGAGGAACTACCAAGTCAAGTGGAAACAATGGAGCACTATCCCACTATCACCTAAGCTAAAGCTCCCTAATCTTTACGGACTTTCATCGATGGGAGGATTTCTAGTATTAGGTAAATCGCTAGTAGAAATATATCAATGGTTTGTAGGTAGTGATTCCAAGATTATATATAAAGGAGAGACTCTAATTATAAGGATTGATTGCTTTGGAAGAAATATGAATGGCTCTCCAATAAGGGCTAGAAGGAGACCTAGACCTAGGGTTGAGAAGTATTTTTTTTTATAAGAAGAGGGTTTCCAACCAATCCTTGTGAAATTGGAGTGACAAGTTTGCGGGACACAAGGAGGCCCTAGTGGACCCAAACAAGAGAAAGGATTTAGAGTGAAGCTTAAAAAAAACGGTCTTAACCAAGTGGGGGAGAAGGAAAGGATCAAAGAGATAATATTTGAATTTAATGATTAATGCAATGGTCCTTAATGAAGCCACTAACAAAAGGAAAACTAGGGAGAAATGGTCTTCGATTTAGGGCTTGGAAAAACTCGAGATTCCACTATTAGAATGACTTGAAAATTGGAGGACCTATCAAGGACACGCTAGCGTAGTTTTAGACCAAATTTCATTAATTTTGGATGGCTACAATGGATTTGATGTGACTCCCTAGGAAGCCTACTAGGGTTAGGGATTAGAAAAAGAAGAGAGGAGGTGAGAAAGATCTTAATTTGGTAATGACCTAGGACTAGAATGGTGCCTAGATTATTGGGATAATGGTTTCAATGAAATTCAATGTTTATAGATCCTTACACCCAATCAAGGAGTTCCCAAACAACTTCACATGGCCCTAGAGGCAACAACTAGGTTACTAGGAAAATTTATACTTCTTTGATGTTGCAATTGATGACTTATCAAGGCAATTATGAATAATCATATACCCCTAGGACATTCATTCACTATACTTTGCATGAAACATATGAAAAACCCTCACAAAGACAAGATCAACAAATTCACATTTCATTAAGGCAACTACACCAACTTCATGAGTGAAAATTCTTCATACATTATACAAGTGACAAAATGAGAAATAGACCATGAAAAAGACACTTACAAGTATAGCGAAATCTTCCAATCATCAATAGAGACAAAAATCAAAGCTCCAAGATTAAAGACAAGCTTTTCCAAACATCAAAATGCATCAAGATTCCAATTCGTCCATCAATAGGTCTAGTGAAATTCTCAAGAAGAGATAATGATCCAAATCCAAGTGATGATCAAATGAAATGATCATCACATCAATATATATCCTCCTAAGGGGTACAATTTTCCTAATTAGGCTTAATAATGACCCAACTAATAAAATAGCTCCATAATACAAAAATAAGCCTCTCAAGAGGGAAAAATGATAGATACAATAGGTTGGCCGTGGAGGAGGCTTAGTGGTGTCCAATTTGTGCCAAGATGAATGATTGAGCCCCAAACATAGTGATAAAGGGTTTGGCCCCTTGATATCCAAGAAAATGACCTGTGATTCCCCCAAGTTGTTGTAGGGGCACAAAACATCCTCATGGGTCTCCAAATGGATAGAACAAGCCCGTTTCCCATGTGTAAGGGTTGGAATAATGATGCAATACCTCCCATTGTCTCCCATGGCGAGACACATCCTCATCTGGGTCCTAGATCAACTGCCAAGTGTGTCATGCAAGAGTGTAGCTCGCTGGGCAAGGTGGTCCAGGTGCATCATCATCGTCAAATAGGTGGAACACAAGAAAACAATGGGTGGAATTGAAGATTCCCATAAAGTGGAAATCTACTTTTTGCTATGGTGGAGGCCCATGGATCTCAACGCTCACCCTACAAATGCCAATATGACCCTTTGGAGAGATTGAACCCCATATAGTGAGCCCAAACCCAATATGAATACCCACCTACAATCCTGTATAAAATCCAATGCGTTCCCTCACCTTCGAGTACAACCAAACATTCGTGCAATTGAGTAAATGAGCTTAGAAATCATGGATCCAAGTGGACACTTCATAGTGGCATGCCCTTCCATAGTGGGCTTTAGAATGTACAAGTGTCTCCAAATTCAAGAAGAAGGTTAACCAAGGACCCTATTAGGTGGTTTCAGCCTCTAAGGGGAGTGACATGTCCATGGTACATCCATCAAATGGCAAGTGGCATGTGACATAATGATGGAATGGAGTGGGGCATCTGGGGAAAGCTCTAAGACACATGCCACAATACAAGGGTAGCTATAATCAGGGAATCCCACACTTGGTGTATGAATGTAGGAGGGAGAAATCATGGTACAAGAGTTACCCCGACCTTTGTTTTTCCACCCTTCTTCATATGCCTTTTTCCTTTTATTGATTTTTCATTGTAACTGTTCAAGGATCTAGGGGATGAGAGCATGATATATAATATATAGTAGTGAATACCCCCTTAAGGTGGGGAAGTTGATCACCCACCAGGGGTTGGTACAATCATGGGTTCCTTAATGATGTGAGGGGCTAATATGATGGGCCCTAGGAACCAGGGTTATGGCCATGATAATAGGGGTAGATCTCATGTTTGGTTTTTTCCCATGTGCTAAATTTGTATGTCCCGGCCATCTTTTGCAATTTACGGTACATTTGATGTCGAGCCTGGCCATATTATGCTTTTTCTTTTCTTTTTAGTTGCATCAACCTTCGGGGCATCATTCTAGGCCCGACCTAAGGTGTGGACAAGGGGAGGGGGAAGCTAATTCATTATGGACCCAGTGGAAAAATGTGGACCTAGATGGGGAATATGGTGAATGTGGTTATAGTGAGTGGAGGGCAGTGATGTATATTGTGTCAGGGAGTGGGACCATGCAACCAAAATCAGGGTTTTCCATGTAGTGTCACTCCAAAATATAGTAGCCAATAAAGGAGATCCCACAGGACTATGATACAAGGTTAACCATCAAATTGGACAAAGGAGACAAGAGTAAAAAACAAGTCCACTCTTTTCGCTGAATCCCCCCACTAATCCATGCCCAAAAATGACCATGATAAGTAAACAAAAATACCCAAATACATAATGAAAAGCCATACTTTCAGGGCTATAAGGTTCACCTTCATACATACGATCATGACAGATGGGTGAGGGAGCATATGGCTAGCTCAGGCGATGGAGATAGTGGCACATCAAGCTATCTGGTGGCCATAAGGGGCTACTAGTTGTCGGCTGAGGACCATCTGGGGGAAAAAAATTATCCTATGTATACTACCCACAAGTGGTGGGTAACATCTGACTCCAAATAGGACATTATATCTCAGAAGAGTGCACAAACATACTTGAACAAGGAGGTCATGAGAACACCAACAATCTCTTGGGACTGCGAACCTATTACCTGCACATATCAAAGACCAAGCACACTGGCCAACATGTTTTTGCGACGTCTTATGATCTCCCATGCTTATATTAGGCAATAAAAATCAACAAGAAATACAATTTTATTCTAAATGCATCTAACATAACATAATAATATCATATGATGATGTTAGCTATGAAAAAATCAACATACAATGCATCCTACTCTAATATGCATATTACATCACCTAAGTACTAAGTGTAATCATAGACCAAATGAAACCAACATATCATCCAGTCAATATGAAAACAACTTCCCTTTCACTTACTCATCTGATAGATCCAATGGAAAGGGAAGGAATGACAACATGGAAGGTCACAAGAGCAGGAGGAGGGAAAATGAAATGAACACAAATGGAGAATCTGTAGGTTTCAACCCCGTACAGAAATTACTTGCATAAGAATTATAAATCACAGAAAAATAAACAATGCGAGAGCATAACACATAAAACACATATACACAGAGATTTTCCCCTGGATCCCAAAACCGGGACTACCAACTTGATTTTTTTCATTATTTTCCTTTCAATGTTACAATACATATTTATACATGCCGAAGCATCCAATACCATGGACCGAAAACCATCGCATCCAAAACCATGGACCGAAAAACCATAGGTAGGTACGCCTAACCTAATATAGGGTCCAAAAAAAATTTCCCATGGCGCTGCCCCAGACCCCGTAGAGGGGGGCTACCCACCCCCCTCAAACCCCCCGAACAGGGGGGGGGCTGCCGCCCCCCCTGTGATCCCCTCGCTGCGTAATCGGCGCAATGAAGGGGGGGCTCTGCCCCCCCTCTAACCCCCCGGTTCACTACGTGGGTTAGTCGTGGAAAGAATATAACACAACCCAACAATCTCCCACTTGTTGTTTTCTTTCCACAGAGGGCCATAGGAGAGCTTAGTCATTTTTCCAGCCCTGAAAATGCCCATTATTTCTCTACACCAAGAGAACTTCTTCGAGCTCACAGATTTTGTCAATGCATCTGCAGTATTATTCAAAGTGTCCACCTTTACCAGCAACACCTTTTTGTCTTCTATCATATCCCTCACCAAGTGATACTGAACATCAATGTGCTTTGTCTTTGAATGATAAGCAGGGTTCTTTGCCAAGAAAATTGCACTTTGGATGTCACAGTCTATTCTTATAGCTCCCTATACTAACCCCATACTTGAACACAATCTCTGCAACCAAACTGCTTCCTTGCTTGCATGAGTGGCTGCCATGTATTCTGCCTCTGTAGTTGATAGTGCCACTACAAATTGTTTCTTACTCATCCAACTGACTGCAACTCCAAATAGGTTAAACACATACCCACTTGTAGATCTTCTCTGATCCAGATCTCCAGCCTAGTCTGCATCAACAAAGCCACGAATATCCAACACTCTGTCCAATCCTGGTCTTCCTTGGTAGCACAAACCATAATTACTAGTGCCACGAAAATACCTGAAAACCCGCTTCACTGCTGTCTAGTGCTCCTTCCCTGGTTTTGACATAAACCTGCTCAATACTCCCACTGCATGTGCAATGTCTGGTCTAGTACAGACCATTGCATACATCAAGCTACCGACTGCACTCGCATATGGAACACGGGACATGTCCTCTTCCTCTTCTTGTGTCTTGGGACACTGTTCAGCACATAACCTCACACCTATAGGAATAGGAACCTTCACCGGTTTACTATCCTGCATATTAAACCTCTGCAGTATTGTCTCGACATACTTCCTCTGGTTTAACCAGAGCTTCCTCTTTGCTCGTTCTCTTTTAATTTCCATGCCCAAAATATAGTTTGCAGCACCAAGATCTTTCACGTCGAATTTGGAGGACAATTGGGTCTTCAAATCCTGGATAATTTCTTTGTCATTTCCAACTAGCAACATATCATGCACATACAAGACCAGATAAATAACATGGTCAGCAATCAATTTAAAATACACACAGTGATCTGCTTTGCTTCTGGTGAAGCCAAGTCCCCGTATAAATGTATCAAATTTCTGATACCACATCCTTGGTGACTGTTTTAACCCAGACAGAGACTTCTTTAACTTGCATACTAGTTCTTTCTTACCCTTCACCGCAAAGCCTTCAGGTTGCTTCATGTAGATTTCCTCTTCCAAATCCCCATGAAGAAATGCTGTCTTCACATCCATCTGTTCTACCTCAAAATCAAAAGTAGCAGCAACAGATAAAAGTAATCTAATAGAAGTTACCTTGGCAACAAGAGAAAAAATATCACCAAAATCAATTCCCAGCACTTGGGAATATCCTTTTGCTACCAACTGAGCTTTGTATTTCTGCACCTTCCCTTCTGCATTTGTCTTCTTTTTGAACACCCATTTGCTGCCAATGGGTTTCCTTCCAGCTGGCAACTCCACCAGATCCCAAGCCTCATTTTTGTGCAAAGATGCCATTTCATCAACCATGGCCTCTTTCCAGAGTTTTCCATCCTCTGAATCGATTGCTTCCTTCACATTTTTGGGATCATCATCAGTAACAGACAAAGCAAAATTTGAACAAAAAGCAGAAGGACTATACCTTTCTGGCTTCCTTCTTTCTCGAACTGATCTTCTCACAGCTGGAGTTTGTGGCTCTTCATCTTCTGTTTCCTCCTCTGTTGTAGAGTCCGATTCTTCCTCCTTTAGCTCAAACTCTATCTTCTCAGGTTCCTTTGGTTGGACTTCATGTTTAATAACATCTTTTACCTCTCTAAACACCACATCTCGGTTGTACACAACCTTCCGTGTGACTGGGTTCCAAAGCTTATAACCCTTTAAACCATCCTTATACCCATTAAAGATGCACTTTTCAGATTTACTATCCAACTTGGTTCGTTTCTCCTTTGGAACATGTACATATGCATCACATTCAAATACCCTCAGATGTGAAAGACAGGGTTTCTTACCAGTCCATACTTCTTGTGGAGTCTTATCCTCCAACGCTGATGAAGGTGACCTGTTGACCAAGTAACATGCAGTATCCACCGCCTCTGCCCAGAATTCCTATCCTAACCTGGCACCACTGAGCATGCTTCTTGCCCTTTCCATCAACGTCTTGTTCATTCTTTCTGCGACTCCATTTTGCTGGGGTGTATATGGAGTAGTCTTATGTTGCGCTATACCACACGTCTTACAGAATTCTTCAAATTCCTTGCTGCAAAACTCTCCACCATTATTTGTCCTCAGCACCTTTATCTTCTTCTCTGTCTGATTTTCCACCAGAGCCTTAAATTCTTTAAACCTGTCAAAGACTTCAGATTTCTTCTTAAGGAAATATATCCATGTATTCCTTGAGAAGTCATCTATAAATGATACATAGCACACAGACTTACCCAGTGATGGAACTTTCACAGGTCCAAACACATCACTGTGCACAAGCTCTAATATCTGTTTCGCCCTCTTAGCACCAGAGGGGAAACTCACCCGATTCTGCTTCCCATATACACAATTTTCACAGAAATCAAAATCCAGAGAGCTATTACTCATACCTTCTACCATACCTTTACCATGAAGTATTCGAAGGCCCTTCTCTCCAATATGTCCAAGCCTTTGATGCCACAACATGGTCTTCTCTCTAGAGACCACTAGATTTTCAGCTCCACGTTCAGGAACCACAGAACTGTTGCACCCATCAACAACAGTGCTACCTTGCATCTTGTACAGATTTCCAGTCCGAACTCCCCGCATCAATACCAGTGCTCCCTGAACCATCTTGCAGGTATCCTTCTCGAACATTGTTTTTACACCTGCATCATCCAACTTGCTTACAGAAATCAGATTTCTGGCCAATGCAGGAATATGCAGAACACCGGAAGTGTTCTAACCCTTCCACCTTGCAACTTCAACTTTACTTTTCCGCGGCCAATGATTCTAGCCTTCCTATCATCTCCTAAGAAGACTTCACCACCATCGTATTTCTCATACTCGCAGAACCACTCTCTATGGGGAGTGAAATGAAAGGATGCACATGAGTCAATCAACCATGCCTCATGATCTACATGTGTACTTGAAGAAGCCAAGTACACATCCCCACCTTCATCTGAGGTGGTTTTCACCTCTATAGAAGAAGCATCATCAGATCCCTTTCCTTTATCAGGAGCTTTAGATTTATAGTCCCTTTTGAAGTGCCCTTCCTTTTCGCATTTCCAGCACACCACCTTTACAGGTTTTCCTGGAGATTTAGATCTCCCTCTAGATTTAGATCTCCTACTCGATGACTTATTTTTGTTTCTATTTTGGGACCGTCCTCGTACAGACAAGGCATCACCATTCTGGCTCTCCATATTTTTCCGTCTCATCTCCTCCGTCAGCAAGGCTGAAACTATTTCATCAAACTGCAAAGCAGTTGCATTGCTACCTATTGCAATAACCAGACTATCCCACGAATATGGTAGAGAACACAACAAATTGATGCACTTATCTTCATTTGAAATTTTAATATCAACAGACGCTAACTGACTTACCACAGTATTAAATGCGTTCAGATGCTTTGTCACCGAGTCTCCATCTTTCATCCTCAGGTTATACAGCTTTTTCCGCAAGAACAGTTTATTCACTAGAGACTTAGATTGGTACAAAGTCCCTAACTTGTCCCACAAAGCCTTCGCCGTAGCTTCCCCTGATACATTCAACAATACTGAATCTAGGACACACAATCGTATTGTGCTCTTTGCCTTCCGATCCAACTTCTTCCATTCTTCATCGGTCACTCCCGTTGGTTTAGTACTTGGATCTACCACGATCCGCTGATCTTTATCCACCAACAGATCCTCCATCTTGAGTTTCCACAACTCAAAAATCTGACCATTGAACTTCTCGATCTCTATCTTTCCGCTTCTCGCCATCTTCTTTCACCACCAGAATCAATCTTGCAGATCTCCCACTAAACAGGGTCTACCACAGGCCCGAGCGAAACCCCTCAGCAACAAAGGCGTCCCCTTGAAGCCAAAACTGCTCTGACACCAAATGTAGGTTTCAACCCCGTACAAAAATTACTTGCATACGAATTCTAAATCACAAAAAAATAAACAATGCGAGAGCATAACACATAAAACACATATACACAGAGATTTTCCCCTGGATCCCAGAACCAGGACTACCAACTTGATTTTTTCATTATGTTCCTTTCAATGTTACAATACATATTTATACATGCCGAAGCATCCAATACCATGGACTGAAAACCATCGCATCCAAAACCATGGACCGAAAGAATATAACACAACCCAACAGAATCATGGAGGGAGATGGAACAAAGGGATGTAATCTATTCCATAGGATCATTTCTTCCAACCAAAAGATAGAGATATAAACAATCAAGCTCATAAAATTTTGATGGATGGTAACCACAGGTATATGATCTCCATCATGGTCCTTATCATTCATATCATCCTTCATGACCACCATAGGGTCATGATTAGAAGGAAAGGGAAACTGATGACATAGAGAGACAACACAAGAAGGTTTCCCACGATGATCACACTTAGGAGAGATGGAGGATTCCTCATTATTAGTGATAGTGTAAGAAGGGTTGAGGAAAGGGTCCACATGAGACTCAACTACAACCCCAAGATTGCGAGGAAAGACAAGGGTCCTATTGATATCATCGTCATCGATGTCATAGATAGGGTCCTTGTCAAAATGATTCCCATGAACCTCCCATTTTTCTTCTTCAATATGTAAGTAGTCATTGATACATTGCTTTAAGGGGTTACAAATCACCTTCTCCAAGGTCTTCAAAGAGTGGATGATTTGAAATAGTATCCTCAAGAAAGTTAGAGCTAATCTCATCTTCAACTTTTACAGAATCATCCTTGACCCTATCACATGTGCTCTCAAAATTATCTTCATCCTTGTTTTTGTTATGTGGACCCAGGGAAGACCCTCCTTCTTGCTCATCATCGTGATTCACAAGGTCATGATGATGCTCAATGGAGTCTTTCTCTTGAATGTCAAATACTTGGGAAGCTTGAAAATGCTCAAGAAAGCTATTACATAATTTTTTAATTGATGAGATGCTCCTAGGTTTGCAATGATGTAGCCATGAATTATGACCATGGAGGGATATCATGAATAAGACCATGAGGGCATCACGATGAACCAACTCAACGTATGACACATATGCAACAAATCTTGCCAAATGATCAACCATAGATAGTGGATCACCATCAAACTTGGGCAACCCATGTATGATAGTCCAGGTAAGATGTTTGGGGTGTCTAGGAATGTGAACGATGTCCAAGGCAAGCAAATCATCAAAGAAGGACATCCTATTAAGATATACATGAAGATTATGTAGGAGTCGCTAGGGTGAATTTTGAGATGCCTAGAGAAATGATTGCTTCACCCTACAAGCATTAACCTTAAAGTTCAATGAAGAACAAGGGATTTTTTCTCCAATGGTGTCACCAAGAATGATATATCGATATGTCATATGGGGAACAAGACACACATCTCATGTCCCCTGCAATGAAACCAAAAATGTTACCGCTCAAACTAGCAGGGGTCCTAGGAGGGGTTCCTATAGAGAAAGTACTAGGTTAAGTGGCAACAATGGAGCAATAGGCCACTTTCACCTCAACTAAAGCTCCCTTCTCTTTACAGAAATTCACCAATGGGACATTAGGGGAATTTTGATGTCTAAAATGGGCCTCGTAAGAAAAATGTATAACCGAAATAGACTTTACAAGAACAAATAGGATTCAAGGTAATAATGTCAACCATGGGGGATGATTCACCATTTTTGGAGTAAAAAATTAAAAATACTAAAAATTAATAAAATAATAAAACTATTTTTCAACTCGTATTTGCAACTTATCTCCCTAACGTTTTACTCAAATTTCAAGTGGGAGTACTCGATGGATATATAACTTGATTCCTCATCCAAGGAGTAAACATGTTTCATACTTTCGATGGACCCTGCTACATGAAAAACGTGATTACAATCATGTTTTTCATGTATTTCTCATTTTTCATGTAGCAGGGTCCATCGAAAGTATGCAACATGTTTACTCCTTGGATGAGGAATCAAGTTCTATATCCAATGAGTGTTTCCACTTGAAATTTGAGTAAACCCATAGGGATATAAGGTACGAGTTGAAAAAATAGTTTTTTCTTTTTTTCCCTCTAAAAGTTGATGATGTAATGTAATATTATTTTATTATTTTAACTATTATTTTATAATAGGAGGCCCATTTTAGACCTCAAAATTCCCCTAATTCTAGGAGTCCCAGTATTAGGGAAATCACTAGAAGAAATATATCAATGGTGTGTAGGTAGTGATTCCAATATCCTATTCAAAGGAGAGACTCTAATGATAGGGATTGCTTTCTTTGGAAGCAAGATTAATAGCTCTCCAAGAAGGGCTAGGATACCTAGAACTAGGGTTGAAAAGTTTTTATTCTGATATGAAGTGCCCTAGACCAGAGAATCCTAGAAGAACAAGGTTTCCAAGCAATACTTGTCAAATTGGAGTGACAAGTTTTAGAGACCACAAAGAAGCCCTAGTGGACTCAAACGAGGTCAAGGATTCAAAGTGAAGCTTCAAACAAAGTGTATTGACAAAATGAGGGAGAATAAAAGGATCAAAGAGATAATATTTGACTTTAATGTTTAATGCAATGATCCTTAATGAAGCCACTAACTAAAGGAAACGTAGGGATAAACGGTCGTTGAGCTAGGGCTTGGGAAAAATTGAGATTCTACCGTCGGAATGACTTGAAAAATGGACGAACTCTCATGGATGCACAAACACATTTATAGACTAAATTTAATTAATCTTGGATGTCATTAGGAAGCCTACTAGGGTTGGGGATTAGAAAAATAAGATAGGTGAGAAAGATATTTGTTTGGTGATCACCTAGGACTAGGCCAGTGCCTAGCCTATTGCGAGAATGTAGTCAATGAGATTAAAGGTTTAGAGCAATTTTTTAAAACTCCGACTCCAACTCCGACTCGGTTGAGGGTCGACTCCAAGTCTGACTCCGACTCCGACTCTGACTCTGTATCGACTCGGCCATTTGATTTCAATGACTCAGTCGTCGTAAAAAATACATTAACTATTTATTTTTTTATAAAAAAACATAATTTTAAAGATTTTCGTTCATGTTTCCAAATACAAAGCTTTAGAATATAGATAGAATACAACATATGATCAAAGTAGGCTCATGAATATATCCATTATATCAAACTGGCACCCAGTCCACTCTTCAATACATACATGATGATGATATAGAGATAAAAAAAAAAACACATAACCAAGGAGGCTAGAAATGGCCTCTACAACAATTGTAAACCGTGAAACAACACTAGTCACCACTGACCAGTACTACTGGCTACTGCTAGAGGAGCCAACATCATCTGGTTCAACCTCTGAATTAGAGTTAGACAGGGAAGCCCATGGCTCCTCCTCATCATCATCTCCAACTGCAACTGTAGAAGTGGTAGCTCTAGCAGGTTGTGCAGCTAGTGGCCACTGAGATAGATGAGATATGTGCTTTCGTCGTGGCTGAGCAGATGAAGCACCTGCCACTAGAGGACTTGGGGATGGCCCTGAGGCTGGTACAAGTGGATCTGCATTCAACTGAACATTATGTTCGAGTGATGCCACTATCTGTAAATCCAAATCAAGTTCCTCATTAGAATCAAACTCTGCTAGATGACTCTTCACTACCCAATCTGATGTTAGATCAATATCTTCTAACACAATGGGATCTGAATCAGGTCTTTTGTTCAATAATTGTTTGCGTCTGAGCTGGAGGTTGTATTGGACATAGACTAGATCATTTAACCATTTTTGATCTAAACGGTTTCTCTTCTTCATGTGAATCCTCTCAAAGATAGACCAATTGTGCTCACACCTAGTAGCACTGCAAGTTTGACTCAAAATATGAATTGCAAACTTCTGCAACTCAGGAAAATGGCTACCAAAAGTCTCCCACCATTGTGCTACAAATAAAATAGTAGTGTAATGAGTTAGATAAAAAAAATTACAAATTATATCCAACTTTCAAATTATAAACGATTTAACAAAATAAGTATTAAGAATTTGAAAATTGAATTTTTTGTTTACCTGGCTCATCTACTTCCCTTGCAATCTTTGCTAGGTTCTTCCTAAAGGTACCTGTGGCTTTGCGGAAGGTTGTGACCTATCGGTGTATCTCCAACTGATCACACTCCAATGGGGTCATACGATCAATGCAGTTAATCAATACATTTCTAACCTCCCCACTCAAATCTCCTGCCGCCAGAGATTTATAATGATATCGTGGGTTTAAAAAATACCCAGATGCATGTATAGGGCAATGGAGTTGATTTTTCCATCTTTCATCAATGATTACCCAAATGGGCCCATACTTAGCCACTTTATCCTTGTATTCCCTCTTTATTTTCTCCTTTGCTTGATCCATAGCCTCCTAAGTGAAGCCCATAGCCAATCTTTCCCCATCCACCAACCACAACACCTTAACTAGTGGCTCAACAACCTTCACAATCTCTGTTGCCTTTCTCCAAAATATTTCTTCATTAAATTTCTTTTTCAATTCATTGCCTTCCTATTTGAGAGACCACTGGCTTTGATTCCATTCATCACTGGAAAATATCTTTTACAAGTTTCTATGTTGTGAAAGCATAGATTGCAATGTCAAAAAATGAGTAGCAAATCTAGCGATGGCAGACCTAATAATATCCTTGCCCCCTATGTGTTTCCTTATAAGGATCAAAATCCATGAATGATTGTAGATAAGTTTTGTTATGCTTTTGTCATGATCTACAATGTTTTTGACCTAATCTAATTTCCCAATATCCTCAAGCATGAGGTCTATGCAATGTGCAGCACATGGGGTCCAAAATATGGTTTTGTGTTTTTCCTCTAACAGTTTACTAGCAAGAACATAGTTAGAGGCATTATCTGTGATGACTTGAACAACATTAGCCACCCCCACCTCCTCAACAACCTCATTCAATATCTGAAACAACAATTGTGCATCTTTCACCCTATCAAATGCATCAACTGATTTTAGAAACATGGTTCCCTGTGGGCAGAAGATAAGAAAGTTTATGATGGTATGATTCCTTTGATCAGTCCATCCATCTGACATGATGGTACAACCTGTTCTTGCCCACGAATCTTTGAAATATTTCAAATAATCACTAATGGATGAAGTTTCTTTCTGCAAACGATACCCCCTTATCTCATGCATAGTAGGGCTTTTGAAGCCTTTTCCAACAACAAATATGGCATCAAACATAGGCTCATAATATGGTGAAAAGGAAGCATTGAAGGGGATATCAACATCATACCACCATCTACATATGTAATCACAAGCAGTCTCCCTCAATTCTTTCTTCCAATGGTCATCTAAAGTGGTCTGCAAAGTTCTACTAGCTTCAGGACCATGTGCATCTAATGGAGAGGAGGGTGTGGCAGTGAAATAACTTTTGATATTCATATCACCCTTCTTTTTCATGTTACCCTTACCCTTTTCTTGAATAGACTCCAAAGATAGAGGAACATACCAGAAGGGGTTGGATGCATCAATACAAGGGATAGAAGAGGAAACCTCAAAATGAAAATGGGGGTTGGTAGCCATCATTTTTTGTATACTCTTCCTCCCAATTTCAGCCTCTATTTCTTTTTGCCTAGCATTTTCTTCTTTAAACTTCTCAAACCTATTTAACAACTCCTTCCTAATATCCCCAATTTCTGGTGATTCACATGGAGTAATTTGGCCTCTAATCCCTGCTAAGTGTTGTTTCAGCCTATTAATTCCCCCAGGACCATCCTTAATTTTTCTATGTTAAAATTTGCAATGCATTTGACTATCAACCATTTCAACATATGCCCAAGAAGCATCTTTCACTCTAGGTGCCATTTTTTGACTTGGAAATGAAAGGAAAAAATATGAAAATGAAAACAAAAAATTAGCATTGCTTCAATGTTCATTTCTTTCACAAAAAACAGTCTTTTTTAATTCCAAATTTGCACAAAAAAATAAATAAGCAAAAAATAGATTTTTAGAAGTGAAAAATATACCTCTTGGCACAAATTGCCTCCTCAAAGTTACTCCAACAAACCAACTCCTTAATGCTGCTCCAATGGCTGCCCAAGAAGATCCTCATTCCTGATACAATGCTTGCTCAAGACTCCTCACTGCTGCTCCAAAAAGAAACTCCACAACTCTTCACAAACTCCTCACTAATTCTCACTCAAATGCAATGAGATGGCTGTGTGGAAATGAGAGGGGTTGTGTAGGTTTTATAGGGTTTGGGGGAGGGAAATGGGCCCCAAAGAACCCAAAGGAACATTAGAATGGGATTTGGGGTCCCCAAAAACCCAAGCTGGACAAAAAAATCTGCTTTACGGCCGCTCTTACAAAGCCGGCCAAGTTGTTACCGAGATGACCGAGTCGGTATCCAACTCGGCCAGCTCGATAACAACCCGACCAGCCAAACTGATTCATGCACCCTATCGACCGGGTCAACCTTCAACTCAGATTGACTTGGCCGTTTCAGAGTTGATTCCATCGGGTCTTAAAATGATGGTTTAGATATCCTTATACCCAATCTAGGAGTTCCCCACCAACTTCGCATGGCCCTAGAGGCAACAACTAGGTTACTACGAAAATTTATGCTTCTTTGATGCTAGAATTGATGACTTATCAAGGAAATTATGACAAACCAAAACCAATATCTCAATGTGACAAACAAAACAATAATGTCACACTATCACAAACAAATAAAAATGTCACAATGTGATGATGTATTCAACATTTACAGTCAACGTTTAAAACGTCTAACGATGGTCAACCATATTTAGTGTTTAAAAAGGTATAATCATAATAATAATAATCATAATAATAATAATAATAATAATCTTTTATAAAAAAATTCAACAATATAACCATATTCATTATGGTCAAATTAGCTCAACCATGGTCACCATTTTCATCTATAGTTTAACATGGTCACTCATAGTGAATATGGTCACCCATAGTGAATATGGTCAACCATATTAATTTATAGTTAAACATTTACAACCATGGTCAACAATGTTCAACATGTTCAACCATAGTCAATCACTATTGACAATATAGTCACGTACAAAAATGTCATCGCAATGTGACTAATAAATATCAACATTGCAATGTATCAAATAAAAATCAATGCCACAATCCAATGCACAAAAATCAACATCACAATGTCATGAATAATAATTAACGTTGCATATTATGCGCAAAAAAATCACATCACAATCCACAATATGCCAAATAAAAAATCTTGTACTATGAAAAACACAAAATCAATGTCGCAATATAAAAAAGAAATAATCAGTCATAATGTGATATGAAAAAATCAACATTGGAATATGACAAATTGAAATCACATTGCAATGTAATGAACCTTTCTTTTAACATGGTCAACTATATTCATATAGTTAAACGTTAACAACCTGGGTCAATAATGTTCACCCATAGTCAACCGTAGTTGGCCGTAGACAACCATATTAAAAAATTGACATTACAATGCAACACTTAAATATCAACATCGCAATGTGACAACAAAAATCAACATTATGATGCAATGAAGAAAAAATGAACCATGGTTGAATAAAATTGATCATGGCTAACTAAAATTGACCATAGTCATAATGTCAATCTTAGTCAACCATGGTCAATCATAGTCAACCTTGATCAATCATGTGTAAGCATGGTCATCTTTGATAAACCATAGTCAACCATGAGTAACCTTAGTTGACCATTAGCAACCATGATCATCTTTGATAAGCTATAGTCACCATGGTCAACTATAATCATTGTGGTTAACTATCGTTGGCTATAGTTAAATATACTTAGTTATGGACAACAATGGTCATCCATAGTCAACTATATGTTGACCATAATAAACTCTCCTTAACCATAACTTGAGCATGCCTAATCATAATCGACTGATAGCAAGCCCCTCCAGTGGCCTGCTATGTTTTCCCAAAACCAGTGAAAAAAATCGTTCGTTATCCCTTGAAGTCCACAAATACCAGTCTTCATTCACGCCCCTCTAACAACCACATTCCATTACGCCTGTAAATGACTTTTTATTAAAAATAAAAGATTCCCTTCCCAACTCGGCCACAACTCCCTATCCAACCCAGGCCTTGTCTCACTCTAGTAGCATAATCCTCTTCTCATTTCATATGGTGGTTAGCTTCTTCTTCCCTTAATTCTTTATGCGAAGTCGACATGTTCTTACCTTAATTATATTTAGCCACATTAATTTGAGAGCACCTTCCTCCACAAATACCAATCTTCGCTCTTGCCACTCTAACATGCCTAGAAACACCTTTTTATTAAAAAGTAGAAACTTCCTAGCTCGACCATGACTCCCTATTCAACCCGAGCCTCGTCTCACTCTAGTAGATTAATCCTCTACTCTAAAATGAAAATATCTACACAATTCAAAAGAAATTGGACACCTGTCCCAAGATTGTCTACTACCTAAACTAGCCACTTGTCCATATTTACAAAGGCCCACCTAGCCCAATATCAACTACTCGAAAATATCCTAACAATTTGATAATCTAGATCCATCTAAAATTAAAAAGGTTGCAATACAATTAAAAAAAAAATCTCTAACTCTAGTTTATACCAATAAATTACATAAAATAAGACCTACACCTAAAATTTAGGTGTCCCAAGGAAAAAAAAATGATACATCTAACACTAAGAACCCTGTATCATCAACCATGCTCTACCAATACTCTTTATACTCGCTAAACATCAACTAACACACTCACAATAGTTAATATAATTAATATACATTGATAAATATTATTTTATTAATATAATTAATATACATTGATAAATATTATTTTATTACACTAAGTTAATATATAAAAATCAAAACATAACACGGATTAATAGACATCAGCCATACATGCTTATTTTGAAGGCCTACACCTAAAATTTAGGTGTCCCAAGGAAAAAAAATGATACATCTAACACTAAGAACCCTGTATCATCAACCATGCTCTACCAATACTCTTTATACTCGCTAAACATCAACTAACACACTCACAATAGTTAATATAATTAATATACATTGATAAATATTATTTTATTAATATAATTAATATACATTGATAAATATTATTTTATTACACTAAGTTAATATATAAAAAACAAAACATAACACGGATTAATAGACATCAGCCATACATGCTAATATAATTATATTGATATATAATAAATTAAAAAATAAAACCCCAGACAAATTTTCAAAATTAATAAAAAAATCATACGATTTCATTAATTTACATATTTAAAACTCCGATACGACATTACATTAAAAAAAAAGAAGAGAAATCTATAAAGAAATTCATATAGTATCATATTCGTGTATTATAATTCAAAACATGATTTCGTATATATTTTTCTCATGAGATAACATCCTTTATGAAATTATCATATAATATTTATTGCTAGTGTAATTAACCGGTTAAATTTAGTGGACATTCAATGTTATTCCAAACAACTTTTTTGTTCCAACTTTAACATATTTATATTATCTATTTAAATTTTACAATTACAAACGTTATTTTAAATAAAATTATTATTTAAAATAATCATATTTTTTAAAAACTAAAAAATAATATTTTATTTAATTATTATAATTGGTAAAAAATTAATATTAACCTAATTTAAAAATATTTTAATAGTAAATATAGATAATGGAGGATCTCTCATTCATTAATGCGTGCGAAGAATAATTTAACCGTACTGTAAACCCTCTCTTACAGTGACGGCGTTGTTACGTGAGTTTCGAACCTAATTTATTAAATTGAGATCGACCATCAATTTCAAATCCAATCTAATTTATTAAATTACGTAGTACCGTGCATTTCAAGATCTTGGTGAATTTAAATAATAATGAATTATGAATTAGCATGAAGAATTGATTACACTTCATTTTCCATTTTATCTTATAAATGTGAATTTGATTAAAGCCTTTTCACATTGTAATAAGTCAATCAAATTATAATTTTATTGTGATAATAATAATCCCCCCAAATTAAAGAATTTAAATAATTACCAAAGAAATGAAGCAATGAAAGCTAGGGTATTGGCTTTCGTAGTGGCCGGTGCACTGAGCAAGTTATTGTAGTCCTAAATTACATTCTTGTGTCACCGTGGGAAACTATTTAGGACCCAAATTTTCTTTCGTAAAGGATTAAGTTGGAAACTCAAGACAATATTAAGATGGAAATTCTTATTTTTTACTCTATAGGAATTTTAATGCGGCCTGACATGGGGCCGCATTAAGGCGATACAACACGTCGCTAAGTGATGAGAGAGAAAAATCACTTAGCGGCTTGTTGTATCGCCTTAATGCGGCCCCATGTCAAGCCGCATTAAAATTCCTATAGGGTAACAAATAGGAATCGCCATATTAAGATAGGTCTAACATCTTACAGTATGCTTTGAAGACAACTTATTAGGTTACCAAATTCCAACATTGTTTTAACATGTATGAATATTTCAAAATTACATACCAAGCTAAATGTTTAACATCGATTTAAGCTATTTTATATACAATTTTAAACAAGGTTGTATAGCTAGTTTTTCCTGCCGCCTAATTTAATTATTGAACTTATTAGCAGACTTGAACAAGGGTTACATTCTTGATTTGTTTAAGTATAGTTAAATTGGAGTAAAAAACAATGAAAACATACATGAAGAGAGAGAAAAAGATCATCCCGTGATAAAACAATATATTTTATGAAAAAATTTATTCAAGTGAGAATTTGTATGAATAATGGTTGAGCATCTTTCTACTCTGTGAATATTTTCAATATTTTTGGAAAAATATTAAGAATGATTGGGCTTATATTTTTAGAAGTTATAGTTGAACCTTTTAATCATTGAAAAGTAAAGAAATTATTTATATAAAAATTAATATCCCTTTTATTGGTGATGAATTGTAATTTTTTTTTATAAATTGATGTAACATACTCTATTTTTTTGAAAAAGAATTCTTGCCAAAAGAATTCCACTATATAAATTGATTTTAGTTGATTATCACACAATTTTATTATAATATATCAAAGAACAACAATAACAAACTAGAACCAGTTTCTACATTTACAATAGCTACAACTAATTTTACTTAATTTAAATATAATTAAATTATAAAATTTAATAATATGAAATTTTAATTAATTTTTTAATTCAAATTACATTTCCTAAAGTAAAATTAAAATTACCAATAAAAATAAATATAAATACAATATTTTAAAATTGAAATGGTAAAGTACATTATTTTATAATCAAAATTGAAATTATTATAAATAAACACTCAAAATCTGTAAATTATCCTATCTATCCATACCTAAAATCCTTGACACAAGTAAACTGATTGAAATAAAAGAAACTGAAACCCAGATAGTTCTTTAACTACATTAATAAATAAAAAGAGGGTATGATTATGATACTTCACCGCTATTATGGTTAGTGGCTATTTTAAAATTTCAAAGGTCTATTGAAAGGAAAGTAATTCTTTACTTAGGATTTAGAAATATCGTTGTAGAAGTGGCTAAGAGTGCATCAATTATATATTTTAAAACAATAGTGTGATTAAATATACGAGCCCAGTGCTACAAGTATCGGTTCCCTTTCAGCGTACAAACGGAAAAGTTAGGGCAACAATGTGAGTCTGAAAATGAAATTACAAATTTCCTATAAACTATATTAGAGTTGCCCTGAACCAGGTCTGGTCATGTTTCAGATTTTCAGGATTTTCTTTCATATTTTAGTGTACATTGAGAGGTACTAATGAAAGAATATGACTTGTATATAGAGCTCATGATATCTCATAAGCTTGTATGGACTAGTGTTCACATGTTAATGTTAAGACCTTTGTGTCATGTATACAAAACTTCCAAAATCTTCACACACATTACTTAAAAACATATGAAGCAAACAAAGAGCTAACTACAAGAAAAAACCTTCAAGAACAAAGGCTTAAATGGATATGGTAAGTTTTAGATGTGTAAAATTCTAATCTCATGAAGAAGACACAAAAATAGTAGATAGTTAAATGTAATCCAATAAGATAAAAGTGTTGATCAATGAGAATGTTTTAAACATAAAATTGAATATGATCTCACAATGATTATCAAAATCAACAAGTGCTCAAAGATACAAGTAAAATGTAATAATAAACCTTTATATTCACGTAAAGTTACTCATATTCATGAAGTTATATAATTTCAATTTACTTTTGTTTTTTGAATGGTTATACACATTTATCAATAACCAAATTATCCTCATCATAACTTAGTCCACAATAGTAAAATTATTATTTATACAAAAATATAAATCACAATAAAGATACATGTAAAAGTATTTCCGAAAAATTTCATATGAAAATATTAACTTCTTATATATTAATTTGTTACATGTTTTACTTTTTTGAACTTGTTATAGAATATTTGAATTCATTTTAATCATTCTTCAAAATTGTGGAATGTGCAATTCTCTAACTTTAAAATGTTGTTTTTAAACCATTGCACTAAATTATATCTTTAACAAATATCATATAAAGACATTACAAATTAAATAAAAATAGAAATAAAATAAATCTCATACAAAAATATATTAGTTATAAGTAATTTTGTTTCCTCTTTTAATTTTGTTTCAATATTTTATTTAATCACTAGATATGTAGGAGTTAGATGTTAGATGTTAGACATAAATATTTTCTAAATTCAATTTTTTTTATATAGTAAGTTTGTTTTTATTAATAAAATTACGAACACTTTTTTAGATAAACCATCCTAAATCCATCTTAATCCCAATCTATCAAGTCGAGAGGGATCAAATCTCTTGAGGTGCAAACCTTTTTTTTGAGTGCAAAACTTGAGGAAAGGTTCTCACCTTGAGATATTTGATCCCTCTTGGCCCTTTATAGATCCAAGGTTAAGATGGATCTAGGCTAGTTATATAATATCTAAATTTGTATCTATTTGTCTCTTTCGTATTCTCTCTCTCTATCTCACCCCCAAAATATAAACACTCTCTCTCCATATATATCTATCTCTCTCTCACTCCCTCTTCCTTTCCCTCTCTCTCTTCCCCTTCTCTCCCCCTCTCTCTCCTCCCTCTCTTCCCTCCCACTCTCCTCTCTCCCTCACTCTCTCTCTCCATCTCTCCCTTGTCACTCCCTCTCTCTCTCTCCACCTTTCTCCCTCTATGCCTTTCTTCTTTCCTCCCTCTCTCCCTCTCCTCTCTATTGGGTCCTCTCTCTTTCTCTTTCTCTTTCTCTTTCTCTCCCACCTCCCTCTGTCTCCGCCCCCATCACTCTCTCCCTATCTCTTCCCTCTAAATTTGTCACTATCTCCCTCCCTCTCTCCTTCTCTCTCTCTCCCCTCCATCTATGTGTCTCCCTATCTTTCTCCCCTCCTCTTATCTCTCCCCTCCTCTCCTCTCTCCCTCACTCTCTCTCGACCTCTATTTCTCTATGTCTTTGTTCTTTCCTCCCACTCTCTCCCCCTCCAACTCCATAAATATGTCTCTCCCTCTCTCCTTCTCTCTCTCCCCTCGTCTCTCTCTTGCTTTCTCTCTCTCCCCTCGTTAATAATTGTTGATAATTAAATAAAAAATTTGGAATATATATTCCAAAATAGCTATGCATATTGGCATAACTATTAATAATGACATTAAAATTATGGAAGCCCTATTCCAGAATAAACACGTCTATTGAATAATTATTAATAATAATTATTTAAAATAAAGTTATAATTGAATTAGTTTTTAAAATTTTAGCAACTCAAGATATATGATGTAGTAATTATTTTGATACTTATTATGGATATATACTTATAAGGATTTAAGTTAAAATAAAGTTATAGTTTAGTTAGTTTTGATGCTTATTATGAATTGATGCTTACTTGACCAACTATTTAATTTATATCGTCTCCCTCATAAATAGTAAAAAGAAGTAATATATAAGCTAAACATATATACATTTAAAATAATATGGAAAAATATTCTTAACCACGCAGATTTACTCTCACTTTGCCATGGGTATTCCTACTCTATAAATAGGCCTTTTTACAATACCATGGGCCAATATCATGGCTTATCAATGCTCCATACCCAAAAAACCATCATTCACTTCATATAACACTTGTTCATATTCCATTTAAAAAATAATAATCAATTTAGTTAAAATGAGAAAATGACACAACTACTTTCAAGATAAATCTCAATCTTTAATTTGTGTATACTACTATAAATATTCTGAAATATTTAGTAGAGATTAAATATTCTACTATCCACTTAATAATTATTGATAATTAAATTAAAATTCAAGAAACTCAATTCCAAAATAAACACACATATCCACAATTTATTCAATTTTTTTAACTATAAATAAATATTTTAATAATAATAAATATTAAAATAATAATAAATTTTGAAAATGAATAAATACCATAATAATAAATTTTAAATATCACTATATTTATAAAATACAAAATCATATTTAATATAAATAATAGTTACATAAAAAATACCCCTATAATAATAATACTAGTTAATATTTATTTATATTGAATCAACATTAAAAATTTTAATTAAATTATTATAAATATAAATTTTAAAATTCCAAATGCACAGACAATAAAAATAATTTAAATTAAAAATTATTTTTAAACTAACAATATAATTATTATATTAAACTTTTAGTTTTTACATATATATTTTTATCTTTAATGATTTTTAAAATAAAAATATCTAAAAGATAAACCATAATATTTATATAACATTATATATAAATTTTTAAAATTTAAATAATATTTCAAAAATAATTTTTATTTAAATTAAAATATAATATTAAATGTTTAAATAATTTTGAAATTAATAAAAACTAAGTTAAAAATAAAATATTGATAATATAATAAATATACAAAATATGAAATATTTATATAGTATGCAGAGAACAAAACATATTTCATTAGTTTATGGAATATTCTAATACAGATTAATGGTGATATATGATATACTTTTGAGGTGTAGTCTCATTGGTTAGTATGTGATGTAGTTTTGGTTAGTTTAGGTTGAAACCTCATGGCAAGAATGAGGATGAAAGTTACTTTGGGCGAATTAAACTTCTGAAGAGACATCCCATTATGGGTGACAATTAACATTTTTCCATAAAAAATAATAAAAAACTAAATTTATTTTTAAAATTTCTAAAAAAAATGAAATTAAAACACCTAATTTTTTTAGCATCATTTTCAAAACATTAATATAATTCAAAGTTGTAAAAAACATCAGAAAGTAACAAAATGTATATGAAAAAATTCACAATTATACTGGCCCCATACACATAGGATAAAATGTTAATTTAAAAACTTCACATAAAAGACTTAGAATACATATTAAATATTGCATTGCATGCACAATATAGAAGCTCAAATGACCATGATAATGATTAGCAATAAATAATGGTTATCAAACTCTGGCCATAAATCATAAAAAACTTCAAAGTATAAAAAAATATTGGTTTAACCTTTAAAAAAACTTTAAAGGTATCTAATAATATCTCTTCATTACTCAAATAATTTTAAAAGATACATTTATAAGAGACTATTCTTTTTATTATTTATTTGAAGATAAGTTTTTTTAATAATTTTCATTGGTACTCATGTTTTCTGTTATAATTAAAATTGCTTTTCCAAGAGATCTTTTGAAATCCACTAGCTACTTCAAAAGAAAATGTTATTGAATACATTGAAAATATGTAGATAGACTAAATGTGACTATTCAAAAGAGTACCTACTACAACACAACATAACCACACCAACCTTATCTCAAATCACACCAACATTATCTCAACTTTGGGACATTTAGATGCACCTTCTTGAAATGGTCAAGAAAATTGATGTTTCCACATTTGGTGGCCATTTCTTCCATGGAAAATTTGGTTTAGTGAAATGGTAAAATTTTTGGTGTTACCACATTCGTTGGCTATTTCTTTCCTGCTAAATTTGGTTGATAATTGAGACTATATGATATAATCAAGAAGTTTAGAGATTCAACCCATAAATTAAAATCTATACAATTACTCTATGGGCAATGTTTATCGAGATTGGTAAAATTGACAAAGTAAAATGAGAAAAGGTGGAACCATAAAAACCAAGATAATGAACAATAACCATTCTTGATGAGATCCTATTCCAAAACCCTTAAAATAGCTTAGTTACTAACTCGTTAAAGAATTAAGCTCTATTCTCAACATTTAGATACAATTTCATACTAGAATAATCGCCTACTCTTTGCAATAATGAAACTTGCATGTAATTTTTTTCTTAAAAAACATAAATTTTTGAGATAAATTATAAAAATAAAATTTTAATTACATTCAAATAAATCAATCATTCCACACATCAATCATTCCACAATAGATAGTAATTAAATTGGAAAAAATAAAACTTTACCCTTTCCCTACCCCGAGTCGCTTCGTGGAGGTGCAAGGTTGGCTTATGCTTATGCTAGATTGAGAGCATTTCAATTTTTTAAGAAGGGTAGAGGCAACTACATTGTGGTCCACATAAAACTTTTGAATTTGAAAATGAAACGTTGGTAGATGACCATATCTTATGTTTATGGATAACCATTTGTCATGGATGTCCTTGATTTCAATCAACTATCCGACTGGCAGAGTCTTAATGACTGTACAGTGGATAGCGTCGTGCCTGTTACCTTCTCGTTCTACGGACAGGGTTTCCGGCGGTGAAAGTTTTCGACCACAAACAATTTCTAACGTCCGTCTATGTAAACGGAGGCCGAGAGGTGGGCCCGAGCGGGCCACCTAATCGGATGCCAAGAACCTGCAATCGGGACAAGGGTTGCCGTTATATAATAATAGAATATTCATAGTTTTATTTAATTTATTATAAATGAATTTTTTAGACAGTTCTATTTAATTTATTATTAATGATTTTTTTTGTTTTTAAGAAATTATCATTTTTAATAATTTTTATATATATTTGTTATTATATGCGATTTTTTTTCTAAAGAAAAAATCAATTTTTTTATTAAAATAAAAAGTTATATAGTATATGCATTGAGTATTTTATTTGGCTGTGTGAATAAATATCATACAACCCGCTGCCTAAAAGCAGAAAAAGAAAGGGCTGCTCCTATTTTCGGGAGAGCAACCCAAAAAAGAAACCCAGCTGGCCTAAGTCTTTCTGCCTGTAACATCCCTAAACTCACTCATGCTAAAATAAATAAATAAAAGTTACATATCAGTTACAAAATTGATTCTTGATTTGCGTAAAAGCTCAGATAATGGAAGGAAGCCTCTGATAGCTTACCCTCCAACCACCGCACCCTTCAATAAATATATAGCTGAGCTCTTGGGTATGGCGGACACCGCAAGAATGACTGCGAGGTTTTAGGGAAAGGTGGCAGCAAGAAAACAATTCAGTTAAATGTATTTGTGGTCGTCTGGTACCGTGGGATGCCAGAGCATGCAATTTAAAGAAGCCGTGCAGTTTGTGAGGGAAGGGGTTTTTTTTCGGTAGTTGCGTGGAGGTTGGGTGTCTCTTCCATGAACAGAAGGGGCTACAGCAGTTTTGACGGAGAATCCGGAAAGAAAATTCGAGTGATGATGTGAGCTTCGGCGCTAAATCATCATATTCAAGAGGTCTGTTGTGGAAAGTTTCGAATGATTTCTAAAATGATAGACAGGTACCCTCGTTCTCTTGTCCTTGTAACTGTGTTTTATTTGTTGCAAGACGGTAACAATTAAATCCTGGAAGCTTGGAAACAAGACGAGGGACGGGTGATGAATCGTTCTTTTGTTGTGCGTGCAAAGAAAGTTTATGCTTTGCATTACCTCTCTATCCCACGAGTAATGGACCGCTACAGCTATTGAAATAAAAATACATTGTGAGTAGTACATAATATTTACATTCCTCTGCAGCTAAGCGTCTATTCATTTCTCTGCCGGTAAGTTAAAGAGATAAGACGCTCTGAAAGCAGTTAATGGGGGAAAACTGAAATTGAGGGGTGTGAATAAACTCCCCAAATTCCTTATAGTAAGCGCGATTAGAATTTTGGGATTGTCGTTTTGATTTTGAAGGCGTAGTTGTTTGTGATGTGCGTGGTGTGCTAGATGCTGTCAAGATAAATCTATCTTGTGAAGCGGTAATTGATCATGCATGAAATGAATTTTTCAACTAATGAATTGCTGCATTGCCGTAGTTATCATCCTGCGCTTTTTACAACCCTGGGCGGATGTACTGAGTTTATTATAGACTTCAAGTTTGAATATATATATATGTGTGTCCTGTTTCCTTGTTCTTCAAGGAAGCGCCTGTACTTTCTTGGGATTTTCCGTAGGTGAGCAGGAGGAGACAATCTGGGAGGAGACGCATCACTATCAGATCATAAGGTGCTCTTTCATGATGAAGAGCTGTAGCACATTGCAAATGTGCTTCTATTTCCTCGTACCTCTGACCAAAGCTTTACTATTTGCTTTACTTATAACAAATTATCTTCCTCACGCTAGTTTTAGTGAAATGGTTTCGCTGTAGGAGGTTGCCGATGTTTTTACCTCCGGTTTTTGTTTATGGCATTGAGCATGATGTTCAAAAACTTAGCTGTAAGGCATGGACTTTTGTGCAAAGGTGCAGAAATCAAATAGTTTATTACCTGTATGAAAACATAACTATTGTGTTATATGTTTTAAAGGAAAACATGAATTTGTAGAACTAATGGGTTAGATCTCTTAAAGAGAAATATGCATTAGTGTGAATAAGCATTATGGAAAGTAGAACAAATATTTACTTGAATATATGTACTAGTTGGTTATTATGACATGCTTGCTCATGCACATGAGTAGATATTAAAAGATCTCTTTAGAGGTTGATTATTGATTGAATAATATTGTAACTAATCTTGTTTCCAAGACTGTTGATGACTGCATTGACAGGAAACGATGGCAGATGGTGCCAAAGGAAAGTGATGTTTGACCTTGTGGTAGGAGAAAGGATTGATGGTCCGTACACATGAGTTCAAGTTGCAGGGTTGTCCATTACTAGAACAATCATGCCACAAGGAATGTTGCATGTGGCCGTATGTAAGCGAAAGTTTACATGGAAATTTTATTAGCTTTTAGCTAGTTATGTGACAACTTAATGATAATTCATTGTAATGATTTTATAACAATGGTTAAGGGATGGAATCCCTTATAAGCCATTGAGTGAGGGGTGAAATCCCTCACGAGCGTTTAATAATAAGATTAAACGTTTGCTGGTTTTCACCCTACGGGGTTTCCAGGGTAAATTGGTGTTCAAATGGTGTGATTGCCTTTTGTGTTGGTTGGATAATGATGAGTCCTTGATGTTGATGGTTCTTTATTTGATGTGACAACCATAATGTCCTAGTACATGATTATTTAATATGGTTAAGGATATCAAGAAATGGATGCAAGGATTCATGAGACAGTTTATGTCATTACACTACCACAGTGGGGTTAAAGGTTATGCAATGGTTATGCAACTTACTGTCTTGATTGCAATTTACTTGATGTATTGATGAACACTATGTCTAATGGTTAATGATGAATTGTGGAGTTATGAATTTGATAAATTACTAGTGGGTAATTTGTATAAAAAATTCTAACTCCCTACTTTTACATGCGAGGTTACCGGGGTATGTGACAAGTGGTATCAGAGCTAAAGGTTGCAGTACTGGCGCCTTTGGGAATTGGTAAGCGGAAAATAAATTGAGGTATGCCACCAGTGAGCATTAACTCAGGTATGAGTTTAAGCATTCACATATTGATTTACATAGTACACTATTTTTGGCATGATAAGTGTGATTTGTGTTTAAACTGCTTCGAGTAGTAAGTAATAAAGTTGTTGCATAACTACGTTCATAACATTAGATTCCTGATGAGGATAAAAGACAATGAAACTTTTGTCACACCTAAGAACAATATTGAGTACTCATTACACTCATGAACAATATTGAACACTCATTGAGGGAAGTGACAATCAACTACCAAGTTTTGAATTGCAAATATGGCAATAACAATGATGCATTTAATGAACATGATTGAAGTTACAATGAACTAATTTTAATGAGTCCATGCATGAATGTAGAATGTGGGGAATGTCCTTGGATATGATGATATAGTGTTTTTTTAAAAAAAAGACATTTTATGAACCCCTTTAGACTTGAAAATAAATATTGAGTCAAGTAGTGAGACTTGATTAACTAACTTTTGATTAAGTCTTGTCATGGATGCATGAAGACGATTGGTAGTTGAGATTTGGTTAGTGTTGTATGACTAACCCATAGAACTCATATGCATTAATTGAATTGGACTTAAGATTATTACAATTTGTAAACAAGTGAAGGTTGATTGATGTTACATGCATGGAATGTGTGTATGAAGATTCTTACTCTCCTTGTGCTATAGTTCCGGTTGTTTATGAGAAGAGTTCTTAATTTTATTCACCATGAGAATGCATGATGAATGGTATATGCTTATGTCTTCATAGATTTAATGATGTTACCCTTTAATTAATCGAAATTCACTAGCATGGTATGTGTTTATGTTAATCATTACTTGTTGTGAGATAAAAATCATTTGAGCCTCGATTTAATGATGGTTGAATTTATCTCTACTATGGGAATGGTGGATTTCTTATGCATGTTGCATTTCCAGTGGGTAACATTTCTAGGACCCATTCATGGTAGAGTTACATATGATAATTATTCATAAATAGACTACCTGTGTTAATACAGTTGTCAGTAAACTCTAACTACCTTCCCCAACTATAAATGCTTTCAAAGGAAAAAGGAAGTAAGGACAAGGGAAAAGAATCACTAAGTCTGGTGATGACTAGATAGCACTCGATGTGCATGTGAGTATTCCCTTAACCATGCTTAAGGAGTTGGAAAATGATAACTATAGTGTGTTGATGATTTTCGTAATGTCTCCTTGAAGTCATTATTCTGAAATGGACACATAGTATTGTTATGACAGTTGTTGCATCTAGCATCAAGTGGTAACTCTGGTGCATGTGTGACACTTAGGAGATCATGCTTCTAATTGCATAAGTAGAGCAATTGCTTCTGGTAAGGGTGGTTTAATTTGTTAGTTATGCATGTTGAACCAAGGAAAAGATAAGTAACTCTATTCTTTATAGAGAATAATCAGTTGCGTTTTACTAAATAGTTGGAAATATCATGGGGATGATTTCTACAGTAAAGATTGATTGTTTATATGTTTTCTTGGTAGAGAAAATATGATAATGCTTGCAGTAAAAGATTGGTTATTTTATATGTTTTCTTAGTAAAGAAAATAGGTAGTTCCTCCTAAAAAGACTACATGTGAGTCTTGTGTGAGAAATGTTTGTCTCTTGTCATTTTTCTTGGAACAAAATCCTTGCTAAATATAGCCAAAGTACCTTCTTGAGAAAAGAAGATGAGGCATATAAACGTCCTGAGGACATAGCATGAAAGGTGGCCAAGTTTTCTTGAATTAAAATATGTATTTTTGTTTGATAAACGTTTCTTGGAAAATATATGTATGTTAATTGCATTATGATTCTAGTTAGTTTCTAAGTTCTAGTGAAATGATTATGCATTACATGCATGATAAATATAGCTAAAGATGTGCTTCTAGGCACATAGATATTCATTTCTAACCTTTTTTTTTTAAGAAAGAATATATTATATATATACATAAATATAGTTTCATTTTAGAAGAGTGTACATACTTCATGTATTAAGATAAAGGATTTTATGAGAGTTTTCTTGAAAATAAAATAGAGGTTCTTTCCTTTAAAAACACATTAGAATAGTGTTCATACAAGAAACAAAATCCTTACTTGTTTCATGAAAAGAACTATGTGCATTGAAGTAAAGTAATTGTGTTAAGAAAAGACATGTTGCATAATGGTAGCTATTGTGACTTTGGAATTATGACTCTGTGTGTACATAGAGGAAGTGATCATGTTAACTTTCTTGAAGACAATAATCTTTTGAAGAGATTGCCCTGCTTGATGAGTTGTGTGATTTCTTGATTTTGGATGGATAAGTAAATCTTGTTCTGTATCTTGATTTTTTATGCATAAAGATGGATATCTTTAATAATTCCCTGAAAGGGAAGATAGAAGAATGAGGTTAAAATGACTTCCTTTAAGAAAGAGGTATGTAGTTTGTTGTATGAAATGATGGGAGTATTCTAGTGAAGGGCTTATATGATAAGCAATGGTATGCACAAAGATTAGTCATTGTGATATAGAGTTATGTTCTTTGTATGTTAGAGAGATTATGTTTAATTATATTAACGATGCATGACCAAAGCTAGCCATAGTAAACGTAAGATAATACTCCATTAATGACGATTCGAATTAAGACAACAGACTATGGCAAAATTGGAAATGTTTAGATTATTAACTCAATTGTTGTTGACATTTATACATTAATGAATATTTGCATATGCTTTTATACATGACAATATTGTATGCATGAAAATGCTTGGAAATTGAATACGTGTTAACTGATGCATATTTATAACTAACGTTGTCGATGGGATTAAGTAGTGGTAGCTTAATGGCAACAAGAAAACTCATCACATAAATTGCTACAATGTGAATTGCAATCATAAATGAGAAACAATGATGTTATATGATATGCATGAATTATGTTATTTGGGAAATTTGAATGCATACAACGTGTATGATAGATATGTTTCCCATCAATCTAGATGTTGTGGACCCATGATGAGGGATAAGTGTAAATGAATGGTGTACATGCATGTTTATTTTGTTAATGATAATGATTATATGGTTCATTATGTAAATTACTTTGGGAAAGAGTAATAAAAGAGGAATTTAACATGCCAGACAGTTGCAAATAGTTGGGTTGATGGCAATTACCTGCCCGGAGGGGTTGATGGTACTTGTCTGCCCAGATATGCCTTGGGTTGATGGCAGTTACCTGCCCGGAGGGGTTGATGGTACTTGTCTGCCCAGATATGCCTTGGGTTGATGGCAGTTACCTGCCCGGAGGGGTTGATGGTACTTGTCTGCCCGGATATGCCTTGGGTTGATGGCAGTTACTTGCCTGGAGGGGTTGATGGTACCTGTCTGCCCGAATTTCCTCTCCCTAGAGATAAATTATCTCAATGAGGGAAACGATTTTATGTGGACATTGGAATTCTTGAGCTGGTTGGCCAGTGAATCCCATGTTAGACCTGGTAAGGTCTCTATCAAAGAAAACGCCTGGATGTGAAAATGACTCGATTTGGTTGTGGAAACCAGTTCCCATGGGTTGGGAATTCTTTAGCCTATTATGGTGCTCATAGCTAAAGAAATGAACGAATCAACTATATGATATGTTGAAGATGAATTCTATATATAGTTGTGTAAAATATGTTATGCACGTTTAACAGAAAATGAATTTAGTACTCAATAAGGAGTTATTGGAAATTTTAATTCCTTTATTGTATCATTAATCTTGTAGGAAATTTTAATTCCTTTGTTGTATTACTAATCTTGTGAAAGTCTTAGTAGGGGCTAAGACCATTTTCAAATGATGCAGTGATTGACTGTTTTGATGATTAGAGAGCTAGGTGCTCTTTTGGTACATCTAGAAGCACCTTGCAGATGTCTTTAGTGAGAATTCGTTCAGTGTGCACGTGAGCAGTGATTTATCATTTGATGATTAGTGTTAGTGCTCTTTAAGTACTTGTAAAAGTACTGTGATTTAGAAATCATCTAGCATTGCACAATTGAATTGATAGTCAAAAGTATTTCATTTGACTCAAAATATAGTGACTAATGCGATTGAATTTGTTAGTCATATATTTCAGGAATTACTTACCATGGAGGGTTGAAGAATTGTCCAACCACTATTAAAAGGCTTACATGAAAGTATTCATGATTTTCAAGAGTAATTGGTAAGTAATGGTAAGTTCATATAGAGATTTGTCTTTATATATTGTGACATTGAATACGAGTCAAGTAATGGAAAATTAGAACTTGCATAATTTTGCAGTTATGGATGCTTGTGACTATTGATCTTTCCTATGATTATATCATTACTATTTCGGTTATTGCCATTTATTGGAATGAAATCTTGGATTTTAAAGAGGAAGGATCATCTTTTTGTGTGGTTTAGATGGTTATACCATGAGAAAATCTCAAGTTCCCAACGAGAGATGAACACCGAGGACGGTGTTCCTGTTAAGAGGGGAGTATGTAACATCCCTAAAATGACTCATGGTAAAATAAATAAAAAAAAGTTACATATCAGTTACAAAACTGATTCTTGATTTGCGTAAAAGCTCAGATAATAGAAGGAAGCCTCTGATAGCTTACCCTCCAACCACCGCACCCTTCAATAAATATATAGTTGAGCTCTTGGGTATGGCGGACACCGCAAGAATGACTGCGAGGTTTTAGGGAAAGGTGGCAACAAGAAAACAATTCAGTTAAATGTATTTGTGGTCGTCTGGTACTGTGGGATGCCAGAGCATGCAATTTAAAGAAGCCGTGCAGTTTGTGAGGGAAGGGTTTTTTTTTCGGTAGTTGCGTGGAGGTTGGGTGTCTCTTCCATGAACAGAAGGGGCTACAGCAGTTTTGATGGAGAATTCGGAAAGAAAATTCGAGTGATGATGTGAGCTTCGACGCTAAATCATCATATTCAAGAGGTCTGTTGTGGAAAGTTTCGAATGATTTCTAAAATGATAGACAGGTACCCTCGTTCTCTTGTCCTTGTAACTGTGTTTTATTTGTTGCAAGACGGTAACAATTAAATCCTAGAAGCTTGGAAACTAGATGAGGGACGGATGAATCGTTCTTTTGTTGTGCGTGCAAAGAAAGTTTATGCTTTGCATTACCTCTCTATCCCACAAGTAATGGACCGCTACAACTATTGAAATAAAAATACATTGTGAGTAGTACATAATATTTACATTCCTCTGCAGCTAAGCGTCTATTCATTTCTCTACCGGTAAGTTAAAGAGATAAGACGCTCTGAAAGCAGTTAATGGGGGAAAACTGAAATTGAGGGGTGTGAATAAACTCCCCAAATTCCTTATAGTAAGCACGATTAGAATTTTTGGGATTGTCGTTTTGATTTTGAAGGCGTAGTTGTTTGTGATGTGCGTGGTGTGCTAGATGCTGTCAAGATAAATCTATCTTGTGAAGCGGTAATTGATCATGCATGAAATGAATTTTTCAACTAATGAATTGCTGCATTTCCGTAGTTATCATCCTGCGCTTTTTACAACCCTGGGCGGATGTACTGAGTTTATTATAGACTTCAAGTTTGAATATATATATATATATGTGTGTGTGTGTGTGTGTGTGTGTGTGTGTCCTGTTTCCTTATTCTTCAAGGAAGCGTCTGTACCTTCTTGGGATTTTCCGCAGGTGAGCAGGAGGAGACAATCTGGGAGGAGACGCATCACTATCAGATCATAAGGTGCTGTTTCATGATGAAGAGTTGTAGCACATTGCAAATGTGCTTCTATTTCCTCGTACCTCTGACCAAAGCTTTACTATTTGCTTTACTTATAACAAATTATCTTCCTCACGCTAGTTTTAGTGAATTGGTTTCGCTGTAGGAGGTTTCCGATGTTTTTACCTCCGGTTTTTGTTTATGGCATTGAGCATGATGTTCAAAAACTTAGCTATAAGGCATGGACTTTTGTGCAAAGGTGCAGAAATCAAATAGTTTATTACCTGTATGAAAACATAACTATTGTGTTATATGTTTTAAAGGAAAACATGAATTTGTAGAACTAATGGGTTAGATCTCTTAAAGAGAAATATGCATTAGTGTGAATAAGCATTATGGAAAGTAGAACAAATATTTACTTGAATATACGTACTAGTTGGTTATTATGACATGCTTGCTCATGCACATGAGTAGATATTAAAAGATCTCTTTAGAGGTTGATTATTGATTGAATAATATTGTAACTAATCTTGTTGCCAAGATTGTTGATGACTGCATTGACAGGAAACGATGGCAGATGGTGCCAAAGGAAAGTGATGTTTGACCTTGTGGCAGGAGAAAGGATTGATGGTCCGTACAGATGAGTTCAAGTTCCAGGGTTGTCCATTACTAGAACAATCATGCCCCAAGGAATGTTGCATGTGGCGATATGTAAGCGAAAGTTTACATGGAAATTGTATTAGCTTTTAGCTAGTTATGTGACAACTTAATGATAATTCATTGTAATGATTTTATAACAATGGTTAAGGGATGGAATCCCTTATAAGCCATTGAGTGAGGGGTGAAATCCCTCACGAGCGTTTAATAATAAGATTAAACGTTTACTGGTTTTCACCCTACGGGGTTTCCAGGGTAAATTGGTGTTCAAATGGTGTGATTGCCTTTTGTGTTGGTTGGATAATGATGAGTCCTTGATGTTGATGGTTCTTTATTTGATGTGACAACCATAATGTCCTAGTACATGATTATTTAATATGGTTAAGGATATCAAGAAATGGATGCAAGGATTCATGAGACAGTTTATGTCATTACACTACCACAGTGGAGTTAAAGGTTATGCAATGGCTATGCAACTTACTGTCTTGATTGCAATTTACTTGATGTATTGATGAACACTATGTCTAATGGTTAATGATGAATTGTGGAGTTATGAATTTGATAAATTACTAGTGGGTAATTTGTATAAAAAATTCTAACTCCCTACTTTTACATGCGAGGTTACCGGGGTATGTGACACTGCCCTTCTTTTTCTCCACTTTTCGCCAACCATCCGTGTTGGGGTTGGAGTCAATAACGGCAAGCTGGTTTTCCATTGAACTCATTGGTTGCTCCTTATCTGAATCTGATCCTTCAGGACTGTGACTTCGTTGCTGGATTTCTTGTTCCTTTTCCTCATTAATCTCCTTATCCTTATTGTCCTTATCTTTATCCTTTGCTGTATTTTGTTCTTCTTTCTTTGTTGTAGTTGCCTTCTTATCTGCAACGCCTATGTTCTGCCATCCTTTCAGCTTCCTTTGTTGTTGCTTGCTTTTGTTGAGGTTTGGACATGCATTGTACAGATGACCTGTTTGTTGACATCCCCGGCATCTGAAAGCTATATTCTCATAGTCCAAAGGTTGTTTCCACTGTGTATTATTGAAAGTCAGGATGATTCTCTCAGGTAGTCCTCGGCTGAGATCTACCTCGACACATATTTTGGCAAAAGTAAATATCCTTTTTATATATCTCTCTCCGTCTATCTTTAACATTCTCCCCAAAGTATTTCCAATTTCTATTAGAACCTTTGAATGCCAAAAATGTAAAGGAAGATTATGCATCCTAACCCATACTGGCATCCTTGATACCACCATGGTGTTGGCATCAAAATCAGGAAACCAAGGGGTAATAAAAAGTCCAGCACTTCCCCAGAACCATGGCCCTTCGTTGAGAACTATTTCCTTTTCTTCTCCTGTGCCAAAATATGCTATAAAAAACCCCTTAGGGTATAGGTAGATTTGGCAATTTTTTGTCCAAACCGAGTGGATCCATTAATACAATGCATCAGTTCTAGGCCAAAATCCATTAAATCTACAAATAACTGCATTTTTTTTGTAGATTTGAATATATATTATTTACCTCTGGTATTTCAATGGAGATAGATGGGCTCTCCGAAATTTGATCTAAAATGTACTGCCCCAAATGTTCAGTGACAGTTGTGGGGTTTTTCCCTTTGCCTTTCACTGCTTCCTTAAATGACCCTTTGCTTTGCGTGCTAGTTCCAGCGTTTTCGGCCCCTCCTCGTAATCTCATATTGAGAGTGATTGTAGAGCCTGGCCTGAAGATGTATTCTTGCATGGTTCTGCATTCCTGCAGTGATCTGCCCTCATTTAACAGGTTTTGTTCCTCAGCCGGGTAGCCAGTCTGATTTGCGATATTGTTCTTCAGATTTGAAACCCTGTCGCTGTCATAAGTCCAGATCATGATTGTGTTTCCTTTTGGCATCTTTACAAAGATTTGGAAACCGAATCTGGCAACTTGGGATGGCTCGATTCTTGTCAGATCTAAGCCATCCAACTCCGTATCCGAGAGGATCAGATCTGCGTCCATGCGGAATAGGCCCCGATTCACTGGTTGGTAAGCCAGATCTGGTGAAAAGATGGTAGATCTGGGGTTTATATATCTTCCCACTGTGGAAGAGAAATGTCCGCCTCCAACCAGTAGTTTCCCAGGTGCTGCCTTAGCAGGTCCAATGTGTAATCCGGCAGCTCCAAAGCATTCAACAGTGATGTCGTGCAATCCGATTGATCCTGACCCAGTAACACTCCGTTTCCCCTTCTGTTGCCCAACCGGCCTGAAGATCTGAAGAATCGAGTCTTGACTATTTTTCTCAACTATCTTTCGGTACTCGCAGACGACCAAAATGGGTTGTCTGATGACCGTGGGGAGGCCCCAGATCTAGCCATCCTTTTGATATTTCTCATCTTCCCATACACTCGTGCAGTCATATTTTGGACCTACTGCGAGATCCCTACTCTGGTCACTTTGCATCCATCCAGCCGAATGGTGGCAGGTGTTTTTATTCTTACCATGGATCTTGCTCAGGGGGATCGGCTTATAGATTGCCGCTGCCCTGTCCGGGAGGTCAGTTACGGGTGCAAAAGTGGATTCCACAGCGAGGATAACCTTCCATGTGCCGCATTGCTGATAATGTTCACAGAAAGTCTGCGCATGCTCTTTTTGGAGACATGGAGCCTTAGCTTCCAGCAGATTCTGAGGTGATCTAGCCTCTGCATATGCGGCCGCGTTGAAAACCCTAGCGCGAGGTGCCATTGCAGATCTCGTTCCTTAACCTTATTTCTCCACTAGTCCTACCTTGATCTATTATATGTGATTTTTAAAAATTATTAATTTTTTAATAATTTTCATATTAATTATTACTAAACAAAAATCTGAAATATTATCTCCTATTACATCATAATAATGTTTTTTATTTTTATTTTTTAAAAGCAATTAATTGATAAAACTTGCTTTAGTTTTTCAGATTTAGAATTTAATTAAAAAACATAAATACTACTATAGGATTTATTGTTCAAGTGTGGTCATGTTAAAGTTAATATATAACTTTAACAGATTATATAATTTTTATCATTTAACAGATTTTTATTAGAAATTATGTATATTATATTTAAAGATCACATGTTTAAAACTTGATGAAATTATGTGTTTTATTTTTAAAGGTTACATGTTTAAAATTAGATAAGATTTAAAAATTATATATATTAAATTTGATATTAACACTTTCTATGTATATATGAGTGGGATAAATATGAAAAAAAAAAACATAAAAAAATTCTCTCTCTAAAATTTCAGTTTTATATATAAAATTAGATGAAAAGATAAAATATTTTATTTTTTCTAATATTTCATTCATTTTTAATATTTCTCATAACAATTTGAAAACATAAACAAAGGTGATATAAATACATATATATTCCTCACCACTTTTATCTTTATATGTAAATTAATAAATACTAATATAGCTAGTACCTACAACTTATAATTTTTTTTATCTAATTTTCAACATATAACCTTCAAAACCAAAACATATAACTTTTTCATTAAATTAATCACAAAAATTATAAATATAAAAATTTACTTTGATGACTAAATCTTATGAAGTGATTCAATTTTTTACTTCAATTTTTTTAAAATATTGAACAAATATAAATGAAATATTATATATATATATATATATATTCATTCCCATTAAAATAAAGAAAAACTTTATTTATCTATTTTCTTTTCAGCGCTATCACACATTTGAGTATAAAAAACAACCTATATTCCTTTTAAAGTGTAAGAGACTTTATTTATCAATAACTTTATGTTGGCCATGGAGGAACCTAAATGTGAGAATGAGAAGTGTTAGTTAAGCTAATTGAGATATATAAATATTGAGAAGTGTAATATTGATAATTTACATATATAAAGATTTTAAAATGTACATGGATTATCTTATGAATATCTTTATTTAAGAGAATTTTAAATGATAAAAGATATAATTAATTAATGAAGTTTATATATCTTTATTTATATTGATCATCTATAAATTAATATTCTTAAAAAGTGATAGAAGAATTTATTTAATTATTATTTTATGTTATTTCTAATATTTTATCTTTCCATCTAGTTTTTATATATAAAACTCAAATTTTAGAGATAATATTTTTAAATTTTTTTTCTATATTTATCCCACTCATATATACATAGAGAGCGTTAATATCAAATTTAATATATTTAAATTTAAATCTTATCTCATTTTAAACATGTAACCTTTAAAAATAAAACACATAATTTTATCAAATTTTAAACATATAACTTCTAAATATAATATACATAATTTCTAATAAAAATATGTTAAATTATCAAAATTATATAATCTGTTAAATTTATCTATTAACTTTAACATAACTATTTTTTGAAATAAATTCTCAACCAAAAAAACCAAAGCAAGCTTTATAAATTAAATATTTTACCCAAAAAATAAAAAACATCATTACATCATTATAATGTAATACAAAATAATAATAATAATTAATATGAGAATTATTAAAAAATAATATTTTTTAAAAATCATATATGGTAACATATGAATATAAAATTAATTAATATAAAAATTATTAATTTTTTATAATAAAAAAATCATTTATAATAAATTAAATAAACGAATGTTCTATTATTATAGAATTATGAATCATTATCTCCAAAAACTTCAATCACTCCACTGGAAAAACAAATTATTTATATATTCACATTTTTGTTACCTCCCACAACGGTCGCCGATGATTCCATCTGCCTCCATCTGCTGGGCTTTTCAATAATTACGGAAACTTGTTTTTGTTGATTAAATTTTTGTAGGGAGCTTCTGAAGTGGTCCATTACTTCCTCTGCAATTCCATTATTTTTTCTGCAATTCTCTACCATAATCTTTGGAACACTTGACACATAGCCAACAAAAGCTTGATAGAAGCTTGTCTATAAATACTTCTGTTTGGGCCCAAGCTCACTAACTCAATGCCGTTCCGGCTTACACCATCAAATTAAAGTGAGCAGAGATTGGAAGTGCCTTCACATTTTTTTATTCTTTTTCTTTCTGGTTATGTAAAAATTTTGTTACGATATTTACCTTCATGGCTGTTTACTTATTTTTAGGCGTTGATAAAACGAGGCTGCTGCTCGTCATTGTTCTATTCAGATACATTCTGGCGGTTGTCCCAGACGTTCAAGCGGGATCCCCTCTCTTAACTTCGTGGGTATGCTCTTTTATTGGTAAAAGAACGGAGAAATTTCAGGTTGCATGGAATGATCCAGAGGACATGCAGAAAGGAAGGCAGTTTTTGCAGATATAAATGATTTGTATATCAGTTTTATTTCCATTCGAGTACCTTTGAAATCTTTAGAACTTTAAATCTGAGGAAGATATTGTGAAGCGCCAGGAAGCTTTGCCTGTAGAATACATTGTGAGTGTGAGTAGTATTAATGGCTGGAGATAGGATTTATTAGTCATTAAAGTTTTCGATTTTTTTAAGTGTTTATTTCGCATTATAAAATCATTATTAAACTATCATTTAATATCAAAACTATTTTTATTAAACTATCAATTTTTGTTTGATTCCGGCAATTATAGATTCACAATTTTTTTTTTTTTTTTTTTAATTCCCACACTTATAAATTCACATTTTTGTTTAATTGCAGCATCTGCGTAAGACAATATATAAAAATGTTATTATCTCCAAAAACTTCAATCACTCGATTGGAGAAACAAATTATTTACCTTCATAAAATCTTTTAACAAGAATTCACAAATTATACATTCACATTTTTGTTTAATTCCTGCAAACATTGACATTTTTGTTTAATTCCAGCGTCTGCATAACACAATAGATTAAAATGCTTTTAAAGCTCAGTAAGTTTTATGCGACCATATACAACAACGTAAACCAATTCAATTACAACTTTATGTAAAAACCAGAGTAGAAAATATTTATGTAAACAAAAATAATGCCTTAATTGATACAAAACTATAAACGAGTATCATATTTGATTTTTTAGGCATTTTTTGTGGTTTAAGCTTAAGATGATAACATATTGGTTTTCAGAATGCCCAGCTGAACCTTAGTGGCAGTATCATGGATGTGATATAGATATATTATTCAACAACACTTGAAGGTCTCCACTGAGCGCTCACTTACAAGGTTGCAGCAACAGTAAAGTATGTACAACAATAAACTACAACCCCACAGAAATACATAAATAAATTTAAGTGACATTTCACTGTGACATATTATAGAATAGCCTTGGCCCCCACATTTGATTCACTGTTTGTAACTTAACACCGTGGCAAGGACAGATTCAGCTTGTGCGCAATTTAGAAGAACAAGCACTAACTGGTCAACCAGTTTTAGCAGGCTTGGACGATCGTTAAAGAGGTGATGTTTTGCAAGAGAACTCATGCCCAAATCCAGTAGAAGTTTGAAGTCTTCCAGCATCCTTTCATCCCACAGCTGGATCCCTTAAATGTATTTAAGGATAACACCGCAAATAGCCAATGCTTATCGCTTAACGATGGGCTGCCTGATCATAAACGCAAGAGCGAATGCCTCAAAATTCGCTTGGAGTCCACGCAGAAGCGCACCTTCTCATGAGCAGCGCTTGAAGTCATAATCGCTATCATCGTAAAAGTGAGAGTGCTTTAAACAACAACGTATGATGCCCAAAAAACTTTATAGGTAGATTATAAACAACGTATTCTCCTTGCAGCAGCTGCCAAGAACATCGATTGAGAGGTAGATAAATTCAAATTTCAAAATTGTAGCGGGATTGTCAAATTCAAATTAGCCTGTTTGTATATTGTATTGTATACCCTCATATTCCTACGCTACTCTCCGCTCACGTGGCGGCATTACTACTTACTGAAGCATTACTTTCCGCTAACGTTATGGTTGACTATTTATTTATTATATATATATATATATATATATATAATTTTTATTTTTATTTTTATTTTTATTATGGATAATTATTTATTTATTTATTTTTTTTTTATTATTAATAATTAAGTTTTTTTTACATGCTTCAATTAATTAGACCATGTAATTCAAATATTTATGTGCTTACGAAGAGGTGTTACAAATTCCTTATTAAAATAAAAAATTATAGAGAATAAATATAACTAACATAGATCCATCTTAAATTTTGATATAACAAATATTATTTAAATGTTGTGTATAGTTATTTTATTTTTTTAGTTTTAGATTTTTTTTAAATTTTATTTTGGTTAATATGAGCAAAATTTCAATTTTGATGACAGATGAGAGGGTTACACATCATACTAGGCCGTAGAACTTAAAATGAGCCTATATGCTCAATTACAAACTATATTTATATTAAAAATCTAAAATTTATTTATATTAAATTTATTTTTAATGTTAATAGACTATATTAACAAAATGAAAATTCAATTAAAAATGACTAGAATAAATTAAGATTTTAATTATTAAAATTTCTCTTTTAAATTTCATTTAATAAACCTATCAGATTAATTTTTTATTATAATAACATCTTTCGGAAAAAAATCACATAAGAGATATTCTGGTGGAAGCTTTTTGTTTTGAACCAGCGAGGACAAGATGAAGAATCCGATCCATGCATTTAGATAAATAGATGTAGAGCGTTGTGACTAGCCATTAGGGATAACAACTAGTTTGACTAATGATAGGAAATAGAAAGGGTTTTGAAATAAAAAAGTTAAGGGAAAAGAAATTAAAAATAATTGGATAAAATAATGATGTAAAAAGTTATGATTTAGAAAAAATAATAACCCCTTATGACTAAATTAATTAATATAATATTTTAAAAAATCATTAAATAATTTTAAGAGTCATATTATTAATAAATGATATTCTAAAAAGTATTAATATTTTAATCTTATTCGTATAATTATTAAATAATCCTAGATAGTCCTAAATTAGATAATAGGAGGATTAACAAACAACATTTTAAAATTATATAATATAATCATATAGAATAGGGTAAAAAATAGAAAGGGTTTTTACCAAAAGGTTAAGGGAAACTGATTAAGGCGAATAAATTACTATAAAAAAGGAGGTTAAATATGTTGAAAAAAATTATATAAAAAATAATTAACTCCCTATATAACCTTATTAATGAATATAATATTATATTAAATAACCCCCTATATAACTTCATTAATGAATATAAAATTAAATAAATATTAAAGATTAATCCTATTCTATTTAAATTAACAGACATTTTTTCAATTTATAAGGCTTCCCTGAATTTACGATGATGAAAATGGTCAATCCTTGCAATAACTTTAGCCTCTTCAATGCATATGTGATTATTTGTTTTTTCTGCATGCTCTGCCAATGCGGAGGAGCAAACCTTCAATCCCTGATGTCCGCAGCATGTTCACAAATCCTTTGGTTCACAAATCCTTTGGTTTATGGATGGACTGGTCTCACTAATATAAGGAGTTCCACAAGAAGAGGGAATAATGTAAAGACCCTTTCTTTATTTTTAAATTTAGTTATAATTGAATAAACAAATCATATTAATTTCTATTAATGCTTGGTAAATGTGAAGTTAACATGGATCTATGTTAGTTTTGAGAAATATACTAATAAGATGTTTTAAATATTACATGTCAACTAACATAGAGTGAATTCAACTAACATCAAATAAATTACGCATGTTCTAACATCAATAATATTATTTTTACTTGCTTTGTGAGTATAGGTTTTAACCATGTACAAAAAATAAACAATTGTGAAAACATAAAACATAAAACTAATATACATAGAGGTTTTCCCTGAATCCCAAAATCTGGACTACCAATTGATTTTTCATTATATTTCTTTCAATGTTACAACACACACACACACACACACACACACATATATATATATACATGCCGAAACATCCATAAACCCCAATCCATTGACCCTGGATTTGAACATAACTATAGTTCCCTTGATTGGATCTACAAAATACCATGGACAGAAAACCATCATGTCCAAAACCATGTGCCAAATCCATGCACAAAACCATAGGTAGGTATGCCAACCTAATATAGGGTCCCAAAAAAAAATTCCTGGTCGTTGCCTCGGACCTGTGCAAGGGGACTACTGCCTCCCCACACATGGAGTAGTTGTGGAAAGAATATAACACTCAACAATGATTGTTGAGTAAGCAATGGAGGAATTATATCTGTTCCGCTTACTAATAAGTAATTTTTTTTAATTAACTTATCTTTCTATATAAAGTTGATTAAAATTAAGATGGAAATTGAAAATTTGATTTATGGCACAAATTGTTTTCTTTTTTGCAATACTATTTTTTATTTTCTTAATCAATAATATTATTTTTATTTTCTTAATCAACATTATTTTTTTTATTATTACTATTTTTATTTTGTTATTGTAAATTTCATTTTATTATTTTTAAATGTAATATCTTGGCTTTAGAGTGCTAGACAAGATAATCTTGATACAATATAAAAATTAAATAAATACAATTGAATATATATTCTTTACATATCTATTACTAAAATATAGTTATATCTATTATAAACATTTTTAAAACGATCAAAATTTAAAATGAGAGATTTCTTTTTCAAATTTTGGTGAAGTTGAATAAGTAATTATTTTCTTTTGGTAAATATTAATGATTAATTTATTTTCTATTTAATGAATGGAATTGGAAATTGAAACCATACATGATCAAACCAAAAAAACTCATATTATTTTGAATAACATATTTATATGTTTTTCCAAATAAATTATATTATTAAGAATTTAACTAACTCGTTTATGTGAGTCCTAAAATCAGTGATACGATTACTTTGTGGTTTAGACCTAAGGAATTCTATGTTTACAAAATCATTAAGGATCGCACCAGATCTAGGCCAAACTAGCTTTTAATATGGTTGATTTTTCCTCATACAATGCCTTAATAAATAAAAAATAAAAATAGAAATCAATCAACTTAAAAGGGTGGAAAATCTCCTAAAATGTAAAACCAATAAATTAAATAATTTCATTCCTTAATACTTAATAAATTTAATATTAAATTATTTTTATTCTAAATTATATTTATAAATTCAAAAGTAATAATAATATAAAATTATAATTTTATATTAAGAAAATTAGTAAATAATAATAAAAATATTTTAAAAATATAAACCATGTTTCTTTTATTAAGTAACCAAATCCACAAAATTTGTGTAATTTGATTACACAAGTTTACTCCCAGTTTCAATAATTTAGTTATCATTACTTTATCAAAACCATAAATATGAAAAATGTTGTCATTGGATTTAAAGTATGTTCTCAAAATTAAGACCTTTTAGTTGAAAATAATTAATATTATATTGTATTAATGGAGAAATCGTTACATGGTTGCAACGTATCTCCTTAAGTTAGGATTAGTTCATAAGTTGTAGGAGTTTATTATCACCTCCCTATTCTTTTGTGATGTATTTATTGAATCATCTTTGGTTAATTGATGAGAGAGTATACACTCTAGTTTATGCAGCCTCCAAGTGCAACGTGCTCACCTATGAGCTGCTAGTTAATTCAATTCATTTCTTCTCTTTACAATTTTTCTAACATGGCATTAGAGCTCAAATCTAGTGAGCTTGATTTATCTATAGAGCCTTCGTGGCTACAGTGCCCCAATGGCAACATAGGAGCCTCAGTGCTCACAGTTTCAGAGTCTAGGTGGTTGGGAGTGACATACCTTACTCACAGGAGAATTTTTTTTTCTCACAGGTCTCAGCATATCTCCAGTTGAGCACAAGGCGATCATCGAGTTTTCAGCATAACAGCAGTGGTAATCATCATGTATTTTGGGGTCGAACCCGCGATGATATGGCCATAGAGCGATTTAATCATCGCGCCCAAAAAGTACGGTTTTTTAGTATGAAGGAGCGCTAATGTGTTTTTATGATTTTTTTCCATGAGATTTTGCCAAATCGGTGGTGGATCTGAGTTGCAGACATAGAGATCGTGGTAGATTGGTGGCAGATCAGGTAGATCTATGATCGATTCAAAGGTTCTGATATGTGTTGAGATTTTTTTTTTTTACTTTAGCTTGTAATTGTTCACTTGGTTAGAATCAACTGAATACCGAAGGATTTGGAATCTGATCATTCGCAAATGAACAATTTACAGAATGTTATCTCAAAGAGACTAATAAACTTGATCGTTAACGGAAACGAGCAGAAGCCGACCATTTTGGTAGGTGGTATGACAACACTAATATAGGATTGGGATAAAAGGGAGAACAAGGTGAAAGTCCTATTGATGATGTTTGTTAAAGACAACATTACCCCACATATCAGAGACTGTAAATCGTCCAATGAGATATGAAATACGCTCAAGAACCTTTACCAGACACAGAACACCAATCGCATCTTGTCGCTCAAAGAAAAAGTTGTTTTCCATGAGGATGGAAGAGAATGAACCCGTTGCTAGATTCATTGCACGGGTCAAGGATCTAAAGGACATATTGAGTGACATCGCAGAGAAGGTGTGTCATTCCGATCTTGTCACAATTACATTGAACAGGATGACGCATGAATACCACATGATCATCAAAAGCTTGTCTGCAAGGGATAAAGCCCCTGCAGTTGAAGAGCTAATAGGAATCCTGATACAGGAAGAAGAACGACGGCATAATTTGAGACCACAGAGTGCCGATCTTGCTCTAATGGAGAAGAAGAATCCATACAAAGGGAAACAACCACAGGGATAGAAAGGTAGTGGCATTTTTCATAAGAAACCATTTAGAGGTATGTATCCAAGTAACAGTAGTAACAAATTTGACTTTAAATGTTTTTACTGTGGGAAAATTGGTCATTTAGCTAAGTTTTGTTTTAAGAGACAGACAGATGAGGCTAGAAATGAACAGAGAAAGCACACAAGGCACTTTTTTGATGAAGGTCACAGTCGTGATCTTTGATTATTTGTAGTTGATTATGCTCTTTCATCTCTTGAGGAGGATGAGGCCAAAACATGGTTCGTAGATTCAGGCGCGTCATCAGATATGACAGGTAATAGACACTAGTTCGTGAATTTTGAAGAAACTACCGTGGAGCTAACATTTATCTAGGTGATGACAGAGGTTATCAGATTATGGGGTACAATGATATTCTGGTGATGTTGCCTGATGGTAATATCAGATGTATTAAAAATGTGATGTATGTACCCGAGATCAAGAAGAACATGATCTCTGATTCAATGATGGCAGATCAGGACCTACAAGTCGAATTATTGAGAACATACTATGTCATAAAGGACAGCAAGAAGGAACCAGTTGCATCAGGAGTGCGTGTGGGAGGCTTGCGTAGGTTGAACTTCAAGCGCATGCCACACCAATCTTTGGCTTCAACAGGATTGACAATCGAGAACCTTTAGCATCATAGATTCAGTCATATTAACCTACAAGATCTCATGCCGCTACAAAGAAAAGGTATGGTTGATGGAATTCCTACTTTTCAGAATGTTCATTTAGATTGTGATGGATGTGCATTAGGGAAAATGCATGGGGAAGAGTTTCCTTTGAATATTGATAGGAAGAAAAGAGATATTATGGAGCTTGTGCATACATATATATGTGGACCTATGCAAACTAGGTCGCTAGGTGGTACATATTATTTTTTACTCTTTACTGATGATTGCACTAGATTATCCTAGGTATAATTTATCAGAAAAAAGAGCCAGACATTTCAATGCTTTAAAGAATTTAAGAATATGGTGGAGAAGCAGACAAGGAAATTCATTAAGATTCTCTTCTCTGGTCAAGGGGGGAATACAAGTTGGGAGAGTTCATGAAATTTTGCAGGAATCAGGAATCACTGATCTATCCTGATGATGAGCCACAGTGGATGGCTCGAAATGTCGATTCAAACAATTATGGATGCGAGAACTCCGGAAGAATACTACACACAAAGTACTAATCGCGAAAGACTTAAAACAATAATCATGGGATTATTTAACAGTTCAAAGTACCTCACACTCCATAGCAGAATGGAGTTTCAGAATGAAAGAACAAAACCCTTGTGGAGCGCGCACGAAGTATGCTTCAAGGTAAGGGTCTATCCAATGGTTTTCAGGCTGAAGCCATCAACATTGTAGTATACTTGAAAAATAAGAGTCCAACTAAAAGTCTCAACTTTAAAACTCCTTTTTAAGCATTTTTTGGATATAAGCCTACAATGAATCATTTAAGGGTTTTTGGGTCAAAATCCTTTGCCCATACTCCCAAGCATGATAGGAAGAATGATGCAGGATCATCTGACCACCCTTAATCAAAAGCCAAAGTCAAAGCTATGGAGGAAGAGACATGGACAATCATGCGAACTGGGAGAAAATTTCTGTTAAAAACGAGCTAATTTAATGGAATTGATAAGTCTTGAGAAGACTTAATTTAATGTAGTTATCTGCCAGGTATGTGTGTTGAGAGATTTAGGCGATTTGTGAGAGGAAATTGTGATGAGATGATCCACGACTTTGTAATTTCTTTATAAAGATTCTATGAGAGAAAGTGATATACGAGAGCATAGACAGAGAGTGTGGATTCAATGTAGTCGAGAGGAGAAATTGTGACTAAGGATGAAATGCCTTAGAATGTAATCTAATTATGTGTATAATATAAATATGAGTGTTATGTGGAATTTGTGTGGCTGTATATTGTTTATGCGTCAAAAGAGTTAAATCCCGTTTGTAGGTTTGTTGATCGACCATCGATCACTGTAAGGATCGATGGCGATCCAACGATAAAATGAGTTAACTGTTGTGTGAGTGATTAAATAGAGTGTGGTAGAGTGAATCTGGATGGAAAGGTGAATTCCATCATAAGCAATCAAGCGCAGAGGAAGTTGTCGAATCTTAGATCTATGGATATTAACGGCAGAGGAATAGACTGTGGGAGATAGAAGTGTACAGATATCTGGATCGAGGTTGAAGGCCCACAATCGGTCTTAGCCGTCGGTCGCGGATTCAAACTCTTGTGTCGAAGTCCACTACAGGGGTTGAGCGTTTGGTAAGCTACGTGCTAGTTGAAGGGCCACAGGTTGTCAGATTTAATGGTATGATAAACGGTGGGGGATCAACGATCAGTTTCACATCGCAATATTTCATGAACTGTGACCTTGAAGAATTGCGAAATGCGATGTGTGATCGGACGATCCTGAGCGGACTCGAGAGATTCATGGATGTGGGTTTATTTTATTTGGAGTCCGGTCTTATGCATTCAGGTGGAACCGGCTTAGTTGGAAAATTTTGTGTTATTCCATTCTATGGTGATTGGCTAGGTTTTGTTTAAAATCCACCAATGTAATGCTTCTAATTGGTATAGGAGGGCCATAACCCAGAGGCTCATGTAAGGTAATTATGAAAACCAGGGAAATTGCCTTTTGGCGGTTTTTTTGCGTCAAAGTGGTATCAGAGCAGGGAAAGGTTTCCTATGAGTAGAAAGAAGATTTTGTGTGCAAAAAGGGAAAGTCAACGAGGGGTCGGTTGTTGTTAAGTTGTTGTTCAATTGATGTTCAGTTGTTTTTCAATTGTTGTTTAGTTTTTGTTTAATTGTCGTTCAGTTGTTGTTTAGTTGTTGTTCAATTGCTATTCAGTTGTTTTTCAATCGATGTTCAGTTGCTGTTCAATTGCGTTCAATTGTTGTTGTTCAATTGCTGTTAAATTGATGTTTAGTTTTTGTTCAGTTGTTGTTCATTTGCTATTCAATTGTTGTTCAGTAGTTGTTCAACTGTTGTTCAATTGTTTCTATTCAATTGCTGTTCAATTGACCACCTGCGTCATTTTAAGCGAAAAGAGGAGGTACAGTTATGTTGAAGATTGGTGAGTTTGTGATCTTTATATTGTCGTCCGGGTAGCGGCAGAAGAAGGTGAGAAGAATGCAGCAGCCTAGAGCCATGAGTGCTCAAATGGTTACAAAGAAGAGAGAACCAGAGAGATGCCGAAATACTAAGCTCAGAGGAGAGAAGCTTGGTAAGGTATCGTGTAGCAGAGGAGACTGTTATTGTAAAGGTTTTGTTGTAGCTCACAGAAAGATCATGAAAGCAGTTCCACTAAGGAAGTGGGTATAATTTCTATGGGATGAAGGAGAAGTATATGACCCGGAGGTCATAAATTTTCGTGCCTCGGGAGTCTGATGTAGGAGCATCCTACCACCCTTAATAAAAAGCCAAAGTCAAAGCTATGGAGGAGGAGACATGGTCAATCATGTGAACCGGGAGCAAATTTCTGTTAAAAGTGAGCTAATTTGATGGAATTGATAAGTCTCGATAACACTTAATTTAATGTAGTTATTTGCCATGTATGTGTGTTGAGAGATTTAGGTGATTTGTGAGAGGAAATCATGATTTGAGATGATCCACGACTTTGTAATTTGTCTATAAAGAGTTGAGAGAGAGTGATATAGGAGAGCATAGAAAGAGAGAGTGGATTCAATGTAGTCGGGAGGAGAAATTGTGACTAAGGTAATGCCTTAGAATGTAATCTAATTCTGTGTATAATATAAATATGTGTGTTATGTGGAATTTGTGTGGTTGTATATTGTTTATGCGTCAAAAGAGTTAAATCCCTTTTGTAAGTTTGTTGATAGACCATTGATCACTTTGAGGATCGATGGCAATCCAATGATAAAATGAGTTCAATGTTGTGTGAGTGTTTAAACAGAGTGTAGTAGAGGGAATCTGGATGGAAAGGCGAATTCCAACATAAGCAATCAAGTGCAGAGGAAGCAATCAGATCTTAGATCTATGGATATTAATGGCAGAGGAATAGATTGCGGGACATAGAAGTGTACGAATATCTGGATCGAGGTTGAAGGCCCGCAATTGGTCTTAGCCGTTAATTGCAGATTCAAACGCTTGTTTCGAATTCAACTACGAGGGTTGAGCGTTTGGTAAGCCGCGTGCTAGTTGAAGGGCCGCAAACCATCATATTGAATGGTATGATAAACGGTGGGGATCAATGATCAGTTTCACATCGCAATATTTCATGAACCGTGGCTGGAAGAATTGCGAAATGCGATGTGCGATCGGAGGATCCTGAGCGGACCCGAGAAATTCATGGACGTAGGTTTATTTCATTTGGAGTCTGGTCTTATGCATTCAAGTGGAACCGGCTTAGTTGGAAGATTATATGTTATTTCGTTGTACGGTGATTGGTTGGGTTTTGTTTAAAATCCACCAATGTAATGCTTCTGATTGGTATAGGTGGGCCATAACCCACAGGCTCATGTAAGGTAATTATGAAAACCAGGGAAATTGCCTTTTGGCAGTTTTTCCCGCGTCAAAGAAGTTAGACCCTAAGGCTATGAAATTATCTTTGTAAGATACTGCACTGAGTTTAAATATTATAAGTTGTTTAATCCTTTGACTCATAAAGTTTTTGTGAGTTGAGACGTGTTATTTGATGAGCACGCCGAGGAAGGAAATAAGGAGAACAACCTTGAATAGTGGCACATTCCATTGTTGATGGAAGAAAGAAGTGAGGACAATCAACAGCAGTAGCAACAACAACAACAACAGAAAGAGGAAGAGGGAGGTGATGTAATCTGTAAGTCAAGCTCTATAGGGTCTGAAGCAGACATATTTGAGGTGAGTCCCTTACCAAGAAGATCAGGTAGGCAGACTCAACAACTAGCCAGATTAAAAGACTATGTTTTAATGCCAAACATTCTAAATGTTATAGAGCCCACAAATTATAAAGAAGTTAGTCGATTTCATGAGTGGAGGGTTACAATGAATGAAGAGTTTGAATCTATTTTTAGAAATAATACTTGGGAACTAGTTGAATTTCTTGAAGGAAAAATACCCATAAGTTGCAAGTGGCTTTACAAACGTAAATTTAATGCAGATGGGAGTATAGAAAAGTTTAAAGCTAGACTGGTAGCAAAGGGTTATTCACAGAAAGAGGGAATTGACTATGAAGAAACCTTTGCTCCTATAGCCAAACTGAATACTATTAGAATGTTAATTGTTGTAGCTACAAAACATCAGTGGAAGCTACACCAGTTAGATGTTAAGTCTACATTTCTAAATGGTGATTTAAAGGAAGAGGTTTATTTAATGAAGCGTGAAGGGTTTGTTAAACAAGGGTAGGAGCATTTAGTTTGTAGATTGAAAAAGGCCCTTTATGGTTTAAAACAGTAACATAGGTCTTGGTACGAGAAGATTGATTCATTTTTCTTACAACATGGTTTTCATAGGAGTAAGAATGATCCAAATCTATATACCATGTATGATGAATAGGGGAAGATAATTTTGATTTCCTTGTATGTGGATGACATGATTATAACAGGTAATGCAGATGCATTAATCAAAGAAATCAAATTGCAGATGTCATAGGTTTTTGAAATGAAAGACCTCGGAAGTTTACATTACTTTTTAGGTTTGGAATTGTGGAGAGACTTTGAGCAGACTTTCTTTACTCAAGGGAAGTATGTCAGAGGGCTGATCAAAAAGTTCAGAATGGAACAGTGCAAGACATCATCAGTACCTTTGCAGCAGAACCTGAAATTGTGCAGTGACGATGGATCTAAGGAGGTGGATGCTACTTTGTACAAGCAGCGAGTTGGTAGTCTGATATATCTTACTACAACTAGACCAAACTTAACATACTCTGTTAGTGTCTTGAGCCATTTTATGTCTAAACCTCTTGAAAGTCATTGGGTGGTAGCAAAAAGTGTAATGAGGTATCTTCATGGTGTTGGCATTTTGGCACAGGTGTGGCGCTACGGTACAGGTGTTGTCCTTGATGACAACTCTCTTTGATGACAGATCTCAGTCCAGACTACAAGAATGAAGAGAAATCTCATATACGCAGGTTCGTTAAGCCCAAGTTGCGTATACACGCTGGTACGCTATATACTAAGTCGCGGATACGCAGGCTCGCTATATACGAAGTCGCGTATACACGCAGTTTCATGAAAAGAAAAGAGCGTACATGTCGAGAAGCTTCCCTTTGGTCCGTGGTAGTTAGTCCTTGGTACTTGAGCCTATGTTTTTGGACCAAGGTATCTCGACAGTCGTTTTGATCCCGAGTTTTGAAGTTGATGGTATTGTATTACTATGGTTTTGGCCCGTGGTATTGAGGAGGGCCTAATGCTATATAAGGAGAAGAAGATCATTAGGCTAGGGTATCGAAAAAGTCTTGAATATCTAATGAAGAAAGAGATCTAGTATGCAGGTTCTGGGTTGATGATACATTGCTTGATCTGAGCTAAGGAGAGATCACATCGGTTGATGGAAGGATAGATCGAGATCAAATTGTTTGAAATGAACTATCGGTATATGGTTTATTACGCATATTTTTAGATCTGCATACTGACGCAATGTTATGTTCTGAGTATGAATGATGACTGGTACAGGTGCAAGTTATGAGAAATTATTTTTAGATCTGTACGCCGATTGGCTTCGGTAAAAGCGCGTGTATACGCGGGTTTGTTTCATTGAAGTAGCGTATATATTTTGAAGCTTAATTTTTGGGTTGTAGTTGGGTCTGTCTGTTATTGCAGGGTTCTGTAGTCTACTCTGTGTTCTGGTGACTGGGTGTTGACAGGGTTTCAGTGGTTCAGTGATTCAAAGTTTGATGATGCTAGTATTGGTTGTTTTGTGCTTCTATGATTTGCTATGAAAAGTGAATGAATCGTGGTCTTCAGATTGAAATGTTGTGCTTCAGGAGTATCCAGTCTGAAAATTGATGAAAAGTGGTACCTGAAGGAAAGAAGATTGTAGGCCAGCACCTACGTACTAGTATCTTAGCTAGTACAAGAGCAAAGGGGGTTGGAGCTCCCTTCCAGGAGAGTTTGGAAAATGAGAGAAGGTTGTAGCCTTCTACAGGTTGTAACCTGCGTACTGGTATAAGGCTGCACCAGTACAAAAGATTGTAAACCGAAGTTTCTTATTAAAGAAAGATAGAGACGACTTGCAGCAGGTGGTTTTCACCCACATTGGGTTTCCACCTTATATCATGGTGTTCATGTGTGTGGCTTTTGTGTGATGATCTGTTCTGTTATACTGCACTTGTTTACTTTTAATATGGTTAATAATGTCATGATGCATTTACTGAAGATAAACTAACTGAATCATAAGATTTCTGGTTATACGCTGGTTGCCTTAGACACAGTAGCGTGTACACGCTGGTTCACTTAATTGAAGTAGCGTATATGTTTCTGAGTATTGAAAAAGTTTTATTGATCTGATAATACTGATTCACCCCCCCTCTCAGTATTATTTCCAACAATTGGTATCGGAGCAGGTCCTTCAGAGAAGCTTGACCGCTTAAAGGTAGATCGTTCATCATGAGCAACTACGAGAGAGAAGCATCAATCAGGCCACCGGTTTTTGATGGGACAAACTTCAATTATTGGAAGGTAAGAGTTACTGCCTATCTTCAATCTCTTGGTACAGAAGTTTGGGACATCGTAGAGACAGGCTACACTTTTCCTTTAGCTACTCCTACAGATGCAGCCGAGAAAAAGAAGTATGAAACAAATGCGAAAGTAGTCAGTACCCTATTAGGATGTATATCCCAATCGGAATTCATGAAGGTAATGCACTATAAATCCGCAAAAGAAATATGGGACAAAATTGTCACGAGCTATGAAGGAGACAAACAGGTAAAGCGTGCTAAACTTCAAACTCTCAGGATTAAGTATGAGACTCTCAGAATGTATAATGATGAAAGTGTGGCTAACTATTTCCTTAGGGTAGATGAGATTGTTAATTGCATGAAAAACTTGGGTGAAGAAATAAAAGAGGCTATTGTGGTTGAAAAGGTTCTAAGATCATTGTCCCCCAAATTTGAATCTAAAGTGTCTGCAATAGAAGAAAAAGAAAATCTACGAATTCTTACTATGTCTCAGCTTCACGAAATTCTAACTACTTATGAAATGAGAAAAGGAGGTCCATCAGACAGAAGAGAAGCTGCTTTCAAGGCTTCAGGCAAAGAAGATTATTATGAAGCAAGTCACGTGCCAGAAGATGAAGAAGAAGAATCAAATTTTGTCAGAAATCTTCAAAGGGGTTCTGGAAGGTTCAGAGGTAAGTTACCTTTTAAATGCTTTACTTGTGGAAGAGTAGGTCATTATGCTGCCAAATGTCCTCACAAAGATAAGAATGACAAGGGAAAGGAACCTATTAAATGGAACAAGAAACAGAATGAAAAGAAGAAAAGCTATTACACTCATGAAGATAGTGATGGTCTTTCAAATAGTGACGAAGATGAACAGGGTTATAGATATAAACTTTTAATGGATTTTGAAGATGATGACTACATGGATGCTATAGATGTAGAAGGCTTTTGTGAAGAAATGAATAATCTCAAAGTTTGCTTAGAAGAGAAAAGTGCTATTATTGATTCTCTACAATGTCAACTGGCAGAAAAGGAAAAACATCTTGAAAAATTGGAATGTGAGATTGTTTGTCTTAGAAAGGAGATTGAGAAAACAAAAGCGATTAATCTTAAATTTGTTAAAGGATCTGAAACCTTGGATGAGATTATCAATGTGCAGCGTTCTCCTCTGATCAAGACAGGTCTGGGATATAATGGAGAAACATCTCAAGCTTCTACCTCTAAAAGTTATCTTGATGCAGCAAGGAGGAGCGAGCAAAGACCAAATAAAAGTCATCAGGTGAATCAGGGACAGTTTACCTCAAGAACAAATAAAGACTATCAAGAAATTCGGGGAAAAGCTGCCTTAAGGACAAACAAAAGCTACAATCAGCCACAGGTAAAATCTTCCCAATTTGCACCAAGAATGGATGTCAATAGAAGCTACAATCGGTTGGATGATAGATCTGATTATCAGAGAAATTTCTTTAATGGCCAATGTTTTTCTTGCCATAACTTCGGTCACAAAGCAGCTCAATGTGTTGCCTACAAGACAATCATGACTAGAGAAGCTCAAAAGCAAAGAAGTATGACTGGGACCATGAAAAGGACTTATAACAACTTTTCGGTTCTTGAAAATGAAGTTGAATGCTTTATTTGTAATAACTTTGGTCATGAAGACTCTGAATGCAGGAGCAGGTTCTGGAAGACAACTCAGAAGGAACAAACCTCAAATGTCAGAACATGGAGAATAAAGGAATCACAACCAGAAAGATGTGGGATAGCCTTTTATGCAGAAGGTCAAGAAAGTCTATGGTACATTGACAGCGGATGTTCGAAGCATATGATAGGGGAAAAAGAAAAACTTGAATCATATACCGCATTAGAAAAGGGAAAGAAAGTTTCCTTTGGAAACGATATCTCTGCAACCATAAAAGGAAAAGGCGTTGCTCCGTTGAAAGAGAAGGTCAAAGCTGGAAATGTTTTGTATGTTGATGGATTGAAGCATAATCTTCTGAGTGTCAGTCAGATGTGCGATCAAGGAACAGAGGTAATATTTAGATCAAATGGATGTTGTGTTCGTGATCTTGATACAGGTGAAACAGTGATCAAAGGAAGAAGGACTCCAAATAATTTATACATATTTGAAGAAAGACAACAACAATGCTATTTGAGAAAGAATGATGAACACTGGGTATGGCATCGGAGGTTGGGGCATCTAAGCTTTCCACAAATAAGGAAAGCATGCAAATATCAGGCAGTTCGTGACCTTCCAGATATCAAAATTCCAGACAACACCATATGCAAATCATGTCAGTTTGGAAAGCAAACCAGAACTAATTTTCCTGAGAAGGAAGGATCAGCTAGCATGCCTCTTGAGCTAGTACATACAGATACATGTGGTCCATTTAGAAAAAGAACACCTCGAGGAGAAGAATATTTGATATTATTCATTGACGATTTCTCCAGGTTTGTCTGGTTAGGACTTATGAAGCACAAAGATGAAGCATTCGAAAAATTCAAATCCTTCAAAGCCTTGGCTGAAAATGAATCAGGACACAAAATTAAGTGCCTCAGATCTGACAGAGGTGGGGAGTTTACCTCGAATGAATTTTTTGATTTCTGTGAAGAACATGGGATAAGAAGAGAATTCTCTACAGCTAGAACTCCTCAGCAAAATGGAGTTGTGGAAAGAATGAATAGAACAATCCAACAAATGGCTCGTGCTATGCTTGATGAGTTAGGTACTCCTGCAACTTTCTAGGGTGAAGCTGCACATGCTGCGGTTATTATTCTCAACAAAACAAATGTCCGAGTAAACAGCACTCAAACTCCTCATGAGCTCTGGTGTGGTAAGACTCCTTCGGTGAAGCACTTCAAAATCTTTGGGAGAAAATGTTATATCAAGAATACTGATGAGCAACTTGGCAAACTTGAACCAAGAGGAGACGAAGGCATTCTTCTTGGTTATTCTCCACATAGCAAAGCATACAAGTGCTACAATAAAAGACTTGGCAGAATTGTTGACAACATTGATGTTGTGGTTGATGAGAAGGGATACATTCCTAGGCAAGTTCATCATGAAGACATCGAAGAAGATGAAGGCTACCCTCAAAGACAGAATGATGAAGAAGAACCTCAAGAAGAACTAGAGGAGCAGACAAGAATAGAAGAGAAGACTCCATCCAGATATGTCCTGAAGAATCATTCAGAATCTCAGATTGTGGGACAAAAAGAAGCAGGAGTACAAACAAGAAGAACAATTGCAGAAGCTTCAAGCTATTTGGCATTACTCTCTTCCACTGAACCACAAAATGTGAAAGAGGCATGCAAAGATGAATGTTGGGTCAAAGCAATGGATGAAGAACTTGAGCAGATCGAAAAGAACAACACTTGGGAATTGGTTCCTAGACCAAAAGATAAGAATGTCATAGGGACAAAATGGGTCTTCAAAAATAAATTGAATGAAAATGGAGAAGTAATTAGAAACAAGGCCAGACTTGTTTGTAAAGGGTATGCACAGCAAGAAGGAATAGATTTTGAAGAGACCTTTGCTCCTGTTGCAAGACTTGAGGCCATCCGAATGTTCCTCGCTCTCTCAAGTTTTCAAAACTTCAAGGTATTTCAAATGGACGTGAAATCAACCTTTCTGAATGGAGACTTAGAAGAAGAAGTATACTTTGAGTAGCCAGATGGTTTCATTCTTGGGAATGATCCAAACCTTGTATGCAAATTGAAAAAGGCTCTCTATGGTCTCAAACAAGCTCCAAGGGCTTGGTACTATCGGTTGGACAAATATCTTGACCAACAAGGCTTTTCAAAAGGATCAGCAGATAGCAATCTCTATATGAAAGTTGAAAATAACAAATTGCTAATACTTGTTGTGTATGTAGATGATATTATCTTTGGCAACAATGAATAGGCTATGAGTCAAAACTTTACCTTGGTTATGCAGAAAGAATTTGAAATGTCATTACTTGGAGAATTGACATACTTTCTTGGATTGCAAATCCAACAAAATGAAGGAGGTATTTTCTTGTCTCAAACCAAGTACCTCAAGTAGATCTTGAAGAAGTATGGCATGGAAGATTCAAAGCCAGTATGTTACCCCATGGTTACAGGATGCAGCCTCAGTACAAATGATGAATCAGCAGCAGTTCATCAACCAACTTATAGATCCATGATTGGGAGTTTGCTTTATTTGACAGGTACCCGACGAGACATTATGCATGCAGTAGGAATTGTTGGAAAATTTCAAGCCAACCCAAAGGAAACTCATCTTCAGGCAGTCAAAAGAATCTTCAAGTATCTTCGAGGGACTCAAAACTATGGCCTATGGTATCCTAGAGATATAGATCTCACTCTTCATGCTTACACAGATGCAGATTGGGCCGGAAGTGTGGGTGACAGGAAAAGCACAAGTGGTGGTGCATTCTTCATGGGTTCCAGATTAGTATCTTGGTTCAGCAAGAAACAGAGTTCGATTGCTTTATCTACAGCTGAAGCAGAATATGTGGCTGCGGCATCTTGTTGCACACAACTTCTTTGGATGATGCAGACCTTGCAGGATTTTCAAATCACTTGGACTCCACCTGTCTCTATCTTATGTGATAATACAAGTGCAATCAACATTTCAAAGAATCCAGTCATGCATTCAAAGACCAAGCACATACCAATCAAGTATCACTTCCTCCGGGAACAAGTGCTTGAACAAAAGGTCAAGTTGGAGTATGTTCCTTCTAAAGAACAAGTTGTTGATATTCTCCCAAAACCACTGCCCAGGGAGACTTTTGAATATCTCAGACAGAAGCTGGGAGTAGTTGATGCTTCATCCTGCTGTTGAAGCTTGTCTGTTCTAAAGAAAAGTTGGTGTATGCGTGTTGTATAAGGGATATCTGCGTACATACGCTGATTTATGCAGGTGAAGTCGCGTATATGGAGTTCTGAACAGCAAGGGCAGATTCTGGTTGGAGAAGGTCTGAGATGGATATGACAAAGTCCTTCAGGCACAGTTTCAAGGGGAGTAGCAGGCACAGTTTCAGGGGGAGCAGCTTAAAGTCTAATAAAGCATTGTTGGCATTTAGATGCTTTTGGTCCTAGTTCACAACTATTGTTGAAGAAGGAGCACAAAAGGAAATCTTGGTTGCTGATCTAAAAGATGATTATCAGATGCTGTTGGTGACTTTCATAAGTCTTGGTCTAGTTTTTTCGTCTCTATGTCATGTATCTCTTTTGTGATATCTCTTTTATGATGTCAAGGTCATGTAACAGCCTATGATGGTTTCCCCACTATGCCTGGGATGAATGATGTAATGTAATTGGTTGTTATATGTAAATTTATGATGTATCCCCTCTTAGTTGGGAGTATGGATGTATGTATTGAGTCTCTTGGTGATAGGAAGGTCCTTTATGATGTATAAGTCTTGGTTCTTTTTGAAGATCATCCTTTGCAGATCTTGCCTACAGTCAGGGGGAGCATGTTCAGCACAGCAGAGCAGAGATATCAGCATGTTCTCAGGGGAAGCACAGCCCTTTGCCCTTGATGACAAAGGGGGAGAATGATTCTAAGGATCTTGGGGTTGCCATCAAGTCCAAAGGGGGAGATTGTTGGCATTTTGGCACAGGTGTGGCGCTACGGTACAGGTGTTGTCCTTGATGGCAACTCTCTTTGATGACAGATCTCAGTCCAGACTACAAGAATGAAGAGAAATCTCATATACGCAGGTTCATTAAGCCCAAGTTGCGTATACACGCTGGTACGCTATATACTAAGTCGCGGATACGCAGGCTCGCTATATATGAAGTCGCGTATACACGCAGTTTCATGAACAGAAAAGAGCGTACATGTCGAGAAGCTTCCCTTTGGTCCGTGGTAGTTAGTCCTCGGTACTTGAGCCTATGTTTTTGGACCAAGGTATCTCGACAGTCGTGTTGATCCCGAGTTTTGAAGTTGATGGTATTGTATTACTATGGTTTTGGCCCGTGGTATTGAGGAGGGCCTAATGCTATATAAGGAGAAGAAGATCATTAGGCTAGGGTATCGAAAAAGTCTTGAATATCTAATGAAGAAAGAGATCTAGTATGTAGGTTCTGGGTTAATGATACATTGCTTGATCTGAGCTAAGGAGAGATCACATCGGTTGATGGAAGGATAGATCGAGATCAAATTGTTTGAAATGAACTATCGATATATGGTTGATTACGCATATTTTTAGATCTGCATACTGACGCAATGTTATGTTCTGAGTATGACTGATGACTGGTACAGCTGCAAGTTATGAGAAATTATTTTTAGATTTGTACGCAGGTTGGCTTCGGTAAAAGCGCATGTATACGCGGGTTTGTTTCATTGAAGTAGCGTATATCTTTTGAAGCTTAATTTTTGGGTTGCAGTTGGGTCTGTCTGTTATTGCAGGGTTCTGTAGTCTGCTCTGTGTCCTGGTGACTGGGTGTTGACAGGGTTTCAGTGGTTCAGTGATTCAAAGTTTGATGATGCTAGTATTGGTTGTTTTGTGCTTCTATGATTTGCTATGAAAAGTGAATGAATCGTGGTCTTCAGATTGAAATGTTGTGCTTCAGGAGTATCTAGTCTGAAAATTGATGAAAAGTGGTACCTGAAGGAAAGAAGATTGTAGGCCAGCACCTACGTACTAGTATCTTAGCTAGTACAAGAGCAAAGGGGGTTGGAGCTCCCTTCCAGGAGAGTTTGGAAAACGAGAGAAGGTTGTAGCCTTCTACAGGTTGTAGCCTGCGTACTGGTATAAGGCTGCACCAGTACAAAAGATTGTAAACTGAAGTTTCTTATTAAAGAAAGATAGAGATGACTTGCAGCAGGTGGTTTTCACCCACATTGGGTTTCCACCTTATATCATGGTGTTCATGTGTGTGGATTTTGTGTGATGATCTGTTCTGTTATACTGCACCTGTTTACTTTTAATATGGTTAATAATGTCATGATGCATTTACTGAAGATAAACTAACTGAATCATAAGATTTCTGGTTATACGCTGGTTGCCTTAGACACAGTAGCGTGTACACGTTGGTTCACTTAACTGAAGTAGCATATATGTTTCTGAGTATTGAAAATTTTTTATTGATCTGATAATACTGATTCACCCCCCCTCTCAATATTATTTCCAACGCATGGTACTAGTGATTATGGTATTTTATACGCTGATACATCTAAGGTTACTTTAGTAGGTTTTTCAGACTCTGATTGGAAAAGTAACTTGGATGATTGAAGATCTATCACGGGTTATGCATTTAGTGTTGGATCTGGGGTCATAGCATGGAGCAGTAGAAGTCAGAGCATTGTGTCTTTATCTTTAGCTGAAGTCGAGTACCAAGCATTATGTGTAGCGACATGTGAAGATATCTGGTTGAGGAGGATTATCCATGATGCAAGAGAAGAGCACAAATAAGTGACTATCATCAAATGTGACAGCCAGAGTTCCATTAAGCTGGTGAACAATCCAGTGTTTCATAAGAACATGAAACACATAGATATTCAGTTTCACTTTGTTAGAGAAAAGGTCCAGTCAAAAGAAATTTTTATTGAATAATGTAAAACATGTGACAATGTGGCTTATATTTTTACTAAGCCTCTTGGGAAAGTGAAGTTTGAATTGTTTAGGGGGGATGTTAGGACTTCAGAATAATCCTTTATCCATTAAGGGGGAGAGTTGAAAATAATTAATATTGTATTGTATTAATGGAGAAATGGTTACATGGTTGTAACATAATTCCTTAAGTTATGATTAGTTCCTAGGTTGTAGGAGTTTATTCTCACCTCCCTATTCTTTTGTGATGTATTTATTGAATCATCTTTGGTTAATTGATGACAGAGTATACGCTCCAGTTTATTCATCCTCCAGGTGCAGCTTGCCCACCTCTGGTTAATTCAATTCATTTCTTCTCTTTACAAATTTTCTAACACTTTTTAGCATTTTGATTATATAAGTTCAGCTTTATAGTTTTATAAAATACCCAAGGAAAAAAATATAGCCTTATTTCCTTTTGGAAAAAAAAATAGTTTACGGAGAAAAGTCTTATATTCTTGAAACTTGATTTGAAGATTTATCTAATATACATTCTTTCCATGGCTTCAATGCAAGTTGTCAGTCGATTTTCCCTAGTAAAACTATGAAGTCATATTGAAACCATGACTAAATAAATTAAAAGCCGGTTGATTTTCCCTAGTAAAACTATGAAGGGATATTGAAACCATGACTACATAAATTAAAATCCCCATGTCGTTGCATGCTTATATTGAAATTGATCTAAAATGCATCCCTTTTATAGTTTCTATGGAAGTTACTCGTCCATTTGGCGGAGTGAAATTGTTAGTTTTCATCTTGAAACTTTAAATCCCTCAGACAGAAAATCCCCAGAACTGTATCCTTGATTAATTCGAAAAACATGGGCAACTGATACTTAAGTGGAATCATTATAAAAGACAAACTTCCCCATCTCCCTTGTATTAGTTTTGTAATTATTTTATTCGGATTGCATCCTTAAATAAATAAGAGTTAAGTGGAACTATCATATCAGACAAACTTTCTAGTAGTATATTAATTATGTTGGTGCTCTTTCAACAAAGTGTGGATAAGTTGTGCGATGTAAAAACGAGTGGTTAAAATGAACATGGGCAGTGTGACTTTCTTTTCACTGTCAGGCAAAATTGATGTCCCATTTATATCGCGGTAATTTCACTGAATTGATGGATTTCACAGCTTAATTCCATTGATCACCGCACCACCCTCTGTTAAAATTCATGAATTCGTCATGTTCTCCAGTGTAGCACTGGAAAATGATGCTTCACAGCTGGTGACTCCACTGTCAAAAAAAAACTTTTTCTTTCCAATCACAGATATCTTTTGTTTGGATAGTGTAGGGCCTATCGTTGGTTCTTGGTTGAGGTATAGATCATCCACTGATTGAATCAGTTGTGTTGAAATTATGCAATAAGCAGGTGGACTGAAAAGTTCTCTAACTTAAATGTGGTTTCAAGAGTCTCGAAAGCACCAAATTCAAGGGAATACTATAGTTACTCCCATCCAATAACCCAAGTCAACATCACCAGTAATTAATTTATAAATTCACCAATTCACCAAATTCGTCACTATGATTCAATAAAATTGTGTATTTAATAATAAAAGATTATCAATCAGTTTCAAATACAGAAAATCAATTTGTACCAAATGCGCCAAACCATATGGTTGAGCTTAAGTCGAAGAAGAGGAAGAAAAGAGTGTGTAAAAAGGGAGGGTATGGGATCATATCCCATTTACAAGGGCATGCATCGTCAGAGATGGGGTAAATGGGTGTAAAATTGGTGAACTTAGAAAGGAAAAGAGGATTTGGTTGGACTCCTACAATACTCCACAGATGGCAGCTCGAGCCCATGACATGGATGCCTTATGTTTGAGAGGCAAGGCTACCTGCCTGAGCTTTCCAGATTTAGTGAACAGGTTTCCTCACCCCTCTTCATTGGATTCGTGTGATATACAAGCAACAGATGTCGAAGCTTCGCGTGCCTTCAACGGGGAGAAGTTTTCCCTTCAACACAGTAGATCTAAATTAACATGATATGATGCATTAGACCCTTTAGAATTTACAGTATATCTGATGATGAACACACCGAACCTTTGTATCTGAGGCTAAATATGCTTCATCTAGCGTTTACAGGCTTGAACCCGCACAACATCTATAATAAGATTGGACTTATGGTGCCTGGTTAAGTTGCTCTACCACGACCTTCAGAAACCTTTGTTCATTGTGCTTATTGGTCTAAGAAGAAAGTTGTCTGCGCCAAAACAAAGAAGCAATAGGTCATCCAGCATCCATGGAGGAAACACAACAAGAAGCCAACCTCTTGGGCATTCGCAGTCATGTAGTGCTTTGCACGGTTCAGCCCTATAAATTTCAAATTTGAAATAGAGGGATTGTGCCACGTCTAGAAGGTATCGGTCAAGATCCTCTATGGCCACACCATAGAGTTTCCCATCCATTATGCGCTCTTTCGATGCAGAGGTTGTACTTAGAGGCATTAAATAACATGTAGGCTTGGAAATAGGGCTTGCCCTTTGTCACGAGGTATCTATAAAATATTCCATATGATCAATTACAAAAAGGCCTTCAAATTGGATTCTGTCATAAAAGGGTTTTGAATTAATAATTTTATTTAAGATAATTTTTTTTTTAAAATGAGTTTGAAAGCCATTGGAAAGCAGTGAATAGGGTCCTTCAATGTCTTAATGACATTGTTAGATATGGTATCAAATAAATTAATGCCTTTAATGTTTTTGATGTTGAGTTGGTAAGTTATTATTATTCATATTGTGTTGGAAAATTTGATGACAATAGATCTTGCAGGATTGGATATGGGATTGTGGCATGGAGCAGCAAGAAACAAACAATTATTCCTTTATCATCAACTGAAAGAGAATATAAATCTTTGTATAGTGTTACATGTGAAGTAGTTTGGTTGTGGAAAATTATTAAAGATGTTGGAGAAGAAATAAAAAATGCCAATGAGTATCAAATGTGACAATCAAAACTCCATCAAATTGGCCAACAATCTTCTGTACTATGCAATATCAAAACATATCGAGGCTCATTACCATTTTGTTAGGAAAAAATGTAGCCTAATGAAATTACTTTAATTTATTGTAATACCAACTATAATGTGTATGGCATCTTTACAAAGCATCTTGGAAAGGTAAATTATGAATCATTTAGAATTATGTTAGGTATGACAGAAAACACATTTTCCATTAAGGGGAAGACTGAATAATAGAAAAATGTAGAGAATTCTAGATTATTTTGTTATTAGTCTCTTGTTGTGTATACTTAAGATTGTGGGTTTTTTTTAGGTTGTAGATCCTATTTATGAAGAGGTTGTTCAAACTTGTCAACTAATTTTTAATCCTATAAATATGTGCTTTATGGCTAAATAGTCTCCAAGTTGAACTTTGTCTCCCTTGAGAGTTGCATCTCCCTTCTTCTGTACTTTATCTTTGCATAAATTCTTTATGAATCCATGGTTATATATATATATATATATATGGTTAATTTTTATGCTTTTTTTTTTCAATGTTGATAATGTGAGATGTATCATATTTTGATGATAATCAATGTTTACTACCATTTACTGCACTAATATGGGGTAAGGCAAAGCAAAGTTACATAATTATTATAGTGATAGAGATAATAAATATTAATGGTGAAAAACAAATGGAATATAGTTGAATTCATAATACTAACATGCATCAAAATGAAATTTGCATGATACAACCATCTATGTGGTGAATCTCTCAACTCGTGAAAACATAAAAAGAAAAATGTTCAATGTGTTGTAGGGAGGCCATGACTCACAACTACAGCCATGGGCATAACTTATTGGAAGTAATGTTTCCATAACTTCCAAGTTGTCATGATTTGTATTTGTGTGAGTTCCTAAGTTAATAGTTGTACTAGCTATTTTTAGTAATATGGATCCACCATTCTTGGATCTAGAAGTATCATGTATTCCTATATATGTAATGTCTATGAGATCAATAAAATCACAGTTTGTTTGGTGTTGTGTGTGCAATCTCTCTCACTCTATTCAAATTTCTAACATGGTATCAGAGCAAGTACTGATTTGAATCCCAGTACTTGAATCCCTGAAGGGAAGGTCAGGTAGATGTAAGGGAGCCTTGAAAATTGATTCTCTGTACATAGAATTCTAAGTTTAGTTTAGTTTAGCGTGTGACTTTCATGTTCCTGTGCTCATGTGTGTAGATTTATAGATATTTTTTATTATTAAGGGGTGTTGTAATGAGATTTTCAATCAAGGGCATTGCTCTGTTGTGGGAGAATTTTAAAGGAGAAGCATGAAACATTGAGCCGTTGATGTGAGAGCGTAGGTATTACAAGAGAAAGCCATGTACATTGAGCCGCTCTACTGAAATACAAAAACAACGACCATTACCACATATCAAAGGACCAATGTATATAAAAGGCAGCCTTTAGATATCAAAATCGAGGAGAGCTGCTATGGTATAACAAGTTTGTCGGCGTTATAATCCATATATTTATTTTCGCTTGTTGCAGATGGCGATGCAAAGCTTGGGAATCAGTACATTGAGTGGAAGTGTCCTCAAGTCTCTGTTTTGATTCATCACAGAAGTGAGATCCAATTCTCATATCACCGAAAATAATGTAAGGGTGCTATAGTATAAAATGAATTCTTCGAGCTCTTTCTTGTCTCCCAGGTGTTAATAATGGCCCTAGTCGGGACTAAATTCAGCGGAACTGATATGAAGGAGCCAGTGGTCATCTAACTTGGATGACTTCTTAAACAAGAGTGCATTGTGTGGATACATAGCCGCCATTTTAATCCCAATGAGCTTCAATTCACTCATAGAAATCAGCTACAATGAATCGTCTAAAACCGGTTTAAAAAAAAAAATGGAGTCGCGGTGTTCTTAAATTGATTGGCACCTTAAGAAACCAATGCATTTTACTGCAAATGCAAGGTGTCGAAATGTTGTGGAATGAACATGACCCAGCAGTTCTCTGTGGGGCTAAGTCCTCCAATTTCCTTTGCAAGCGAAAGGGCATATGGCAATGGCACTACGATATCGTTTTTAAGATGAAGAAAATGGTTTTCGCCTCAAATACATCTGTATCAATTATTTCCAATGCCTTGGAGCAGTGGGTCGAAAATGATGGAGAGAATTCAATTTTTCCAAAGTCGATGGAAAGATCCAACAATGTCAAAGTTCAGATTTTATGCAAGTCTCCAAGCAATGAATTAAAATGATGGAAAGATCCAACAATGTCAAAGTTCAGATTTTATGCAAGTCTCCAAGCAATGAATTAAAATGTCCACTGTGGCAGTGGAATGGATGTCTCGTATGGGATTATCATGGGTTAGTGTTTATTTCAGGTCTATTTTTTAGGGTTTTAATGAGGAGCCACCTCTCAAACTGTTCTAAAAGGAAGATTTACAAGTTTTTGGTTGTGGTTGTGGGTATGTTTGTATGTTCAAGTTTGTTATTATATTGTGCAAGAAACAAAGGAGAATCACAAAAAACAGGCCAACTATTCAACAGACTAATGTGGCTTTTCGTGCTCCGAGAGCATTAGTCACAGGGAATTCTTAATAAGGTCAAGCTGGTGTGACTCGTTGTGCTCTATGAGCTTTAGTACAAGCTATTTATATAAGGCCAAGTTGTGAGATTGTCTGTTGAAGACATTCTGTACCCAGAATGTTATCCTAAATAACTGATGAATATAGCAGAAAATGATATATTCAATAGATGGTGGAAGTTCTATAGGATGATCTGAAGAAGTTATGTCTTAAACGAATAAAGTGAGAAGCTCTAAAGTGTGGTGAAAAAAAGAGCAGAAAGTGTGAGATTTCATTGTGGATATACTGGTGTGACTGGTTGTGCTCTGTCAGAGTAGAAGTTATTTATACAAGGTCAAGTTGTAGGATTGTCTGTTGAAGACATTCTGTACCCAGAATGTTATCCTAAATAACTGGTGAATATAGTAGAAGGTGATATATTCAATAGATGGTGGAAGTTCCATAGGATGGTCTAAAGCAGTTATGATTTAAATGAATAAAGTGAGAAGCTCGAAAGTGTGGTGAAGAAAAGAGCGGAAAGCGTGAGATTTCAGATTGGATATGAGTGCTAGTGATGACCATATTAGACAAATTTCACAGAGATTCATTCACTGTTGTAATGTCTACTTTCTAATTTGTCATGTAACCATTAAGGGAGGGTATTGGAAGTAACGCTTCCATGACTTCCAAGTTGTCGTGAGTTGTAATTGTGTGAGTTTCTAGGTTAGTAGTTGTACTAGCTATTTTTAGTAATCTAGATCCACCATTCTGGGATCTAGAAGTATTATGTACTCCTATATATGTAATGTGTACTCCTATATATGTAATGTCTATGAGATCAATAAAATCATAGTGTGTTTGGTGTTGTGCGTGCAATCTCTCTCACTCTATTAAGAGTTCTAACATGGTATCAGCGCAGGGATTGGCTTCACTCCCTCACAGGAGGACCAAGAAGATGTAAAAGAGCCTTGAGAATTGATTATCTATATATATATAGACTTATGAGTTTAGTTTAGTGTGTGACGTTCATGTCCCTGTGTTCCTGTGTGTAGATGTGTAAATCTGTTTTATTATTGAGTGGTGTTGTAATGAGATTTTCAGTAAAGGGCATTGTGCTGTTGTGAGAGTGTTTTAAAGGAAAAGGGTGAAATGTTGAGTCGTTAAAGTGAGAGGGTAGGTATTACAGGAGAAAGCCATATAAGTTGAGTCGCTTTACTGAAATACAAAAACAACAGCCATTACCACAAATCAAAGGACCACCGTATATAAAAGGCAACCTCTAGATATCAAAATCAAGGAGAGTCGTTATGGTCTAACGAGTTTGTCGGCGTTATAATCCATTTGATATATTTTGGCTTATTGCAAATGACGATGCAAAGCTTGGGAATCACTACATTGAGTTTACGTGTCCTTAGTTCTCTGTTTGGATTCATTGTAGAAGTGAGATCCAATTCTGGTATCACCAAAAATAACTCAAGGGTGCTATAGTATAAAATGAATTCTTCGAGTTCTTTCTTGTCTCCGTGGTGTTAATAATGGCCCTACTCGGGACTGAATTCAGTAGAAGAGATATGAAGGAGCCAGGTTTCATGTAACTTAGATGATTTTTGTAACAAGAGTGCATTATGTGGATACATAGCCGCCATTTCAATCTCAGTGAGCTTCAATCGCACATGGACATCAACTGCAATGAATTCGTCTAAAACCAGTTAAAAAAATGGAGCCGCAGTGTTCTTAAATTGATTGGCACCTTAAGAAACAAATGCATTTCACTGCAAATGCAAGGTGTCGAGATGTTGTGGAATGAAGATGATCCAACGGTTATCTGTGGGGCTGAGTCCTCGAATTTCCTATACAAGCGAAAGGGTGTAAGGAAATGGCATAGCAATATCATTTTTAAGATGAAGAAAATGGTTTTCATCTTAAACACATTTGTATTAATTATTTCTAACGCCTTGGAGCAGTAGGTTGAAAATGATGCAAAGAATTCAGTTTTTCCAGAATCGATGGATTAAACTGAATTGAATTTTTCCAAAGCCGGTGGAAAAATCCTATGAGGTGAAAGTTCATATTTTATGTAGGTCTCCAAGCAATGAATTAAAATGTATATTGCGGCAGTGGATTGGATGTCTGGTATGGGATTATCATGGGTTAGTGTTTATTTCGGGTCTATTTTTTTATGGTTTTAATGAAGAACCACCTCTCAAACTGTTCTAAAAGGAAGATTTAAAAGTTTTTGGTTGTAGGTATGTTTGTATTTTCAAGTTTGTTATTATATTGTGCAAGAATCAAATAAGAACCACAAAGAATAAGCTAACTATTCAACAGATTAATGTGGCTCGTCTTGCTTCAGGGAAATTAGTCATAGGTAGTTATTAATAATGTCAAGTTGGTGTGATCCGTAGTGCTCTCGGAGCGTCAGTACAAGTTATTTATACAAGGTCAAGTTGTAGAATTGTCTGTTGAAGACATTCACTACCCAAAATGCTATCCTAGATAACTGGTGAATATAGTGGAAGGCCAGATATTTAGCAGATGTTGGCAATTCCATAGGATGGTTAAGTATCAAGACTGACCCAAGACTCACCCACTGCGCTCCAATAGGTTGGTAAGCGTGAATTCTACAAAGCATGTCAACGATGGGGTGAAGCGGTTATGTCTTAAATGAATCAAGTGAGAAGCTCGAAAGTGTGGTGAAGAAAAAAGTGGAAACCGTGAGATTTCACAGTGTGAATCAAGTGAGAAGCTCGAAAGTGTGGTGAAGAAAAAAGTGGAAACCGTGAGATTTCACAGTGGATATATTCATGCTACTCATGACCATATCAAACAAATTTCGCATAGATTTATTAAGTGTTGTAATGCCTTCCATGACTTCCAAATTGTTGTAAGTTGTAATTGTTTTCGTTCCTAGGTTAATAGTTGTACTAGCTAGTTTTAGTAATGTAGATCCACCATTCTCAAATTTAAAAATATTATGTATTCCTATACATGTAATGTCTATAAAATCAATAAAATCACAGTGCAGAGTGTGCAATCTCTTTCATTATATTCAGATTTTTAACATAGCCCTCATTAAGCTCGTGCACATAAAACCCAACATGTTGCTTGAGAAGTGCTTCTTTCAAATTAACAACAAAACAAAAAAAACAAAAAACAAAAAAACAAAAACAAAAAATATATTCAGATTTTTAACATAGCCCTCATTAACCTCGTGCACATAAAACCCAACATGTGCTTCTTTCAAATTAACAACAAAACAAAAAAAACAAAAAACAAAAAACAAAAACAAAAAACAAAAAAAATCGAGAACTTTTATTGAAATGCTAATTTCAACTGCAGGTCAAAACCGCCAAAGTTCCCAGCACCACCATTCACGGAAAAATGGTATTTATCGAGGGGGCAGCGAACAGATCCATCAACCGACACGTGCCTGAGTGGTTTTGCAAGTACAGCTTTCCCTGGCGGGTAAAATTCAGTCAGAAATGGCCGTGCGATATTGCTGACAGCCTTAGAATTAACGTGGAGTAAAATCCACGGTTAATAATAAACAAAATATATATCGCCATGCTGAAGTAATTAAAGAAATGTAGTGTGGTTGGTAGATGTAGGTAAAGGTTTTAATTTTATTGTTTTTTTTAATTCACGGGAGTATGGCATAGGTAATTGTATTGTCATTTTTTTTTGCTTTGTTTGTTGTAAAAACAACACAGCAGTGCGAAGGTTACACACAACAGTGTAAAGAAAGAAGGAACAGAGCAGTTAATTTTTCATGAGACAGTATTATTTTGTAATGCACAGTAGTGCAGACATAGCAGTGTTTCAGGAGTGAAACTTATACAGCAGAAACTACAGCCTAGCATTTTGTTTCAGGAGTGAAACTTATACAGCAGAAATTACAGCCTATCATTTTTTTTTGGTCTGAGCATTTTGTTGGTCGAAGGTTTCCAGTTTGATTTAGAAGAATCCCTCTGTGGGAGGAAAAATTTTTGTAACAGCATTTGCTAATGAATACAAAGTCTTTTTTTGGGTGTGTGAAAAAACTCTGTTTGCTATGTTAGAAAACAGAGCATTATTCTCTGTTCATTGTTGTTTGGAATTATCAGAAATTCCCAACAACTTTAAGATGCCGAGGCAGTATGAGAATTCGGGTGGTGGCAGGTAGCATAAAAAAATAGCAGCAAGCTGCTTGCAATGTGTATGCCCATCAATTTATCCTAAATGGGATTGTTCTGCTTATACTCCATATGACTGCAGGTGAATTTCACGTCCCACTTGACTGACGTTATCCCTACCTAGCATGCATCCTCTTGGATAACGTTACCCCTACCTAGCACACATTCTGGTCATTTGCAATTTTGCTAGCACTTCATTCTGTAATTTCGGTCTAGCGCTTCTTCTGACCGGCCGGCCTTACTTATTCATAGACTTGTTCCATAATGAACTTATTTTCTTTATCAAGCACTTTGGATAACCGACGCAACTAATCTATTTTTTTTTCCCTCTGTCTACTTACGGATCACAAAACATGTTAATTATATGTCAACTGTAGCCCCTGGTTCCTTTGGTTCTACTTCTACAGGGACTAGCACCCACGAATGCCAAAAAGTTTAGCTCAGGTTACTAACTTGCTTAACCCGTGGGGAAGACTTTCTTTAGTTAGGCAGCATGCCGAGCAGAAAGCTGTGAAGCCACCAGGAGCAAAGCTTAGACGAGTGCTCTAGCCCAAGTATGAAATTATATTTTGGAGAATTTAGTACTGTTTAACAATGAAAATATTATGAGCAACTTGAAATATTTTAGCCAGAAGTTTTTTATTGCAGCTGTAACCCTTGGGTCAATCTGCCCATAGAAAAAGAGGAGACATCTATCTGATGTGCCTTTCTTTTATATTAAGCCTGTTACATCAATTTTTTGGGTTGGTGAGCTGATTTGAATTTTCTGTGTGTTTTTAACAATAATTAATAGTAAAGTTACAAGGACATATATGGTTGTGTACAAACTGAAATCAGTGATTGTTTTCTTTGAACCAAGAATAATTGCAATTACAATCATTTTTTTTCAATTGATACTGAATTTGAAAAAATCTATAATTTTTATTTTTTTTTATTTTTTTTTAATAATCGATAATAGTCTTACCTAAATGTATGTTCATGTCATGTGCAGGGCTGTAATTAGTAAGTGTTTTCACTGAACCAAGTATGATGTGTTGTAGTGACAAAACACTAAATTGACAAGAACATTGCACGATTCTCAGCTAGCACCTGTAATTTGTATAATTATATTGCAACAATAAAGATTTTAGGAATTGCAGATTTGAGGTGGGGGTGAGGAGTTGGCAAAGAAAGATACACAGCAGACACAGACGATCACAGATTTATCCGGTATGTTGAAGGTGGTGAGTTAGTGGAGTAAAACCTAACTAACTCAAGAATGATATAGATATTAATAGCAGGCTATCTGTCAGAGTTGGTAATTAATGAGTGTATTTATAAGTGTTAGATATAAGTGTATTTATATTGAATAAGGGTGTGAGATTTTATATATATATATATATATAAATATTAAGAGTATATTTAAGATTTAATTAAAAATAATTATTTTTATCCTTACAATTTAATGAAAGTATATGATTAATTTTATTAAATTACTTGTGCTTTATAAATTAGGATCTCTAATGATTTACTTATTAAAAGGTTAGTTTTTTTTCCACGTAGTTGATTAACGTCCAATCCTAAGATTTTGGTCCTTGCCAACCTTATTTCCACAACTTTTTTCTTTGGTTGCATTAATATCTTAAGCGGATTGGAATTCATCTATCATTTAATTTATACGACTAAGCTAATTAATATAAAATATCAATATTTAGATAAAAATGAAATAATTTATTTTTATTTTTCTTCTAAAATTTGATGATCATTTCTCTCTCTATGTATATCTAATTTTTATCGTAATTTATACAATAAATTCATTTTTTAAATCAATTTAAATTATTATTTTAAAAATTTATTAAGAAATAAATACAATTTAAATTTTATAAATATCATAATTAAAATATATATAAAATTGAATGCATAAATTTTAAGACTAAAATTAAGAATATAATAAATATGATAAAATTTAATAATATATTAAATGCATATTTTAAAAGAAATGAGAATGATAATCACCAAATATGATTTGAGATTTTAACAATATTACTCTTATACTAAAAATAAAAAAATCTTATTTAATAATTTAATTTGAAATATGGTTTATTCATTATAAAATTAGTGTATGCACTAATAGTGATGTATACATGTGGTATATCTTTTTCTTGGTTAACATTGTCAATTTATTTAATAACTATGTTTTGTATTTCACATTCATTTTAATTTGTTAAGTTATTTTTCTCCATTTTTATTGATTTTTTTCCAATAAGATATTAAATTGGTTAATAGCACATAGATAACATAATAATTATGTCTTTATATCAAGTCATTTTGTATAGGTTGTGTCTATTTTTCTTTTTCTTTATTTTCACTTTTTAATTAATTGCTTCCCAATTATGTTGTTTAGTATTTTATACTTTCCATCCATTTAATTTATTATTTTTTTATGGTAATACTTTTTTTCCAAAATATCAACACTGTAATTTATGTTGATTTTGTTATAATATAACTTTGTTATCATTTTGTTTCACTACTTCTTCATCTCCTTATATCTAATATTTATCTCATAAGGTGAGGCGTCATCTCCTCAAGTGTGAATAGTTGCATTTTATTTCTAATTTAATTTTAAATTTTGTCAACTTTTCCTTTGCTTGTTCTAATAAAACATTAGTGATATAATTTAATTATTGCTATTATTTTTAGTTGTATCTTGGTAACAATAGTTTATATCCTTACTACTCTTTATCACCCACAAGAGTAGGCATAGTCAACCATGTATACTTCCATCCTCTTCTTCTCCCATCTTTCCTTTCTTCCTACATGTTTCCTCCATTCATACTTGCTTTTCTTCCCACTTATTATTTCCCATCCTACTTAATGTCACTATTCCCTGCTCTCTCAATCTTTGAAAACCCTCACAATTAATTTTTCAAGCATTCCTCTAGTAACCAAATCTTACCTCCTCAAGTTCAAGAATACTATAGATTGCATCATATCTATATGAAAAGAAAATAAGCTAATGATTGGCTTACTACCTGATGCTTAATATTTACCCCTATTCTTATCTTGATGTTTACATATCATAACTCCTTTGTCCCATAGTTTATTATCCTCCATGGAATTGTTGTTATCTATCTCCTCTCAAGTTCCACATATATAAAAAATTGAAGGGGGCTTAATATTTACCCCTATTGTTATTTGAATTTATACATACCATCACTCCTTTTTCGCATAGTTTATTATCCTCCATCAAATTTACATACCATCATTCCTTTGTCCCATAGTTCAATACTACATAAAGGAGGGTTTTAAGAAAATATTTGAGACACTTTTTGGGTAAATTGTCTTAACTTAAGACAAAATAAAACTTGTGTATTGCCTTAAATATTGTCTTTAAGCTAGTGTCTCAAAAATTATTGTCTTAAAAATTATTGTCTTAAAGATTATTGTCTTAAAAAATATTGTCATAAAGATTATTGTCTTAAAAAATATTGTCTCTATAAAGACAATATATAACACAAGAATTATCGTCTCTTAGGAGACAATTTCTTTTTTGTCTCTCTGGAGAAAATTTTATTTTTGTCTCTCTAAAGACAACACTTGGATTAGAGACAATATGTCTTTAATACTAGCTATTGTCTCTCTAGAGATGATAAATTTTTTATTTAAAGATCACATTTGTCTCTTTAGAGACAATATAAAACAATGAATCCAGAAATATCTCACCATTAAAATAAATCGATATAAAAAATATTTAATTAAAAATAAACTACAAAATCGTTGATTAATTCATGTTAGCATACAATGCAATCGAACCACCAACCTCTTGCTTGTAAGGCAGACGCTCTTCCATTGAGCTAGCACACTTTAAATAATTATGTGAAGAGTTATGGCAATCGTTACAATTACATTTATAGCCATTGATTTAAAAAAAATTGCAGCTACATGATGAATTTTAAACAAAAAAAATTGCATATTTCAACAGAGTTGATGTTGTAACACCCCTCCTTATCAAATTTGATAAGTAGAAGTGGTTATTGAAAAGAGTCAATTCCCAATGCAACTTTTTTGAAATGGGATCTAAAGGTCTCTTTTTTTTACTTGCCAAAATTTCACACCCTCGCCCTACTTACCAGCAGCATAAAGTTCAACTGATGCACCATCTGGTAAAGACTTGTTTTTGGTATCTGCTAGACTGTTTTATTTCCCAGTAGGAAATTTGAATCTGTTGTTTTAGTTATCATGTCATTAGAGTACATAATAAAAAGCAACCAATTCGCAATAGCATATGAGGCATAATGACATAAAAATAATACTGACAACAAAATAAAAATCTGCACTCAAGTTCAGAAATCTTATCCCAAATTTTGAAATCCCTCCCCATGCAATTCCAAAAATGAATTTCCTCAATTCCTCATATTCCTCTAGTCTTCCACTGCAACTCTTAGATATTCCAATTCCCAAAAAGTACCAAAGTTGTCGAGTGGAAGAAAATTACCACAAAATAATAGGGAGATAAATCAGAAGCAGTGAGAAAGACAATGAGATTTCATGACATTCACCCTTGCATGATATGACAAATTATATTGTTAAATGGTTCCATGTAAAGTAGTAGGCCTTTTCAGATTATATGTGAAATTCCAATCTCTCCAAAAAAATTATTATGGATCAAAGTTTGGTAAGATTAATCATATATTTAATTACAATATTTAGATTAACCATATCCCATAGACAATTCCAAAAGGGTTTATTGTTAGATTTGAGTATCCTTATCATTTTCAAGAATATTTTATACAAGCCTCTTGGCTAGGAGGATCCTACACACAAACTGTCATTTTCATACACTAAGGCACCATGCTTCAATGGATCTGCTAGACGCTTCACTCATACTTAAACTCAAAGGCAATGCCTGGCCAAGAATATTCTTTTGATCTACCTAATGGAATTTACGTAAGACATTATGTTGCATTGAGTTGTGTACATTATGTTACAGGGCTCCAAAGATAAATAAAGGAATTGTTAATATATATATATATATATATATATATATATATATATATATATATATATATATATATAATAAAACTTAAATAATACTACACCACTTATCAATAAAGTTTTCATCTCTAAATGTTAGTAGTTAAGTGGTAAAGGCTCAAATCATTATCTATTTTTGCAGATTTTCTTATATGGCATGTATAGTGTACTTTTCTTTTTCATAAATTCAACTTTAGTTTTCTTTTTCATAAATAAAAAATTAAAATAAATCTAAATCCATATATATGCTCTCTTCATGTACATGATACATCTATTATTATAACTAAGAAAAGTTCCTTGGTAATGATATGTTTTTTCATGCGTGCAACATTGAGTAAGATATAAATATAAAAGTAACTTAACTTGCAAACTTGATAACTTGTACATGAAACAAATAAATCCATTCTAACTACATTCCTCAAAACTAATTTAACATTGATAGAATATAACATCAAATCCACATCATGAATTTAAAAGTCAATGAAGACATTGTCATACACACAAGTTCAAATTCATGTATTTGTATTCCAAATTTGTCTAGTTATACATTTTTCTTTTCTACAAAATGGAACTTCATTCCCAACATAGATAATGGAAGTTCATGCCCATGAATGACATTATGGAAATGCCGCCTCACGACTGATCTAGAAATTGGGTGTATAAGTCACCATCGCCACTCTTGGCACTCCCAAGTGCATTTCCAAAGTGATATTGCTGCAAAAATTCAATAACCAATTAGTTGTAAAATCCAAAATGCATATAATCAATTTCGTTAATTAATGATAAGTTTTTGATCAACTACTCATTCTCACCATGAAGATCTAAGGCAATGGAGAAGACTGCCCTTCCTGGTAGATGGTGGAGCACTTGGTGATGGATATAGGCATGGTTTAGGGGTGATGGATAAAGGCATGGTGGGAGAAAAATTGGAAAAATGTAGTGGGTTGGGGCGATGATACATCCCCATTGGTTGTACGATAGTGGGAATAACCCTAGGGTGAGCGATCACCCTAGGGGGGAAAATTGGAATGTTAAGGGTGGATGATTGGAACAATGAGAAGGGTGGATGGTTAAAGGGGAGGGGTGGGAATTGGGAAGGGTTTGGGGAGTCGGTTATAGGCATGGGAGTCGGTTATAGGAAGGGTTGGAAGGAAAAGTAGTGTGGTTATTATGAAGAATTGAATCATAACTAACAAATTATGAAATTTAATTGTATTATGTGATGCAGTTGAGTCATAAATATGGGACATAGGTGTACGAGTTGGTATACTTACATTTTTAACAGACCTTGACTGATGAATAACAATAACTATTGGTGAAGTATAGGAAGGCAAGTGGTTTGGTTTTTGTGAACAAGCTAGATAGAACTACCACTTACGGAGAATGGCATAGTACAAGAAGAGGAAAATAACAAAAAGGGAAGAGTAGTGGCATCCAATGAAATTCCATTAATATTTGAAGCACTCGAATAAAACTCGGATGTTGTTTGGGACAAACCTTTTGTTCCATCTTCCAATTGAATATATTAAAGAAGCAAAAGTTTGTATATATAAGACAAATAATTTGCAAGGTTCCACTCCAACTCCTTCATGGTCTCTTATCACTTCTCCTACTCCAGATATTTTCCAAGGTTGTATTTGGCTACAATATATGCTAATGATGGGAGTCCAACTTTCTGGGGTGATAGTAGACTCTTAACCTTCATTTCTCATTTTGACATAATTAAATGGAGAAATTGAATCTGGTGTGGTTGGTCAAGCAATGAATGTAGCAATTGAAATTGTCCTTAAATAAATTGTGGGCCAAACATCCTTACTTTTGTTCAACATCATCAAATTTATCCTCCACCAGCAAGCAATGAGCGGTATACACCTTCACAACTGATGACAAACTTGGAACTTCCTTAACATCATTGCAAACACCTCCATGGATGTGATAAAAAAGGAAGCGTATGAGAGCTCTTTTGAAATTTCTGACAACATCAAATCACTGCGACAACATGGATTTAAGTGGGCATATTTTTAAACAATTTTGTGAATAGTAGAGAGAAGCTGGAAGAGATGTTGACTTGTCTGTGATGTCTGCTAAATGCCAAGCTTTGAAGGCAGATTTACGAAGAGGGATTATTGATGGAAAAGACACTAATGTCTTGTCACATTTCATGATAATTATATGTTATTTATATGCTTAAATAATATATAATGAAATGATATGTTTATATGCATTTTTTTAAAATTAGTTGAAGAATATTTTTAGAAAATATATAAAATTTAATAACAATATTAAAGATTGGAAATTATTATAATATTATGGTGCAATTGATATTCCAATGAGTAACAAAGTAACACATGAACATTTAAATCTTTATAGCTCGGATGGTGGTCTTGAGACAGATATTGGAAAGTATTATGGGCTAAATTAATCATTGAGATGGTGGTCTTGAGATAGATATTGGAAAGTATTATGGGTTAAATGAATTATTGAGGCCATTATGAACCCATGGATCATCTACACCCATTGTTTGTTTGCAACCTATTGATATATTGCAATGAAAGAGAATTCATAACTAACCAGTATGACCTCTCTCCCCCTCCAAGCTAGGTTGAGAATATGGGTGGGTACTTAACACATAGATGAGAACATGGGTGCCATACATGGAATTATGTTAAATGTGGTACCATACATGGAATTATGTTTTAGTTTTACCAAATTTTTTAAGGACCAGTTTTGATTATTAACCACATCTTTATTTTTGCTCCAAATGTTGGACCTGACATTTTCACTATCAATGCTACTCTTTCCTAGGCTACTGCCTTACGACGTTCCCTTTGCAACATTTGGTGCAATTGCTAGTTATTATTGTTTTAAATTACACATTATAGTTTAAAGATGATGACTAATTACCCTTCTTATTATTTACATATTATTACATATTCATATAATTTCAAAAAAATGACAATGCATTAAATTGATTTAATTTTTCTCCGAACTTCAAACCGATCTCTTAAATATGGTAGCTTGATAATTAATTTTTTCCTCATTATACACATTTTGAAGAATTTTCTTTTTCCTTACAATATAATAATATCGTTTTCATAAATTTCCTTTAAATGTTATATGTATATGGTTTTCCCTTTCCTGTGAAGTTTTTCAAAGATTTCCTTTAAATTTCATATACACGTTTTCAAGATGTTTTTTTTCAAAGTATACTAAGAATTTTTCTTTATAAAAATTAGAATTAATTTTTTTTTGGTAATATAACATAACAAAATTTTTCTTGTAAATTTTGTTTCATACCTTTCTTTTAAATTTAATATTTTGTAAATGAATTGAAATTTTTCCCTCTATGAGAGTTTTAATTTAAATTTATTTCTCTTTTATGAAAGTTTTAATTTAGATTTTTAAAAATTCTTATACAAGTTTCATTTAAAATAGGGGAACATGTTTGAATTTTTTTTTTTATATATTTTAAGGGAATTTTATATAAATTTTTAATTTTTTTAATTTATTAATTAAAATTATATATATATATATATATCTTATTCTATCAAATTTTACTAACAATATTAACTGTGATTACCTATGTTAGAGCATTGATTATAGAGGATTTTAAGCTATTTGTCAAGATCATCATAACTTTACTTCCAAATCCTAGGTGTTCTTAGGCTTGGCAACAACATTCTCATGCTTCAGTTAATCTTAATTTTAAAGATGTTGTTTTAATATTCAAGTACTTTATTTCTTTGCATAGCTACCACTCTTCTATTTATGTGGAAAAATATTATAAAATAATGAATAACTAGGTAATGGTGGAGAGAAAATAGTTTTCATTTTAAATGTTATAAATTGATGAATAATTAGGTAGGGTAGGAAAGAAAATAGTTTTCAACTTTTTGTCTTGTCTTTTACTTTTTAATCTAGGTGCGCTCTTACAAAAAACTTGACACTCATTGAAGCTTAGTAAAAAAATGGAACACTCTCTACCCAACCCCTTATAATCGTGGTGATAAGCACCACATGTTGGGTGGATGGGTCTTCTTCCAACCAATAAGCAAGTTGATCCCAACTAGCCTCAGTTTAGTTACAAAAAAAATTACTATTATTAATTTAATTTTGTATAAATTAAAAATATATATAATTAATTAAAAAAATGATTAAAAATATATCATTAAAAATTTCAAAAAAATAAAATATGTATATCTTTTTCATCCTTTAAAATTAAATTATCATTTTTAATATGTTCTAGTCAAAGTTCACCTTTTTATTTGTTCTTACAAAAAAATTAATTTATTTTTTTAATAATAGATATAATTTCCATTTTGAAAATTTCAAAATTCAAATAGAAATTAAATTTTAAAAATTCAACTATAATAATTATATATTAAATTTTAAAATTTTATAAAATATATTTAATAACCAATCATTTTTAAGAATGAAAGATTAAATTTTATTATTTAATTTTAATTTATAAAATTTAGAAATAATATTACACCAATGTTAACATATTTAATTAACTTATGCATTTGTTTTATTTAATTATAAAATATTTTCTATCCAAAAGAAAAACAAGAAACATTTTTATTAAAAGCCAAACTATAAAAATGGTTGACAAAATCCTAACATCAGTTGAAAAAATCCTAACATCATAGTATACATGCATTAATATATTTATAAACATGTTTGGTTTTTTTTAACGGAATGGATACAAATATCTAGATTAATCCAAAACCATTTGAAAGGCTTCAATGTTTCAATATAGCCACAATAGGATTTTCTTGTCTCTTGCACTTTTTGAATTGCAATTTTATATTGAAGTCTTCCATATAATCTTAAAAAAAAAACATAAAGCCCAACTTATAAGGGAGTTACCAAAATTAATTTAAGAGCTCCGAGATGTGCTTCCACGTGTTTCCTTCCTTAGCCTTTAGCCTCTGCAACTCCCACTCTTTAAAAGCGAGATCCATTTATGTTTGTTGGTTTGGTTTGTGTGCATGAACAAATGGTTGTGTAGAATTAGAGCTTTATAAATTGGATTCTCACTATTCCTTACTTGTGTTACTCTTCGATACGATAAGATATACTAAGGTCTACCTACCTATGTTGTAGGTATTTTCTTTTTTATAAGTTATTTGTTATATATATTATATTTTTCTATAAAAAAATAATTTTACTTTTGGTAGTTGTGGCGAACACACAATACAATAAAAATCATAAATACTTGTTTTTTACTGATCAATTGTGATAAGTATCTATTTTTCACTTACACTTGCTCATTAAAACTTGGAAAGACATGGACTTTTCTTAATTCAAAATAATTATATAACCATAAATACTTATCACAATTCCTCAGAAAAAAATATTGTTACTATATTGTAATATCTCAAATCAAATATATTCTTGACCACCATAACTAATGTTTCAAATCTTTGAAAAAACTTTTAAATTTAAATTTATTTTTCAACAATTCTAAATTCTGGTCAAAACAAACAAAAAAAAGAGAGACATAATTTGCTTTAAACTTAATATACACCATTTTTTATATATAATTTTCTTTAAACTCAATATGCAAACTATTTTAAATATTTTTTTGAAGAATCTTTCTAAGGAAACTCAAATTAGCCATTCTTCTTTTTCCCTCTAATCCTTTTGATTCTTCCTGAGACTGGATCTGTAAGTATAGATATTAATGAGTTAAAAGTGAGTGAATATTATTTTTTGTTTTATGATGTAGATTGTATTGAGTGATAGCCTTATTATAAAAATAAAAATATATTTTTTAGACCATTATAAATTTGTTCATAAGGAGAAAATTCTCTCACTCGTGAAGAAATTGAGAAGACAAGACACTGATACTCTCCATCTTAAAATGGTCATATTGCATTAAAATTTTTCCCTTTTCAGTTCGTAATCTGATGCACAAATGTCATAAACAAAAACAACCTATGGACGAAAATCAATAGCTAAAATGTAATCTATTATTACCTTCGGCTGTCTGCCAAACTAAGGTTTTACTCCATGTAAATTTCCAGCTGCTTATTATTTTCCAGAAATCCAAAACTTACCATGCCACAAAAAGCTACCCACATGGACCATTGAGCCACAAAGCTGCAACAAACACGGAACTGAATATACAGGCAGTTGATTAAAAACACATGCGAAGGGACCTTGCAACAGGTACACAATTTTAGTGGCTTTGGGATGGATGTGTGGAGCTGCCACCCCTCCCACAGCCATGTCTATGCGAGCCATGACGATTCCAAGCATGTTGAGGCCTGGCATGCTCTTTATGTTTTGCAATATGAAGTTCACTCCACGCGTTGGTAGCTTACACAGGGCCGATGTCATGAAGTGTTGTGAGAAGCTTGAGTGGGATTCAAGCATGGCACTTCGTTCAGAGAAATAGAAGCCTGGTGTCTGAGATGCAGTAATCCGAAAACACCTGGATATCCGTGAATCAACAACGAAATTCTATGAATTTACAGAGCACCATTCTATGTATTTACAGAGTACTCTAAAACTATCCGCTGCCATAACGAGATGTGGAAACAAACACCGAAAAGAAACAAAAGAATACTGTTTATTGTATTGTTTTTGAAGAACGCGCTGTTATTTTTCAAAATTTCATTTTCCCGCGCTCAATTTAAAACTAAGGAATAGGTATCATGCATGGCAAGCCGCAAATCTATTGGGGTAAGCCGGAAATCTCGGTCGTATCGGTACATCAGATCAATTCGCACCATTGCATTTACTGCCGGAGGATGCCCATGGGGGAAGGGTATGGTGCTGCATACGATGGCATAAGATGGGGGTAAGCATTAATGACCCAATAGCATGGGATCTATTGCTTGCCTCCCTTGGTAATCCTGACATTCCCTGACAGAAGATCCGATCGGGGCTGGCAATCCTGACATCCCTGACAGATCGGGTCCGAGCTGGAGAGTTATTGCCATTGGAAATTCAAAATGAGGAATTGCGATCCCGTGGGCTGCTCACTCACCTTCCTCTTCGACTCGGCGCCTCCCACTCTGTAATTCCTAAACTCTGCAGCTCGCCACCCAGGTAAAATTCGGAATAACCTCCAACTCTGTTAATTGAAATTCCCTTCAATGCGAAATCGAAATTCCCTGATATGTAAAATCATCCGGTTCTGGTTGCTGGTTGATGTTATTTTCATTATAAAACCCTTGAGGACACCGAGTATCCTCAACAATTAAATTGACAGATAGATTTTGGGAGCTGACGTGCAGACAAGTGGACTTGACACTGGAACAATCACCATGGTTTACATGACAATAAACCCCTGTTTTGAAAAACCCGCGTTTTGTTGCTGTTATTTTCATGGTAAAACCCTTGAGGACACCGAGTATCATCAACAATTAAATTGGCAGATAGATTTTGGGAGCTGATGTGTAGACAAGTGGACTTGACACTGGAACAATCACCATGGTTTACATGACAATAAACGCCCTGTTTTGAAGAGCCCGCGTTTCACTGAACAAAACGCGTACGCTATGACTACTTATGCATACATGACCATAAGTATATGCTGCATATCAATGCGAAGGGGTGAAAATGTTGAGAAGGAAAAACACAAGTAATGCATTTGAATTGACGGACGTCAAAAATTTGACCCGCCTCCACCATTAGCATTTAACCAGGAATCAATATCAACATATTTTGCCGAGTTAAAGATATGGCGGGACCTGACAAAATTAACAGAAACTAAAAGTTAAACTATTTTTAACTTTAAAAGAACATCAATGAGTTTAACTTTAAATGATTCAGATTAAACTATTTTTGTAATACTGGAAGATGCCTTTTTTTTAAACAGTGGACCCAAAAAATTGCCCTATCCCGTGTAATTGTAGTGGCTATGGGTGGGTCGCTGGTACTAAGCCACCTCAAAATACTTTAATTTTGGCCAACAATGATCACAAGGATATGGATAGTACACAAACAAATATAATTAACATTATTCAACAAGATGAACCAAACCCAAACGCCTCAAGTCTTAACAATAGCCACAACCAACAAATCCTATGCAAGGGAGGAGCATGCCTACCGGGATTTGAACCTGGATCTTCATCACAACAACTGCTCCATTCGAGCACTAAACTACAGCCTGATGGATTATAATTCAGGTTCAACTATTGCATTAGATTTCCCTGTTTAATTTTGCTTATACTATAGCATTTGTTGTTATAAGCAATATTGAATAATGTGTATGAGGCTTATTGTTTATCTAGCTAAGATATTCTAAGTTTGTACTACCAGGGATAACCTTGGTAAGTGCACTTATTACCAAAATAAGAGAGTCATGCTTCCTAATTGTCTGGGGCAATTCTGTCACAAAGCCCACAGAGATTTCTTCCATTTCAAATTAGCCTCTGGTGAAACCTTTTTGTAAGTTCTAGATATGATTGTTTTTTTGATAGTGGGTTGTCCTATTTGTATCCCAATGATCGCTTTTATATCAACCCTATCTAGTAGAGGATGGACCTTGCATGCAGAGATATAAATCAATCTGGATATGATCAAGAAATTTCCAGAAGTTAAAACGTAAACATTGGGGGAACTCAAGGTTTCCTTATTTTGGTTTGTTACCAAACACAAGGGGAAATTTCTTATGATTTATGAGTTGATTGTATAGCCGCATTGGCCCTTTGCTTATATTTGGCATTATATCTTCCTGCCATTAAATTAGGTATTAGGAATAAGCTTGATGTTTGCAAGCATTAGGTTTCATTTATGCTACATTCCTTGTGGCATCCTGGCTTGTGCCTTATCTTCAGAGGCTCTTGAGAATGAGAAGCTAGATATGAGGTTTCTTAAGTATTTTGGTAATAAATTTGAATTGGATTTTGTTCTTGGGGTGACAGGAAATGTGAATGATTGGACCCATCATGTCACCAATTCTAGCCTTTTTCCTTTGTAGGTACATCATGCATATCAACAACCATTAGAGATTTTGGAGTTTTCTTGCACCCTATGAGAGTGTACAGTCCCCATACGAAGCTTAGTTGTTATCATCTAAAAATGAATGTTTCATTGTGCATTTTCAGAGGCATCCTTTTCTCAGTAATTCAGTTATAAGAATGTGAATCCATTGGCATGAGCGTTGTCGTGAAGGCCATTTTCCTTGTCTCTCTTTGCCCGAGGACTACCTTGTTTATCTAGCTTGACTAGATGAAGGTACAAATCATGGATATGAGAGCTATGGTTCTTTGGGGAAGTTCTAGTTTATTTTTTTGATATCACCTGTTCGGAGGATATTCTGCATATTTTGGTGTATAAATCACTATTGGAGGTATATGTGGAGGGATTTCTCACCACCAAGGTATATTCTCACATTGTCTGAGGCATATTCTACATATTTGGAGGGACAGTGTGGACCTTGGTTACATGCGTAAGCCAAGAGTGGTTAAATAGTGAGGAGTTCCCTTCATCCAAGGAAGATTTGGTGATCCTCATCATCGTCTTGGGGACCTTCATGGAGTCAGTGTGAAGGGAACATTCATATGGTAAATGTTCAACTTAGTTCCCTTCATGCTGCTTTGACTCCATAACCCAAAGGATAAGGCACTTGTCCTCTCAGTTCCACCATTTTCACATTCTAAAATCCTAAAACAATCCACTTCACTAATATCCACATTCAAGGACAGAATGGTGATTTTATCTTAAGGGATTCCCCCCTTGTGATGGAAAAGAACCAGCCTAAAGTGAGGAGGATGACTATTGAAGTGAGAGTGGGTGATGTTCTCAAACTCTCCTTGAGTTTGTACTTGATGTTTGGACTTTGAACATCTTTGAAGTGCATCATTTGTAGGTAACACCTCCCAAACCTTAATAGTAAATACGTACTCCAATTTTAATTTTTTTGGTTTTAAAAATTAAATCAAACACAAATTTTAATCTAAGCAACAAACCAGATCTCCATGTTTTCTTCTTTTTTCTTTTGTTTATTTTCATCAGGTTTTTGAGCAATGAAGATTTATGACTAAGCAATATTATTTTTATTTGTGGAGTAAAAGTTCTCTTTTAGATAAGGCCACCAGTATGGTGTCTGCAGTTGCATACACCAAAATTGTAGATTTACTTCTGTCCCATTAGGTCCAATTGCTTTTTCATAACACAATTTATTCCTGGATTATCTCTACAATTTAAGCTATATTGTTCCTGGTATGACTTTTGGGTCAAAAGCATTTAAACTTCTTCATAAAAGCTTCCAAAACTTAACTAGTATTTCCAGTTATTGAAGCAAAAGTAACAGAAACTTTTGCTCCTAAGCAATACTCTCTTGAAGGAACTTGCTCTTTGACAAGTGAGTGGGTGAACAACTTTTGCAAACCCTTCCACGTGAGTTCACAGAGAGCTATAAACATTTTCAGCGTCGAAACTGCTCATATGTTGGCTATGTCTCCTCGTATCTGGTGTATGTTATAACTTCCTTTTCCTTTGTCCACAACAAGGCACTACAGCTGATTGTTGATGTTAAAATAATCATTCCTCATGCTTGCCTGCAGTTCATCATTATTTTGGTTTGTTGATTCTGCATAGTCCTTAACCAGTTTACCAAGGACTGCCAATTTCAGTGTGATATTTTGAAAGACAGCATTGACTCAGTGAAGTTACTCTCTGTTCAATTCCAGGCCACTGTCAACTTCATCCTTGCATTCTCCACTAATCTTGTCCCCGCGTCTCCCCACATTATACAATTCTATTCTTGAAGTTGTTCTAAGGATATGTATAAGTTGGCTTCTGTGTCGGACCTGTTTTGGTGCCAAGAAGTAAGATCTATTGTTTTTCAGGTGATCATACCTCTTCAAAGGTGAGAAGGATTGAGACAGGTAAGGCACCACCCATCCTGGCTATTGGGCTAGCTATTTTGTTGGTTCTTCTCCTGGTGTGGTTGAAGATTATATTCATTCAAATTCTGGGTGGTTTAATCCAGTCCTTCTTGCTCCTAATAACCGTTAACTACTCAAAGCATCACCCTTAAGGATGCCAATTAGTAGTTTTGAGTCCCATTTACTTCAATAGATTGGATTCCATATCTAACACAACTTTAAAGTTTATTCATTCTGTAAGAGCTTCATTTTCAGCCTTATGGCCCATAGCTCTGCCAATGAATTTGCAAAACATATAAAAGATTTATCTTCTTTCTCTGAGGACTCGGCCACCAATAGAAGGCTTCCACTGGTTGCTGTGTCAAAATTTAATTTTTACCACTCATCCTTGGTTGGCGTCCACATAACATTTAGGGGTCCCTTATTATCTATCCTTTAGTGGGAGGAGTATGATTTCCTGATTGTTGGACCTTCCAAACCTTCAGAAATCTAAATTCTTGAGATGTTTGGCTGCCCTAGTCTTCTCTTCTATTTGGGATTTGATATCTTCTTTGATTGTCTGTAAGTCCCTACCCAATTATTTCTAGCATTGATTAGCTCTTGATAAAAAAATGGTTTCTTACTTTCCAGAGATCCCAAATGATGAATCCTCGACTTGCATTCCATATTCTCTTATTGATACTTGAGGTCCATTTTGACTTTGGCCATTTCGTTTCTGGTACTGATATTTCCAGGGAAGGAAGTGGTGGGTTATTGAATTGCATAAGCCATGATGTTCATGCTTCCTTGGCAGCTGGACAGTTGATTTAATATAACACAACATATTTTTGTAGCATTGGGTGTATGTATATACACAATATGCATGCACACACATACACAACCCTTTCCTGGTTTCCTGAAACTTTGAAAGTGGCATTTCCAATACACATTTTAAAAAACCGTACCCATTTTTCTGTTTCAGATAACTTATCACTATAGCCTATGAATTTTAAATGCTCTTCTAAAGAGTTATCAAGCACCTGTTCTTGGCTATCTACTTTGGGTGATACCTAATACTCAATCTGGTAGTAATGTTTTGAATTTCTCTCAGCTATTTCATATTCTTGCCACACAGTTTTCATGGGGTATCCATGCCATGGAATTATTTCCTTCAACTGATGCAGGTTTTCTATAGGAAAATGATACGGGATGTGATTGATTATCATCAACAGTGACATAAATTGAGTCCTTTTTATTATATCAGTAATATGTCCTCCCATGATTGCCTCTGGTATAGGTAAGGAACGCAGTAGGCCAGAGGTTATCAAGTCTCTCTCTTTTTTGTTTTTTCTTAGATAATATTTTTTTGAAACAAACCATTAATATCTTTATTGAATCTTTTCCAGGATGAAAATATTGAGTTAGCATTAGGTTAGCCTTGAACAAACCCATATGTCCATATGCTACTTATGAACTTAAATTCAAATCCTATTACCTCATCAACTCTGTAACTCTATTGTACCAATAGATGATATTTTCCATCATTTTCTAATGAGATATGATAGCTGCACTAATGAGCTCAATAATCCATGCATTTTTTGTAGGCACATGTTGTACACATTGTTGGAAAACTTCAAATTTTGTTAGTGATGTGTCTACCACTAAACTATGCTTTCCCATGAAGGAAATTTCAAACTATTATATGCTTGCACTTGTCTGACCTATTTCTGATGTACAGGGGACTGATACTAATGTTTCAAGAGATATTGGACACAGATATCATCTCCATATGTATCAAGCATTATTAGTAGCCAAAATTTCGTATTGTGGATCCCTTCCATCCCCCCGAATGCTCTCCTTTATTGCATGGAGTATAGAAGTTAAAAAGGTTTTGTAATAAACAGGTCCACTTCTTCGCCTTGAGAACAATTTCAACTTGAACTCTAACTTGTTGCTTTTTCTCTATTTATCTATTTTCCTTTTTTCAAAATGCTACATATAGTATACTAAAAGTCAGATACATCTACATCGAGATCATTACATCCAAGTGCCAAAGAGCAGCCAGACAAGTCCCCTATGCCTACATAAGCAAAGAGTGCTACCATATTTACTATGTCCATGATTTGAAGATTGTTTACATCTTCTCTAAACATGGCAATCCCAGTGGAAAGTTGGATAGCTGAGTCTGATCTAAATAGAACAACTTCTTCGAAAGTGAATGAAGTGCGTAGCTCATGAAAAATTGATTAACATTGTCATTTATGCCTGTTAGATGGATTAGATCCGAGATAGGCTGTCTTGCCTGATCAATCATCCATTTGTTTCCAAATACATCACCTTTCCAATGTAGAGGGAGAACACATTTTCTTTCTTGCTTCCAGGAGTTGGTAACTTTTCTTCCCCCCCTTGAATTTGCCTGAGAAGGTCTTGGTTTCTTGGAATTCAATCATTGCAGGATATGCAAACACTGGGTATGGGGAGAAGGCACTTGGTTATTTTGTCCGAATGTTGAGGGCAGGGATGAGGCCGGACCGGAGCAACTTTCACTAGTGCTCTTGGTGTTTGTGTTGGTATTGAAGATTTCATTGCCTTTTCTTTGTTCTAACACATCTCTTTTGCCACGGGTAGTGGAATGTGAGTGTAATGATTGCCTGCTATAAATTTCACATATATTATGGCAGCACCGAGAATCTTTGAGGACAGACTACTAGTAGAGTTGTGATGTAAACGTACATTGTAGAAAGCCCTTTCATTCAAGTCTAGTCCTGCTTAGCAAATGGTCACCCTAAAAAAACATGGCCAACATTCATTGGATTGCATCTGTTCATGTTGTCAAAGGAATCTTTCCTTTAAGGAATGCCTTGTTGAAAGTGAATGAGGCAAGAAGCAACATCTTAAAGGAAATGCTTGCATCCCAAATTTTTTGCATCCTTTTGTGCTATTTATTTTTGTCATTATTGAGTGATTAATATTTTAGACCTCAAAAAAAGCATAAAAGAGGTTTTATATTTATATACGTGTTGGATAACTTGCTAAGATTGAAATTTTGGTTTTGATGTCCTTGCATATTGTTTGACCAGATCAGTTCAAAATGGGCAAGCGAAAGAAATGGAAATATATCATGGATCTTGAGGTGCAAGACCTCAAAGGAAAAATGACGTTCTCTAGTAAAAGACTTGGTTTGGACAGAAATAAATAGAAAAAACAATGGTATTGATTGAGTTGTTGTAATCCCGTTACGACGAGTTGCTGACTTTATCAGAAGGCTCTAGGTACATTGAGAACATGGGTGCCTGCAAAATTTGAGGAAAGTTTGAGCCTTCATCAGTGCAATATTAAAAATATGGGTTCCTGATGAGCACCAAGGAATGTTTGAGCCCTCATCAATGCAAAAGTAAAAGATCAATTATATGCCACTACTCTCCTGAAGTTTCATGAAATTTTGAACTTTGACATGGAATGTCAAGTTAATTCACATGGCTCTGTAATTGTTCAACAAATTGAATTGTTGGTTCTTTTTACTGCAATGTTTCTGTATTTTCTCATGTAATTGGTCTAATACTGTAGACTAAGCTGTAACAATGCTGTATACACACCACAATTTGGGAATGAATTAGTGTTTTGGACATCAATCTAAATTGTTCTTCAAATATATTCTCAAATGTTAGATCTGTTATATGATCAAAACAAATCTAATTTTATTTATGGTGTTCATATTTAATAAAGAAGCTCTTGGGTTCATAGCATCTTGATGTGAAAATTTCTGAACTTGTTGCTTTTGAACCAAGTTAACCTGAAACATGCATTCTTAGTTATTCTAATGCTTCAATTATGAACTCTGTTACCAACTGCACAACCAACTTTTCTACGAGTTCTAAAAACATGAAGCAAACAAGACACAAATCAAACCCCTTATTTGGAATTGAACCCTGATTTGGTATTTTTGAAGAAGATTACAAACTTGCCCATGCCCAGGTCTGATACCACTTGAAAGCTTGGTATTGCATATTCAAGTGTCAATGTTTGATACATTGGATGCTTGCGTGAATTTATTATCTTTCCATCATGGATTTGCATATCATATCTTTGTTTAGATGGACATAATGAATCACTTCTAGAGGTTATAGTTTCTTTTTTCTCCTTGTACACAAATAAACCCTTACATCCATACCAACCAATACATTATGCATCCTGTCCATACTCTATAACCTTCAATGCTTACATAAATACAAGTTTGTAGTTTTATAAAGTACACAAATAAAAAAGATATCCATACCAACCAACACATTCTGTCTCCTTTACATAAGAAATCATGGTGTTGTCCATGCTTTTGATGCCTTCCTCCTGTCATTTGTGTTGTAGATGATCCCTCCTCTTGTCAATTAATGACTTGAACAACTAACTTGACACTGCTTCATTGTGCATTATGATATTTTTATCTAACTTCTTCGGAAAATGAGGAACTGATGTGATTCATCTTAATGCAAAAATTTACAAGATTCGACAAACCCCTGTTCAACATTGAAATTGATGATAACATTCCATGTTATTAATTACCAATGTGTCTAATATTTTGACCCACATCTATGTAGATTTATATCATAAAATTTTTATAATCATGATTATTTAGGGATTGCATTAAGACCAGACCTTAAATGGAAGATAACACTCATCTTTTGCATGAATGTTGAACATTCCGAAGTGCTACTCATGGGCAATTTTCTTTCCATAGGTAGGCATTTGGTGTGAAAAAAACATTCCCTTAGTGAGCAATGAATTGACATTGATTAAATTGACTCGCTATTTTACTTTCTTGTAGAGATATCACAAATTTGGTAATAATGTAAGACATGAATTAACCAAGTTAAACAGCAAGGAACACAAATGTTGGTCAATTTATTGGTTTAAATCCTACACACTTAATTACCAATTTCGCCAATTTCGGGGTGTAGACTTGCAGGATACAAGCACTGTATATGCAGAGTTTAGGGCATTAGTGGCTTTCTAACTTATGCTACAAACCAATGACAAAAAACAATTTGAGAACAAATGCGACAAACACTTGTTCACTGGACATGAACTCAAAGAAACAATTTTGTCAGGGATGGTGTTTCACTCAGCGTTAATTATGAGTGTTGCTATCTCATTTACAAATGGATCCCCTAGTTGAAATTTTCAACGAGGCCTAGCAAACTATAGTTATTATAAAAAAAAGGAACATATTTTCAAAGGATTTAAATCCAAAGAATGGTTGTTCATTGTAAACAAGTAATTGTAGATGCAAGGGATAAGATATTAAACTGTTTGAACTTTGCTATGATTTCCAATTGCAAGGCAACATAGAAATGTCAAAAGCTTAGATGTATCATGAAAATTGACAGATGTCTCATTAATGACTTTGATTCTATTAATTATTTGGTCCTGAGCAATTCTTTTTTCCTCCAAATTTGCTAAAATGCTCAATGCACGTCATAGACTGTACTATCGTTTACCTCAAACGAGGACTTAAAACACAAACAAGAGAAATTTAATTTGAAATAACAGTATTTCACCAAAAATTGTTATAGAAGATATTGTTATGCTTTATACAAAATGCAATTCTAATATCTTGCATTTTCCATCTTCATTGGGAAACCCAATATATACAGATAGTCAAACTAATCTTTTAGAAGCTGTACATAAAATGATATTAGAATTGCTGATCACCATAGGAAGTTGCAAATTAGGCTGGCACAAACAATGGAGTCATTTCATGTTCAGATCAGTTTTAATCTTCAAAATGCAGCTGCCGCAACGCTTACTTCAGCCAGTGTATGGCATGACTCATGTTATCAGACACTCTTGAAATTTCAAAGTATTTTGGGCCATAAAATCAGTAATTAATGAGCACTTGCCAGTCAGTAACTGTCAGCATGTTTTTCAAAATGCTGTACACAAGCTGCTTTTTAGATTAGATGAACACTGCTGTGGAACAGGATATGTAGTGGTACACAATCTGCTCCTTTTGGGTTCCGATAATCTTATCCTGGAGATAACAGATACAAGAGCATCTACAAGGTCATATTTCCCTGATGCTTGGATATCATACTCTGGTTGCTTTGGACGTGAGAGAAAATCTCCAGATAACACTCATCTTTTGCATGAATGTTGAACATTCCGAAATGCTACTCATGGGAAATTTTCTTTCCATAGGTACGCATTTGATGTGAAAAAAACATTCCCTTAGTGAGCAATGAATTGACAACAAATGCAACAAACACTTGTTCACTGGACATGAACTCAAAGAAACAATTTTGTCAGGGATGGTGTTTCACTCAACGTTAATTATGAGTGTTGCTATCTCATTTACAAATGGGGCCCCTAGTTCAATTTTTCAACGAGGCCTAGCAAACTATAGTTATTATAAAAAAAAGGAACATTTGTTCAAAGGATTTAAATCCAAAGAATGGTTGTTCATTGTAAACAAGTAATTGTATATGCAAGGATAAGATATTGAACTGTTTGAACTTTGCAATGATTTCCAATTGCAAGGCAACACAGAAATGTCAAAAGGTTAGATGTATCATGAAAATTGACAGATGTCTCATTAATGACTTTGAGTATATTAATTATCTGGTCCTGAGCAATTCTTTTTTCCTCCAAATTTGCTAAAATGCTCAATGCACGTCATAGAGTGTACTATCGTTTACCTCAAACGAGGACTTAAAACAAAAACAAGAGCAATTTAGTTTGAAATAACAGTATTTCACCAAAAATTGTTATAGAAGATATTGTTATGATTTATACAAAATACAATTCTAATATCTTGCATTTTCCATCTTCATTGGGAAGCCCAATATATACAGATAGTCAAACTAATATTTTAGAAGCTGTACATAAAATGATATTAGAATTTCTGATCACCATAGGAAGTTGCAAATTACGCTGGCACAAACAATGGAGTCATTTCATGTTCAAATCAGTTTTAATCTTCAAAATGCAGCTGCTGCAACGCTTACTTCAGACAGTGTATGGCATGACTCATGTTATCAATCACTCTTGAAATGTCAAAGTATTTTGGGCCATAAAATCAATAATTAATGAGCACTGCTGGTCAGTAACAGTCAGCATGTTTTTCAAAATGTTGTACACAAGCTGCTTTTTAGATTAGATGAACACTGCTGTGGAACATGATATGTAGTGGTACACAATCTGCTCCTTTTGGGTTCCGATAATCTTATCCTGGAGATAGCAGATGCAAGAGCATCTACAAGGTCATATTTCCCTGCTGCTTGGATATCATACTCTGGTTGCTTTGGACGTGAGAGCAAATCCCCAGAGAAAGATTCATCTTCTCCATGCTCTGTCAGAATTGAATTTATGAACTGTGCTCTCCTCTCCCTTGTACGTGGAGATAGTGAAGGCAGGGATTCTGACCATTCATCCTTGACAGGATAGGTATGTTTTTTCCTTTTTGAACTGCTTGATCGCACCTTTATATTAGATTCTGTGTAAAACATGATCCAAGGGTGGCCTGCAGCAGCAACAAAATATATGATCATAAAATTCATATGTGCATAATTGCATCTTAGCAAAAAATACAAGACACCGCATACAAAATATGTAATTCTTGGTAGTACAATAGTTTTACTTACTCAAAAATTCTTCTCAAGAAAGTCTCTTTCCATCATCCCTGGAAAGCATCCTTGATAACAAATCCTTTGCTAGTCCTGAGATAGACTGCCATTTTTCAGAATGAAAATCCAATTGGACTTGTTTTATTGCCTCAAATATGGCTTCAACAGATTCCCCACGAAATGGTAATACACCTATCAACAGTGCATGCAGGAGGACACCAACAGCCCACACATCAACCTTTTCTGAATAGGTCCCTGCCAAAACTTCAGGATCAACATACGCAGGGCTTCCCACAACACCTGATAAATTTTGTCCTGTTAGAATAAATACAAGTGATGTTAATGAACTATAAGTCAACATAAATCCATGGTTATTTAATAATGATAATAATGCCCTTGTCTGGATGTCATAAAATTATGTGTTTACTAAAATGAGAGATAGGGTTGATTACAATGAAGCTCAGAAATAAATACCTTTTGCAACCCGCATGGACAAGCCAAAATTAGCTAGCTTCAGTTGTCCTGTACTAGTTCAAAGAATATTCTGAGGCTTTATATCTCGATGGATGATGCCCATCTCATGGCAGTACTTAATGACCAATATTAATTCTTTGATCAATTTAGCAGCTTAGTGCTCAGAGTAGTATCCATTCCTAGACATCTCATCGATCCGGTGTCCACCAGAGCATAATTCCATCACAAGATGCAAAGATTCTGCATCTTCATACACGGCTTTGAGTGTGACAACACTGGGATGGGCTGAAAGATGTTGCATAATATCAACTTCCTTATGCACGTTTTCTTCAGTCTTTTTGGGCAGAGTCTTGCAGGCCAGCTCTTCTCCAGTAGCCTTGCTCTTGCATATTCTTACCAGACCAAATTTGCCTCGTCCCAATTCTAGGCCTAAAGAATAATCAGTGTCAAGCTTCCGCTTCCTGCCAGTCCGAGTAGCATGATCAATGCAGCCAACCTTTCTCTTTAACCCTTGTCCTAGTGAATTAGGTAAACAACCCCTTCTTGGAGGAGTAGTAGCAGCTTCTGCAGGATGCAGATGTCGGGAACCCAATTCTTCATCCCTCATCTTTTCTTTCCTCCGCTTCCTCTGTTGTTGGAAAGAAAGGTGTGTGGTCAATGATGTGGAAGATGCACCATCATCACATAGACGAGCTCTCTATTCCAAAATGGCAATATCTATTGCTGCTCCTTTTCGCTTCCTTCTTAATGAATCCATAGCCAAGGTCTCTGGGGTTTCTCGACCACAGAGGACGCGAAGAATGACTATTTGTCAAATAGGAGCTAGGGAAAACAAATCGATCTGCAGACACAAGAAAAAACCAGTAAATAAAACAAGAACAACCACTCATACGATCTGAAATGCTTCTTCAAAACAAAAAGCACGAGAAAACAAAGAATCAAAACTGCCTACGTTGTGTCAATATATGACAAGCTCATGATACCCTCCCGTTTTCTTCATAATGCGTAGTCATTTCTACACTAACGAATACCCTATTTTCTAATTCACGAAATACATCAAATACCCTTCTCAATATTCCACCGAAATTAATCCAGAAGAATTATAGCGCCCTCTTTTCAAATCCCATCCCCAACATTATACATCCTACTACCGCAAATATGCCCCAACCCTCCTTTCCACACAGAGACGCGAGAAAAAGAAAACCCTGAGCCCCAAAATTTAGGAATCGTTACATACCTCTGGCATTCTCTGCTGATCGCCTCAACTCCCGCTAGAATATCCGTGAGAAAACCTCAATTTCGCATCCGGCAAGTGTATAATTCCGGGTCGCAGAACTACAATGACCGATACAATTTAATAACCCTCGATGTTTAAAGAGCCACTTTCGGACCACCAAATTCACAATAGAAATACTCGTTCGGACCAGGGAATTTCAATTAACAGATTCGGAGGTTCGTTCGAATTGTGCCTGGGTGGTGAGCTGCAAAGTTTAGGAATTGCAAAGCGAAGGAATTGCAAAGCGGGAGGCGCCGAGTCGAGGAGGAAGTCGAGCAAGTAGCCCGCGGGATCACAATTCCTCATTTCGAATTTCCAATGGCAATAACTCTCTAGCTCGGACCCGATCTGTCAGGGGATGTCAGGATTGCCAGCCCCGATCGGATCTTCTGTCAGGGAATGCCAGGATTTCCAGGGGAGGGTGGCAGAGAAGGAGGGTGGCATAGCTAGGGGAGGGTGGCGGAGGGATGGCCGGTAGCCGGAGCCGGACGATTTTCCAGGCGGTGCCGGAAAACGGGCCATTCCTCCGCCTAAGTAGACTACTCCAAAAACTAGCTGTTAGAATATATATATATATATATATATACACTACAAACTAGTTGTTAGGTATAAATGAATGTAAAATATTTCTAAATAATTATTTATAATATTATTTGTTAGGGGTTGATCCATTTCCATAAAAATAAATAGAAATATAGTTATGATGACATATACAAAACCCGAGAAGTATTAAAATATTAATAATTTATCTTTTTTTTGCTAATGCAAGAGTCGTGCCTTCTATTCAAAATTTTCAGAGGGTAAAATTACATAAAATACAACCAACCGCAGGCTAAACCTTTTAGCCCTATATAAAAGCCTCACCAAAATACAATTCCACCAACCAGGTCCTAAATACCCAAACAACAGACTCGTAGTAACTCAAATATTAAATAAACAATTCGTAAAGGGTCAAAAGACCCGGACCCACCATCATGCACAATAAAAGACCCGAACCCACCAACATGCACGCTTTCCCTAACCGTTGATTCTCCACGCCCGATCCAACGATGGAAGATAATATCGCAAGAACTAAAAGCACGTAGAATTACCGCGCGATACACGACCTAGACCTACCATCATGCACACTTATCCTTGACCGTTGATTCTCCTCGCCTGATCCAACGGCGGAGGATCATATCGCATTAGCCAAAAGCACAAAGAATTACCGTGCGATGAGGGCGGTATTCTCTCCCCAACCTTGGCCACGTGTTGCATTGTGAGTGGAATCACTCCCAACTCCGAAATACCACTCTTGACTTGAAGGGTATGCGAAAAACCAGAAGCCACCCCGAGGGCGGTATTGACACCACAAGAAGTAATGCGGGGGTTTTGAGTCTACTGAGAAAGCCTGGACTCCGGCCCCTCGCACCATCCCATCTCCTCGGGCGCATGAACCAAAGGAAGATGAAAATCCATCTGTCCATCCATCCATCCGAGAAACACCGTCTACCGAGCAACTTCCACCTGAGACTTCTGGGTTTGCGCTTACCTGGGTTGAGGAGGCAGACAGAGACCTGCATCCCAAATGTGACATCACTTCTAAAATAACACTTCATAATGAATCCAAATCAACTAGACCCCGTCTCTATGGCTCTGTTTCAAAATAACATTTTGTCCTCATCTGCGTGATTGAGACAATGATCCCTTAATCTATTATGAGGCATCTCTTTCCAACTCAACTTGACCCTGCTTTTGGTACAGAGCACCCCTTGATTGGCTAGAATGTCTACCAATTTATTTGCCATCCTTCGCACATGAGTAAAACTCATGGTTCGTAAGCACAGAAGGTGAAACTGAATCCTTTGAAAGACCTGAAGTAGCCTCCAGTGTCTTGAGACTTTTTCCGGCTCTGTGCCACAGCAGATTCTCTTGACCGAGTTAATGATTAACTCAGAATTAGCTTCAATTATTATATTCTGGAGATTATCGTGCTTCAAGAATTCTAAACATTGCTCAAGTGCCATTGATTCTGCCATATTGTTTGTAGCTCTTCCCAAATGGAAATGGAAAATAAAAAGGATGTAGCCATTCTCATCCCTTAACACCCCTCTAAAACCAGCAATACTTGGTTTGCCTTTTGAGGCCCCATCAATGTTTCATTTCAGAAAACCATGATGGGGAGGATGCTAGTAATTTGGCTTATTGTCCAGTTTCATGACCTTACTGTCCATGCGTTGTGGTATAAGCCCCTGCGTACCCAACTGAAGAAGTATCTGCATTTCAGCTTCTGAAGGTGGATTCTTTGGGGAAGTTCGCACTAAAGTACCTACCGTCTCCTTAAGTTGTCTTAAGATCTGCTCAATAATGTGTTGGGAGGAACTTTTTCATTTCTAAAGATTTTGTTGTTCCTTTCTTTCCAGACATTCCGTATTATGAAGCTTGGAGTTAAACCCCAAGCTGAGCGAAGAAATTCATTATCAGAGAAGATTCGTCTCTAGTTATTTAGGGTATTGATAATGCTTCATCTGTCCCTATCTGTCTGTTGGAAAATTGTGGCAAAAGTATCCCACAACCTGGAGGTGAAAATGCAATTATTGAGAAGGTGCTCCATTGTTTCCTCTTGTGCTTCACAGAGCTGGCATCTAGAAGGTCCCAGAACACTCATCTTCTGAATGTTTTCCCAAGTCAAAATGTTCTTATGATGTACCAGCCACATGAAGAGTTTGATCTTCATCCATCCTTAATGCCTCCCTAGGTTCTGCCAAACCCTATCCGGTGCATTGGAATCTAGCTCTAGGATTATGCGTTTTGCCTCCTTAAGATTGAAGGTACCTTCATTATTGTTGCCCCATCTAAGTTGGTCATGCCCCTTTGAAACTAGAATTTTCCTTCGGTCCCACATTGTCAGAAGTGCATTAGCTTTTGCTTTCAAGGGGCTATCATCCCTGTATTCTATATTCTTCTAGGTTCTCCATTTTCCTTTACTATTGGTTTGATCCCAAAAAGCTTTTACCCTAAGTAACCCTTTGGTATCAGTTTCTTTCTTGAGGTAAAAAAAATTCCTCTCTTAACAATGTAGGTTCTTTTTGCCATTTATCCTCCCAAAACAAAGCAAGATCTCCCTCTGTGATTTCCCAAAAGCTATTTTTTTGCACTAAGCCTCTATTGTCCCAAGCTTTATTCCAGATGTAGGAGCCTTTTATGATGCCAGTCATCCTTATGTGCTCATTATCTTGCCAAGTGCTGGCATATTTTTCTTTCCAAATACTAGCCCACTGAGCCTTTGGATCTTTTACCCAACACCACCATAATTTTGCCCCTAAGACTTTGCTTAGTACTTCCAGATCATCCAATCCAAGACCTCCATGGCTTTTAGGTTTCTAAATCTTATCCTAGGCTACCAAGGCCCATTTCTTTCTCTCCTTCCCCTTACCCCAAAGAAAGTCTCTTTGAATGGTTCTAAATTGTTGCAAAACTCCTTTTGGAGCTAGAAGGGCTGAAAGCATGAAGACGGGGATTGATTGAAGTACAACTTTTGTAAGCACCAACCGGCCTGCCAAGTTTAAAGATCTAATAGTCCATTTCCTGGTTTTATCCTACATCTTAGTAATCACCAACTCCCAAATGCTCTTGTGCAAAGGTTTATTAGCTAGAGGAACTCCCAAGTATTTGGAAGGAAGGACATCCCTTTGAAAGTCCAGAATTCTAGGGATATTCCTTAGGATAGTGATATTAGTATTAAAGAAAAAAAATCTTAGATTTGGAGAGATTTACCTCCATACCTGTAGCCATGGAAAAGTCACACAGGATTTGTTTATAAGCTAGAGCTTCTTTGACCATGGGGATACCCAGCAACATAGTGTCACCAAAATTTTTTTGATGGGTCAAAGCCTGTCCAGTCTCAGAGAGTTGGAGGCGCTTGATGATACCCACTTCTTTCACATGCTTGCTAGACCGACCAAGTCCTTCCATCATGAGAATAAAGAGAAAGGGAGAGAGCAGATCTCCCTGCCTGAGGCCTCTTGAAGGAGTAAAAGTCTTGGAAGGAGAACCATTAACCAGAATTGAAAAGCTAGAAGAAGTTACCAGGGCCATAACCCATCTTACCCAGTTATGGTCAAATCCAAAGGCTAGAAGGACCTTCCTGATATAGGTCCAATTCAACTTATCATAAGCTTTGGCTAGGTCCAATTGCATAATCATTCCCGCCTTCCTATTGCTTAACAATGAATGCACCACCTCATGCGCTTGAATGTTGTTATTGAGAATTTGTCTACCCTCCAAATAACTTGATTGCTCCAGAGAAACTAGAGTAGGAAGAAGGGGTTTGAGTCTATTGGCAATAAATTTGGATATTATCTTGTACACCACATTGCATAAAGCTATGGGTCTAAACCTGTCTAGAGTCTAAGCATTGTCTTGTTTGGGGATCAAGGAGATGAAGGAAGTATTGAGCACCCTCAAAATGGTTCTATTCATCCTGGAGTCCTCCACTACATTCAGAATATATTGTTTAACAATGTTCCAGCAAGCTTTAAAGAAATCCACATTGAAACCATTAGGGCCTGGCGCTTTACCATTCTGCATTTCTTTGATGACCTCACTAACCTCCTCTTCAGTCACTGGCGTATTGAGATTGAAATTATCCTCTCTCGTTACTAGCCTAGGTATATGCCTTGTTAAGTCCTTGATAAAATGAGCTCTGACTAAAATGGTCTCGTCTGCTGTACCTCGAAAGTGCTGAACTAACACAGTTTCTATATCTTCATGGGTATTGAGTAGATGACCTCCTACGTCCTTGATCGAAGAGATCCTATTATGAGATCTGTTCGCCATGGTGGATCTGTGGAAAAATCTAGTGTTTCACTCCCATTCTTTTAGCCATTGAACTCTAGATTTTTGTCTTCAAAATATTTCTTCTTATTTACATAAGTTCTCCCAGCCTTGATGATGTTTGGTGACTTGATCATTTGTGACTCTATCAAAGGCATCCGTGATGATGGCTTGATTGAGTTCCTGCATTTTATATTCAACAACCTTTTTCGCTTCAAAAATATTGCCAAATTCATTCTTGTTCCAATATTTGAGTCCGAGCTTGATGTGTTTGAGTCTTTTGTGTAGCAAAAACATTCTTGTACCCTGAATATGCAGATCTTCTGTCCACCATTTTGCAATGTTTCTAATAAAATCTGGGTGGGTGAGCCAGATATTCTCAAATCTAAAAGGTATATTCTTTGGGATGCCAATGCCTTGAACCTTAAGTTGTATAGGCCAATGGTCCAAACCTCCAAAGGGGAGAATTCTCACTATCATTTCCTTGTCGGTGAGCATAAGATCCTTTGAGATTATGAATCTGTCTAACTTTGAGGCTACTTGAGACTCTCCTCTTCTCTTATTGTTCCATGTAAAGAGGCCATTACTCATATCAGTGTTAACTAGCTTCATATTGTCTATAAAAATTTTAAATGCTATAGAGTTTTTGTTTAAAGTTCTGGTTCCCCCTTTTTTCTCCGAAAGTGATTTGATCATGTTGAAGTCCCCACCCATGATCCATGGTACTCCTGCATGTCTATCTCTTAGTTCCACAAGAGAATCTAGAAACCTGAGTTTATCATCCAGTCTTTGGGGGCCATAAACATTTGTAACCAGATAAGTCTCCCTATCTCCCACAGGCTGAATAACCACTGATAAATAATTCCTAGATGCCTCAGCATCTATTATGCCAATATTTTGGGGGTTCCAAAGAGTGAGTATGCCTCCTACTGTTTTATCTGCTTTGACTTCTAGAAACTCATATTTATTGAGCCATTTGCTGTGTATTTCTTTTATTTTTTGAATGGAACATTTAGTTTCCTAGATAAAGATCATATCCGGAGCTTCTTGTTTCATTCTATTGCTAAGTATTCTTTGTTTTCTTTTACTACCTAGACCTTTGATATTCCAAGATGTGAACTTCATTATGAAAGATTTGTAAAGGAGTAGTTGGTTAGGTCTTTCATCTTACCTAAATCTATCATTAGCTTTCCACATTCCATCAATAACTCATTCTTCTTTTTTTTGCCTCTTTTCTTTCCTCAATTTCTAAGAGCTCATCCCAGTGTGGTTTTCATAGTTTTCACACCTTTGTTGCCTTGCCTTTCATTGTTTCTTTACCTTTCCAGCCCTTTAGCCTGAGTTTTCCATAGGAACAACTGTTGTACTCTGTTGAAATATTCTTGAGGTAGTGAGTCTACCCCTCCCATGGTCCCCTGTTTCAAGAACCCTTCCAGATCTAGGTGTTCTCTATCAAGAATATCCTGCAGTTCATGATCCTCCATTTCCATCTCACTCTGGGTCATTTCTTGGTCCATTTCCAGTTCTCCATCACTGGTCTCTTTCTGTTTATTAATATCCTATGTTTTCCCACTATTTTATTCTTTCTCCTTCTCCCCTGGGCTGCCTTCCATTACTTGATCTACCTTTGTTATCTCTTCCTCTTCTTCTAGTACTTGGAACCTGTTCAGACTGGCCTGTTGCCCTTCTTTTTGATGTTTCTTTGGTCCCCTTTTGCCCCCTTTTCCTCTATATCCCACTTTTTGAAAGTTTTCAGTGTCTTTCACTGTGGTAGCTTTACTTTTGTTATCTATTTTACTGAGAGGGCAGTCTCTAAATAGGTGCCCATGCTCATGGCACCTGCGACATCTGAAAGGAATATGTTCATAATCTACTGTTTGCACCCATCATCAAAAAATTCTAGGATGATCTCATCCCGTAGAGCTCCAGAGAGATCCATCTCCACACATATTCGTGCGAAGGAAGCATATTTTCCCCTTCTGGTGGCCTCAGATGCTTTGACAAAAAGCCCTAATTTGTTTCCTATGACAGATAACGATTCCATTTTCCAGTAATCAAGAGGTAGGGAATAGTCTTACCTAGACCGGGACCGATGTGAAAGTCTCACGCTCTGGGACAAAATTCATCATCCAAGGCTGCATGTAGAGGCCTGCAACTGCATAAAAGTAGGGCCCTCCTTCAGACACCCTGTCTTTGTCCTCAATATTTGTAAATACCATAGTGAAGAAACCCTTTGACCCAAGATGTAGGTCTATGCCTCCTTTTGGTTTCCAGTGGTATTTAATCCATGCTTGTAGTGCCTTTTTTGTGGGCCAAAATCCCATGAATTTACAAATGATAGCACAGGTCCGCATGTTGTCCCTGTGCGCCTGCAAAGCAAGATCATTTAAAACTACTCTGGGTGTGACCTTAGCCTTGGGTTTACATGGCCCCTTTTGCGTTTTGTTTTCTTCTTCCGGCTTCTTGTCTTCTTCCTCATTTTCTTTTGTCATATTGCCCTCCCTTGTTTTGGTTAAATCCTGTTACTCTTCAATGTTCCTTTTCGCTTCCCCTGAAGGACCTCTAGCATTTTCTATCGGTTACTTACCTCGGCTGGCCACGGCCTAACTGTAGGAGGGAGTGGAGCTCCCCCCTTTGTACCCCTCCATGGATTTCAACGGTTGCAGAAGCTTGAAACCCTAGCTCTTCGTCCTCCAACCTTTTATGCTCCCCTAATATGATGAGTTATTCATCCTAAAGTCCTTTTGCAAATTATTCCCCTTGACAAGCAATCCCTTCTTCAAAAAATATTAATAATTTATCAAAATAAATAAAAATAAAAAATAAAATACATAAATAAATAAATAAAAATAATAAATTATTATTATTATTATTATTATTATTATGAATGTGGAATAATTTAAGAGGATAAAGGAGAACAAGGGGACGAAGAATCATGAGGTGAGAGACCGCATCCACTTCTTACTCAAATTCCAATCATCATCTCTATTAAGATTTCTGGCATGCTTTTTTTATTTTAATCGCTTCTCTAAGCTTCCTGTAGTGGAAGTGATCAACCCTGTGATGATTTCTTGATTTACTTGCAGTTTCTTATTTTCTTCATGTACGGAATTGGTTAATCACTGGATCTTTACTTAAAGTTTCTATCATTTGAATTGAAACCTCAATGTATATATTCACTTCAATTGGATTGGGATCATTTTGATTCATGATATTATCTAAATCGGTGTTTGTTCCCTTTTCTTCAAATTGGATTGCTATTTCCAAAGAAATTGATGCTTCTTTTCTACTAAATTCTTCTAATTTGTTTTCCAATGATTTCGTATCACTTTTAAGTTTCTTGATTTGTGTGAGTAGATTTTGATTATGATTCTTGATACATGAAACTTCTTCAATTTCTATTTTTTCAGTATGTTTGATGTCTGGATTTTCATGTTCTCCAATTCTTAATTGCTTAATTTGTTCTAGCAACTTTTGATTGAGGGACTCCAAGCGATTTTTCTTCATCTTTTGTTGATAGAATCATTTCAAGATCTTGATTCTCGTGTTCCAACTTTTGAACATATATTGGTTTGTATCCTTTAACTTTCTATTTGTGTAAGTAATTTGTCACTATGATCTTTTAAGAAATTCATTTTTGTTATTTTTGCTCACAATTCCTTATTTTTTTCGAATAATGTATCCTCAATCATATGTTCGATATCATCATATTTTTTTCATTTTTTCATTGCTTCTTCTTCTAAATTTTTAATTTGTAATTGTACATCATTTTCTCAATCAATTAGATTAAATATTTTGCGATTCAAGACAATTAAGATATTCCTCTCACAAATGATACATTTTGAAAAAATCCAAGTTTCCATACATAATTCATCATTCGCTTTTTTCTTAACTTTTCTCTTTTTCTTTATTTTTTAATAATATTGTTTCATCCACTTCTTAAATATTTAAATTAAAATCCCTTCCTTCATTTCCATAATCCTTCTAATAATTTTACTTATATGTATTTGAATTTTTCTCTTTTCCTTATATAAAGAGATATTTTTTCAACCTATAAAAAAAAAGAACAATACGAATACTCTTTCTTCTTTTTTCCATATAACCTTCTGGTTTAAAAATTTTCACTCTATAATTTTTTCTTTATAAAATATTAATATATTCTCCGCACCCTTTAATAAAATACCTCTATTTAGATTTTAACTTTTTCCCATTTCTTTATTGAGTTTTATTTAATTTTAACTTTGGCTTAACCCAAAATAATCTTTTATACCATAATATTAAACGTTAAAGTGATATTGTTTGTTGTATACCAATCTGATTTGTATAGCTTTAAAATTCATTTATATGTAATTAACATAAAACTCTGTATTTGACCCTCCACTAAGGTATACTTTCATTTATACCCTTTCAAATTAGAGCTGTTCCTATACTCTCGATAATAATGCTTTCGTTTATGAAGTTTGTGGCAAAATGAACAGAATTTGGTTTCACCCTATGATGTATTTCCCGCAGTTATATTATATGACAAAGTTTAGACAACATGGGTTCGTGTAGAGGAACAAGAAACAGTGAAGGAACAAGGCCCGATTTAATTTACAATGCGGCAGAAGCTGCAACTTGCTTGTAGCACATGCGTTCCTGTACAACAACAAGAAACAGTGAATGAACAAGGCACGATTTCATGTACAATGCGGCAGAAGCTGCAACTTCGTTGTAGCAGATGGGGTTTTTCTACGAACAGTGGCACCGTGGTTTTTCTCTGTTTATCTGCCATCATGGCACTGGGCCCCGAGCTGCGAACAAAGCGATATGAACCGATTTAGGCCAACCAGATTTGATCCTGGGCGTCCCTGAAGCTTAAACTGGACCGACTTAAGCCGACCAGACTCGATCCTGGGGCTCCCGAAACTTAAAATGAATCGACTTAGGCCGACGAGATTCGATCCTGGGGCTCCCGGAAACTTAAAGGCCTTCACGCAATGATGGGAATGAATTCTGCAGGCGCGGAGCATCCACAAAAGAGATGTTAGTTAACGGCAACCAGTATTTCCAATCTACGTTTTGGAAAGTGAGGGAATGTAGCATAGGTCGCCGGGTGGAAAAACTGAGTAACGAAGCTACCTGCAGCAGTTGGAGCGGTTTGTATCGTGTACCAGTTTCGAACCACGTTCTTATGCATTGTTCTGTGTATGTGCTTCGGCAACAAGCGGGCTGAGGAGACCCTGTTATCTATACAGGGCATCATGTCGGAGCTCTCCCTGATCAACTGACGAAATCTTACCAATTCCAGAGTTCTTCTATCGTCGATAATGGGCATGGTTCGCATAGAGGTTTGGGTTTTTGAAGGAAATGAGGGCGGGGTTGATTTTCCAGAATGAATTCAAATTTGAATTTCATTAGCCCGCGCATAATTTAAAAACTTGAGCGTGGGTCCCGCATACTCGACCGGAAACACATGCTGGCCGCCGGAGATCTGAATCCATGGTTATGCATGCTATCCCACTGACTTGCACCACATACATAGCTGGCCCAACATTTAAGACTCAATATATGGCTGGTTAGCCCTTGCCTTTTAATATGGTCTAGATTTCCAATTTATTTATTTTTTAAATGTTAAACCTATTTTAATATTTTCTAGATTTCCAATTTAATCATTTATGAAAGAAAGTTTTGGCCCTTTATTTACTTTTATTATTTATTGATTTTATATATAAAATGATTTTTTTTTGTAAACATTGTAGAGCTCTTAGTGTTTACTTTTTTGATAAAATTTTTACAAACAAGTCTCTCGGCTAATCGCCTGCCCAAAGGAAACTAGGTGACCACTAGTTTGCATTATACCCACTCCAAAATTTGAATAAGTTCATCAAGAACCATCTACTTCTTGAGTTCTTATCCCTATTGTCTTTACAGACCATAACAAAATTGTTTATTTTCTGCATTTTATAAACATTCAAAGACAAAAGACTAAATAGACTAATCCTCATCAGAGGATGCTATCTGGACTGAATCCTTCGCACTGGGCCTTGGCGTCTTCACCCCAGGGCCTAGAAGCTCCATCCTTGTGACAATTTCCATTTTATCTCTGACAGAGTCTGCTCAATCCGGCCTAATGCAAGATTATTCCTATAAGTTTGGATCTGTATTGTCGCAATGTCTTTCAGTGTTTCCACCCAGATTCTGGCTCCTGAGTCCTTTCTTACTTGTTCAGAACTTTCCCTTACATGTGTTCCTGATGAAGAGTCATTGCTCGAGCTACGACGTGTTTCATGATCCAATATTTTTGCAGTCTTTTTGAAGAGCAATTTCCTATCGTTTGAGGTTCCCGGGTCCTGCATCATTCCTTCCCATTCATCCATTGGTAAGTCTCTACCCTTGAGGTTATTTCTCAACTCTCTCTCCCAGCTCCAGATTTGTTCTCTAACCTCCTTTGGGTTGCCTTCCATGTATGAATCGATGATTCTCTTCATTTTCTCTCCATCTGGCATCCTGCCCTTTTTCTTCCCTGTGCTTCTGGTGCCTTCTTTCTTTTTAACTGTCCTCTTGCTACGCTTGGGAGCCATTCTTCTTTTTGTCTGCTCAGCTATTTTTGCCTGTATATTTTCAAGCTGGTTTGCAGTTGCACCCTTTCCTGGGTCTAAACTGTAATATCCCTTACCCGGAATATTGCTCAAACCCCAGCAAAATCTCAACCGGGAAGATGCACAAGTGGTATAGTAGCCGAGAAAATCACAGAGATATAATAGTAGTGCAGCAACAATAATGAACATATGAAATATAAACATATACACATGAAATGCAACAAGAAATGCTAAGCCATTTTATTATACTGAGTAAAGGAATGAGTACAGAGGTGATTAGAAGGATGGCACCTCGACTTACACAAGGAAAGTGAAGAAATACACTCAGAATAACAAAGGAATGGCCTCACACTGATCTGCGTCCCAGCTGCTAGAAAATTGTCGTGCTGCTGCTGCTGCTAGAAATCGAATGAGGATTTTGGGCTGCTCCCCTCCTTAGAAAAGGTTGAAACTCTGGAATTGGACTCTACTCAAGAAACCAAAAGAAACCCAGAAAGATTTTCTGAAATGGCCGACCCCCAGAAATCACCCCCTTGGGGTTCTGCGCAGTCCCTCAAAGACGTTGATGAAACTGCTGCTGAAATGCTGATGAAACTAATGCTAGGATGCCAATGGAAATACCTTGCCCGAGCAGGAACTCGAAGTCCCCCAGGGATAAGGGTGAGATCTCCGAACGGAGACACTCAATGCACTAAACAGTGCTGCAGACTAGCTAAACAGCCAGCGTGCTCTAAGTCGAAATGACTATCACAAATGCTCATAACCAGAATGATCAAAATGAGGGGGCTCCTCTCTCCTTTATAACCTTTGCCTCTCTCAATCCCAAGGCTCACCTCCTCCTGCGTGATTCCTCTCTTGCCACGTGTTTCTTCCCTCCTGCACAGTCCCTCCATGTGTCTGCATGGGCTCCATGTCTGTGTCCCCCTTTGGCCCCCTTGGCTCCCCTCTAAGTCACAATGTTGTGCTACTAGGAAGTGACTTTTTATTCTTAAAGTGAGTTATGTCCCCCATCCTCACTTTTTTTATTTACAAATAACTATAGAAGGCAACAATTGAACAAAATCGAATATTCCAACTAGCCATGGCTATTTAAGAATATTACATAAACCTATCACAGAATGAATACAAAAGTTAGTGTTATCAATTGTGTTTCCATTTTTATCCAAGGTATTTCTACCCCCCCTTTCTTGGTTCCACTCCTACAATTTCCTTCCCTCTGAGGTTCCGCCCTCTGGTTTCCTTTCCGTTTAGACGCTATTATAGCCTCTCTAATTCTTTTGGTTTTGGGGTACCCTTGTTTACCCTAACTTGCACTAGGCATGCTAAAAACCTTTTCCTGAGATGAGTGCCTAATCGTTCTCAAGAGGTCATGCCTTGTGCTAGTTGGGTTGCATTCCCCTTTCCAAGTTTTGGTTTTCTCACTACTGTAAGCCATATTATGGCTGGTTATGACTTCGCCCCTCCCCATGAGGTGCCACTCTTTCCTCCCTGGGATTTGGAATTCTTCGTCACCTCTGTCGATATTCAAGATGACATACATACTTCTTGGACTGTTAATTGCTAGGACATCCATTCTACTGTGGGAGTCCTTTCTGGCCTTAGTACCCAGGGACTCTTCACTATAGAATTCTTTCTTATCTCTATGAGTTCTACTGTAATTTCTATTATAATCCAGAGTTTCTTAACATTATTTGTTCCTACTTTATTTTCTAGACTCGTTATTTCTTCATAGGATGGGAGAGGAAGTATCACATACCCTTTTTCCTTCCTTCTCTTCGCTGTTTCCTTCGGCTCTCGCTTGTTGTTAGCTCTTTCGGTCCCGCCACCTTTCTCCTAGCTCATCCACATGTAAAGTGCATGTTTTTCCTTTTCCTTAGGCTTTATCTCTTTGCCATTTTCCTTTTGTAATTTCACCGCCAACTGTCCTCCATTCCCTCCTTCCTTGGCACACCCCCTTCCCACCTACCTTGGGATGATACCCATCTGTCCTTCATTATTACTTTCCTCTCCTGGCTGCTCTTGTCGTCCGGTTGCTAACTCCTCTCTACCACTTGGCGCTGGATTGCTTCCCATCCTCGGACTTGCTGTCCTGCCCTCTCCTCTTCCATTCCTTTCCATATCTACCCCCGATCTCTCCGGTCCTATCCTTCCTCTACCCCCCTCCGTCATCCAACTCGACTCCATACTTGCGTCTATCTTTTGTTGTTCCATGTCTAACCTATTCAGTCCCGCTTGTGTTTTCCCTTGTCCTTCCTCACTCCCGTCAACTCCGAGCAAATTCTCTAGATGCTCACTTTGGCGCCTATCTTCTTCGGCTACTTGAATCAATTGTCGCATTTCCTCTTTTTGGTGAAGCTCTTCTGCGCTCACGTCCAACTACCGCTCTTTGTTCTTGCATCCCCAGTTCGCAAGGAGGTATGTTGGAGCACTGCCTTTATGCTTCACATGGGACGGTATGGTGTATGCGACCTTCCTCAATTGCTGGCTGATTTTAGTTATTACCCATGCCATCCACAAACTTTTACTCAGTTTTTCGGCAAGTGTTCCCTGCTGGAGTTGTTTAATTGTTTCTATCACTAGCATTGGGTCTCCTTCAAGCTGTAGAATTTGGTAGCCTTCCCTCACTGCTATTGCTAATCCCCTATTTAGCGCGTGGAATTTTGCCTCGTTGTTGGTGGTGATTCCACAGTCCATGGTGTAGGCCTGTCTAATCTCTCCTTCGTCGTCTCTGAATATCCCTCCTATTCCAGCCTCCCCTAGGTTGCATTTTTCCATGCCATCAAAGTTTAGCTTAGTGAATCCCTGTGGCGGGTTCCTATAGCTTTCTTTGGTTATTGCCTTGTGGCGGGTTCCTATAGCTTTCTTTGGTTATTGCCTTGCCTGCCTTGTGTTCCTTTCATGTCCTGTTTGTGTTCTTTACTTTGATTTGCAGGCGGTTCATAATGCAGGACTCTGTTGCTTCCGTCTTCCAATCTTCCTCTGTCCAATTTTCAAGGATTACTATTTCTCTTACGTTTTTCATGGTTTGGCTCCATATTTCCTCTTTGGCGTTTTCCTCTTCTCTGAATATCACTCAGTTTCTTGCCTTCCATAGGTTCCACAGGAGGAAACCGTTGGATATATTCCAAGCGCGGTTCAGTATTGTGTTGCGGTATGACTTGCTGCTCCATTTCTCGATTGTTGTTCTCATGCTACCTATATCCCTGTCACTAATCTCAAAGAGCTGATGGTGGTTTTGCCACAGGTGGTTGCTGAAGTTGTAGGAGTTTACAATGTGCTCCACGGTTTCTTCTTGGTTTTGGCACAGGGCACAGCACGAGGGTCCATGCGTCCCCTTCCTTCTCAATTGGTCCTAGGTTAAGGCGCAGTTGTGCATCAATATCCAGGTAAAAAGCGCCACTTTTGGCCAAGTTTTTAACTGCCATATTTTGTCCCATTTTTTTATGTCTGTGTCTCCAGTTCTTCCTGCCTTTATATGGTATCCTTCTGAGATAGTTAACATGCCTTTGATGCAGTTATCCCATCTAATTATATCTGGTCCTTCTTTGATTGCAATTTTCTTGTTTCCATTTCTTTTTGGTAATTTGTCCATTGTTTGGTTTCTGGTGCCTTAGGCCAGTCGCTCTTCATTTTCCATTTTCTCCAGTAACCGTCCTATTCCGGTAAACAATAATTTCTGACTACATCTTCCTCCATTTGGGTGGTGTACTGTTGAATGTCTTGGAGTTGGGGTTCCTGATTAAGGGTTCCTCTCTGCTGCCATGCCTCTTGCCAAAAATTTGCTTTGCCCCCCTCTCTAATTTCCCAAAAATTGTGTTCTCTTATCAGGTCCCTGTTTAGATTAGCAAGGTTCCATATGGCTGACCCTTTTGTTTCAGATTGGTTTTGGATTTTTCCTTCAGGTGACCTTGCCATTTTGTATTTCTTTTCCCAGAACAATTTCCATAGATCTTCCCCTCCTTGAATCCACCTCCACCATAATTTTGCACCCATGACTTGATTTAATATGTAGGGGTCTCTTAGACCTAAGCCCCCTTTTGTGACAGATTTGCTTAGTCATGTCCATGAAAGTAGAGCCCACTTTTTTGTTTTGCTTGCTCCTTGCCATAGAAATCATTTGAATATTTCCACCATTTTCTAACATATGGTTTTAGGAATCGCTTGACTGGCCATTTCATAAATTGGCATAGCTTGGAGGACTGACTTCAGAAATATGAGTCGAATTGGTGTATTTAGCATTCTAAATGTCTAATTTTCCATTATTTTTTGAATTTTCCGTATCAAGCCTTTCCAGTTTGCTATTATGTTCTAATTGTCATTCAACTATACTCCCAAGTATTTAGTTGGGAGCTTTCCAATTCTGAACCCCATTGTTCTGGCTAAGAATGCTTGAGCCAACATTGGGGTATTAAAGAAGAATATTTCTGTTTTATCCTTATTTACCTCTGTTCTTGATGCGTTTGTGAATTCTTCAAGGATTTCCACTAGTTTCTTTGCTTCCTTAAGATTTGCTTGACTATACATCATTACATCATCTACAAATTGTTGATGTGTAATGGTTAATTCTTCCCCCCATAATCTAAGACCTTTAATTTCTCCACTGCTTACTCTTGCTTTTATTAATCTGCCTAAACCATCCGCTGCTATTATAAACAAGAACGGTGACAGTGGGTCTCCCTGTCTGAGTCCGTGGGATGGCTTGAAGGTTTTTGTTGGTGTTCCATTCAGTAGTATGGACATGCTTGGAGTGGATATCATTGACATTATCCATTCTGTCCATCTGTCATCAAACCCATATGCTTTTAGGATTCTTTGGAGGTATTCCCAACTGAGTTTGTTGTAGGCTTTTGCTAAGTCAAGTTTGATCATCATTCCTTTATTTCTCAACTTCTTTAATGAATGTATCGCCTCTTGAGCGACTATGATCCCATCCACTATCTGTCTTCCTTTCACAAACCCTGTTTGTTCTTTTGCTATCAGTTCTGGAAGTATTGGTTGTAATATTTTTACCATTATGGTGGCTAGAATTTTATAGATTACATTGCATAGGGCTATTGGTCTAAAGCCATGAGGTTCATCAGCCTTTTCTACCTTTGGTATTAATGCTAGAAAAGTTGCATTCCATGCTGGGTGCATTCTTTTATTACATCTTGATTCTTCCACTGTGTTTACAATGTCTTGTTTCATAAAGCTCCATGTTGCTTGGAAGAACTCTACTTTAAATCCATCCAAGCCTGGGGCTTTGTTCTTGGCATTGTCTTCACTATATCCTCAATCTCTTTCTCAGTGATCACCCTTAGGAGAGCCATGTTTTGCTCCCTATTTACCTTTTTACGAATGTATTGACTTACTTTTGCTATCTCCTCTTCTCTATTGCTTTGCGTCTCCGTCAATATGCCTTTGAAGTGTTGTATCAGTAAATTTTCCATTTCCTCTTTCTGAGTTACCCTGTTGCCTTGGGTATTTTTTAGGGAGAAAATTTTGTTCTGCTGCCTGTGTTGCTACATGGCTCTGTGGAAGAATTTTGTGTTCCTTTCCCCCTCTTTCAGCCATTGTACTCTTGACTTTTGTCTCCATAGAATTTCCTCCTATTTTCTTCTTTCCTCCAATCTGGTTAGCACCCCTCCTTCCTCCTGCGCTAGCTCCTCTGTTCTCCCTTCTTCTATTATTTTCTGTTGTATCCTTTTCATGTCTGTTTGGAGCTTTTCTTAGTCCTTGTGAATGTTACCAAATTCTTCTCTATTCCAATTCTTAATTTTGCCTTTTAAATCCTTCAATCTTAATTGGAGTGTTTGCATTTTGTTCTTTCCTTTTATTTCCTCTTCGTTGTTCCACCACCAGTTTTCCATTTTTCGATGATGGTTGGGTCTCACAACCAAAAGGCTTCAAACCTGAATGTTCTGTGTTGGTTTTGATTATTCATGACAATTTCAAGTTTTATAGGCCAGTGGTCTAATCCTTGGCATGGTAGGATAGTTGCTTCATAGAATATGTCTTTCCCAAGAAAGTGTTCCGTTGCTAGGAACCTATCCAGTCTGGAGGCTATCTGCCTGCTGCCTCCTCTTCTGTTATTCTAGGTATATTTTCCATTAATGGTATTTATATCAATTTTTTTAGGGTTGTCTGTGTTTCCCTGAATCTTTCCATGTCTACATCCTCATGTTGCAGACCGCCCTTCTTTTCCTCGGTAGAGGTAATCATATTAAAATCTCCCACTATCACCCACAGTTTTTCTGTGTGTAGCTTTCCCAACCATTGCAGTTGTGTTAGGAAGGCCTCTCTTTCCACCGGTATATGAGGCCCATAAACCGCCAATACTAAGAACCACTCTCTGTGTCTTATCATTCTAAGTCTCCCTAAGAGGATCCTCTTGATTCCTATCCAGTGGTCTACGATAACTTCTACATGGTTCCACAGGATTGAAATACCCTCTGTGCTCCTTTTTGCATCAAGCGTCATGCATCCATAGGTGGGCTTGATTTTTTTAAGGATCTCGTCCATCTTTTGCCCCGTTATTTTTGTTTCCTGAAGCATCATGATTTGGGGTTTTTCTCTTTTAATCCTTTTTGCCAGGTGCCTTTGCTTACCCTTCCTGTTAAGCTCCCTAATATTCCATGATGTAATGATCATTGAGAAGGTGGGGTGGTTTGGTGAAAGACCGCTGAGAGCGGTACTACTCTTCCCGTATTAACTAACATTTCTCCCATTGCTTGTATTGAATCCTGGAGATTCTTTCTTCTTCATTTTTTCCCTCCTCTTCCTTTACTTTGTTGTTCTTGGTTGTTGTTAGGTTGTATTCCTAATTGCTCATTCATGCTTGTGGTTCCTTGCTCCTATTTTTCTTTATATTTTTGGAATATTTCCTTGTATACTTTTTTATCCTCCTCTGGGATAAACCTCTCATCCATATTCCTCCATTTGTCCAGTAGTTTTCTCATAATTTCTTCTTTTGTTGTTGGGTCTTCCCCTTTACTCATATTTATTTCCATTACTTCATTTTCCTATTTATCGTCCTTTTCTTTTCTCCCCTTTTCCCCTGTTTCCCTTTGGGATTTTTGCTTGGTGTTGTTTCTTTCTTGATTTATTCTGCCTTCTTGTTCTTTTTCCTCTTGGTAATCCATGATTTGGGTTTCTTCGTCTTCTTCCTCTACTTGCAGGATTTCAAACCTGTTCACCTCATTTGCTCTAGTTGGCTGCTCTTTTCTTCCTTTCGTAGGGGTTTCCTTGGCAAGTCTTTTCCTGGTTTTGACCTCTTGAAAACCTTCTTTATCTTCTGTGTTTTTCCTTTGTTGCTTGATCTTCCTTTCTTCCTCCTCATCATTTAAGGGACATTCCTTATAGAGGTGCCCATATTCGTGACATTTTCTGCATCTAAAAGGTATGTGTTCATAATCCAGCACCTGCTGCCATACCTCTTCATGGTATTCTAGTTCTACTGCTCCTGATATGGGCTTAGAAATGTTCATGTATATGCAGATTCTTGCACAGGAGGTATATTGTCCTTTCTTAGTTGATTCTGCTATTTTAACAAAGCTACCTATGGTGTTCCCTATTCCTTCCAGGATTTCTGGGTCCCAAAAATCCATGGGTAATCCAAACAGTCTAACCCATACGGGTGCTGCTAGGAATTTCTCTTTATCCGGGTTGTAGCATTCCTCCCAATACCTCATAAATAAACCTGCATTATTATGGAAATATGGGCCATTTTCAAATACCTTTTCTTTGTCTTGTAGGTTAGAGAAGATTACCGTAAAAAATCCGCGTGCGCCTAGCTTCAGCTCGATGTGGCTGCGTGGCTGCCATTTCTAGTGGATTCATCTTGTCAGGTCTTTCTGAGACAGCCAAACACCGATAAAAGTGCATATCAAGGCATGCTTTTTCATGTAACTTCAGTAATGCTTGAGTTTGTTCATAGGTATAACAAATCTCGGTCTTTCTGATGCGCATGTCAGGCATTTATCTTTGCTCATTACCTGCCACCTTGCTCCAAGGACTGGTCCTGGTTTCCTTTTCTCCTCCTCTGGTTTGCTATTGCTTGTTCCCTCGCCCGCCGTTGCATCTCTGTTTGAGGGTATCTCTCCCCTCCTGGCCTCCTCTGTCATTTTTTTCCCTGTCCTCTTTGTTTTTCGTGTCTGTCTGCTTCTTTTCAAGGTTTTCCACGCTGCCTACCTCATGGCCGCGAGGTCATTAGGGTTGCAGAGCTCCAAGAATCCCTCGTCGTTGATATAAAAAAAATACAATAATATATATATATATATATATATATATATATATATATATATATATAATGATTTTATTTAGTAAGTAATTTTCAAATATTCTTAGATTTGAAATCAACGTGGTATATTTAGAAACTTAAATAATAAAATATCCATGTACTTGAGGTTATTATTATTATTATAATAAAATTATAATTTTATTGTCTAACATTAATTTAGAAGTAAGTTTTTGGAATTAATCACATAGTTAGGATTTGGTCTACGTTTTGAACCAACTAATGTTGTTCATCCTCATGACAAGGCGAGAAATCCATCGATAAGAAGGAATAAATAGTAAGGATGCATCATTGCCCAGAGTTAGTCGTTAAAAATTAGGTGTTAGTTGAATTAGTTAATAGGTAAAGAAAATAATTATTCTGGAAATATAAAATATTGTATTTCAATATTATCGATTTATGTAAAATAATTATTTAATAATAATTTATATTATCTTATTTGTTAGGTGTTGGCTTATTCATATTAAGTAAAATGTATTTGGTATAAAACTAAATTCTTAACAACTCGTTTTCTACCAAATACATTTTACTTAATATGAATAAGTCAACCCCTAACAAATAAGATAATATAAATTATTACTAAATAATTACTTTACATAAATGGATAATATTGAAATACAATATTTTATATTTAATTATTCCTTATAGGTATTTTTAACTATATATAGAATAGTTTAATAAAATAACTCTTTACCAATAAGTTTAGAATAATTATTTTCTTTAACTATTAACTAATTCATCAGTTCTGGACAATGATGCATCTTTACTATTTATTTCTTGTGATCGATAGATTTCTCACCTTAGTTGATTCGAAAGTTCACCAAATCTTAACTATGTGATTAATCCAAAAGACTTAACATTATTTTATTAAATAAATTAAGACTTAACATTCATTTATTAAATAAATTAAGTTTCAAATTGATTGTCTATCTTAATTAGGCCGATAGGCCTTCCTATGAATGAACATAGTCATCTACACTTTCATTCTCTGACTGACATCTGGATCTTCTGCTGTTTGACATCTGGCACAAATTTTCCTCTTTCCGCTTGACATTTGTTTCCCACATGCATCATTATTCTGGGTTTCTCATCAGCTTGGGTTAGTTATGGCCGTAACCACCTTACCCCTAACCGCATTCTCGCCTCATTTGCCTTATGCGTGCCCGGAGGAGCTCTGCTCACGACCGACGACATTGATGATTTGTGGCAGCAATCGCCTGTAAGTACTTGAATCATTCTAACATTAACCTGTTGCTCTGTTTTAGTTTTTTGCTGCTTGAAAGAGAAAAACTCGTTGCTCTGTTTTCTTTATTTGTTGTTTGACAATTTGTTCGTAAAGAATCTGCAGGTAATAACCGAGGTGCGGGGAATTAGGATGGTTCGTGTCCTCAGTTATTTCTATCACGTTCGGGAACCAGAATCAGACGAAGAAGTCACATGGTTCAAAAATTGGTGTGATGAGGTTTTGGGAAACTGTCTCAGGAAGTTGATCGACCCTAAACCATATCATTTCTTGTTACAACTTGTTGCAATTGAAGATTGTCATTTATAAAGCATACTGAGGAGGGTAGAGTCACCAAACCTGATATGGCTACGCTGGAACATTTGTCCCTTCTCTTGCCTGCCTCCCTAAATTCTGATGAAGAATATAAGGGTTTTAGAAGTGGTATGAACCAAATTGAAAAAACTATGGCAAGCATAATCTCAGGTTAGGGCTAAAGACAATTTTGTATTTATTCTCTTTTTTTATTTTGCCGCCCTAATTTATGGTAGATTGTTCCTGCAATTGCTATACTAGCACAGGCTCTTGAATGCATTTGAAGGGTTTTGTAGAGAAAGGTCATCATCTCTGTATTTTTCTTACTGTTGAAAGATGAATATTGTGTGGCAGGCACCTCTAGAGTTGCGGGAGCTACATGTTTATGCTCCTCTTTGAATGTTCCCAAAGTCCATTGGACAAATGAAGCACATCGAATTGATTGTGGTGTACCAAAGTCACACCAACCTCTCAAGTGAAACAAGCAACTACGGATAAATTTGGGAATTTGGAATAAATCTCATGGTACATTAGTGATCACCAATTTTATAAACTTTACAAATTCAAAGAATAATTTTTAGGTTTTCAAAACTCAAAAGCATGGCTGGCCTGCAAAAGAGAATTAATATGGCATTTCTGTATGGTACTAATCTCCAGACTTTGTATTTTGTTATGGTATATTGACTTCTTAGAAATTCAACAGAATGGTGTGGAGCCAGAATTCTTTATTTATATTATCTATCAGAACGATTTTCAATGGATTCACATACTGTTCACATTCGAACTGGATATCCGCATTGTGCGCCCACAGACATATTGTAAAGGGGGAGAGAATGGAGCCTAGATTTTCGCATTATTTGGCTGTGTGATGAGACCATATTCTTTTTCTGAAAAGGTGTTTTCCCATTTTAATGCCCGCCATGTGATATCCTCTCTGCTATCTTTCTCTTTTCAGTTCTTCACGGGATCTACATGCAATTTGTAATGAATTGATTCTGAGTTTTATTTTCCAGATTCATCACATTGAGATTTTTTTGCTAAGTTTTAAACCTGTAATTCATTTTCGGAAAAAATAAAATAAAATCTCCTAATGAATTATTTGAAATGATCCTTTGAACAGATTTTCCAAGTCCGCAGATAACTCGGGATTGCTGGGAGCAAATTAGTACACCAAATGAATAACTTCTTGAAACCAGATTGAATCTTGATATTAATTAATGCCACACCATCAATCCTTCCTCTGGTTGTGAAGATATCTGAGCGGGCTTCGCCTAGATGGGTGGTTTGTCTGCCCCACCAACCACTAGCCATCATCTTCCCAATACCAACCCATCCACTACTAAATTTCTGTGATTAGCTCTTTCAAATTGGTTGCAATTCTTCTAATTGACAATCCCATCTCTTTCCATCAACCACTTTTGACACAACTGGTCTTGCATCTGCCACTTCTTCATTGCTTTATAATTTTTGGCTCATAGTTTATGAAGAGTAAAGTAACAACACCCACCACCTTTGACCCAACATATATGTGTTAAAAAGTAGGATAATAGGTTTAACCCAACCTCTATACGATGTTGGGTATGTCTATATCTGCATGCTATATCAGCGTTTTGAGAAACAAATTGCAGAACTAGATAGAATAGTATACTCCATAATTGCCATGATAAGCAATGTCAATGAGATGAGATTTAGTTCCATCATTGCCCAATTACAGAAACTTCCATCTCAATAAAGCAATTATTGTGGATATTTGGGTGAATATTGTATGAATGGTGCTTGACATTGGAATCAAAATCTGATGGTTTCTCAGCATCCTATGAGATGGGAGACCACTGCACAACACTAATGGTTTGCAACACCTTTGGATTGGGCAACAACCAATGGATACTTTGATGTTGTGAGGGACTTGCTTAGTTTAGATGGAAATCTTCTTATCATGCTCACATCACTAAGAAGAATCAGAAGGCTTGAAGTTGCATGAGAGGATAAGGCCACCTCCATTGATGCAGCAAAAGGCCAAGGCCTTGTGGTCAGGGAACTTATGGGTGAGTGTGAAACAAGTGATGGGAACAACCTCATTGATGCAGGGTATGGTGTGTGGTTGCTCTACACTGTTGTTGCTGCAGGGGATGTTGAGTTGGCAAGGTGTTTGTTGAAGAGGAAGCCATTATTGGTGTTGGGAGAAGGAGAGTATGGAGTTTCTGACATATTGTATGCGGCTACCAGAAGTAAAAATTCTGAAATATTCAGGGAAATCCTTGGACTTGCCCATGATATCAAGTGTCTTGGATGTGATCAGGAGGACTATGCAGCAGTATATGAGTCTTCCCCTTCATTTGAAATGATGATCAGGGTTATTCATGCTGCTACTAGGGGAGGGAGTGTGGAGATTTTGAGAGAGCTTTTCAAAAATTATCACAATGTTGCCTAGTAGAGGGATAGTCAAGGCTCAACTGCATTGCATTCTGCTGCAAGCAAAGGTCAACTTGAGGTGAGGTCTCAAGATATTAAGTTTAACATTTCGTCTAGCCTGAGACAATATTTTATTATATCAATGAAATGGATTGCTCAATCTGTGAACTTGCCTACGAGCAGTCCAACCTGTGCCTTATATCAAAGGTCAGACTATTGTCAAGAGTAGCCACAGTTTGGAAACTATAGGAAATTTTAAGGGAGTTTTGGGCATAGAGCATGAAATATTAATATGACTGAAGGACAGTTGTATCTTCTATGACCTGCCACATATTTTTGCCATTGTTATTTTGCTGCATATTTTCTTGATTCCACGTGGTTGATTTTGACTTGGTTTGCTTCATCTGTGTGTCTCAACAGGTTTCAAACTATAGAGATACTACACTATCAAGGAGAGATGGCAATGAAGTTAAGGGAATGCTATACTCCTGACATGCCATAGGGAATGAATAGTATAAAAGATGATCAGCTCATTAGGTTTTACAGGTTCCTAGGGTTAATTTAGTCATATAAGTTGTACCAAGTTAGATCTATTTTAAACATGGATTTATCAAGTGTCAAGATGGATGGAATCTTTAGAGGTGTAACCTTTTTAAATTTAATGAAAAGTTTTGTACCTCAAGGGATTTGATCCTTCTGAACAGTGGAACACTTGACAAACTCAGCACTAAGATGGATATAGGCTAATGTGTGTATGCATACAGACATGTATGTTGCTTTTAATTTATTAATGAGGAATTTTAAATTCTGTTATAATCTTTTTAATATTATATTTGGCCAAACTCAACTCAAGTCAGCATTAGACATGAAAGTTGAGCATCTCCTTCACCTATACTGGACTCCTTATGGCTTTGTAATAATATTTTATAAGTGGTTCATATTAGTAGGCTTTGGTATGGATTAAGGTTTGTCAATTTATTTTCATAACCACAGAGTTTTCTTGTAATATAGAGCATTATTGGACAATTATATCTTTTATATTCATTGTGTTTTAGCTCAGAGGCATTGTACCTTATATTTAGGTGACTTAGTGCAGGCAGCCACATAAAGTGCCCACATTTAGGGCAGGCAGTGTGAGACCCATCACTTGGAAGCAGTGTGCTTCTTTTGTGAATCTTGTGCATAATTCATGATATTTTAACTATTTTCTGAACAATCCACAAATTTCTTTTTATTAGGCTATATTTGGTTGTACTCATTGTGCTTGTGCAATTTTGCACATTATAGGGAATCACTTTCAGTAATCTTCTCTAAAACTATTAGAAAATTTGTTGGAGAATATTCAATGCTGTCCTCAGTAGAGGGAAAATACTCAAATCTATTGAGCTAATATGCATAGTTGGCTTACAGAAATTAAATATATAAGTAAGAATATAAGCCATCAAACATATGTCGAATAGTGGCCATTGCATATGACAAACATGTTATTCAAACACTATGCATAACTTTCAATAAATTTGTGAGTCTGATGCATGAAAGGGTAGAGCATTGAATTTGAAAGTTCACACATTCCTTCAGTCCTGGCATTTGCCATGTATTTAGCTCACTTAATTTACCCTTTGCAGACCTCTTTTAAACGCTGAATATGCCTTCTTCACCGTAGCCAAAGTGGATACACATAGGGCATTGTTTAATTCTGTGTTGGATGTGCTCTAGAGTCTCCACTTTAGAGTCACAATGTCAATTAGGCTATTCCTAATATACTTCATTATTTTTTTCTCAAATGTCCCAAGTGTTATGAGAATCAGATAAAACCCTTCCATCTATTCCTACTACATTATTATTATTATTATTATTATTATTTTTCCTGAAATGTCCCAAGTGTTGTGAGAATTAGATAAAGCCCTTCCACAGTTCCACTTGACTAAATAGAGTTTGTATGTGTGGTCTTCTATCAGATTCAGAGAGTACATTGTCAAAAAGGCTATTCCTACGACATTATTTTTTTCTCAAATGTCCCGAGTGTTATCAAAATAAGATAAATCTCTTCCACTTGACTTCTCAAATGTCCCAACTCCCAAGTGTTATCAGAATCAGATAAAGCCCTTGAGGCCCTTCTACTTGAAGAACCAGAGCACCGATGTCAGTCAGGCTATTCATACTACATTATCGTTTTCTCAAATATTCATGGTGTTATGAGAATCAGATAAAGCACTTCCACTTGACTAAACAGAGTTTGTATGTGTGGTCTTCTATCATATTCAGATAGAGTGACAGTGTCAGTCAGGCTATTCCTACTATATTTCATCAATTTTTTCTCAAATGTCTCTAGAGTCACAGTATCAGTCAGGCTATTCCTACTATATTTCATTAAGTTTTTCTCAAATGTCCCGAGTGTTATCAGAATCAGATAAAGCCCTTCCACTTGACTTCTCGAATCAGATAAAGCCCTTCCACTTGACTTCTCAAATGTCCCAAGTGTTATCAGAGTCAGATGAAGCCCTTGATAGGCCCTTCTACTTGAAGAACCAGAGCACCAACTTAGTGTTGAAACTTGTCAAATTTCTTCCCTGCAATGTTATTACTAGAAGGATGGAGCACGCTATCACATCAATCCATGAACTTGAACACAAAAGCCAGCTTCTGGATTACCAAAGTTTTTTGTTTGGATAATGGCTTGTGAGCCACCTCTATCTCACAATTGCTATCCATGTGGGATTATTCAGAACCCAACACCAAGAGTCACCAAACCTGATATGGCTATGCTGGAACAACTGTCCCTTCTCTTGCCTGCCTCCCTGGATTTCGATGAAGAATATAAGGGTTTTAGAAGTGGTATGAACCAAATTGAAAAAGCTGTGGCAAACAGAATCTCAGGTTAGGGCTAAGGACAATTTTGTATTTATTCTCTTTTTTTACTTTGCCGGCCTAATTTATGGTAGATTGTTGCTGCAATTTCAATACTAGCACAAGCTCTCGAATGCATTTGAAGGGTTTTGAAGATAAAGGCTATCATCTCTGTATTTTTCTTACTGTTGAAAGATGAATATTGCGTGGCAGGCACCTCTGGAGTTGTGGGAGCTACATGTTTATGCTCCTCTTTCAATGTTCCCAAAGTCCATTGGACGGATGAAGCACATCGAAAAGATTGTGGTGACTTGTATGTCAGATTTGATTCATCTCAAAACTTTACCAGAGGAATTCTGTCATTTGTCCTCACTGCAATACCTGCACCTAAGATGCCCAGATATGAAGTCGTTGCTTGATTCTTTTGGGTTCTTAACAAATCTCCAGCACCTCAATCTCTCTCGCTGTCAGAGTTTGCACGGGCTTCCAAATTCCTTCGGGAATTTAATTCGACTTAAATATTTGAATTTGGAATATTGCTCTGATTTGACCTTGTTGGAGGAAACATTTGCAAATATCAGGACGCTTGAATATCTAAACCTTTCGGACTGCAAGAGCGTGGAAGTGTTGCCTCGCCAAGTTGCACATCAACTGTCCCTGGAAATTGTAATCCTATCAGAGACAAATTTAAAAGAATTTCCTGGGGATATTGGAAACCTAAGCAGTTTGGAATAATTTTCTTTGGGAAATGCTTTGTTGGAAATGCTAACCTGTTCTCTAGGTCCCCTGAGCAGCTTGAAAAAGTTGTGGGTTTGTGATTGCCCAAATTTGAAATCTTTGCCCCATTCGTTGGGATTGTTGACTCAGCTGTCAACATTGTGTGTTGGAGGCTGTGGAATACAGTTCTTACGATCAACAAATTCGGCCTCAGTCTTGATGGATCCGAGCCATTCGATAATATTATGGTTTCTAATGGAATTAACTTTTTAATAGCAATATATCAACATGTTTTCTTATATTATGTTTTGACTTTCTAAATGCAATATACAATTATGGTTTTCAATGAAATATATTGGTAAGGGATAGTCATGGTGGTTATTGCCTTGGTCACTAGCAAGCTTCGTATATGCTTGGCCATCTATAGAGGTTTCTTGATTTTGGGTAATTAACTTAACCTCTTGATTTTGGGTAATTAACCTACTCTAAAATGAAATAGTTAACCTACTCAAATGAAATAAGACATTCAATGTGTTCCTTGTAATATAGATATAAACAAAACATCTAAAGAAAAGTAATTGCACAATGATCCAGTGCAAGAAAACATGGTTTTCCACAAACCAATTAAGCCTTTCAACCTTTTTGGCTTATTTGTTTATATCAAACATTTCTGCAAGGTTTCAACCAATTAGCATTTCATTGAGTATGTATTTACAAATCAATGATTTTGGGATAAAATTCCACAAAGCAATTCTATACCTGCTCTTCAAATTCCTTCAAGCTTTTGAAAATAAAACCAATGAATTATCAATATAATTTTACCATAATAAAAAACAATTAAAAAGCCTTTAGCCAACTCAAATTGCTCATTCGTTAGGCTTGAACCAACATCTCTTCTAGAAAAATTCAACAATTCTAATTTAATAATTTTATCCGCCTCTCTTTATACTTTTGAAACAATTGCTAGTTTAATAAATTAAATTCGAAATTGATTTAACCCACTGACAACCGATTCGTATTAATATAACCCAACCTGCTAACAACGCCGTCACAGTACATGACGTTCTTAAAGCATTGTTGACAATGTGTTCGTATTTAATAGAACATGCTCTGAGAATAACACGGTTACGGTACATTACGTTTTCAAGGGAGGGTAGAATTCTTCCAATAGTGTATCGCATGCATATTTGTTCGGAAATGATTTTGGTTAAATTTAGTGATTTTTTTTTTAGTAAAATGGAGAATTTTTTTGGAAATCCTAACTCTGTTTTAAAATTTTGAATGTCCATGAATTTTTAATACACTGCTGAATCTATTTTCACTAATTAATTAATTAATTAATATATATATATATATATATTAATTATATATATATATATCCAGCCGAATGATTCTTCGTATGCGTACGAATTCATTCATGAAAAAGAATGAGGGATCCTCCATATATTTAAATGTCACTATCTCAATCGTTGAAAGAGTTCGACGATATCTATGAGCAACAACAATATCGAAGGGAAAAGCAAGATGGAAATGAAATAGGAGATATGGAAGAGATTAACATATGACCTGTTAATGGAGATTCTGGCAAGACCGCCTGTGGAAAGCATTGTGAGGTTTCGCGCAGTTTGCAAAACTTGTAAGGAAATGTTTCAATCTGCTGAGTTCAGAGACTTAGTGGCCACCACAGCAGTTTCCTCTAGTCAGGCATTTCTAATTGTTCAGGGAAGGAAACAGTTAACATCCCTTGATTCATCTCGAAATGTTTCAATCTGCTGAGTTCAGAGACTTAGTGGCCACCACAGCAATTTCCTCTAGTCAGGCATTTCTAATTGTTCAGGGAAGGAAACAGTTAACATCCCTTGATTCATCTCAGCCATTGTACGTGAGAACCCTATGGATTAGTATAGAAAGCGGCTACAAATTTCGGAGTCTCTTTGGATTTTCTTCCAAGCCCTGTTGTTTTGGTGGCCTGTTGCAAGAACCTACTTTGTTGTTTGGAGTGGAAAAGAAGAATTTTATATATGCAATCCTATCACCCAAACCTGGATAGAACTTCCAGAGCGTTTTGAAGATACACCGTGGGATTTCATTAGTCTAGTTTTCGATACCCGCACAATACGTTGTATCCTCATCAATGGAAGGAATTCTACAGCAGATGTCAGGTCAGAAAGGCACTCTACTTCAAGAAAATTTATGGTGGTAGAGATGTACGATTCCAAAAGTAACAAGTGGAGTCAATCAGAAACAACTGTGGACAATCTAGTACGACCTCAAGGGGAAGGCATACATTCGAATGGGAGATATTATTGGTTGAATAATTACATGACGGGGATTATTTAACCATAGTTGCATTCGATGGGAAACAGAAACAGTGGCACGTAATCAACGGGCCAGGTAACATACTGGTTGGCATCCTCTCACGAATACGTGGTGACATTTGTTACTGGTTGTGATGGGCGTATAGTGTTAGTTTGTACGGGTTTACTTTCTTTATCGGAACTTAGTATAGATGAAACAGGAGAGAAATGGTCTCCATTTAAAACAGTGGAAGATGAGCCAGAATTGAGGAGATTGAGGTTTTGCATGGACATGGCAGTGAATCACAGTGGCTGTGCCTTATTTTTTCTACCTATGGCAAAAGTCTTCGCCGTTTGGAACGAGGAAGCAGAGATATTGCAGAAGATAGAGTTCGGACAACTAGCTGATTTTTTAGATTATTTTAATTCTCCCCGTGCCTTCCAAGTCAACAATATTTTCTGGCCCAGTATACATAGCGCTGCTTATTTCAGTCGTGTTACTTCTTTTGTCTCTTCCATTGGAAGCTCTTTCAGATATTTTTATGGGTTTGGAGACTATTGGTAGATTTTACTTGTTTTGTAAGTGCTCCAGGCCTGTGTTTGGAGGGGTTCTAGAACACTGATGAATGTGTGTTTTTGTTGAAACTTTAGTAGACTTCTGATCAAATATATCAATGTTAGTCATGGACACTGTCCTGAATCGAAACAGTTTGTCATTTCCTAGGGGAGATTGAAATCAGTTTTTCGGTGATCTCTTTAATTGGGATGTTCTTATCTCGTTTGTATCTATATAATTTTATGTGAATAAATTTTGTTTCCATTTTGATAATAGAATAACACTATCGTATGAGGTGTATGTGGACAGAATTTAACACAAGTAAAAAGTCGCCTGCTTATAGAGCTCGCTTGAAACCGTGAGACAAAGAAGATTATATGAATGTTTTGTTGGCTGTATTTGAGGCCAGGGGTAAACAAATTTAAATTTGTGGAATTTTAGGGGTTTTTCTTAAGACTGAAATTTTGGTTTCTGAAAAACCCATTGGTATTTTGTTTATGTAATCAGGATCATTTCACTGTACTTTAGGGGAATAGATACTATTTTGGGATATACTTTTATAATATGGTAGATGTTTAAAGGATCATATTCACTGTACTTTGGGGAAATAGACACTATTTCGGGATATACTTTTATAATTTGGTAGATGTTTAAAGATTGATAAGAGTTTTTAGTTTTGGTTATTGAAACTGTAAAGTTGTTTCAATTTTCAATTTACTCTTATTTTGGTTGAAGTTTCCTGTATGTAAAAATGACAGGGCATATAGTTTGTGATCATTTCAATGTTTTTCTACTTTACAAGTGAATGGAATAGACACTATTTTGGGATATACTTTCATAATTTGGATAAGAGTTTTTGGTTTTCGTTATTGAAACTGTAAAGTTGTTTCAATTCAATTTACTCTTATTTTGGTTAAAGTTTCCTGTATGTAAAAATGACAGGGCATATAGTTTGTGATCATTTCAATGCTTTTCTACTTTACAGTATAGTGAATGGAACGAGATAATGTTTCTATATAAATTATTCAAAATCATATTACAGTTTTTTTTTTGACATATGGTGATTCTTTAATAGAAGGTAATTAATTTTTAGTTTTTAGTTTTAGTTTAGTACTCAAATTTTTTTGAATCTATATTAATTTAACTAGCTTTGCTACCTTTATTTTAATTTTCCTAAATATCATAAATTGATTGATTTATTCTGAGAAATAGATTTAGTTTTATATTTTTAAAATTTAAAATATCAAATTTATTATTAATTCAATTATATATCATTTGATATAAATATAGTGAATATGCTTGTTTGATTTATTTTGAAAAATAGACTTAGTTTTATATTTTTAAAATTTAAAATTTAAAATTTATTATTAATTTAATTATATATCATTTGATATAAATATAGGGAATATGCCATTTATTTTTAGCTGCATTTAAAAACTAATGAGTCTTTTTAAGTATAATTTTTTTATTAAATTGTAATGTATCGTTAAAAATAATTTCTAGCTCACTTTAGTTGATGCATTAATGTGGATAATGTAAGTTACATTTTTTGGATGAGGAACTAAATTATGCATCAACGAGTACTTCCACTTGAAATTTGAGTTAAGTAGAAAACTTTCATTTGAAATTTGATTAAAACCATAGAGAAACAAGTGGAAAATATGAGTTGAGAAACTAGTTTGTTTGTCTGTTTATTTTTGTTTTTTGTTTAATTAATTGTAATTTTATGATGTGATTTAATCTTTCTTTATTATTTTCACTACTATTTTATAATTATGTTAGAAGACCCATTTTAAGCCTCAAAATTTCTCTAAAGACTAGTCGACGAATTCATAGTTCGATTAATTTTTTGCAAAGGGGTAACGTCCCATAGACCATCAAACAATTGTCGGGTGCAAAAAAGGAAAGAAAGACGTACTTTGCAAGTTTTTGATTTCAGAATCAAATGACACCTCTTTTAAATTTAGAATTCATCCATTAATTCCGCTGGAATGTGGTAGGAAAAACCTCCTATCACACTCATCGCGAGACAATAAGAGTATGCAAACAGAGCCTGCAAATGGTAATCGAGACAGAGACAAAGAAGGGTAGTCGAGACAAAGACACGGAAGGTGGGTAGGCAGAGATGGAGAGGGACAAAATCGGTCGGAGTAGTCTCGTTGGCGTGAAACTTAAATGGTAAATTTTCGACTCATTAGTCTACCCTAGTTTCTCATTAGCCTTCAACGATGGGCCTTTGTTTCAAAGAATGCTCTAATGAATAGGCACAATAAAAGACATAACACGAATATGTTAAAAATTAATGCTGACTGGAACAAAATTTTCGTGGATAAATGTATACATGATTGGAGGATGGAGGATGGGTTACAAAGAATTTTGTACCCTTCGTTTCTATATTATGTGGGACATTTGGAGATGCACTAATGCTTGATTTTTTATAATTGTCCTTTGGACATTGAGTGGACCAAATTCAAAATATGTTCATACTTTAATGAGACTAGTCTTATGGTTAACGGAGTATCAGTGAGATGCATCAATTTGGTGTACATATGGAATAAATACCGTGTGGGATTTTTTGATAGGGCTACAAATCAGAATATATGTGGCGGTGATGTTTACATTGAATTAAAGCCTCGTTAAAAGTTTCACTTTTTCTATAAGAGAGGGGTGGGCACAAACATTAAGACAAATATTATTGCTTAATGGGGTGTATTATACTGCACCAAATGGTTTTTGATTGAGGTGATGGATGTATTTGGGGACTAATATGGTTATTCACTGGGCCGTGGGCAAGATTTCCTTTGATCCTCCTATATTCTCCCATTGGATGCAAAGGATTAGGTACATGGTTAGACTGTTTGGTGGGCTGACATTTACACATATTTATTGGGACTAGAATGGGATTTCTGACGCTTTATCAAACATAAACCATAGATATCATATGGGCAAGATTATCTGTTGTGGCTACATCAATCACTGCTATCTTAGAACCAAGAAAATCCAGTGTGATATAGCATAAGATCATTTTGGCAATTTCTATTCCACTTCTGACATCATTAATATGTAGTGGATGTAACTAAATATGTTTTAATGCTTTGAATACATTTATGATAGGTGATATGTGAGATACATAGATTATCTTATATATTTTTGGTATTTCTAGTCCATATGTTCAATATAGTATGCAAACACTGTGATATGTAAACAATCTTAAATATAATAGAAAATATGTTATTTTTTTTTTTTTTTTTAAACTTCTTGAAACGCTCTATCCTTGATGTAATTAAAATAATAGTGTAGTTGTAATTCATGTTGGTTCAGGTGCAAAACAATTAATTAAACACACAGTAATGATCAAGCACATAAACACAAGAATTAACGTGGTTCACCCAACCAATCTGGGCTACGTCCACCAAACATAGGCATCAGGAATATATTAATCAAATTGGAGATTACATCATGAAATCCTCACACTCTCATAGCAACCATCCGAATGACTGCCTGTTAAATAGCATAGAGAATCTAACAGCCTCATAACTCCCTCACATCAAATATAGGAGGCATTAACTCCCTCCCAACAACCTGGAGCTAATCTAGGAACTGAATCCCTATTGTTGTCATCCTTCAGAGATTTTTGCCTATTTGACTACAACAGAAAATCTCAACAATCTCCACCTTGACAACAATTCGCCTGATGCCCTGTTATTATTATTTTATCTTTTCTGCAAGCCAAGAGAAGCCATACACCAGCGTAGCTTCTCCAACAAAACTGGTTTCGTGAACATGTCTGCACAGTTCTCCTTTGTATGCACCTTTTCAAGAGAGACTCCCCTTTCAGTGATAACCTGTCTTACAAAATGATATTTGATTGGAATATGCTTTGACTTACTATGATAGGCCGGATTCTTAGCCAAATGTATTGCACTTTGACTATCACAAAGTAACCTGATGTTATCATGTAACCTACCAAACTCACCAAGCAAACCTTTCAACCAAACTGCCTCTTTGCAAGCATGAGAAGCAGCAATGTATTCTGCTTCAGTAGTAGACAAAGCAACAATGTTCTGTAGCTTTGACATCCAGCTAATAGCTCCACCTGCAAGAGTAAAGACGTACCCTGAAGTTGACCTTCTCTTATCCAAGTCACCTGCAAAATCGGAATCAACATATCCGCAAACAAATTCACTACTCTTATTGTAAGAAATACAATAACTACTTATGCCTCTCAAGTACCGAAGCACCCATTTCACTGCTGACCAGTGCTCTTTACCCGGATTTTCCATGTACCTGCTCACAACCCCAACTGCATGAGAAATATCTGGTCGCGTACACACCATCGCATACATCAAACATCCTACTACATTGGCATAAGGAATTCGAGACATATAATCCTTTTCTTCATCTGTATTAGGACATAAACTCGAAGAAAGCTTAAAATGGGAAGCTAAAGGGATCGACACAGGCTTCACATTGTTCATACCAAACCTCAAAAGTATTTTCTCAACATACTTCTGTTGTGATAGCCACAGCTTACCATTGCCCCTGTCTCTGAAAATCTCCATGCCCAAAATCTGTCTTGCGGCTCCTAGATCTTTCATATCAAACGTCCTTGCCATCTGAGTCTTCAACCTGTTGATTTCTTCAATGCTTTTGCTTGATAAAAGAATATCATCAACATACAACACTAAGATAATGAACATGCCATTATTTAACTGTTTGAAATAAACACAATGATCATATTCACTTCTAACATATTTCTGACTCAACATGAAAGAATCAAACTTCTTATACCACTGCCGAGGCGACTGCTTCAGGCCATATAATGACTTCTTGAGCCTGCAGACAAATTTCGCATTGCGATGCTGAACAAACCCTTCCGATTGTTCCATATATATTTCCTCATCTAAATCACCATGTAGAAATGCAGTCTTAACATCTAACTGTTGCAACTCCAAATCAAACAAAGCCACTAATGCTAACACAATTCTAATTGAAACAATTTTAACCACTGGTGAAAATATCTCATGAAAGTCTATGCCAGCTTTCTGAGAAAACCCTTTTGCAACCAGCCGAGCTTTGTACCTGTCTTCCGTATCATTCACACCCCGTTTCAGCTTGAAGACCCACTTACATCCCACAATTTTCCTGCCTTTGGGAAGTTCAACCAGATCCCACGTGCCATTCTTACCTAAGGCCATCATTTCTTCCTTCATGGCTGCTTTCCATTTGTCACTATTTGAACCTTCTACAGCTTCCTGATAACACAAAGGTTCATCATCATTAGCGATCAAAGAAACTGAATCATCATACCTTCTCGGACGGCGTTTGATCCTTGTAGATCTCCTTAAGAATGTTTCTGGTGCTTCCACAACTGGCTGTCTATCAACTGAAGGAACTTCTTCATGATCGCCATCTGAGACCTGTTCATGTCCTCCATCTGAACCCTGTTCATAATCTGATTCTGAAACCTGTTCATGACTAGAATCTGAACTATGGTCGTTATGACTATCATTAGAAATGTTGTCAAACTGAATATGCTGGAAATCAGATACATCATCCTGTTTCAATTTTCTATCTACATCTAAATGTACAAGAGAGGATTCATTAAACCTTACATCTCTGTTGATGATGATTTTGCGGGTAGTAGGATCCCACAATCTATATCCCTTCGTTCCATCACCATACCCAACAAAGATATACCTTTTAGACTTTGGATCTAATTTAGTTCGCTGATGTTTAGGCACTAGAGCATATGCATCGCAACCAAACACTCTGAGTTTAGAATAGTCACAAGGGTGTCCTGTCCATACCTCTTGCGGAACCTTGCAGTCTATTGCCGTTGATGGAGATCGATTTATCACATAACAAGCGGTTGCCACTGCTTCCGTCCACAACTCCTTCGGCAACCCGGCGTTACTCATCTTACACCTTGCTCTCTCTAGAAGAGTCCTGTTCATGCGTTCAGCAACTCCATTCTGCTGAGGAGTATAAACCGTGGTCTTATGTCTCTCGATCCCTGCATCCTTGCAATAGCTGTCAAACTCCTTGGAGGAAAAATCACCACCATTGTCAGTTCTTAAACATTTTATTGTTCTACCAGTGCTGTTTTCTACCAATGCTCTAAACTGCTGGAAAACTGTAAAACCATCAGACTTCTTTTTCAACATGAAGACCCAAACTTTCCGAGAAAAGTCATCAATGAATGATACAAAATAAGATGAACCACCATATGAAGCTGTAGGAGCTGGACCCCACACATCTGAATGGATATAATCAAGTATGCCTTTATTGCTCTGATACCAATTGTTGGTTCAGGTGAAAAACAATTAATTAAACACACAGTAATGATCAAGCACATAAACACAAGAATTAACATGGTTCACCCAACCAATCTGGGCTACGTCCACCAAACATAGGCATCAGGAATATATTAATCAAATTGGAGATTACATCATGAAATCCTCACACTCTCATAGCAACCATCCGAATGACTGCTTGTTAAATAGCATAGAGAATCTAACAGCCTCATAACTCCCTCACATCAAATATAGGAGGCATTAACTCCCTCCCAACAACCTGGAGCTAATCTAGGAACTGAATCCCTATTGTTGTCATCCTTCAGAGATTTTTGCCTATTTGAGTACAACAGAAAATCTCAACAATTCATGACCAAATTGTAGAGGGTAATCATATTTTCAAAATACGAAATATAATATAACAGTAATTGGAACGGAACCAGTGGGCTTTATCTCCATGAGCTTTTTTAAAAATCTTTTATACACAATTTTCCTTTAACAATTCCATGTTTTAGATACAAGATGCATGCTTTTTCTTTTTTTGGAAAGACGTGGCTGTGTTTAGTCATGGGTTGATACAAGCTATTTATCTAATATTAGTAATTTATATACTAAACTTGAGATGGATATGGGCTAATGTAATAGATCTGTTTGATTAGCTTTACAATCATCAATGGCTAATAAATGCATGGTGTTATTCGCTATTTATCAAATATGTGTAATTTGAATATACAAATATATACTTAAAGACGGATATAGGCTTAATATAATAGGCCAATAAATGCATAGTGTTATTCGCTATTTATCAAATATATGTAATTTGAATATACAAACATATACTTAAATATGGATATAGGCTTAATATAATAGATTTATTCGGTTCACTTTACAATAATTCGTGGTTAATCGAGGCATGGTGTAACGATATTTTGTTTTATAAATTTTGAAACAAGAAGACTATTTTTTTTTATATGGTAGTTTACATGAGTTTTGTTGTTGTCATCATCATGCATTGCATGATACTTACCATGTTACTTTCCTATATCATTGTTGTTTTCACTTTGCATTCTATGTTACCCTGCATCTTAAAATGTAGAGCTTGGTGGGATGAAAATGGTTTATATAAATGCTACATGATCATATATTTTTGGAATTACATGATTATATTTTTTTTGGAAATTGAAGACATTAATCTTTTATTTAGTATATGAAATGGCATTATTTACCCTTTGGCAACTTAATAAGTTACAGTATGTAATTTTCAAATATTCGTACATTTTAAATCAAAGTTCTATATGTGGCAACTTAATAAGTTGTTGAGAAAGAATGAAAAATGAAAGCATGGAGGAGAGATTGCTCTTCTCAATATTCAAAATAATTAAATAGAATACATAGAAAACATCAACAATAAATTATTGGAGTGAAACTCGACTAAACTAAAGTAAGAATCAACTCACTGTGACACCTAGTAGACAATAGAAATAAATGTGATGACAACTAGCAGACAGTGAGATTAATATCTCAACATCCCCTCCTAATCTCAATTGTTACAAGTAGAGGCACTTACAATGCCTAATTGATCTCTTTGAAATTCAAATACATTTTTTCTCAATGGCTTTGTGAAAATATTTGCAAGTTGATCTTTGGAACCACAAAAAGAAATTACTATGTGCCCATAATTGGCAAGTTCACGGACAAAATGAAAATGTGTCAATATGCTTGCTATTTTTATGAAAGGCATGAATTTTTAATAAAGAAATCGTTGAACGGTTATCAAATTTAATAGGATTTGGCTCCTTTTGAACATTTGATAGATCTTTCAATAATCTTCTCAACCGCGATGCTTGAAAAACTGCTGAATTTGCAGCTACATACTCTACCTCTGCAGAAGACATTGAAACAAATGGTTGTTTCTTGGATGCCCATGAAATCATATTGGTTTCAAGGTGAAAAACATACTTTGATGTGCTTTTGTGATCATCTATACATTCGGCATAATAGTTGTCTGTATAACCTGAAAGTGAACTGTTTTCAGAATGTGTGTAGAATAAATCATAGTCTATGGTCCGTGCAATATATCTTAATATCCTTTTTGCAAACTTCCATTGAGAAATCTTAGGTGAATGCATAAATCTGGAGGAAAAACTAGTAGCGAACATGATATCAAGTCTAGTTGCAGTGAGATACAACAAACTACCAACTAAACTTTTATACAATGTGGGATAAACTTGTGGTGCTACATCTTCTTTGCTCAACTTAGTGCCTTGAGAAATCAGTGTATATGTTGGCTTGCAATTGGTCATTCTAAACTTTTGGATAATTTCAATGGCATATTTTTGTTGACCAACAAAAATTCCATTAGAAAGTTGCTGAATTTCAATGGCCAAGAAGTATTTCATGACCTGTAGATTAGTGATATCAAACTTTGTTTGCATTGCTACTTTGAAGTCTTCTAACATCATATTGCCTATATAAAGAAGATCATCTACATAAAGGCATACAATAATAATTTTACCTTCATGAGTTTTTGTATACAAAGTTGGCTTATCGCTGATTTTGCAGAAACTACTTTTGATGCTCATGGAGCTTTCTTCAAACCATACAAAGCGTTCTTCAATCTGTATACCTTGTGCTCCTGTCCTGGAACTTCAAAACCAAGAGGTTGCTCTACATAAATTTCTTTTTGTAATATACCATTTAAGAAAGCTTAAATACATCAAGTTGATAGACTTTCCATTTGTGTTGAGTTGTTGTAGACAAAATAGTTCTAACAATGTCCAACCTTGCTACTGGAGCAAATGTTTCACCACAGTCAACACCAAACTGTTGTAAGAATCCTTTGGCAACAAGTGTTGCTTTTATGTTTCTCAATTTCTCCTTTTTCATTCAGCTTAGTATTGTATACCCATTTTACACAGATCTTGGTTTTGTCTCTTGGGAGATTAGCTAATTCCTAGTCAGGTTCTTCTTTATGGCATCAATTTCTTGGTTCATTGCATCAACCCAATGTTTTTCTTTAACTGCTTCTTCAAAATGGGTTGGTTGAGATGAAAGAAAGACAAACATATTTTGTTGATCAAACACATGCTTATGGTCATATATTTCTCTTATGCTTTGTGTTTTCAGATTGTCTTCTGAAGATGTTGAATAACTTATGGATTCACTTCTTGAAGACGTACCGTTTTCAAAGTGCTATGGCTCTTCTTGAACCTGCAATCTTGGTGGTTGTGGTAGATAAAAAATTTGATTTGAAGCTTCATCAATATGATCATACCAAGATTTATTTTAAAAAATTAACATCAATGCTTAAAAAAAACTTCTTGGTCACTCGATTGTAAACTATATAGGCCTTTGAATGCTCTCTATAGCCTACGAAAATATACCTTTCACTCCTATCATCAAGCTTCTTTCTTAGCTTCTCAACAACATGTGCAAATGTTACTGATCCGAAAATTCTAAAGTGAGATACATTTACCCTTTTACCATCCCATGCTTCTTGAGGTACTGTATCTTGGAGACTGGTTGTTGGAGATCTGTTGAGAACATACACTGTTGTAGAAACTGCTTTAGCCCAAAATCATTTGATAATTTCTTCTCATGAAGCATACATCCGGTCATGTTCATGTTTCATTGATTTTTCCTTTCTGCTACTCCATTATGTTGTGGAGTATATCTTGTTGCAGTATTCATTATGATTCCTTTTTGTTGACAAAAAGCTTTGAATTCATCGGATTTGTACTCTCCTCTTATGTCTGATCTGAAGACTTTTAAAGACTTTCCACTCTGTTTTTATGCTTCTTCTTTGAATTCTTTGAACCTGAGAATGTATCTATTTTTTTTTTTAGTAAAAACACCCTACTATAATCATCAATGAAAGTTGTAAATTAAAGACTACCACCAATGGACAGTGTCTGCATTGGGCCACATATATTTGTATGGACTAGCTCTAAAGGCTCTTTTTCTCTAGAAGAAGATGTGGGAAAGATATCTCTTTTATGCTTGGATAGAACACAAATTTCACAATTACAATATTTTTTATTCATAACAGGGAGACCAATGACCATTGAATGTTTCTGAGGAAGACTTAGACTCTTGAATGGGATGTGGCCATACCTAGAATGCCATAACTGAGACTCATCTATTCTTGACACATTGTGGGCAAAAGATTGAGATATTTTGACTTCTAAGAGTCAATGGAAACATCATATTCTTAGTTTCTTCAACATTTTCTATTAGTCTTCTATTAGGAGAGTTTTCATATATATAAGATGTGTTCCCTTGGAATATTACATCATAACCATGTTCCATCAATTGTCCTACACTAATGAGGTTTTGCTTCAGATGTGGAACATAATAAACATTAGGAATGCATTTTTGTTGATTTTATTTGGTAAGAATTGGGACAATAGCTTTCCCTTAATCTTTAGTACATGAACAATCTCCAAGAGTAATTCTTGATGTTATCGAAGCATCAAGATAAGAAAATAGATTTTTGTTACTTATCGTATGATTGTTGCAACCACTATCCAATAACCAAAGGTCCTCACTGTGTGTGCCTTCAGAACGATGACAAGAAAGAAATATTGTTTCATAGGGTTCTCCTTCATTGTTGGAGAGATGGACATTACCTCTTTGCTCATCTGATTGTTTATTTCTGCATTCATGCTCATAATGCTCCAATTTCTTATAGTAATAGCTTTGAACATTAGATTTTCTTCATGTTCCACTTCTCTGTGTTTGGTTATGGGGAGGTCTCCATTGCTCTAATGTATGAGGATGTTCTAATTTTCCTCTATTTCGGCCTCTGCCTTGCTTGCTTCCGTCTCTATATCCTCTGTCTTTGCCTCTGCCAAGAGAGAGATGCGCTTTGAAAGCTTGTTCCATGTAATCTTCTGCCAAGTTGAGTCTTGTCTCATGTACCAGAAGTGATAGAGTTAATTGTTCTACGAAGAAAGTTGTAAAATCTTTGGATTCGAGAATGGCTGTTACAATCATGTCATATTTCTTGGGCAGGCTTCGAAGGACTTTTTCAACAATCTTCTGATCTGTAATGGTTTCACCAATGAGTTTGATCTAACTGACTATTCCTGTGACTCTAGTCATGAACTAGTCCACATTCTCTGTTTTAGTCATTTTGATAGTTTTGAACTAAGCTCTCAATGTTTGCAATTCAATAGTTTTCACTGTATCATTATCTTGATACACAACTTTCAAGATTTTTCAGACTTCTTTTACTGTGTATGCGACAGTTATCTTGTCGAAGATAGAGTCATCGACTGAGTTCTGTATCCAACATTTTGCTTTGTGCTCTTTCCTTCTCAGTTCAATAGTCGATTTTATCTGATTATTGGGGTCATGGTTGCCAATTCTTATTGGGTAAGCTTTACATAGGTGTTCTAAAGTGTATCCCAACACTCTTGGGCTTGCAGAAATGTCTTCACTTAAAGACCGAAACTCATAATTTTTGCCAAACAGAATGAGCATCTAAGGTAAAGAGCTAGAGGAAATCATTTCATAAAATATAGATATACCACATTAATTTTTTAATTCTCTTTCTAAATTTTTTTAAAAAACAATCTCTTAAAAAAAAATACAACACCTTTACAAACTTTATCTCAAATCCTTTAATTTTTTTTAACTATTTTTTTTGAAATAAAACAACCCTTTCTTTTTTTTTAACTATTTTTTTTTTTTTGAAATAAAACAACCCTTTCTTTTTATCAATTCCTTTTTTTTGGTTTTTTTAAACATTCATGTAACAAAAAAAAGTCCTTTTTTCTAAAATAATATTTTATTTAAACAAACTCTTTTTATTTTTATTTTTAATCTTAAATAAAATTATTAATTCAAAACCCTTTTATGACATAATCTAATTAGAAGGACTTTTTGTAATTGATCATAATATGGAGTATTTTAGAGATACCTCGTGAAAAAGCCTTTGTTTGACTTTTGTGAAAAGAATGTAATACATGGAGCCTTCCTTACATTGTCGTTTAGGGGAAACAAACAACCGATGGTGCCTTAAGCCTTTAAAGTAATATATATATTTTTTTAATTCGATGTGCTGCAATGCACATCACGATGATGTTTCACTGTGCTGGATCGTTTCATAATTTTTAATCGACAACGCACTGGTTACTCAGAAAATTTCTCCCGTTTTTTTCTTTCTCTTTCCGCTGAGGTAATGATCTGCTTCGTCTTTTTCGCAGAATCTGCTTCACTCAACTAGTTTCTTCAAAACAAAAGTGGTTTCTTTTCCTTCTTCATTTCTTTGGGGCTTTCTATAAAGCTTATGCTATCCCAAGCTTTGATATCATTATAAAAAATGAAAAAGTAAAGCAGAGATGGTTCTTCTTAATATTCAAAATAGTTAAATAGAATATATAGAAAACATCAATAATAAATGGTTGAAGTGAAATTCAACTACACTGAAGTAAGACTAAACTCACGATAGAAATAAATGTGATGACACCTAGCAGAGAGTGAGATTAACATCTCAACTATGTTTTTTGGCATATTTTAAGATGTTAAACATGTTTTAATATTGTCACGAGTTTTCAACTTAAACCTTTCTAAAAAAACTTTTAGTTCCAATTAGTTTCTCACAATAACAACAAAAATGTACTTTACCACTACTAAAGTCAAAACCCTTGCACGCTAGCACTCATTGCTTCATTTACTTGGTAATTATTTAAAATGAAGTTGTCTATTGATGGAGTAAATTGGCTGGAGACTGGAATTTGAATATTTTTTTTCGTGAAAAATCTGATGTTAGGAGTGTTTGAATCATATTTTTGATGGTGAAAATGGATTCAGCACCATCAAAAACCTCAAAAACACCTAAAATCTTGAAGGTTGACTACAAAAAATCCATTGTTTTCAAAGCCAATTTACTCCATTTTTAAACTAAACAATTTAAAATTATTTAACTCGCATCATTATTATTGAAATTCACCAAAATTTTGAAATGCACAGTACTAAGCAATTTAATAAATTGGATTTGGAGTCAGGTGTTAAATTTTACAGGTGCCCCTACCCATGAGTGAATTGTTTTTACGGTTTTATTTTTAAACTGCCGATCGCATGACTTTTAATATCTATTTTTAGGAGTTTTATATAGCTCCTTCAAATTATATTCACCAGCCTAGGTTGACCCTTAATATATCCAGAGTTAAGATAGATGTAAACTGGTTGGTAAATAGAAAAACTTGAAAAATTTCGAGTCTTATCAAATACGTCCAAACCTTAAACTATTGATTTCTTTAAAAATACTAATTTTACTCAATTTAATCGAACTCTTGAACTTTAAAGGTAGTAAGAAGAGAAACTCTTATAAAAGAAATTAGAGAGCAACTGACCATTTTGAAGGCTTGGGAATTAGAGTCATGAACTGCCATGAACATCATTCACATGCAAAGTCAGTGGTTAAGAACCTGGGATAGGCCAACATGCATCCATAGCAATAAATTTTCTCTTTTAGTTAAAACTATTTTTCCGATATATATTTGTAATGGGTCAGTTAGTTAAACAATATAGTTGTAGTATTTTTAATTGGAGGTCTTAGTTTTGTATAATCAACCCTGGACAATTTGTAATTCTTCCTAGAATGTGGAAATAACATTTTAGAATCTTGCAAATCGTTGTATGGTTTCAGCGGCATTGGGTTTTAATGAAATCCAATAACCATTACTTTGAAAAAAAATAATGGAGGCTTGGTTGTCAACTGGGCAGTGGTCAAGTGGTGAAATCACAACACTTCCAATAATGTATAGGCCTCGTTTCATTGCCACATTAATGCGAACAATAAAGCTAACTACAATCCGAAATCGAGTGAAAACCCTGTTGAAGCACTTTCAAAGGAGTTAACTGCCACTGCCACATCCAAGACCAGGTGAAAATCCTAGTGGCCTTGATGGCCCACAAATTTGGTGTATCTCAAAGGACAAGGCTAAGTGCCAGTCCCGATGAATTTGACAGAATAAAACCACTTGGTCATTGGCATTTAAACTGAAGATAAAGCCACTTTAATAATAAGGGACCATTTACTAACCAATAAAGGATTATAGAGTCTAGGTTAAGGTATCTCTATCATATTTGGCTAGTGCATCTATGCTCATTCATAGAGGCTGGGTTAAGGTATCTCTATTATATTTGACTAGTGCATCTATGCTCATTCTTTGTTTCAAAATTGTAAGACAAATGTGCATATGCATATATTTCAGAGATTCCCATTAAAAATAAGGCCCCTGTAGGTTAAGGGCATTTTCAAGGACTCGAAAATGAGGCTTTGGTATAAACTTAACAGACACATCAAAGTGAAACTTGTGCATGAATTTAACAGAAGCATCAAAGTGAATATTCAACAAAGAAATGCACAAGGAAAAATACAGTTCAAATTGGGGGAAGACAACAAATTCTAGTGTACCTTTGATAAAACAAGTTTCAGAGGCGCAATTTCTTCCTATATAGATCGTTTCGTTGAACCATGGCCTTGAAATACCCTTGTAAACCTAGATTTTAAAACTGAATATTCAACTAATAAACACACAAGGAAAATTACGGTTCAAATTGGGGGAAGACAACAAATTCTAGTGTACCTTTTACAAAACAGGTTCTAGGGGCGCAATTTCCTCCTGTATACATCATTTTATTGAACCATGGCCTTGAAATACCCTTGTAAACCTTGATTTTAACTTTGAAGAAGCATCATAAACAATGGACGCGGATCTGTTCAATAGCAAGTGCGCCAAATTCGAGACTTTTCCCTCGATATGGTTCTCAATTTAAGTCCGAGGCCACTTGAACAACATAAGTCAGTGTGAAATTGGATGCTGAGACCCCAAATAAAATCTCTGAAAGGCAAGGACGGGTGCCGACACCCAAAGGATCTCTTTGTTCTTGTTATTTCGCCAAGCTACAGAAGAGAGAATTATATAGATAAATATTTATAGAAGCAAAAACTGGTTTATATTATAAACTAGACAATAAATGAAGAGATGAACCAACCTGTGTAGACTAGTAATTAAGGGAAATAGAGGAGATGGTTGCAAGCTTGAGTAGTTGTGGAGTTGCTACTTCTCAGTTTTTTTCTTTGCAATATCATGTATTCTCTCTATAAAACTGAGAAAGCTCCATGCTTCAGCACTATGATGGGCATTGGGCATTGACTGCATAATTTTGCTAAATTTTCCAAGTTCCATCGCATACTATTTGAGATTATGATAAAAATGGGAAGAAATTTGTAGGAGATCGATGTCGAATGGAAAAAAAATAGAGTTGTACAAGACAAGTGAGACATCAATGCAACGATAAATTTATAAATACTTGAACTCCATAGTCAATACCTTACCAAACCAAACATTGTTGTTTCAATTAATCTGTTAAATGTTTAACTCGTGAGCTCCTTCGTTTTCATTGTGTGCTTAATGATATTAAAATCTAGATTGCTCCCAAGCAAGATGGGTATGTACTTTGGAATTTGAGTTTGGTCGCATTGATAATTAGCATAAATTCACTTTTGGACTTGAGTCTCGCTGCATTGATAATTAGCATAAATTTACATAATTGCTGGAAGCAAAAATGATAGTCACCTAGAAGTCTGACCCAGATAGAGTGTTAAGTAGGTACTTACCACTACAAATTTGGTATAAAATTTAAACACATAAATTATTAATATATATATTTATCTATGTTGCATGAGTCTTTGAGAGGTTTCCCCAAAATTTACAAAAACCGCTAATCGAAAGTGGTAATATTATATAATAAAAAATAAAAAAATATATTCTTAATTATATAATTTATATAATAATAAAAATTAATATTAAATCAAGTGAGTGTAAGGCTTGGAATATGGACAGAGGAGACGAGGGGGAGGCTCTGCAACTTGATCCAGGGTTGGCATTAGGGTTTGAAGTTGGGTAGCATGGCGAGAGGTGCAGGGGGGAGTGCTGCTCCATCCTATAGTCAAGCAGTGACAGATAGAAGCAAGGACGCTGGAAAGCAGCGTTTCAAGAAACCTTTGGAGAAGACAACAGAGGAAAGTAACACAGAAATATTGGGAAGAAATAGACCTCATGAACAGGAAGGGGATCAACAGGAAGCTAGTAAGGAGAAGGAGAAAGGGGTAGCAGTCAAAAAACCACCTCTATAAGGACATCTGGGGTATTCAAACCCAAGTCGAACATCATTCCCCAGGTGATCTTAAGTGACCCAGCGCTACAAGCGCACAAGGATCATATGGCAGAATATGTGGTTATATGCAAATTCATGGGGTTATGGTCGACAGAGAGGGTGTTGCGCGTATGGATAAGGAGCCACTGGAAACCAAAGGGAGAAATAAACCTTCATCTGGGATCTAAGGGCTTCTTCATAGCAGTGTTCACAAGCCTAGAGGAGAAAGATAGAGTGTTCAAAGGAGGACCATACTTCCACGTGGCTGCAGGCCTCTACATGCGGCCATTGATGATGAACTTTGTCCCAGAACACGAAACATTCACATCGGTATCGATATGGATTAGACTACACTCCCTTCCTCTGGATTATTGGCTACCAGAATCTTTGAAAACAATAGGCAACAAACTGGGGCATTTCCTAAAGATCTCAGATGCGACTTTGAAAGGAAAATACACCTCGTTTGCCCGAATATGTGTGGAAATGGACTTATCTGGAGCACTTCTGAACGCGATAATTCTAGAAGTATATGATGAAGAATGGGTGCGGGCGGTGGACTATGAGCGCATCCCATTTAGGTGTTGCAAATGCCATGAACATGGGCATCCATACAGACTGCCCAACAAACAATATGGAGAGAAATGTGAAAACAATGGCAAATAAAAATCCCGAGGGTTTCACTAGGTTGGGGTCAAAAGGAAAGGCAGGAAGTAGCCACAAAAAAATATCAATGAGGAAAGACAACCGCAATAGCTTTAAGATCCTAGAAGAATAAGATGGAGATAAAGAAACAAACCAGGAAACAGAGAATATTATCATTGAGAAGGAAAGGGATGATAGCATGGAAGATATCATAGAAAACAACCAGCAAAAGGAGGATCTGCCAAGAATTATGGAGATAAGTAGGGACCATGAGATGACTCCAAGTGAGGCATGAATGTAGGACCATGAACTGTAGGAGATTTTAGAAAGGGAAAATCTAGATCTAGAGAAATTTCTGGAACAAGGGACGACCAAAGGAGTGGACTCCCTGCCAAAAGAGGAATATGATAGGGTTCAACAACTCTTCCTATGGAGATCACAACCAAAGGGCTCTGGAGTCAAAAGAAATCATGAAAGCTAGGAGCATAGAGGGGTCAAAATGATGGAGGAGATACAGGCACAATCTCCAAAGAACCCAGGCAGGAAAAGAGGAAGAAAAAGACAGAAGGAGTTGCTAAACGAATGTGGGAAACTCTTGATCAACTCAGGTAAGATGAAAGATCTCACCAGTTATTCCTTTACAAACCTTTCTTAATGAAGCTCACAACTTGGAATATTAGAGGCATAGGAAATAGAAGGAAACAAAGAAATCTCAGTAATAGAATAAAAGAAGAAAAACCAGATATGGTTTTTATTCAGGAGACAAAATGTTCGATGGATAAGATTAGAGAAATTCATAATAAATGGCTAATCAAGTATGAGTATTTAGAGGTTAAAGCAAATAACTCAGCGGGGGGGATTCTTACGCTCTGGGATCCCCAGAAATTTGGAATCCTAGATGCTGAAGCATCCAGGAACTATCTTTCTTTGGTATGTCAACCTTTAGGTGATCAAAAGATATACATGATCACAATTGTCTATAGACCTCAAAAGCTAGAAGATACAATCAGGCTTCTCACCTCCCTTGAGGAACTAAGAGTAAGACACCCTAGTATGCCCTGGATTTTTGTAGGATAGTTCAATATGATAAGATCTCTTACAGAGAAAAAAGGTGGTATCAGACAACTAGGTAGAGACTCCATGGCCTTCCAGAACTTCATAAGGAACATGGGGTTAGTGGACACTGAAACAATCAATGGGACCTTCACCTGGAACAACAAGAGGGGAGGGGCTTCACAAGTCACCTCTAAACTCGATAGATTTATTATTTCAGAGGACCTCTTTCTTTCAGGCCCTGCCATGTCAGCTTCTATTCTTCCCTTTGGAGGTTTGGACCATTGGCCTGTACAACTGGAAGCCACTTTTATGGGTACACCAAGAAACAAACCCTTCATATTTGAAAATGCCTGGCTCTCTCACCCTGAATTCACCAGCAATATTAACAAATGGTGGAGAGAGGATCTGAACATTCAAGGCACTAGAATGTTCTTGCTCCAACATAAAATTAAACATATCAAATCCAGGCTTAAAGATTGGAACAAAAAGGAATTTGGAAATATATTCAAAGCCAAAAGAGAATCTGAGCAGAAACTATAGGTGATCAATCAGATCAGCATCACATATGGCTTTACTGAGGAGCGGAAAACGCTAGCTCACTCTCTACAGGAAGAATGGGAAGATTGATGTTGGAAAGAGGAAATTTTCTAGAGACAGAAATCGAAGGTGCAGTGGATCAGAGAGGGAGAAAGAAACACAAAGTTATTTCATAAATCCACCATGGATCACAGGGCACACAACAAAATCACAAAGCTAAGAGATTATCAAGGGATAGAACTCGTCTATCACGAAGATATGGAATCTGTCCTTGTTCAACACTTCCTCAGTATATCAGAGGAGCCTCTGGTGGAGAGATCCAGGTTCATCAAAAATTTCACTCAGTACATCCCTCAGCTAGTTACCAGAGAGGACAACCACAATATTAACAGGCCAGTGTCGGAAGAGGAGGTTAGTGAAGTGATTAATGAAATGAAAAATGGAAAATCTCTAGGCATGGATGAATTCAATGTAGACTTCTTCAAATCCTGTTGGAAAACAATCAAACAGGATATGCTTGAGGTGGTGGAAGACTCAAGAAGATCCAAAAAGGTTCTGAAAGCTCTTAATGCTTCCTTCATAGCTTTAATCCCAAAACAGGAAAAATAAATGACTCCGGATGGCTTCAGACCCATAGCTTTATGTAATGGGGTGTACGAAATTATTTCCAAGGTGATCACCAATAAATTCAAGCCCCTCTTACCAGATCTCATCTTAGAGGAGCAAACAGGCTATGTGGAAGGAAGACAAATCCTCAATAACATCATCCAAGCTCATGAGGTGGTACACTCTCTCAAAAGCAACAAACAAGCTGGTATGATCATTCAGCTGGACCTAGCAAAAGCCTACGACAAGCTAAGTTGGTCTTATATAAGGGTAGTTCTTAAAGCATATGGCTTTGACCAAAACTGGATAAGATGGGTTATGGCACTAGTTACCACGACCAGTTTTTCCATCCTGCTCAATGGCGCTCCTTCAAGAACTTTCACACCCTCCAGAGGTCTCAGACAAGGGGATCCACTCTCACCCTTCCTCTTTGTTCTCATGATGGAAGGGCTAGGTAGAGTGATTAAAATAGCACATGATAACGGAAGAATTGAGGGTATCAAACTCACCTTGGATGGAGAAGCAAATGCTCATCAACAATTTGTGGATGACACAATGTTGCAAGGCATACCCATAGTCAGGGAAGCCAGAGAGATCAAACAAATCTTAAATGACTTTGCTATGGCAGTGGGCACAGAGGTAAGTCTCAAAAAATCAAAAGTTTTTTTCTTTAACATTGACATTGCCATTCAGAGAAACATCACCAGGATTCTTGGGTTTCAAAGGGACCGGTTACCTTCTAAGTATCTGGGCATACCTCTCACAGATAAGCCTCTAAGCAAGGGAGTATGGGAGCCAATAATAAATAAACTTCAGGACAAGATCAGAAAATGGACATGTAGGTATTTAAATTTGGCAGGGCACCTTGTGCTCACACAGGTTGTCTTACAGGAAATTTCCATTTTCATGTTCTCAACTCTTCCTGTTCCTAAAGGAGTTCAACAACAGATCAGGAGCATACCAAGGGATTTTCTATGGGGTAGAGGAGAAGACAAAAAGAAATGTGCTCTAGTGTCCTGGGACAAGATCTGCAAACCCAAGAGCCATGGTGGTTTGGGGCTTCATGACCATGAAACTCTCAGCAGAGTTTCGGGAGCTAAACTCTGGTGGAGGTGGATCAAGGAATTGGAAACCCCCTGGGCCAATATTTGGAAACAGAAATATGCCAAGAATTAGCAGGAGAAGGATCACATTCGAATGTCAGGGCATATTAAGGTCTCCCATTATTGGAACCTTTCATGGGAAAATAAAGGTGTTGTTCAACAACATAGTTTCTAGGAGATCCGAGATGGGAACCTGGTTCAATTTTGGGGGGATAACTGGCAACAGGAACCCAACGTGTACAAGGATGAATTAGCAGCTCTCAAGCAAGATACCGATAATAAAGGTATACTCATGGTAAATGACTTCTGAGACTAGGTAAGGAACATTGGAAAATGGAGAATTTGGAAGGATCTAGGCCACAGTGAAGAGAGCCCTCTAAAGGCCCAGACAGACTCTCTTACTCAGGAGCTAGAACATAGGAGGATTTTGGTATCCTCCTTGCCTGACCAACTAAGATGGGGAAGGAACAACAAAGGAAACTTCAACCTCAAAGAGGCTAAACATGTAATAATAGGGTTTAGCTACCAAAATCTTGACCAAGTATGGAAGAATCTTTGGCAAAACACCCACTGGATGAAAATAAAGTTATTCATTTGGCTAGTTCATCAAAGGAAAATTTTAACTTGGGAGAATCTCCTTAAAAAAGGCTTCAATGGCCCATCCAAATGTTACCTATGTGGCTTACAAGAGGAGACAATAGATCACCTTCTCAACCTCTGCCCTTTCACCTCTACCGTGTGGGAATGGGTGGCTTTCAATCTTCAGGCACACTGATAGGGATGGACTCAGTATCTTCAACACTTTGAAGAATTGAAGGAAAAACTTCTCAGGGAATGAAATCATAAATAAACCCTGGACTCTAGTTCTAGGCTTTGTTATCTGGGATGTTTGGAAAGAACGTAATAGTAGGATCTTCAAGAACAAAGCAAGCAAGCCCCAACACATAATTGATCAAATTTTAAGGCACCTCAAAGACACAGTCAGAAGGTTGTTTGTGGAAACTTCCCAAGGACCCTCCTCTGCCCCAAGATGCGTGTATACTACTACATTTGGGTCTCCAGTCCATTGGTCCACAAGGCATAATTAAGGGTGTGAGCCAAATAAATGCAGATATAAATATTTGGAAGCCTCCTCCACATGGTTTCCTAAAAGTCAATATAAATGGAGCGTATAAGGGCGACCCGGGGTTAGTTGGTTTTGGGGGTGTTATAAGAGATGAATAGGGTTGAATAAAGGAGATCTTTCATGGCCACTTGGGAAAGGCCACTAATAACATGGCGAAACTCATGGCCTTAGAGCAATGCCTGGAAATCTTGGTGGACTCAAATTCACACAATGTCATCATTGAAGCAAATTTGGAATTGATTATTAGAGCGGACAAGAAAATGTGCAATCGTACAACACCAGATAAAGTGTCGAAACATTGGAGGCTATCATAGGTCTTTCTCTGTATTTATACCCACCTGCAAACCTTAAAAATTGTACACTTTTTCCATGTGAAAAGAAAAGCTAATATGTTAGCTGATCATCTAGCGAATGAAGGAGTGATTAGTAAGGAAAGGGACACTCGGCACATTTGGGAGATGATACCCCCAGGAAAACTGTTAGAGGATTGCCTCTGTCAGGCTGCCAAAGATAGGGATTGTTGGATCGACAGGCTGGATCGATGAGGCTCAGGAGACAGGTGAGAGTACATGGATGCTTAAACTGTTTGCTTGTTGATTAGTAGCAGTCCAAAGATTGTATGGGCATTAGTATTCCAACGGATTTGAGCGGATGGTTGAGATCAGTAGAGGAAGACCAAGGACGCAGTGGCGTGGAGATTGATTTTGGATCCATAGATCTCGGTGGAATCAGATCTATGGTGTTTGGGAGAGGGAGTTACCACACATTTAACGAGAAGAAGTGGGTTGTAGAAACCTACAAGTGGATTTCGAGCAGAGGAAAGGCCGTAAGAAGTAATTCCCCATTGGCTCCGATTCCATTCACACAGTGACACGTAACAGCGAGATGAGAGAGGGAAACCGCTTTTCGGGCGGATTTGGAGTGTGCAAGTTAACTGGACGAAATAGGTGTGAGCCGTTAGATCTGGTGGAGCGATATCAACGATTGACAGACGAGGAGCTTGTTTCGAAGTCGGGAAGTGTTGTGACCATTGGATCTTGAATAGATCAACGGTGTAGAAGTGCCGACGATTCTTGTGAAGGGTGGATTTCAAACTTTTATAAATCTTGGTTTGAGTTACTGTCGGGTCCGGAGTAGTAGAAACGGGTTGGGAAACCCACAAGTGGATTTCGGGCGGAGAAAAAGTCGTAAATGGTATTTCCCATTTGGCTCCGATTCCACTCACTCAGTGACACGTTTCAGCGAGGTAAGAGAAGGAAACCGCTTTTCGGGCAGATTTGAAGTGCGCAAGTTAACCGGCCAAAATACGTGTGAGCCATTAGATCTGGTGGAGCGAGATCAATGGTTGACAGACGAGGAGCATGTTTCGAAGTCGGGAAGTGTTGTGACCGTTGGATCTTGGATAGATCAACGGTGAAGAAGTGTCATCGGTTCTTTTGAGGGGCAGATTTCAAAGTTTTTAAACTGTGGTTTGGGTTACCGTCAGGTCTAGATTAGTGGAAGTTTAGCAGAACTCTGCGACTTTTGGAGGGGTTTGTCTACTTAGCGGAAGCTCTAAAGTTGTCAGTGGATGACAGAGAGTCCTTGGGAGTTTAACACTCCTTCCTGTTTTCAAGTTTTTGGAAATCCGTGAGAATTGGTTTGATCCTGGCTTTGTTTTTCCTGTTGATGGCATTACCACAACAGGCTGGTTCTTGTTTGGGTCTTTGCACTTGCAAAGAAGTGTAAAATATGTAATGTACTTGTATGGTTAATAGAAGGTTCCATTCTTACTTGACCAAAAAAAAAATTAATATTAAATAAAAATATTCAAATATTAAAATCAATTTAAATATATAACCTCTCTTATATATAAATATATTCTCTGGGTGTCCTCTCCCTGAGTCTTTCTCTTTTATATATATAAAATATAAAATGTCAAGTTCATTATGAGTACAATCTGCGTTAAAAATACAAACGAACAATTTTACCTATGTTTCTCTAGTTATTCTTAAGAGAAAAAGTAAAGCAACTCTAATGGTTAAGCATTGACTGCCCCATACAATATGCACACAATCTTATGTGATATATATACATAAATAAAAAAATAAATACTCATGAGAATGACCCAGATATTGCCCTTAAATTGAGGTGTCACATTCTTCCTTAACTTATCAAGAGATTGCTCTACTTTCTCAATTAAAGATATGGGTGTTAAGGATGTCTTTGGCCTTTCTTCATGGGGATGTTTCAACAAAGGCTCATGTTTTGCGGGAAGTTCAACATATTTGTCAGGATTTGTATTCTCCAACCCCACTGAACGTCGGAACAACAAAAATAACAGTGAACTTTCCCAAGCTCTCATTGTAGCTCCCATTGAAAAGGGAACATTCCCATAAAGTTCCAAAGCTTCCTGGAACGCGGGAATCAATGGAATAAGTTTCCCACCTCTAAATAACGGTTTCGGTATAACAAAAATATTTATATATATAAAATAAAAACAAAAAATCATTTTATTACATGCCCATCATTATGATGGTTTAAGAAATGATTCACTAGTTCATAATAACGAATATATTTTGAAATAGCCTGTATTTGACGGCTAGAAAAGGTCAAACCCTGCATACGCGCGTCAATTTTAACTCTGTTTATAATTGATTGTTGCGTTCGTATTAATACAACCCAACCTGCTACCAAAGAATTCATATTTAATACAAGCTGAAGTATAAGACGTCTTTTAACGCATTGTTGACATGTTTGTATTCAATACAACCTCACGTCATAATAACGCTATAACAATACAGTACGTTTTCAAGCGAGAGTTTGCAATAGGTTTTTAGCCTATTGAGGGTAGAACTAGCAATTGTCCCAAAAGGTACAAAGAGAGGCCGATAGGATTATTAAATTGGAATTGTTGAATTTTTTTAGAAGAGTTAATTGGTTTGTGGAAAACCTTGTTTTCTTGGACTGGATCATTGTACAATTACTTTTCTTTAGATGTTTTGTTTATATCTATATTACAAGGAACACATTGAATGTCTTATTTCATTTTAGAGTAAGTTAATTACCCAAAATCAGGAGGTTAAGTTAATTACCCAAAAGAAAGAAACCTCTACAGATGGCCAAGCATATACAAAGCTTGCTAGTGACCAAGGCAATAACCACCATTACTATCCCCTACCAATATATTTCATTGAAAACCATAATTGTATATTGCATTTAGAAAGTCAAAACATAATATAAGAAAACATGTTGATATATTGCTATTAAAAAGTTAATTCCATTAGGAACCATGATATTATTATTATATTTTATAAAGAATAATATACGTATATAGAATGATACTACATTGAAAACCATAATTGTATATTGCGATCAGAAAGTCAAAATATAATATTCGAAACCATGCTAAATATGACATTACAAACCTTAAATGTCAAAGGGAGAACTTAGAAGTTGGAAATTAAATTACCACAGCCATTCCAAAGACCATGTCTATAGAGAACCATGGTCAATGCCAAATTAGGAGGCCGGAAGGCAAAAAAAAAAATAAGAAAATACCAAATCGTTTCTAACATTACATGTAGCAAGAACAAAATAAGCACTTCTTCCCCATGGATGCCTTCCTAATTGTGATCTCACGCTTGCCTGAAGACGACCATCTAAACATGAACATGCACGCTTGCCTGAAGACAACCATGCCTAAAGACGACCATCTAAACATGAACACGATCATGTTGGAGACTGGTTCATAGCACATGCTATTGTGTTAATAATATTTGACTAAATTAAATGTCGCACAACAAGAATCAATCATTATCTGCATGCATAATGAAACACCATGGCAAATTCTGTTCACTCTTTGCGAGTTAATCACAGGAGGTACCGCGAACTTTGACCTTGGGTCTTCTTTGTGGGGTCGCGTGTCAGTTCACTCTTTGCAAGTTAATCACGGGATGTATTGCGGATTTTGACCTTGGGTCTTCTTGTTTTCGGGGGGATGATTTGATCGTTAGCTTGTCCTTTAGTTGGTTTGGTGGGTCTCATCCTTGTTAGTTCGATCTCGTTGGTTTCGTAGGCCTTAAGTTTTTCAGGCCTTTTGTACTTATTGTAACTATACTTTTGGGTTATTGAAATAGAAGGAAAGTCTCTTGCTTTAGCAAAAAAAGAAACACCATGGCAAATTATCCAGTGCGGTAAAAAAAGAACAACATGCAGTTTAAAAAAAAATGTTTTATATTGTCTGCATACAAGAAATGATCCAATGGGTGCAGCAAGACCTCTACAAAAACTTTAAACAGAAAACTTGGGCCGACTAGCATGTGGTTGCGTAAAGCAGCGCTTCCTCGAATGGCTATCCCTAAAGGCCACACCACTTCCTATACAATTGAATTAGAATATAGCTGAGAAAAAAAAAGGCATCATTATGCTAGTAATAAAGGCAAAATAAATCCAAGTACCACAAATATAATATTAAGTATGATTTCAACACATGAGCATACTTGTAAATCCAAGTATCTAGAAAGGAGCAATTGGCATAAACCAACAACTTTGGCAGCTTTTTCCATATCAGATGGAAGAACAGCCCCTCGAGCCTCTGCCTTTTCAAATACTTCCTCTGCATTTAAAATGGGTCCAAATTCATATTCACCATCGTTCCAACCTTGATCACCCTCATTGTCCCTACCACCACCTTTTCCTCCTTCTCCTCCTCTAAAGTTTCCATTGTCATTCCCTCCAAAGCATCCTCCGTCACCACCATTATTAGCATTTGAACCATCTTCTTTAATATCCGCACTATTTCCTATTCTTGACTAAGATAGGCTTAGATCTCCACCAACCATTTTCAAAGGACCAGTGACAACTTCAGGATCTTTAACTGATTCAGAATCAAAATCCATCTTGCATTTAACCCTGAAAGGCCCACCTGCCTTAAATCTTCCTATTGGAAAGTTTATAATTAACTCTATTGTATTTTTCTCTCCTCTACAACGATTAAATCTTTCGGTTCCAATGGGCCTTTCAATTCAAAATTGAGGGCATTTGAAACTCCATTTTTGCTTGAATTTCCAAATTTAGCTTGACTTGTAAAAAGTGAAAGGCCTGCAGCCTCATGCAAGTACTAAAAATACAGCCAAGCATATTTAAACTCCACAATATGAAATAACAGGGAAATGAAGAAGAGAGACAATCCACCACTCTGAATATCAAAATTTATTCCAAACTCTTAGCCTCCTCGAAGTTTATAGTTCTAGACCTTAAGCCAGGGGTGAAATTTATTTGAGCACCAACTTCAATAGCCTTGAAGTGTTTTGTTGGAGTACACGAGATTTACAAGGGCCCTATCATACAGCCAGAGACAGCTTCTCCTGAAAAGGAATACAACGAATCCGAATTTGGCCTTGTGAAATAAATGCATGAATACACCTGCAACTCGACACTCAACTTTGAGTAGAAAAATAAGGGATTTGATGTACATAAAGTCACCGACTATCTCGTGTCGACTTGAAAGCGCTGAAAACTTTTTAATAAAATGATACTATAATTTAAATGTGCAGATTAGCTGGGCTTCGCTTCCTCTCAAACAACCTGAAATTTGAGATTTTGCCTAAAATGAGACATTCAAATCCAAAATTTGAGAAATGCTCTATCAATTTAGTTCAAATACGATAATGAACGACCCATGCAGCTATAGAGATTAAAAGCACAACTTCAAGATGCACCAGATCATGACTTTGGGGGTTTGGGGATTAACATGTGCTGTGTGCCATCCTCTACCACTAACTAACTATCATTGCTCCCATCTCATGATGTGATAGGCATTATGTCTCACACCTTATGTATGAAATCACTAATCACAATGCTAATCCACTTTAAAAAAACAAATATTTTTGTGTATAATAATATTTAAAAATATTAAAAACAAAACATACTTGATTTGCGTTAGAATTCCATAAAAAACTCAAATTTATTTATTTAAAATAAATATAATATGTAACATTCATAATATATTTTTTCATAAAGTTATATTCTATATCTATGGGTGATCTAACACTTCAAAGTAGGTAAGTTATATTTGTGAAAGATTAACTTGACATTTTAATAATATTCTTGATATTCCATTTCTACGAGTTACCTAACACTTCAAAGTAGGTTCTATTTGTGGAGGGTTCACTAGGCATTTCCCTCTAATGGAAAAGATATGATAATCATTCCCTTCACATTCTATATACCCAAGTCTACATCACTATTTTTTTTATGAATTGCCACAAGATTTTCTAAAAGTACTTACAATGTTTTGATAAAGATATCCATTACTTTTCTGAACATACCTCCACATATTTAAAAAGTACTTAGGTTCATCGATAAAGATGTCATTACTTTTATAAAACTTACCACAACCTTTTTAAAAAGTACCGGTAATTTTAAACGATTTACGTGTTAAATCTTGTATATATATAATGAGTTTCTACCACATAAGATGTGCTTTCATCAAAAATGAAATTGAGCTTTGGGATTTGCATAGTGCGTTCACATGTTTTCAACCGAAATTGAGCTTTAGGATTTGCATAGTGCGTTCACATGTTTTCAATGGTTGTTACGGTAATTCAACATTGGAATGTGGAAAATGCTTTAACATGAGTGTAATGTCTTTACAAATTTGATTATATTTAAATCCCAAAATTGACTGCAGTACAAAATGGCCAATGACAAACATTTAAAGCGTGTAAATTTCAATAATAATGCAAACATGTGATCCCTTTCTTGTTGAAATGGTTTTGATTGGGTTGGCTTGATTGCTTATAGTTACGAATCTTTCTTGTCCCAAGAGGCAACTACAATCATATGCAAGAAAACAAGCAAAGATGCCGTTTCAACTTCACCACTCTTTGAGTCAACTAGTAGATGACAACTTTGCAAGCAAAACATAATATCTTATTATTCCACCATTTATGGGTACAGCAAAGCAAAAATCATCATTCCTTCCACTTGCTTATAACTAAACGGTAAACGGTAACTTGCACAGGTAACAGTCAGGGTTTTGTCACGAGATCGAAAACTAAATAGTAAATTCATCTCGTCGCGAGATCGAATCACCATTGGCACCAGTCCATGGTTTTCCAATTCAATTCAATTCAATACATTAACAACAGGAAAGAACGAAAAACACACAGATGAACCTAGAGGCTAGCCTTTGTTCTAACTGTAATTAACCATATTGCGGTGCTTACAGAAGAAGAAGAAAATTTAAAGTCCCTTTTGTTACTCTCTCGGATTCTATAGACAACAAGAAGAAAGACGCGACAGCGACAAGAATGCATGAATGATGCAGAATTATGGACATCATTCTTTCAAACAGATCAACAGAAATCTAAGAATTAATAGGAGAGAAGGTTATAAGATCTACACATGATCGATTCCCCTCGACTGTACTTTACTTTGATATGCTACAAAGACTGGAAAAAGATCGATAAAGAAGGAATTGTTGCCCTCGGAAAATTGTCATGATGTTCTTGTTTGTATTTTGTTCAGTGCGCGACGGCCATGTGTGCTGAGTAGCTGATAGTCCTCTGGTTAGGAGTAGCAAGCATGGCCGTGTGATCCATGAAGTCTTTAAGCGCTACGACGCTCTGCAGCACTGCCTTTAAATCCTCGGCCCTGGCGAATCCAATGCTGCCCTGTCGCCTAACGGCATAAACATAGAAGGTAAGTCTTCAACGCCACCGGAAACCTGGAGCATCTGCCAATGGATGCCCAGAACTTTATAATGGAAAGCTCCTTGACCAGTGCTTTATAATAGAAATAGCAAGGCTGATGCATATATGGGAAAAAGGAGTAAAAATATCGTAAGAGACAAAAAAAAAGGGAAAAAGCAGTAAAAATATTTTCCCATGCCAAAAAGGCAACTCAACTGATATTTGGAAAAAACAGTCACACTTCAAATCAACGGTTGAAAGTGTATCCTAATGTTGTTGCATAAGAAAGCCTATCGACCTAATTATTCTTCTACGCGTACAAATGAATGTGATGCTCTCCAATGTCCTATAATTCTTATATAATGACTCTTATCTTTGAAAGACAGACAATGTTCGAGGGAATGGCAAGATGGAAATGAAAGAGGAAATATAGAAGAGATTAACGCAAGACCTGTTAATTGAAATTCTGGCAAGACTGCCTATGGAAAGGTTTGTGAGGTTTCGCGCAGTTTGCAAAAGTTGGAAGGAAATGTTTCAATCCGCGGAGTTCAGAAAGTTAGTGGCCATTGGCCACCACAGCATTTTCCTCTAGTCAAACATTTCTAATTGTTCAAGCAAGGAAACAGTCAACATCTCTTACATCATCTTAGCCATTGGACGTAGAAAACCTATGGATTGGTATAGAAAGTGTACAAATTTCAAAGTTCTCTTTGGATTTTCTTCCAAGCCCTGTTGTGGTGGTGGCCGGTTGCAAAACCATACTTTGTAGTTTTTTTTTTTTTTAATTCATATGGTGAATCGATAACTGCCAGTTTTAATCTATGGGAGACCCAGGATCAATCCTTGTAGCTGCCACTATAACACCAAGAGTACATCCAATTACCTGATATACTAAGATCCTATGGTTTTAGCAAAGTGAGACTCTCGTGCCACCAAGGGAGGGGTGGGGAGTTTGCTTCTCGAGCATCCACCACAGCAGGTCAGTTTACTCAATGAGAGTCTCCCAAGCTTCGCCCAAATAGACTTACCCTCAAACCACACATCACTGTGCTTTGTTGTTGGAGTGAAAAAGATGAAATTTAGGTATGTAGGAGAGATTAAAATCAGTTTTGCAGGGATCTCATTAATTGGGATGTTATAATCTCGTTTGTATCCATTCTTTAGCGTAAACTTATTATTTTAGGTGAAGAAATTATGTTTCCATTTTGATAATGGAATAGCATTATTTAGGCATTTTGGTTGTATGTGTATTTGGACATAATTTAACATCAGGGAAGTAATAAGTTGCATCCTTATAGAGCGCGCTTGAAACCCTGAGACACAATAAGATCATATGGATGTTTTGTTGGCTGTATTTGAGGCCAGGGGCAAACAAGTTTAAATTTGTGAAATTTTAGGGGTTTTTTTAAGACTGAAATTTTGGTTTATGAAAAACCCATTGGTATCTTGTTTATGTAATTACCAGTTCACATAGCCCATATCTTGATGTTAATATCTATATCCTTCTTAGATTAGTTAGATTTTACTCCACTAACTCCACCTTCAACATTTTGGATAAATCTGTGATCGTCTATGTCTTCTGTGTATCTTTCTTTGCCAACTCCTCACCCCACCTCAAATCTGCAATTCATAAAATCTTTATTATTGCAATATAATTATACAAATTACAGGTGCTAGCTGAGAATCGTGCAATGGTCTTGTCAATTTAGTGTTTTGTCACTACAGCACATCATACTTGGTTCAATGAAACACTTACTAATTACAGACATGCACAAGAACATACAGTTAGGTAAAACTATTATCGACTATTTCAAAAAAATATCGATTTTTTCAAATTCAGTATCCAATTGGGAAAAATGATTGTAATTGCAATTATTCTTGGTTCAAAGAGAACAATCACTCATTTCAGTTTATATATATATATAACAATACTATTAATTATGGTTGAAAAAAAACAAAATATTTTCAATTAGCTCACCAACCCAAAAAATTGATGTAACAAGCTTAATATAAAAGAAAGGCACATCAGAGAGATGTCTCCTCTTTTTCTATGGCATATTGACCAAAGGGTTAATAGCTGCAATAAAACACTTCTGGCTAAAATATTTCAATTTGCTCATAATTTATTCATTGTTAAACAGGATTAAGGTCTCCAAAATATAATTTCATACTTAGGCAAGAGCACTCGTCTAAGCTTTGCTCCTGGTGGCTTCACAGCTTTCTGCTCGGCATGCTACCTAGCTAAAGAAAGTATTCCCCACGGGTTTGTTGAAACCGTAATTTCACCTGCGCGCATTTATTGCAGCGTTGTTCCAGCAAAACCGCCTATCTCATCCCGCACCGCCTTCACGCAAAACTGTATCTGTCAAAAGGGCTCCGAACACCCCGACCAAATGACACGCGTCCACTGTACGATTCTAAAACCACCAATCTCCTGGCTGGTAAACTTCGTTTGGTTCGTCCGATTAAATCAACGGACCAGGATCATTTTCAACCTGCTTGAACTTTTTGTTTTGACCGCCGGTAAAATATAAATGAGCTTAAATGTGTTCGTAGCATGGTTGGTAAATGTTTTTAATTTTTATTGTTTTTTATTATTACAGAAGCATGGGGGTAGTAAATGCATATAAATTTTTTTTCTTTTATTTTGATGGCATATGATATATATGCGTTATGTTTTATTGTGTGTTGACTTTTTGTATCGCATACGGGATGAAAAGAGAAAGGGCTCGCGGCAGTGAAGAAGAAAAACAGGGGATAATTTTGAAAAGGGAAATGTAATGTGCAGCAGCACAAAACGAATGGAGGATTTTTACTCAGCAATGTAAAAATACACAGCAGTGAAAAAGAGTAATGTAAATTTTTTTATTATTGAATATGCAATGTGAAAACCCAGCAGCTTGAATGTAATGAAAAATTTCACACAGGAGTGAATGTGAAAGATTTTTTTGGCAGTAAACCAATGTAAGAATTTCTCAGTTTACAACAGTAAATGTAAAAGTTTTTCACATAGCAGTGAATGAAAATTTTACACAGCAGTGTAAAATTATTTGTAAAAGAGGCAGAGTAATTTTTTTTGGTGAAAGTTCTTGGTGAATCCCTCTGAGAGAGAGGAAGAAATTTGTATCAGGCAGTTTATGAATTAATACAAGTTTATTTTGGTTGAGAAACTCTGCTTTGCTCAGAAATTTTATTTGGCTTCCCTGTGTTAAAGATCCTGTGGAGAAAAACAGAGCATTGTCTCTGTGTTCAGTTAATTTGTGTTTGAAATTACCAGAAATTTCCAACATGGTATCAGAGCAGATCCAGGCTCTTTGAAGGTGTCAAAGAAGCTGAAGGAAGGATTTTTTGCTGCAACAACTTCTCCAGCAAAGTGAAGTCTCAGGAAAAAGAATCCAGGTATTCCTCAAAGTCTTTTTTTTGTGTTACTGCTGAAGAAACAATCAGTATTTTAAATACACAGTCCAATATTTGAAGCATAGCTGAGAATGCAAGGAATGGCCAGCACAAGCACTAGCATGGGTATGTTTAATACCCAGCTCCCACAGTTTAATGGGAAAAACTATGACTATTGGGAAATAACTATGAGAGCCCTGTTTGCCTCACAAGATTTATGGGAATTAGTTGAGGATGGTTTTGAAGAACCAGCAGATGAAAATGAGTTTAATAGGTTAACTCAGGCATGGAAAGATTTGTTGAAGAGTAATAGGAAGAAGGATTCAAAAGCCCTCGTATTTTTGTATCAGTCAGTGCATGAGAGTGTGTTTCCAAGGATAGCAGCAGCTAAGACATCCAAAGAAGCATGGCAAACTCTCAAGACAGCCTATCAAGGCATGGAGAAAGTGAAGACAGCAAAACTACAGTTGCTGAGGAGAGATTTTGAGAATTTGTGCATTAAGGAGTCAGACAATATTGACTCATTCTTCACACATGTAATTGGTTTGGTCACACAGATAAGGACTCATGGAGAAGTTCTTGCAGAAAGGAGGATTGTGGAGAAAATATTGAGGGTCCTACCCTCAAAGTTTTATGTGATTGTTACCACCATAGAAGAGACAAAGGATCTCTCAGACGTTTCGGTTGATGAACTTCATGCATCACTGATAACACATGAGCAGAGGTTGAGTAGAAATGAAAACTCATCTCTAGAGCAAGCCTTCAAGACCCAGATGTCATTTGGAAGAGGAAAAGGTCAAGGCAGAGGAAACAAGAGAGGAAGAGGCGGAAGCCAAAATAGAGGTGGAAGAAATAGCCCAGCAAATGCTCAAGGAAGAGGTAGCTATCCAAATCAGAACCAAGGCCAAGGCAGCAGTCAACAAAGTGGACAACATCATGCTCAAGGACAAAGGTATGAAAAATCCAATGTTCAATGTTATTATTGTAAAAAATATGGGCATTATGCCAATGAATGTAGGAAGAAGAAACATGATATGAGTAATAGATCTAGTGCAAATATCACTAGAGAAAATATCAGCCAAGATAATGTGCTTTTAGCTTGTAACATGGTTGAAACAAACAACGATGATATATGGTTTCTAGATTCCGGTTGCAGTAACCATATGACAGGAAACATAGCCCTCTTTTCTACTTTAGATCAAAATGTGAAGTCACAAGTCACACTTGGGACTGATAATAAAATTTATGTTATGGAAAAACGAGAAGTAAAAATATTTACAAAGAAAGGTGAAAAGAAAACCATAGCAGATGTCTACTATGTTCCTGGAATGAGGTGTAACCTCTTGAGTATTGGACAACTTGTTCAAAAGGGGTACAATGTTTTCTTTGAGAATGATGTATGCACCATCATGGATAGAGCACCCAACGAACGATGTATTACTGAAGTGAAGATGACAGGGAACATGATGTTCCCTCTCAGAATAAGGGCAGATTTGAAAAACAAAGAAGTAATTGCAGCAGTTACCCAAGAGGCTTTCCAAAGCATACCAAAGGATGAAAATTGGTTGTGGAAGTTGAGATTTGGACATCTCAACTTTGGAGGTCTTAATTTTTTGAGTAGAAAAGGAATGGTAAGAGGATTACCATTGATAGAGAAACTGGACAACCTTTGTGAAGGTTGTATCTTGGGGAAACAACACAGAGAAAGTTTTCCATCAGGGAAAAGCATAAGGGCAAAGCAAGGCACCCTTAGAGATTGTCCACTTAGACTTATGTGGACCAATGCAAACTCCATCACTAGTAGGCAGCCAATATTTTCTAACATTAATTGATGATTTCACCAGAAAGACTTGGGTTTATTTCCTGAAGAACAAAAGTGAAGTGTTTGAAAATTTTAGAAATTTCAAAGCACTTGTGGAAAATCAAAGTGGGCTGCGCATCAAAGTTTTGAGAACTGATAGAGGAGGTGAGTATATCTCCAAGGAATTCCTACGGTTTTGTAGAGAAAATGGAATACATAAGCAATTCACAACTAGGTACACCCCGCAGCAAAATGGAGTTGCTAAAATGAAGAATAGGACCATCATGGATATGGCGAGGAGCATGTTGAAGGCAAAGCATTTTCCAAATGACTATTGGGTTGAAGCTGTACACTGTGCAGTATATATTTTGAATAGGTGTCCTACAAAAGCAGTCATGAACAAAGTGCCGGAAGAAGCATGGAGTGGGAGAAAGCAAGGAGTCACCCACATGAAAGTTTTTGGTTGTGTGGCCTATGCACACATTCCAAATCAGCTAAGGAAGAAGTTGGATAGCAAAGGGGAGAAATGTATTTTCATTGGATACAGTGAGGAATCCAAGGCTTACAGGTTGTATATCCCATCCACCAAGAAGTTTTTGGTGAGCAGAGATGTCTAGTGCATTGAGGAGGAAGCTTGGGATGGAAGCATACAGAAAACAGTGAATGTTCAAAACTGTTTGTCTCATGATAAAGATGATGAGGAGATGGCTGAAATACATCCCCAAATAGCAGCGCCAACACAAGGACAACAAGAGACACCCTTGAGGAGAAATGAAAGTGCTTCTCCAAACACACCACAAGGAGGAAATTCAAGTGCGTCTTCAAGCACTTGCACACCAAATGAAAGAGGTAAGGAATTCAGAAATTTAAGTGATATTTATGATGAAGGAATGAATTCCTTGTTTGCTTTGTATTGTCAAGTTGATGACCCTATTCATTTTGAAGATGCAATTAAAGATAAGAAATGGATAGAAGCTATGGATGAGGAGATCAATGCCATAGAAAGAAACAAGACATGGGATTTGGTTGAACTACCAAAAGGTAAAGAAGTCATTGGAGTGAAATGGGTCTACAAGACCAAGAGTAATGCTGAAGGCAAGATAGAAAGACACAAGGCAAGGCTGGTTGTCAAAAGATACAAGCAACAATATGGGAGAGATTATGAGGAAACTTTCACACCGGTTGCTAGAATGGAAACCGTGAGAGCAGTGTTGTCCATAGCAGCACAAAACAAGTGGAAAGTTTACCAAATGGACGTGAATTCAACATTCCTAAATGGAGTGTTAATGGAAGAGGTTTACATTGAACAACCTCTAGGCTATGAGAAGAAAGGCCAAGAGCACAAAGTGTGCAGATTGAAGAAAGCTTTTTATGGGATGAAGCAAGAACCAAGAGCATGGTACAGTAGGATAGATTCCTATCTACTGGAAAATGGATTTGAGAAGTGTGAGGGAGAACCCACCGTCTACATCAAAGAAAATGATGGTAAATTGCTAATTGTTGTGTTGTATGTTGATGATGTTATTTTCATAGCTAATGATGACTACCTCATTGAAAACTTCAAAAAAGTCATGAAAGAGGAATTTGAAATGACTGACATGCGTTTATTGAGATACTTCTTAGGAATAGAAGTAGATCAAAATGAAAATGGAATTTTTATCTCACAGGCAAAATATGTAAATGAAGTGTTGGAAAGATTCCATATGCAAGAGTGCAAAGCAGCAATCACTCCCACAGTAATGGGATTAAAACTCAACAAAGAGGACAACAACAAGGATTTTGATCCTAGTTTGTACAAAAGCATAGTTGGCAGCCTTATGTATTTAATTGCAACTAGGCCGGATATAATGTTTGTTGTTAGTTTAATTTCCAGATTCATGGAGAGGCCAAAGGAAGCACATTGGCAGGCAGCAAAAAGAATTCTGAGGTATGTTAAAGGTACTAAAAGGTTTGGCATTTTATATACTATCTCAGAATGTTCAGATTTAGTTGGATACACTGATAGTGATAGGGTTGGAAGTGTAGATGATCAGAAAAGCACTTCCGGTTATGTTTTTCACATGGGTTCAGGAGCCATTTCATGGGCTTCTAAGAAACAGCCTATCGTGGCGTTGTCTACAGCAGAGGCAGAATATGTGGCAGCTACAACAGCAGCATGTCAAGCAATTTGGATGAGAAGGACGTTAAGGAGCCTATGCCAAGAGCAGGCAAAAGCAACAGTGATTTTTTGTGACAATAGCTCAGCTATTGCATTATCCAAGAATTCAGTGTTTCATAAGAGAATGAAACACATTGACACAAGGTTTCATTACATCACGGAATTAGTAAGCAATGGAGAAATTGTTTTACAACATTGCAGGACTCAGGAACATGTTGTAGACATTCTGACAAAGCCATTGGACCAGAAAAGCTTTGAATTTTTGAGAAAATGTCTGGGTATGATTGATAACCCAGCAGTTGAAATTAAAGGGGAGTGTTGAAACCGTAATTTCACTTGCGCACATTTATTGCAGCGCTGTTCCAGCAAAACCACCTATCTCATCCTGCACCGCCTTCACGCAAAAGCTGTATCTGTCAGAAGGGCTCCGAACACCCCGACCAAACGACACGCTTCCACTGTACGATTCTAAAACCACCAATCTCCCGGCCGGTAAACTTCGTTTGGTTCGTGCGACTTAAGCAAGCAATATACGTCCGATTAAATCAACGAACCAGGATCATTTTCAACCTGCCTGAACTTTTTGTTTTGACCGCCGGTAAAATATAAATGAACTTAAATGTGTTCGTAGCATGGTTGGTAAACGTTTTTAATTTTTATTGTTTTTTATTATTACGGAAGTATGGGGGTAGTAAATGCATATAAGTTTTTTATTTTTATTTTGATGGCATATGATATATATGCGTTATGTTTTATTGTGTGTTGACTTTTTGTATCGCACACGGGATGAAAAGAGAAAGGGCTCACGACAGCGAAGAAGAAAAACAGGGGATAATTTTGAAAAGGGAAATGTAATGTGCAACAACACAAAACGAATGGAGGATTTTTACTCAGCAATGTAAAAATACACAACAGTGAAAAAGAGTAATGTAATATTTTTTTTGTTATTGAATATGCAATGTGAAAACCCAACAGCTTGAATGTAATGAAAAATTTCACACAGGAGTGAATGTGAAAGATTTTTTTTAGCAGTAAACCAATGTAAGAATTTCTCAGTTTACAACAGTAAATGTAAAAGTTTTTCACATATCAATGAATGAAAATTTTACACAGCAGTGTAAAATTATTTGTAAAAGAGGCAGAGTAATTTTTTTTTGGTGAAAGTTCTTGGTGAATCCCTATGAGAGAGAGGAAGAAATTTGTATCAGGAAGTTTATGAATTAATACAAGTTTATTTTGGTTGAGAAACGCTGCTTTGCTTAGAAATTTTATTTGGCTTCCCTGTGCTAAAGATCCTGTGGAGAAAAACAGAGCATTGTCTCTGTGTTCAGTTAATTTGTGTTTGAAATTACCAGAAATTTCCAACAGGGTTAAGAAAGTCAGTAACCGGAGCTAAACTTTTTGGCATTCGTGGGTGCTAGTCCCTGTAGAAGTAGAACCACAACAACCAGGAAAATTATCATAAAAATAAAAATTATCCAAAATGCTCAATAAAGAAAATAAGTTCATTATGGAAAAAGTCTATGAATAAGCAAGGTCGGCCGGTCAGAAGAAGCGCTGGACCGAGATTATAGAATGAAGTGCTAGCAAATGACCAGAATGTGTGTTAAGTAGGGGTAGCGTTACCCAAGAAGATGCATGCTAGGTAGGGATAGCGTGAGTCAAGTGGGACGTGAAATTCACCTGCAGCCATATGGAGTATAAGCAGAACAAGTCCATTTAGGATAAATTGATGGGCATACACATTGCAAGCAGCTTGCTATTTTTTTATGCTACCTGCCACCACCTGAATTCTCATACTGCCTGCCAAACCCCATCTTAAAGTTCTGGATCTTTTTTTTTTTTTTTAATTTGAAAGAAGCACTTCTCAAGCAACATGATGGTTTTTATATGCACACTCGTAATGATGGCTATGTTAGAAATCTGAACATAAGGAAAGAGATTGCACGCTCAGCGCCAAAAATACTGTCCATATATAGGAATACATAATATTTTTAGATCCGAGAATGGTGGATCAAAATTACTAAAACTAACTAGTACAACTATTGACTTATGAACTCACACAATTACAATTTACGACAACTTGGAAGTCATGGAATTATTACTTCCAATTCCTTCCCTTGATGCTTAAATGACAAAAATAGAAAGTAAACATTGCAATAGTGAATGAATCTATATGAAATTTGTGTGATATGGTCATGACCAGCACTCATTTCCACTATGAAATCTCACGGTTTCCACTCTTTTCTTCACCACACTTTCCAACTTCTCACTTGATTCATTTAAGACATAACAACTTCACACCATCATTGACATGCTTTGTATAATTCAAGTTTCCCAACCTCCCAAGCGCAACGGGTCAGTCTTGATACTTAACCATCCTAAAGAACTACCACCATCTGTTGAATATATGGCCTTCCCTATATTCACTAGTTATCTAGGATAGCATTTTGGGTACATAATGTCTTCAAGAGACATTCTACAACTTGACCTTGTATAAATAACTTGTACTGACGTTCCCGGAGCACGACGGGTCACACCAGATTGACCTTATTAAGAACTACCTATGACTAATTCTCCCTTAGCAAGACGGGCCACATTAGTCTGTTGAATAGTTAACTTGTTCTTTGTGGTTCTCGTTTGATTCTTGCACAATATAATAAAACACTTGAACATACAGGCTACTTACAACCAAAAATTTTTAAATATTCCTTTTAGAACAGTTTGAGAGGTGGTTCTTCATTAAAACCCTAAAAAAATAGACCCAAAATAAACACTAAAACACATATTTCATTAAATTTGGAAGTATTCTATTACAAGGCCTCCAACAACATTCATTTTTTTTGTAAATTTCCATATTAAATTGATTCAACATTAAAATAATTTGCAAGTAATTTCTAACCAATTATAGATCATGAATAGGTCAAACATGGGGTTGTTATGTATAATAGTATCAATACAAAATAGGAGTGTGAAATCAAACTCTTAGAAGAAATTGATTTAAGTTAAATCATATTCGTATGTCAAACATCCAATCAAGATATTATAGTTATGGATAACATGCTAGATTTATCGATGTTTAAATTTTATGTCTCGCAACTCTAACCCCGTTTCCCCCAACCTACAAGGGATTTGTTGATTGAATGATGGTGATGTGAGGATCTTCCTGTAAATGACAAGGATAGGTGTCTCTTGCATTGCATTGAAACTAGTCTATTAAAACCTTAGTAAAATGTTCTTGTGCTCAATTTCATATGGCCCCTTTGTGCATTTATGAAGCACTAATGAGGGGGTCATCATTCATCTTCATAGAATGCAGGCATATACTATAAAGGTTATACATTGTTGATCTACGTATTTCAAGAAGGTTAGGCACCATTGGTCTATCTCCACTCAAATCCAAGTACATCAAATGAGAGTTCTTAAATTGGTATTCAGGTCATTCCATTATGATGGACAGTGTCACAAAATGAAGTAAACAAGAAACTTTAGTGGTGAATTCTTGTAAGTAGTGGAGGCAAGGGTTTTCAAATATTAGCACGATTGATGGTCGTGTGGATATTGATCTCTCCTTGTAAACATTGTCAAAACCAATAATAGTCTCAATGTAAATTTAGTGTCAACCAATAGTATGGAAAACCATGATTGACCATTACTTTCACTAAGAAGAGAAAATGATAAGCATTTTTAATGGGGAAGAAATAAATGTGAAACGTAACTCATGTATTTTAGTTGAAATTTATATAAGTCCCCGTGTTCTTTAATTATTAAATACTTAATGTAAATACTTCTAAATTATCATTAAGATATTGATTTTGAAGATTAAATGTGTATTAAAAGGCATTCATCTATGACATTGGATTTTTCATGTAGCATGAATAAACCACTTAAAGCTAATTATCAATTAATCTTAAATAGTTTTGTATAAGATATATCTTTACTTGCATTAATAGATTTATTTCAAAAATAAATTACATTTTTAAACTTGTATGAATACATATAACTAAATAAAATTCAATAAATAACTTCCGAGTCTTGTTGGATTCTATGATATTATTTTAAGTATAAATAGTTTATTTAAGATTTGAAATTTACAAAATGTTAATATTGATGGTGAAAGCATTTCATATGGTGTAAAAAGTTTAAAGGCATCCATTTATGGCCCATCTATTGAATGAGCTTAAATAGTCTACTTAATGCTCATGGTGAATTGATTAATCCATGTTTTAATAGAAAATTCATTTTCTTTACATGGTTTTTATTCTAGAAATAACAATTTCACATTTGTACATTCATATTAAACCACATGATAGTTAAATAGAAATTTAATTAGTCATTAAAACTATTGAGATGAGGTGTCCCTTGCATTGCATTGAAACTAGTCTATAAAACCTTAGTAAAATGTTCTTGTGCTCAATTTCCTACGGCCCCTTTGTTAGTCATCTCATCTCATCTCATTTAATTAAATTAATCCATGATAGTATCTAATCAAACCTTGATAAGCCACTTATCAATCGTTATCCTCATACATATGTTTTTTTAAGAAATGCAAAATTATTTACAATATAATTTTATCTAAAGAATTACACATCACATTTATGCACTCATATTAGTGCATTTTATATGTAAACAATGAATAACTAACTTTGTGCCTTATTGATTTTCAATATGATATGATTGCAGTTACAACCATTAATTGATTTAAGCATATAAATTTATGAAAACTATCAATTGAGAAATCAAATATCTTATGATTCAAAAAGATCAAATCATTTACCTATGGCACATTTCTCGTTAACCTTAATAGTGAATAATGCATTGTGAATAGTGAATAATGCACATAACATTTATCAAGTAAATTGTTATAATTTCTTTAGTAAGAACAGCACCTTTGTTTGCAAGGAGTTCTATTTGAAAACTTATATTTCACATTTATATATGATTATTGATACATATAATTAAACATAAGTCATCAAAAAAATCATTATAAGATGGTTCATATAAGATAATTTGAATGGCAAACAATTCATTTAAGAACACGCGCACGCACACACACATCTTAGAAAAAAATCGATACAACAATCATTGCAAAAACATTTATAAATAATAAGAAATAAACATATTAATATAATTGGCAATTTCCATCTATTTCAAAAAATATAAAATCATACAAATTGATTCAACAAAAACTATGTCCAAAATGTATTGAAAATTTGGAATGTACTTTTCAACAAATTTATAAAAGAAATTATCTCCATGAACTACAATGAAGTACATGTTCTATTGAACATTCGAATGTACTCATGTTTTTGTTTGATACAATGAAGTGTCTTAAGAAAGGGGAATAAAACTTGCATAAGCCATGTATCTTGCTCTTTTCCTGTATACGATTTTATCAAGATGTGGTTTGATCGATATCCCATGAATTGAGAAGTATGCTTTTCTGTATCTATTAGCAATACATTTGATTCTTCATAATTATCTCCATATTCGCACCACACATCAATCAACTTTTTCTCATAAAATTGTCTTGTTCTCCCTGCTTCCAATTTTGTTTGCAAATGACAATGAGATCTGTCCCATGCAAATTTAAAGTCCTCTATATCAATATTTGATTTTTCAAGTACTTTTCGGATGTACTTGTCAGTGACATTTAATGTCGATATTGCGGCATCATAATTTATTAAGCAATATTTTAATACTTTTGAATAAAAAGGCCTTAAAAAATAGGACCTATCACCAAACTGCCAGTCTGGTTCTCTTTGAATATGAAAATCTTGTTCATCTTTGGTGTATGATTGGAAGAATACTCCTTCCATTTCGAATATCAACAACATCTTTTGACTTGTAGTAATTCCCATCTGCATTTGCACTTCAACCACATGTATGATATTAACATATCTCCACTTCAACACTTCATTGCTTAAGGACATAAAAACCTATCATTTTAAAAATGATGTTAATATTTATTATGAACAGTTTCCATTTGTATGCAAAGGCAATTTTACAATGAGTTCAAAGTATCACAAAATACAAATACAATTGCTACATTAAAATGAACAAACAAATAATATGTTTACTTTATACATACAACCTAATACCTTTATTTAATTTGTATGGAACAAAAGTATTATAAGAAAGCATTGACCCACCATTTAGATCATTAATTTTAATAATGATTTATATAATTGTAATTGAAAAATATAATTATAATGGTCTAGCGCAACTAAACAGACTATTTTTTTATTAATTTTCACATACAATATAACACAATTTTTAAATTTCAAACCTGATTAATTATATGTTAATTTATAGAGTTTCTACCTTAATTTTTTTTTGTGCTTCTTTTAGTGCAAATTGTATGTTTATTGTTGGTGTTACATACAACTTAATATGATTTTTCAACTTATATGGAATAAATAGGGTTATAAGAATGCAATGGGTCATCCTTCAAATTACTAATTTCTAAGAGGTATAACAATAACTTAAACCGCATTTAAAGCAAATAATTGTAATGATCTAATTAAAACCAATAGAACAATTACCTATTAATTTTACATACAATGTAATCCATTGTAAAACAAAAAATATAGACTGGGAAATTTTGATATGAAAACATTAAATGACCATTCATCTCACCAAAAATAAATAAAATAAAAATATTTGATTTTTAGAAATGACAAACCAAATCAATAGTTCTTTTATTAGTGTTGTAAAATAAAAGTAATCAATCATGATGTCATACATATAACATCATGATATAGACATATGTAATCTTAAGGTACTTCTAAATATAATTGGGCATCCTTCAAAATAGCTCGCACATCCGTAGCCTTGTTGAGTTTATGCAATATTCTCCATAGCTCATGGATCAACCAATTATCCCCTTGATTTGCTCCAATGAATGGAGGGGCAAGAATCACATTTTCTTTTGGATTCTCTTTCACTCTCTCAATTAAACAATCAACTATAATAGTAGTGGTTGCATCATATTGGGTATGCATTTCCCACACTTTTTTCAATGATTTGGTGTGTATAACTTTCGTTGAATTGTCAATGACCTTATGTCCCTTTTGTGGCTTACAGTCTGAAGCAGTCCACTTAAACAAAAATTTATCTTGTAATCTTTTTGAAACCAACTTTTTTAGAAATCTTGTTGTGCTTTGTTTCAAAGCTATCGTCCAAATTGCAATGTCAAGAGATTCATTTTTGAAACACATTTCAAAAAATGATTTTGCATGTGGATGAATCCAAAATAGTTTTTTCTCTATTGTGTAATCAGCATCAACTCCCATTTTCTCAATATGCCCTTTGTTTGTTGCTTCATCATCAATGCTATGATAAAAAATGTCCTTTGGATTAATTTAATTAAATGAGATGAGATCCATGATAGTATCTAATCAAACCTTGATAAGCCACTTATCAATCGTTATCCTCATATATATGTTTTTTTAAGAAATGCAAAATTATTTACAATATAATTTTATCTAAAGAATTACACATCACATTTATGCACTCATATTAGTGCATTTTATATGTAAACAATGAATAACTAACTTTGTGCCTTATTGATTTTCAATATGATATGATTGCAGTTACAACCATTAATTGATTTAAGCATATAAATTTATGAAAACTATCAATTGAGAAATCACATATCTTATGATTCAAAAAGATCAAATCATTTACCTATGGCACATTTCTCATTAACCTCAATAGTGAATAATACATTGTGAATAGTGAATAATGCACATAACATTTATCAAGTAAATTGTTATAATTTCTTTAGTAAGAATAGCACCTTTGTTTGCAAGGAGTTCTATTTGAAAACTTATATTTCGCATTTATATATGATTATTGATACATATAATTAAACATAAGTCATCAAAAAAATCATTATAAGATGGTTCATATAAGATAATTTGAATGGCAAACAATTCATTTAAGAACACGTGCACGCACACACACATCTTAGAAAAAAATCGATACAGCAGTCATTGCAAAAACATTTATAAATAATAAGAAATAAACATATTAATATAATTGGCAATTTCCATCTATTTCAAAAAATATAAAATCATACAAATTGATTCAACAAAAACTATGTCCAAAATGTATTGAAAATTTGGAATGTACTTTTCAACAAATTTATAAAAGAAATTATCTCCATGAACTACAATGAAGTACATGTTCTATTGAACATTCGAATGTACTCATGTTTTTGTTTGATACGATGAAGTGTCTTAAGAAAGGGGAATAAAACTTGCATAAGCCACGTATCTTGCTCTTTTCCTGTATACGATTTTATCAAGATGTGGTTTGATCGATATCCCATGAATTGAGAAGTATGCTTTTCTGTATCTATTAGCAATACATTTGATTCTTCATAATTATCTCCATATTGGCACCACACATCAATCAACTTTTTCTCATAAAATTGTCTTGTTCTCCCTGCTTCCAATTTTGTTTGCAAATGACAATGAGATCTATCCCATGCAAATTTAAAGTCCTCTATATCAATATTTGATTTTTCAAGTACTTTCCGGATGTACTTGTCAGTGACATTTAATGTCCATATTGCGACATCATAATTTTTTAAGCAATATTTTAGTACTTTTGAATAAAAAGGCCTTAAAAAATAGGACCTATCACCAAATTGCCAGTCTGGTTCTCTTTGAATATGAAAATCTTGTTCATCTTTGGTGTATGATTGGAAGAATACTCCTTCCATTTCGAATATCAACAACATCTTTTGACTTGTAGTAATTCCCATCTGCATTTGCACTGCAACCACATGTATGATATTAACATATCTCCACTTCAACACTTCATTGCTTAAGGACATAAAAACCTATCATTTTAAAAATGATGTTAACATTTATTATGAACAGTTTCCATTTGTATGCAAAGGCAATTTTACAATGAGTTCAAAGTATCACAAAATACAAATACAATTGCTCCATTAAAATGAACAAACAAATAATATGTTTACTTTATACATACAACCTAATACCTTTATTTAATTTGTATGGAACAAAAGTATTATAAGAAAGCATTGACCCACCATTTAGATCATTAATTTTAAGACTTAAATGATTTATATAATTGCAATTGAAAAATATAATTATAATGGTCTAGCGCAACTAAACAAACTAATTTTTTATTAATTTTCACATACAATATAACACAATTTTTAAATTTCAAACCTGATTAATTATATGTTAATTTATAGAGTTTCTACCTTAGTTTTTGTTTGTGCTTCTTTTAGTGCAAATTGTATGTTTATTGTTGGTGTTACATACAACTTAATATAATTTTTCAACTTATATGGAATAAATAGGGTTATAAGAATGCAATGGGTCATCCTTCAAATTACTAATTTCTAAGAGGTATAACAATAACTTAAACCGCATTTAAAGCAAATAATTGTAATGATCTAATTAAAACAAATAGAACAATTACCTATTAATTTTACATACAATGTAATCCATTGTACAACAAAAAATATAGACTGGGAAATTTTGATATGAAAACATTAAATGACCATTCATCTCACAAAAAATAAATAAAATAAAAATATTTGATTTTTAGAAATGACAAACCAAATCAACAATTCTTTTATTAGTGTTGTGAAATAAAAGTAATCAATCATGATGTCATACATATAACATAATGATATAGACATATGTAATCTTAAGGTACTTCTAAATATAATTGGACATCCTTCAAAATAGCTCGCACATCCGTAGCCTTGTTGAGTTTATGCAATATTCTCCATAGCTCATGGATCAACCAATTATCCCCTTCATTTGCTGCAATGAATGGAGGGGCAAGAATCACATTTTCTTTTGGATTCTCTTTCACTCTCTCAATTAAACAATCAACTATAATAGTATTGGTTGCATCATATTGGGTATGCATTTCCCACACTTTTTTCAATGATTTAGTGTGTATAACTTTCGTTGAATTGTCAATGACCTTATGTCCCTTTTGTGGCTTACAGACTGAAGCAGTCCACTTAAACAAAAATTTATCTTGTAATGTTTCTGAAACCAATTTTTTTAGAAATCTTGTTGTGCTTTGTTTCAAAGCTGTCGTCCAAATTGCAATGTCAAAAGATTCATTTTTGAAACACATTTCAAAAAATGATTTTGCATGTGGATGAATCCAAAATAGTTTTTTCTCTATTGTGTAATCAGCATCAACTCCCATTTTCTCAATATGCCCTTTGTTTGTTGCTTCATCATCAATGCTATGATAAAAAATGTCCTTTAGTTCAAAAATAACTAGTTTCTTTTCAGTTATTTTGGCTGCAACACAATGGAAAATAATATAGTCAAACCATTTTATTCATGTTACAAAAATTATTAAAAAAATTGTTGAAACAATACACTTACCTTGAGTGTTTTTTTCAATATTTATAGATGAAACAATAAGTTCTTTTATCATCTGGACAGGACCTGGAGTAAACATATTAAACCTTCAATCAAATACCGATTGTACTTATATTTTGAATTGTGAAAATTAATAGAATCATTAAATAACAAGGAAAACAAGTGGACAAATTATAAGTACCTGATGTTATATTTGGTTCTTGGTTGTAGTTTTTTGGGACAATACCTTGGTCATTATATTCATTCTCTTTATTTCCAACTATAATCAACATATGAAATGGATATGAATCACAAAAAAAATAAAAATGAATAATAATAAAATAAAAAAAGATAGAGATACAATGATTAATACCCATTTCTATCTCCATAGTTCCATGGTCATTGTCTTGATTAATTTCATTCATCTCATAATTCCCTATAATAGTCATCCAAAAATATTATGAATATGGAAATTAAATAAATTGAAAAATTATCAAGAGAAAAAACTAAGCAAACTATGTACCTGTGTTGATAACTTCTTCCTCTCCTCCTTCTCCTCCTATTTCCATCTCCATACTTTTTTCAACAATATAAGCACTATGTTGATTAATTTGTTTCTTCCCACTTTCATCATTCTCTGTTTTAGAATCTCCATCATTAGTCATTTTAGTAAACACTTTGACAATTAAGAAATATGAAAAAAATAGTATCCAATGTATTATAAGAAAATAAAGAAATGAGTTGTAGTACCTGAATTCTCCAAGAAGTTAATGGGTACTGGATTTGATAGTTGAAAAGATTTGTAATGATTTAACATGATTGTCCTTTGTGACTCTGTTTGCACAACACATGAAATTCTTCTTCCATATGTACAACAGGCCTTGATAAAAAATTTCCCCGCATAAAGAGAAATAACCACTTTTGCATCACTACATTGTTGGTGCTTTTCCACTAAATCCATCCAAAAATCATAATCTCTCTCATTTTCATCAAATGTGTCTTCAAATGTGTGAGAGTATTTTATAGCCTCCAAAATTTTTAATTCTGAAGTATAGAAATGTATAGTAAGAACTATATCATAACTATAATTGTTTTGGCAATTATATTCATAAATGCCACTAGTAATTTTATAATTGAACTTGGATTTCTTTATCGAAATTTCCAAAGACTCGCGTATATCATTACAAAACCAAAGTTCTACTAAGAGAACTGTAGTAAAGTCATTCAACTCATTTTTTTCGATAAGAAATCGAAAAAATTCAATGTAATACCCCTTGTTGAATTTTTCTTTTTTCAAAGCTAGTGTGTCCAAAACAACAAGGTCAGTGTGTAGAAATGGTTGCAACTGACATGGAAAAGAGTGCAAAAGTGTTGACAAAAGATCAGGGCCTCCAAAATGACAACCAAATTCAAAATTGTTATCAACCTGTTGAACACTTGTTGAACACTTGTTGATCCATTTATCATTCTGTCAAGGACTCCACATGCTTGCTGAGAAAGGGACTCTATCTTTGTATTACGTGTTCCTTTGACATAAGTAGACCCCTCCACCGTGTTGCAAAAATTGGTGAATATGATATCATTAATTTCATAATGCTCAAGAATGTTGAGTGTGGTAAGTGTCATCTCATTCAAGTTCTGATCATGACTTTGACAATATGTAACCATTGCATCCAATATTGTTCTGTTGGTTTTCAATTTAGAACAATAATCTTTTATTTTTATGGCATTTGTTGGATGATTAATTGGAATAGAAAACCAAATGGTTCCATCCAATAGCTTATCTGCTACTGAAGCAATTTCTTCCATGGTTAATCCCTGAAGGGGCCGAAAAGTAGCTGCTGTCAAACTGTGTAGACTATTTTTCTTGTAGTTCTCAAAATCAGGCTGGCTTGGAGAACACTTTAATGTGCCTAGTTGGTAACAGTTAAAAACAGTGTCCCATTTATCCCAAATAGGTTCATCAAGATATAAGAGAATTTTTTTATCAGAAAAATTTGTAATTGGACAATCGAAGAATGAGCACAACATTTCATCATCAACCTGATAAAATAATAAATATAAACTAATAAGAATCCAATGTAAAAATGAAACTAAATAAGGTGTTATAATCTAATGTGAAATCATCATAAATATCAGAAAATATGACTTATATTATCGGCTTTAGTAATTTATCTACAATAAAATTAGATACAATAATAAAATTTAAATGTAAAAATAATTAAAATTACATACCTTGTCTTCAGCCGTCTTAGAGCATCCAATCCTCCTTTTCTTTAATTTGTCATTGGCAATTAAGAAATGCCTTGCCGAGCGCACACAATCAATAAATGGAGTTTTATAAAATACCTTATTTGCAGAATTTAATTGACAACAAATGCGGATCACCTCAGTGGGTTCAACTGATGGATGCAAGAATCGAGCATTACGTTTTTTATATTTTTTTTTCGCTTCTGTTGATACATTATATTTAGGATTTGTTAAAATTTCTTTCGCTGCTTGAATGGTATGTTGACCATCAACTATCCAAAAATTGATATTCTTAGAATTTAGATCTGTCTCATTTATAATTTTTATAGAGTTGACCAAAGGATCAGGCTCATTGATGTCAAATGGAATCAAAAGAGCATCAGGTAATGAGGTTTGAAATTTTTCTAGGAATGATTTCACTAACACTTGAACATTTAAATCATCTCTTGATCTTAATTTGAACACCTTAGGAGCTTCTTTACATCTTTCAACAGGCACTTTTCTATTAAAGGAGTTTGAAAATAGATAACAATGCTTGAAAGCTTCATGAATCTCATCACATTGGTTTGCAAGGTTAGTTGTCTCAAATTCAACTTTCCTAGTTTTTTGAAATTCTGTAGTGGGCTTGAAATCACTTTCTTTTATATTCTCCTCCAAATCTGATAAATATACTCTTCTCAAAGCAAGTAATTGAGAATCAATTTTATCATCTGGTATTTTATCAAAAAATTTACCCTTTTGTTGTAAATGAAGAAGTACAGATGATGTTTTTTTACTTCTTACATAACGATATCTCAGAACAGTGGTGATGCGTTTTAAAAGATCTGCACAACTATTTAGTCCAGATTTAGAGAAGCTCTCAAAGCTATCCAACTTGAACATTGATTTTTTTATCGTATTTGTTGAATCAGTACTCGAAGCTTCAATCAAATCTGGTCTAAAATTTGTATACTCCACTTGACATGAAATTAATTTTACCTCATTTTCTTTAATCATTTCCACTTGAAAGTCAATGTCATTTTCATTGCAAGCATAGCAATTAATTATTATTCCTAATATCTCTGGTTCGTTTCCGTCTATTGATCCAAATAGGTACATATCAGGAAACATATTCATGGGAGTTTCTATTTGGATGTACCAATCTTGCACGAATTCATATTTATTATTTGTATTGTATTTTTTAATCATTTCAAAAGTAGAAGTTGAAGGTGTTACTGATATTGCCTTTTGAGTTGAATAACTTTTCTTTTTCTTAAGTGATTGTTGTAACATTTCATTTGCTTTTGGGCCAACCAATTCTGCAAATAATAGCAAAAAAATAATTGCATTAATCAAAATGAAAATATAATTTCAAATATTGTCACATAATGTTCTTATAAATACTGAAAAACCACCTAATCTAACCATTTCCAAGATAGTGTACATAAAATATAAAACCACCATACCAGTTGAAGGAGGCAATGTTTGTACATCACTTTTTTTTTGTCTTTTCTTCACTACTTTACTTTGAATATCAGGCACACCAAATTCCGCAGCTTCTAAAAAAAAATTATGGAATACATGAAATACTAAATATTATTAAACAACCTTATAATATATGATTTCCATTTACATGCACAATAATAAACGAGTACATATGCTATGCAAGTTTACTATATGACACCAAAAGTTATCACCTAGGTAAAACTGATAAGAAAAGAAACTACATAATCCAACCATTTCAAAAAGAGTACAAAAAATATAAAACCACCATACCAGTTGAAGGGGGCATCATTTGTAGGTCACTTGTTTTTCTTTTTGTCTTCGCTACTTTACTTCGAATTTCAAGCCCACCAGTTTCCACGGTTTCTAGAAAGAAAAATTTAATGGAAGACATGAAATAACAAATAGTATTAAACAACCTTATAATACACGATTTTCATTTACACGCACAATAATAAATGAGTACATATGTTATGCAAGTTTAGTATATGACACCAAAAGTTATCACATATTTAAAATTTCTTGGAAAAAAATACCCATGTTAGTATGGGTTGTCCCCATTAAAACCCCAATCCTAAGGCTATTTCCATGGGTTTTATTAATCAACAACCAGTTATTAACACAATGTCTAACAATTTTAACAAAGTATAAATTAAAATTGTCATACCAATTAAAGAATTTGGTGTCGTGTTTCTTGAACTTCCTTTTTCCTTGGATGCTTCCTTTGAATTCTCACTAGCTTCATAGTCCATGGTATCTGAAAATAAAGTAAAAAAATTGTTATCACAATTTCGAATTATTGAAGAAAATATGAATTTATAAATACTACAACTATTCGCATAATTATATGTGTAACAAAATGAACAAGAACAATAACAATTGTATAGTAATAGCTAATCAAGGTTAGAAAAAGGGCACCTCGAAATAATTTTTTATATTATTTTAATCGTGAATATAGGAAAGCAAATATCTACTAGGTTTCCTTCCAGCACAAGCATAAGAACATTTCCAAAAGACATTACATTGTGAATAAACAAAAAAAAAATTGTATAGACCAAAATAACAACATATATACACAAAATTTATCTCTTATAGTCATGTATATTCTTAGTTTGCTTTAGATGAAATAATAGCAAAACACAATGAAAGAACATTAACTATGGCAATCATTATATTTTCTTCTAGATCTTTGTCTAGCACAAAGACAAACACATACCAACTTTGCAAGGTGAAATAAATTTAGAATGTGATATAATTACTTCTAACATGAACAAAAGCATATTGCATTTGCATCCTAGATTTATTTCTATTACAAACGCATGGATATTGTCAAAAAAAAACATTGTAAGGTGAAAGAAATCTAGCATGTGCTAGAATTATTTTTAGCACGAACACATTCATATTTCCAAGAAAAACATTGCAAAACAAAATAAATATAGCACAAGCTAGATTTCCTTATACCACAAACCACAAACATATTGTCATTAAAATATTGCAAGGCAAAGGAAATGAAACCCATGCTAGACTATATTCTATCGCATACAAGAAGATTGCCAACAACAACATTGTATTGTAAAGCAAAAACATAAACACAATGTCAATATAGTCATTGGAATAATAATATTTCTTGGGACATTTGACCTTGCCTTTTAGAGACTATGAAGTTTTAGTCCATGCCTACGTAGACTATTGTTACAATATAAAAAAATTTAAACCTTGAAACGATTAGAAGGCCCTTCATATGGAATATGTGGTCTAAGAATGGGATAGTGTACAAAGATTTCCTCCTATAAAAAATACAAGAACGTTGCAAATAACAACATTACAAGGTGAAAGAAATATAATTCATACTATAATTCCTTCTAATGCGAAATTAATCACATAACAACATTGTAGGGTGAGAAAAATTTACTCAAAATTACATTTACTTATAACAAACATATAAATATCTCCAATGACAACACTACACGACAAAAAAAATTTAGCGCAAGCTAGATTTTCTTTTAGCCTAAACAAAAACATGTTAGCATTAACAACATTGCAATGTAAAATAAAATCTAACATGTGTTAGATTTCATTTTAGTGCAAACTCGAGCACATAGAAACATTGTAGAGTGACAAGTCTATCAAGTGCTAGATTTATGTCTACCACAAATACAAGCACGTTGCCAACAACAACGTGGTAGAGTATAAGAATTCTAGATTGTGTTAAATTTTATTCCAACACAAACACAAACACATTTTAATTTGAAAGAAATTTAACACATGTTATATTTCCTTTAAACGCAAACACAAGAACATAACAACATTGTAAGACTAAACAAGTTTATTGTGTGCTAGATTAACAACATTGCAATTTAAAATAAAATCTAACATGTGTTAGATTTTCTTTTAGCGCAAACTTGAGCACATAGAAACATTGTAGAGTTTCCTTTAAATGCAAACACAAGAACATAACAACATTGTAAGACTAAACAAGTTTATTGTGTGCTAGATTAACAACATTGCAATTTAAAATAAAATCTAACATGTGTTAGATTTTCTTTTAGCGCAAACTTGAGCACATAGAAACATTGTAGAGTTTCCTTTAAACGCAAACACAAGAACATAACAACATTGTAAGACTAAACAAGTTTATTGTGTGCTAGATTAACAACATTGCAATTTAAAATAAAATCTAACATGTGTTAGATTTTCTTTTAGCGCAAACTTGAGCACATAGAAACATTGTAGAGTGATAATTCTAGCAAGTGCTAGATTTATGTCTACCACAAATAAAAGCACATTGCTGACAACAACATTGTAGAGTATAAGAAATCTAGCTTGTGTTAAATGTTCTTCCAACACAAACACAAGGACATTTAAATTTGAAAGAAATCTAACACATGCTATATTTCCTTCTAGCACAAACACAAGAACATAACAACATTGTAGGACTAAATAAGTCTATAATGTGTGCTAGATTAACAACATTGCAATGTAAAATAAAATCTAACATGTGTTAGATTTCCTTTTAGCACAAATTGGAGCACATAGAAACATTGCAGAGTGAGAAATCTAGCAAGTGCTAGATTTCTGTCTAGCACAAATACAAGCATGTTGCCAACAACAACATTGTAGAGTATAAGAAATCTAGCTTGTGTTAAATTTTCTTCCAACACAAACACAAGCACATTTAAATTTGAAAGAATTCTAACACATGCTATATTTCCTTCTAGCACAAACACAAGAACATAACAACATATTAGGACTAAATAAGTCTAATGTGTGCTAGATTAACAACATTGCAATGTAAAAGAAAATCCAACATGTGTTAGATTTCCTTTTAGCACAAACTCAAGCACATAGAAACATTGTAGAGTGAGAAATATAGCAAGTGCTAAATTTATGTCTACCACAAATAAAAACATGTTGCCAACAACAACCTTGTAGAGTATAAGAAATCTCGCTTGTGTTGAATTTTCTTCCAACACAAACACAAGCAAATTTAAATTTGAAAGAAATATAAAACATGTTATATTTCCTTCTAGCACAAACGCAAGAACATAACAACATTTTAGGACTAAATAAGTCTAACGTTTGCTAGATTAACAACATTGCAATGTATAAGAAAATCTAACATGTGTTAGATTTCCTTTTAGCACAAACTCAAGCACATAGAAATATTCTAGAGTGAGAAATATAGCAACTGCTAGATTTATGTCTAACACAAATGCAAGCACGTTGCCAACAACAACATTGTAGAGCGAGAAATCTAACATGTGCTACATTTATGTCTACCACAAATACAAGCACGTTGCCGACAACAACGTTGTATAGTATAAGACTTCTAGATTGTGTTAAATTTTCTTCCAACACAAACTCAAGCACAATTTAATTTGAAAGAAATCTAACACATGTTATATTTCCTTCAAGCACAAACACAAGAACATAACAACATTGTAGGACTAAATAAGTCTAGTGTGTGCTATATTAAAAACGTTGCAATGTAAAAGAAAATCTAACATGTGTTAGATTTCCTTTTAGCGCAAATTCGAGCGGATAGAAACATTGTAGAGTGAGAAATCTAGCAAGTGCTAGATTTATGTATACCACAAATCTATCCTACCATCGAAAGCGGAAACAAAATCTATCCTACCATCTCAAGCTTTGGATAGAAAGCTTGGTAAAAGAGATGGATTTGGTCTGGGATAAGTCTCTCTATAAGGAAAAGAGGTCCTCTACATGGAGCTGGCAGAAGGGAGTTACCTAAAAATATATCTCGAGTTATCTAGAAACTCCATACGAAAACATCACATGTGTTTTCTTATCAAAGGATGGGCTTCCTCTCATAAACCAATATTCATTGCTTCCCTGTATCCCTTGCAAAGGCTCTATCTTTTGACCCCGTTGTATAAAAGGCTCTTTCACCCACTGTTGATAATATCGGCGATTCGAAAATATTGCGATATTTTTGGCAAAACGATATATCGCCGAGAAAATATCGCAATATTTTTTTGTGTTGAAAATATCGCGATATTTCCAAAATATCGGCTATGTTTAAAATTTTGAAAAAAAAATATTTTTTATGCTTGCCGATATTTTGTTGATATTTTCGCCGATATTGCCAATAAGATGTTTTCTGGACCCTTGCCGATATTTTGCCAATACCAATATTTTCAACACTGCTTTCACCTACCCTGTTGATCATATGCTCCGAGTACAAACTCAAAATAATATATGGAAGACACATTATCCTCATGCATGGGAGACATAACATATACGTTTTCTTGGAGAGTTTCTTTCCATGTCATTCTTACATTCTTCCTCATGCTGAAAGAACATATATTTCTTACATTCTTCCTCATGCTAAAAGAACGCATGCCTCCATAGTTGGAATTCAATAAAACCAACCTAAGAAGCCAATGATCTTGAAATATGTGTGATTTTGTGCCAAGATAGAGGTGTCGTGGCATAAGTGGAAGGAAGGAATTTTTCTAAATTTGAAGACAGAGTTTAGTAAAAAACATAAAATCTCATTACGCACTAGTTTAAATCAATGTTCACTGCAAATAAGATAAGGTGTCCTTCAAATCACATTATAAACTAGTCTGAATCATCACTGCATTGAGCCATGGTATACGAATTGTAAGGATACCCAAAGAGTAGCAGTAGCTAAAAATTTTTATGCCAACATTATGGAACTAGAGGGAATGGATTCAATGGAGATCAAGACCTTACGTTGTGTTTTTCTGAGTGGAAGAAGTCCCTAGAAATTAAAATTTTCCTGGAGATAGGGACAAGCAACTAATAACAAACGGAAGCACTAATAATGTATCAAGGAGTCAGGTTCCTGAAGGACATTGTGCAAAGGGATGTAGTTATTGTTGAGGACTCCAACATAATCACAAGATCACTGAAGCAGTTCCCTCCTCCTAAGCCCTGGCATGCATCTATCATAAAATGGTCCTGCTACTCAATGCATTTAAATAAGTCCACTATTTTCAGGTTAGAAAAAGATTCAACTCCCAAGTCAATCAGATGGCTAAGCAAGCAATTTCAGTTGAGGACTCCAACACAATCACAAGATCACTGAAGCAGGAAAGAGCTCCTTCCTCTTAAGCCCTGGCATGCATCTATCATAAAATGGTCCTGCTACTCAATGTATTTAAATAAGTCCACTATTTTCAGGTTAGAAAAAGATTCAACTCCCAAGTCAATCAAATGGCTAAGCAAGCAGTTTCAAAAGACAAAGGAACTCTCCGAGTATGTATCAAGGGGGGGGGGGAGGGAGGAAATCCCTCTACACCTCAATAACATCATCAATAAAAAGTCCCAAGGAGAGGAAGCATGAAAGGTGGCACTCTCTACCCAAATTGTGATACATGGAAACAAAAGGAGTTTGGCTCACCAGATAAGAAGGCACAGGGACAATTTGCTAACAGAGAGTTTGATAACCGGGACAGTTTGCTAACAGGGACAGTTTGATCATATGTTCCAAGTACAAACTCAAAATACTAATGGAAGATAGGTGATCCTCATGCATTGGAGACATAACATATACGTTTTCTTGGAGAGGCCTGATACTAAAGCATAGCGTGACATTCTTTTTTATTACAGATTTCCTTGACAACACGTTAGCATTCTTTTTACTTGCAGATTTCCACAAGATTGGGGTCCTCTGGAAATTCTTCTAGAGTAATAGCTTCTGGGTTATGATCTTCTAATGATTTTTTTCTTCTTTTAATTATTTGTGTTTATTATTATTATCTTCTCACTAAACGTCTTGGTAGGCTAAAATTTCACCTCATCCCACTCTAAAGTAGAATGATTTAAAGAAAATGATTTGTTGATATTCCTACCTGGGAACAAAACTGGCAGTTAAGTTCTCATATTTGGTTGCTCCTAGGATTAATCATTACATCATAGGTGTGCATAGGTTATACATTAGAAGATATATACAGTCATGTATATCCCTTATGACTGGGAAGTGAAAACGTCATAATTCAACGGAGCACATGTTGTACTACCGTTAAGGTGCATTACAAAACACGAAGTACAAGTTTGATACATCTTTGAATTCAAGTCCACTAGGAACTAGGAATTATGTTTGATCAATGAGATTTCTGTAGGTCTAACAAATCCACAGTTGTGAATAATTATTCCCTACAAATACATGCCCAGGTGGACAAAGTTGCAATGGATCTTGAGCATTTTGTTAGCTACTTGAGCACTGAAGAGGTGCCTTTTGCATAATGAGTAGGGTCCCGGCTGATGATCATCAACTTTGCTACTTGTGCCATCCCAATGCTCAAGACAAGGCTTTGAGTAGTGACAAAGTACAAGTCAGTGAGTGTGAGAAATAAGGGAGAGGTGCTAAGTTTGGCTATGCCACTGCCACAACTACATCTAGTAGAGCATACTTTGGATGAAAAGGTACCCTGCATCCTCTTGGGGTTATCTAATATGTGGTGACCTCAGGATGATGGTAATGAAGGATGGAACTTCCAGTGATATTTATGTTTCCCAATGTTTTGGGATGGCCTTCAAAGCTAATCAATGATGACCCTCCCTGTTCTACTACGGTGCAGGTGTTCAGGTGCCATATCATTTATTGTTCATTGTTTTGTTGATGTGACTCACCCTTCAAGGTTTTAATTATGTTGATGGCTATACTGGACTTTGGGCCAAGGGTCTATTTTGTTCATAACTTCATATTTCAGTTGGATCTAGGCATTTAGTGCATAGGGGATTTTTAATGTTGCTCCTATGTTGACATTATGGTGGTGGTCCATCTATTCAAGCCACACATTCACACAATGGGTAGTGGATGATGGATCTAGTGGGCAAGTTTGGGTTTGTTGGAGGGTTACATGTTTGAGGCGACATTTAACTGGAGAGAGGAAGATGGATAAAATCAAAATCTGTGACCAAGTTCCTGGTGCAGACAGGGAACCTTGGAGGGGCTGTTAAACCAATCTTTGTACGAGGAAGAAGGGAGGCAGCCCTGTGCCCCCAACATGGCTGACATAGAGGGGATAAATATATGCAGAAAAGACAGAAGTCAAAGGCCAAGGAGAAAGTAGATGAACCGAGTAGACTGCATCAGATCTTTATAGGGGGTGCTCAGCACAAGCTACTGCACCTGTTCAAGTGAACCCAATCATATTAACTGCAAAAAAGGATTTGAATAAAAGAGAGAAGCATCTTTATGTTGTCTACCTCCAGAAGCAACAAAAGAAAATATTAGAGTGTGATAGGAGAGGGTATTTTCATTTGAGTGCAATGCTTAATAAAACTTAGACGACCATTTTTTTCCTGAAATGCAATAAAGAGAAGCATTAAAACTTACTACACTGGAATTTGGCACAAGAGACGAATAAGCTCGAACAGGATAATAGGATAATGATTAAAACATAGTTAATAGACTTATAAACATTTATCAAATACCATCACACAATTGGCATGGTTAATATCAGCAAAAGGCACGGCTATTAGTGCAGCAACGATGAAGCATTTGGCACATGAAGAATACAGCAATGCAACAGCTAGATATAGTATTTGAAAATGAAAAATAGAAGATACTAGAATGCCATAGTTGACATTGTAACATAGTGCTTGGCACAGTTAAGAAAGAAAATAAACATAGTTAGAAAAGGCTACTGATTGCAGCAAAGTAGGCACTTAGACATAGCGAATTCAGATGTCCCATTTGTGGTTTGATATTCCTTTTTCTGCTCTGCATAATGAATTTCCGGGAGGAAACCCACTGGGTACTTCCCCTCTAAATGCAAATGCAAATCAAACCAATCAAACAGTCTAAATGCAAATGCACATGTATGTATTTGTTTTCGGCTTTCTTAGTATGTGAATGATAAAAAGAAAGCTAATGCGCAAATCTGAATTACTTTTCAAGCGACAGTTACTAACAAGTTTCTTTTCAAAATAAAAAATGAAGACAATCTCAACACTTTACGATTCGGAAATGAATACTTGCTTTCGACACTAGAAAAACTACAAATTCATACCAAATACAATAGTAACAGGGTGATTGACTATCAAGAGCAACCAAACTCTCTCCTATGACTGAAAACGACACTTGCGACACTTTCAAATCAAGAAACGACAATACAATTACGTTACTTTTTGCAAAGGAGAACTAAAAATGACTCAACAAATACACAAAAAAATTTACAGTTCTTTTGCACAATGGAGGCGGAATATCAGCAAGGAAAGGGGTTTCAAACAGAGATATACTGATTACAAACAACAAAACTCATGAATAGAACTGAAAAGAATGAACACAGAAACCAAAACTGAGGAACAATGCCTAGTCTGATCAGCGCACCTGTAACACAGTGAACTTGAAATGCAGCGCACCTACTACACTCGGGAAGTGCGCTGAATTTCAGATTCACAGAACAGAGCCTGCGCTGGGCCAGAGACGAGACTTTGCTTGGGTTCCAGGTCACAGTTTGCAGTTCAGTTCAGGGGTTTTGGCCGAGCAAATGGTAATCAGTAAACCAACAATCAGGGGTAGATCTAAGGAGGTTATTGGAGCTACCACAGGGGCAATTAGAGAGTTTGTAAATCAGTTGTTTAATTCATAAACAAATCCCGGAGATTGACTGAAGCGACATTTATCTACTTTGCATTTGCATAGCAAATGCAGTTCGAAAGCTACCTGGCTCGACTTCAGACTCCGTCTGTAAGTTTATAAAATAAACAAGGAAGATAAACAAACAACCTAGTTGCTCCCCAACGGAGTCGCCATTTTGTTACAGGGAAAAGTGTCTACACAAAACTTCTTATCCCACTAAGGTGTGGTAACTACCTTAGAAACAAACAAAGTAAAGCTACTTTCGTTTTTCCTTTATGAAATATAGATGAGAGAAGAACAAAGGAGACCAACCTCTATCTTGCGCTTATCTCCTAATTCGATTCCTCTCTCTCCTGATAGTCCTTCGCTACTTGCTTCCTAGAGAAGGATACTAAGAGCAAGGCTTAATGTGCAAAGGTGGTGGTACGCAAAACAAAGAAAGGAAAAATAAGATCGAGGGGATAAACAGAAATGTCTCCTCTCGTTTATATATTTTGTTGATTTGAAAAAAAGCTTACTCATTTTCATTCTTCTTCCTCGTTTGTTTATTGTCCCATTTTCCGTTGTTGTTGACTTCTTTCTCTTTGAAACCAGCCCATTTCGTTAGCTCTTTATGTCCTCATCCATTCTCTTTCAAAATGTTTCGATTAAAGGTTTGCTCCATGAATTTCACATAAACTCGTCATCGATATCTATTGATCTTCACCATTTGAGTCTCAGCAGGACCATTTTTGTCTCTGATACCTATTGCCATGGTTCTTTCATACCTTCAAAGGAGAAGCAGCTTCAACATGCACAACCATGAGAAAAGCACTGGGAAAAGATGAAGAAGACAATGGAGATGTAGGACAGCAAAAATCTCTCTATTTCTAATTGATTAATTGCAAATAAATGATAGTCTCAAAGTGTGGTAATTGAGAGGACAACTGCCTCCAGAGTAAGTTCATTTTTTCCATTTTTGAATGTAACATGGCATATTAAGGTTTAGGAATCCCCTGATAGGAAAGTATCTTTGAATTTAACACAACATATTAAGGTTTATGAATTCCCTGATTGGAAAGTACTACTAACGAACACTTAAAAATGGAATTACCATACGCTGCGATATCCATGATGGTTGGATCACCAAAAAACTAGTACTGTTATGCAGCATGGATGGACTGTTAAATTTGAAGACAGAGTATGGTTGAATCACCAAGAAACTAGTACTGTTATGCAGCATGGATGGATTGTTAAATTTGAAGACAGAGTATAGTAAGAAACATGAAATCTCATTATGCACTAGTTTAAATCAATGTTCACTGCAAATGAGATAAGGTGTCCTTCAAATCACATTATGCACTTGTCTGAATCATCACTACTTTGACCCATTGCTAACAGACAGTTTGATAACAGAGACAGTTTGCTAACAGGGACAGTTTGATCATATGTTCCAAGTACAAACTCAAAATACTAATGGAAGACAGGTGATCCTCATGCATTGGAGACATAACATATACGTTTTCATAGACGTTATCTGTTCACAACTAAAGATTCATTCCCTATGGGCCTTTCCACTATACGTGATTAATTAGTTTTACAAAAAACCCCTTTTCCAATCTATCTACTACCTGAGGTTATATAACCTTATCTTCTTCAAAAAAATCCTTACTTTATAACATAAGGGACATGATAGGAAGACTTCAAAAAGAAGTCTGTAGAATCTTTCATCACACCGTCAAGAACTTGTAAATATTTATGGCAACAGGGGACAAAGTCAAAGTCCCCTTTGATAACTCATTCGCTGAAGTATTGAGTTCATGAAGAATGTCCCTGAAAGAATATTTGTCAAAGTCTGTTGAAGTGTTGAGTTCGTGAAGAATGTTCATGAAAGAATTTCATTTAAAAGATATAATTGAGTTATAAAAGTCCACCAACAAATGACATAGATTTATATTTATTAATTGATGCTTTCCTATTGGCCTAATCAATACAAGGTTGGAATCACTCATGATCTGCAACTTCTTAACACCTCTAAGCATAACAACCTCAATAAGTTTTCTTAGGGAAGTAAAATATGCTTAGTTAGTTGATCCTCTATCGAGAGAATATTGAATATGGAAATAGTGATCAGGAATGAGAAAAAGAACAACACATACCCCACAAATGCAGGGATGGTCTTAACTAACACCATAAATAAATAAACTCAAAATCCAAATCTATCATTACTGATAGCTTAGGCCTCCTTGTGGGTATATCCTCCAACCTTTAATGCACTAGATGCTTTAGAGCCAACAGTAATAGAAATAAGAATATCCTTGTCTTGAAAAATGCTATAGTTCTTTGTTTACCAAATACCATATATGAATAACACTACAAGAGCTTCAAAGCATTTAAGAAACTTATTAAAGAACCAAACTTATGCACATTCCATCAAAATAACATAGGACCAAGGAACCTTTGGCTTGAGCTCAATGAAAAATTTAAATAGGATTTGAACAATATAACGACAAGAGATAAACAAATGATGAACATTTTCCTCATTGTTTTTGCACAACAGACATTGATGAGGCCCAACCTAACCTATTTTAATTCCACTTGCCCGAGTGAGAAGTTAATTTGATAAAGCTAACTACAATGTAATTATAATTTCCAAAGGAAAATGCAGTTATCATAATAAATCCCACTACCACTCACTTCTCTTGAAAATTGAGATTCCATAATTACCTTATACCTTGTTTAATAGTGAAATCACTTCTACTAACTTTTTGACACCAAATTGGAACATCTTCTATATCATCTTTAAGATTTCCTTGATCTTAGGCTTGACATTCTGGGTTATGATCTTCCAGTGATTTTTTTTTAATTATTTGTGTTTATTATTATTATCTTCTCACTGAAAGTCTTGGTAGGCTAAAATTTCACCTCTTCCCACTTTGAAGTAAAATGAATGATAGTCTCGAAGTGTGGTAATTGAAAGGACAACTGCCTTCAGAGTAAGTTCATTTTTTCCCTTTTTGAATGTAACATGGCATATTAAGGTTTAGGAATACCCTGATTTGAAAGTATCTTTGAATTTAACACAACATATTAAGGTTTAGGAATTCCCTGATTGGAAAGTACTACTAACAAACACTTAAAAATGGAATTACCATAAGCTGCAATATCCATGATGGTTGGATCACCAAGAACTAGTACTGTTATGCAGCATGGATGGACTGTTAAATTTGAAGACAGAGTATGGTTGGATCACCAAGAAACTGGTACTGTTATGCAGCATGGATGGACTGTTAATTTGAAGACAGGATGTCAGAGATCTCTGCTTTCAAAGATATGTTTATTCTGAACCTTATAGACACCCCAAGCGATGAAGATAGGAAAGGATTTACAATTACCCATGTTTTTCTCACATAAGAAAAGGAAATGGTCAATATGATACATTGGAACAAGGTCCAAAATATGGAGGGTTGCAGTCCAAAGTTCCATGGAAAAATCACACAGAAAAAATAAGTGATTGACATATTCAAAGTCCTTTGAATAGAGGATACATATATTTGGCCTAGATAATCCTTTATGTGCATTTGTGGCTTCTTCAGCACAAGCGTACACCATAGAGATGATTCGGTTTTGTGCTTGTATGCTAGCATTTTCAAGACAAGGATTTCCTTGTAATCATGTTGTTTGATTGTTGTAACTCTGTGTTCTATGATTTAACACTTTGACCCATGAAGTAATGTATGATGCATTTCTTAAAAAACTGGAAAGAGATCTAGATCGGTATATTGTAAGGAAATGAAAGAACTTCTAAGCAGCTTAAACAGTAGCTTCAATTTTTCTTTTATAACATACGATTGGTTCTGCTATGTTTTGTTAATTTTTCATGGCGGGAGGGATTCAACATCCAATCAAGATAGGGGACCATGGCTACTCAACCCAGAGAGGGGAGACCCCTGTTATCCCACATTCATATAACACAGTTGTACCAGGGGCAAAAAAACATTCAGCAAATCCAACAAACACAATGGGAAAGACCTTTTAAGGCACCACTTGAAGGCCACACAATTGCCTGGAGACAGCCTCTGAGAATTTCAGGTTAGAGATACCATCATCAATATTCGGCAGGAAGATTCAATATTTGAGAGACCACATCATTATTTGTCATTTTTTTGCATATTGGCCATCCAACCAATGTGAGAATAACGAATTAAAATCTTTGAATTGCAGGTTTGACTTGAATCAAATCAGAAGAGAGTTTTTCAAGCTAGGCTGTAGTAAAATTCAAGGTTGATCAAGATTACTCAGCCAGCACAAGTTGGACTCACAATTAATCAGAAGTTACACTCTGCTCACCGATTTTTTCCAATTTTTTTCTCAAGCGCACTATGAGCATTTTCTCAAGTTACACTATGAGCATGTGCTGAGGTGAGAAATGGCATTTTATGAACAATGCTGCTCAGTGTTCCTTGAACAGAGTTTATATTGTTATAATCCTTGTGCAATTCAGTACTAGTTTGGAGAATTGATGGCTATTTAATATTTGTACAGGTCATGCTCGGAGGCTATTTTGCTTTGAAAAGAGTTGAATATCCATCTACAGATTTATTGTATCCATTTCCATTTGGAATCAATAAACCATTAAAAAGTTTTTTCACAGCCTTTGGAAGTAATACATACCCTATTGATATTCATTTTTATCTCTAGTATATCAGCATTATTTATGGAGGAACAGAAAAAGGGACTGATGTAGTATGGTCGGATGTGTGCCAGCATTTGCTTAATTATAATTTATCATTTATATTCCCAGAATGACAGTCTGCAACTTGGTAAAACCCTGAAGTTGGACCAATGAACAATTCGAGATACATATATGAATAGAGGATACATATATTTGGCCTAGATAATACTTTGAACAATTCGAGATCCTTCAACTCTGCTGTCTTCAAATCCTGAACTTTACTATTTGTATCATCAAGTCTAAAGCATAATCCTAAGTAAATTGAAGGGCATTCATTAGCTATAGTCATACTGGATTATTTCAAGGACCAAGGGATATATTTTCAGCCTTAGTTATGAACCTAATTTCAAGCATGGATCCATTTCAGATCTCTGAATCATCCTTGGACCAGGACAAAGCCATTACAGCTGTGAGCAAATTCTGAAGCTAGAATAATAGATTATGAAAGAGACCCTTTAGAATTTAAATATGTTACATCTAGTGCTTGAGGGAAAGAACCTTAAAATTCCCCTTCTCCATTATCCAGTCCATCACACACTTGGAATCTCCATAAATCTGACAGGAGATAATGTTCAATGATGTTTCAATATATAAAAGGGCCCAAACTACAGAAACCTCTGCCTTGGTATTAGACTCTGAACCAATATTCAACCAAATATGATAAGACCCATTTCTAGGGAGGAAACTGATGGCACCCCCTCCACATACACCTAAATGATATGCATCATCAAAGAAACCTACATTTATAGATAGAGGACTATGAGGGAAGCATAAGGAGTGACTACGAGGAGGATTCAAAGGCTTGAAATACAGAGAAGAAACCCATAATATGAGGCAGGATGTCAGAGATCTCTGCTTTCAAAGATATGTTTATTCTGAACCTTATAGACACCCCAAGCGATGAAGATAGGAAAGGATTTACAATTACCCATGTTTTTCTCACATAAGAAAAGGAAATGGTCAATATGATACATTGGAACAAGGTCCAAAATATGGAGGGTTGCAGTCCAAAGTTCCATGGAAAAATCACACAGAAAAAATAAGTGATTGACATATTCAAATTCCTTTGAATAGAGGATACATATATTTGGCCTAGATAATCCTTTATGTGCATTTGTGGCTTCTTCAGCACAAGCGTACACCATAGAGATGATTCGGTTTTGTGCTTGTACGCTAGCATTTTCAAGACAAGGATTTCCTTGTAATCATGTTGTTTGATTGTTGTAACTCTGTGTTCTATGATTTAACACTTTGACCCATGAAGTAATGTATGATGCATTTCTTAAAAAACTGGAAAGAGATCTAGATCGGTATATTGTAAGGAAATGAAAGAACTTCTAAGCAGCTTAAACAGTAGCTTCAATTTTTCTTTTATAACATACGATTGGTTCTGCTATGTTTTGTTAATTTTTCATGGCGGGAGGGATTCAACATCCAATCAAGATAGGGGAACATGGCTACTCAACCCAGATAGGGGACCATGGCTACACAATTGCCTGGAGACAGGCTCTGAGAATTTCAGGTTAGAGATACCATCATCAATATTCGGCAGGAAGATTCAATATTTGAGAGACCACATCATTATTTGTCATTTTTTTGCATATTGGCCATCCAACCAATGTGAGAATAACGAATTAAACTCTTTGAATTGCAGGTTTGACTTGAATCAAATCAGAAGAGAGTTTTTCAAGCTAGGCTGTAGTAAAATTCAAGGTTGATCAAGATTACTCAGCCAGCACAAGTTGGACTCACAATTAATCAGAAGTTACACTCTGCTCACCGATTTTTTCCAATTTTTTTCTCAAGCGCACTATGAGCATTTTCTCAAGTTACACTATGAGCATGTGCTGAGGTGAGAAATGGCATTTTATGAACAATGCTGCTCAGTGTTCCTTGAACAGAGTTTATATTGTTATAATCCTTGTGCAATTCAGTACTAGTTTGGAGAATTGATGGCTATTTAATATTTGTACAGGTCATGCTCGGAGGCTATTTTGCTTTGAAAAGAGTTGAATATCCATCTACAGATTTATTGTATCCATTTCCATTTGGAATCAATAAACCATTAAAAAGTTTTTTCACAGCCTTTGGAAGTAATACATACCCTATTGATATTCATTTTTATCTCTAGTATATCAGCATTATTTATGGAGGAACAGAAAAAGGGACTGATGTAGTATGGTCGGATGTGTGCCAGCATTTGCTTAATTATAATTTATCATTTATATTCCCAGAATGACAGTCTGCAACTTGGTAAAACCCTGAAGTTGGACCAATGAACAATTCGAGATACATATATGAATAGAGGATACATATATTTGGCCTAGATAATACTTTGAACAATTCGAGATCCTTCAACTCTGCTGTCTTCAAATCCTGAACTTTACTATTTGTATCATCAAGTCTAAAGCATAATCCTAAGTAAATTGAAGGGCATTCATTAGCTATAGTCATACTGGATTATTTCAAGGACCAAGGGATATATTTTCAGCCTTAGTTATGAACCTAATTTCAAGCATGGATCCATTTCAGATCTCTGAATCATCCTTGGACCAGGACAAAGCCATTACAGCTGTGAGCAAATTCTGAAGCTAGAATAATAGATTATGAAAGAGACCCTTTAGAATTTAAATATGTTACATCTAGTGCTTGAGGGAAAGAACCTTAAAATTCCCCTTCTCCATTATCCAGTCCATCACACACTTGGAATCTCCATAAATCTGACAGGAGATAATGTTCAATGATGTTTCAATATATAAAAGGGCCCAAACTACAGAAACCTCTGCCTTGGTATTAGACTCTGAACCAATATTCAACCAAATATGATAAGACCCATTTCTAGGGAGGAAACTGATGGCACCCCCTCCACATACACCTAAATGATATGCATCATCAAAGAAACCTACATTTATAGATAGAGGACTATGAGGGAAGCATAAGGAGTGACTACGAGGAGGATTCAAAGGCTTGAAATACAGAGAAGAAACCCATAATATGAGGCAGGATGTCAGAGATCTCTGCTTTCAAAGATATGTTTATTCTGAACCTTATAGACACCCCAAGCGATGAAGATAGGAAAGGATTTACAATTACCCATGTTTTTCTCACATAAGAAAAGGAAATGGTCAATATGATACATTGGAACAAGGTCCAAAATATGGAGGGTTGCAGTCCAAAGTTCCATGGAAAAATCACACAGAAAAAATAAGTGATTGACATATTCAAATTCCTTTGAATAGAGGATACATATATTTGGCCTAGATAATCCTTTATGTGCATTTGTGGCTTCTTCAGCACAAGCGTACACCATAGAGATGATTCGGTTTTGTGCTTGTACGCTAGCATTTTCAAGACAAGGATTTCCTTGTAATCATGTTGTTTGATTGTTGTAACTCTGTGTTCTATGATTTAACACTTTGACCCATGAAGTAATGTATGATGCATTTCTTAAAAAACTGGAAAGAGATCTAGATCGGTATATTGTAAGGAAATGAAAGAACTTCTAAGCAGCTTAAACAGTAGCTTCAATTTTTCTTTTATAACATACGATTGGTTCTGCTATGTTTTGTTAATTTTTCATGGCGGGAGGGATTCAACATCCAATCAAGATAGGGGACCATGGCTACTCAACCCAGAGAGGGGAGACCCCTGTTATCCCACATTCATATAACACAGTTGTACCAGGGGCAAAAAAAAATTCAGCAAATCCAACAAACACAATGGGAAAGACCTTTTAAGGCACCACTTGAAGGCCACACAATTGCCTGGAGACAGCCTCTGAGAATTTCAGGTTAGAGATACCATCATCAATATTCGGCAGGAAGATTCAATATTTGAGAGACCACATCATTATTTGTCATTTTTTTGCATATTGGCCATCCAACCAATGTGAGAATAACGAATTAAACTCTTTGAATTGCAGGTTTGACTTGAATCAAATCAGAAGAGAGTTTTTCAAGCTAGGCTGTAGTAAAATTCAAGGTTGATCAAGATTACTCAGCCAGCACAAGTTGGACTCACAATTAATCAGAAGTTACACTCTGCTCACCGATTTTTTCCAATTTTTTTCTCAAGCGCACTATGAGCATTTTCTCAAGTTACACTATGAGCATGTGCTGAGGTGAGAAATGGCATTTTATGAACAATGCTGCTCAGTGTTCCTTGAACAGAGTTTATATTGTTATAATCCTTGTGCAATTCAGTACTAGTTTGGAGAATTGATGGCTATTTAATATTTGTACAGGTCATGCTCGGAGGCTATTTTGCTTTGAAAAGAGTTGAATATCCATCTACAGATTTATTGTATCCATTTCCATTTGGAATCAATAAACCATTAAAAAGTTTTTTCACAGCCTTTGGAAGTAATACATACCCTATTGATATTCATTTTTATCTCTAGTATATCAGCATTATTTATGGAGGAACAGAAAAAGGGACTGATGTAGTATGGTCGGATGTGTGCCAGCATTTGCTTAATTATAATTTATCATTTATATTCCCAGAATGACAGTCTGCAACTTGGTAAAACCCTGAAGTTGGACCAATGAACAATTCGAGATACATATATGAATAGAGGATACATATATTTGGCCTAGATAATACTTTGAACAATTCGAGATCCTTCAACTCTGCTGTCTTCAAATCCTGAACTTTACTATTTGTATCATCAAGTCTAAAGCATAATCCTAAGTAAATTGAAGGGCATTCATTAGCTATAGTCATACTGGATTATTTCAAGGACCAAGGGATATATTTTCAGCCTTAGTTATGAACCTAATTTCAAGCATGGATCCATTTCAGATCTCTGAATCATCCTTGGACCAGGACAAAGCCATTACAGCTGTGAGCAAATTCTGAAGCTAGAATAATAGATTATGAAAGAGACCCTTTAGAATTTAAATATGTTACATCTAGTGCTTGAGGGAAAGAACCTTAAAATTCCCCTTCTCCATTATCCAGTCCATCACACACTTGGAATCTCCATAAATCTGACAGGAGATAATGTTCAATGATGTTTCAATATATAAAAGGGCCCAAACTACAGAAACCTCTGCCTTGGTATTAGACTCTGAACCAATATTCAACCAAATATGATAAGACCCATTTCTAGGGAGGAAACTGATGGCACCCCCTCCACATACACCTAAATGATATGCATCATCAAAGAAACCTACATTTATAGATAGAGGACTATGAGGGAAGCATAAGGAGTGACTACGAGGAGGATTCAAAGGCTTGAAATACAGAGAAGAAACCCATAATATGAGGCAGGATGTCAGAGATCTCTGCTTTCAAAGATATGTTTATTCTGAACCTTATAGACACCCCAAGCGATGAAGATAGGAAAGGATTTACAATTACCCATGTTTTTCTCACATAAGAAAAGGAAATGGTCAATATGATACATTGGAACAAGGTCCAAAATATGGAGGGTTGCAGTCCAAAGTTCCATGGAAAAATCACACAGAAAAAATAAGTGATTGACATATTCAAATTCCTTTGAATAGAGGATACATATATTTGGCCTAGATAATCCTTTATGTGCATTTGTGGCTTCTTCAGCACAAGCGTACACCATAGAGATGATTCGGTTTTGTGCTTGTATGCTAGCATTTTCAAGACAAGGATTTCATTGTAATCATGTTGTTTGATTGTTGTAACTCTGTGTTCTATGATTTAACACTTTGACCCATGAAGTAATGTATGATGCATTTCTTAAAAAACTGGAAAGAGATCTAGATCGGTATATTGTAAGGAAATGAAAGAACTTCTAAGCAACTTAAACAGTAGCTTCAATTTTTCTTTTATAACATACGATTGGTTCTGCTATGTTTTGTTAATTTTTCATGGCGGGAGGGATTCCTGAGGACTGTTTATAAGGTTGGTAACCTACAGTCATATTATATTAATGAAATCTGTCCTAGACCAAAGTTCAAATCAGTACACTCAGATTGACATGGCAGTTTAAAAAAGTGAGTACAATGAGGAGTACCTGTATTTTTCATGAACTCTAGCTTGCAGAAGAGGATATTCTGAACTGCACTTGTAAATTTCAACAGTTGTTCTTCTGAAAATCAGACAATCGTGCATGGAAGTAAGTTTAACAGTGCAGTTGTGGCGGGATCAATATCTATTTATACTGAGTGATGATCTAATCAGATCAGATGATGTGGAGGGGTCAACGGTTAGTTTATTATGAGCAACTTTATTCTTACTAACATTTACTCACAAAATCGTGCATGTATTTGCTGACAAAATAGTGCAGTAGATGCAGGTTGGTATTTGGAATGGAATTGTAAGTAAAATTTCCATTTTTTATTTTTTATTTTTTAATATCAAATAATCAATTTAGAAATTACTAAAAGGAAAAAATTAGAGATTTTTCTTTATTTCAAATAAGAAACTAGTTCAAATAAAAAATTTAGTGGTTATTAAAAAAGCTAAAAGTAGAGTTTTTTCTTTATTTCAAATAAGGAATTTAAGAATTTATTAATTACTCCCTATCTCTATTTTTCTAGCAATATATACTTGTCTTATATAAAACCTCAAGTAATAGGCTTGGTAACACCCTTGAAATAATATTTTCTCTCATTTATTAAATACTTTGTATTTCCACTTTTTACCTTGAGTCACAAAGAAATAATAAATCTAGTTAATATGCTAATATTGAGGACAAGTTTGACATGGCATATAGGTTAGTTGGGGCTTTTTGCACATTTAGGTGATGGGGAGCACTATTTGCCATTATTATAAACCAAAGTAATATAGATGTTGTATGGGTGTTAATGTGAGGATAATTTTGCCCCTAGACAAGGATGGGTATGTTTGGGGCCTTGGACATCATCTAAGGAGAAACACCATTATTATCCCAGGGCATACGAGTGGTTTTGGTTGGTTTAGTAATAGTACAGACTGTGCACATGGTACAAAACCACCTCCCAGTGCCCCTAAGGTGAACGATTGGCCTAGTGGTGCTCATCGCCAACATCAAGGTTTCTTGTTGGTGGCTAGTGTCCTACTTACTAATGTCTACTACCTAATATTGTGACATTTTGATAGATCGATGTGCCAACAACTAATACATTGCATTAGTGTTGGTTGACCTTGAGGTGTCCTTGATACAGTTAGCCCGAAATTTGACCTAGACTTGGTGGACTATAGTCCCCAACCATGGAGTGAGAGTCCTTGAACCCCCTATCTAGATGAGCTAATGGATAATGTAGGATGATATGCTAATATCGAGGACATTGAGCTTGACATGGCATGTAGGTTAGTTGGGGCTTTTTGCACATTTAGGTGATGGGGAGCACTATTTGCCATCATTATAAACCAAAGGAATATAGATGTTGTATGGGTATTAATGTGAGGATAATTTTGCCCCTGGACAAGGATGGCTTTGTTTGGGGCCTTGGACATCATCTAAGGAGAAACACCATTATCATCCCAGGGCGTACGAGTGGTTTTGGTTGGTTTAGTAATAATACAGACTGTGCACATGATACAAAAACACCTCCCAGTGCCTCTGAGATGAACGGTTGGCCTAGTGGTGCTCATCGCCAACATCAAGGTTTCTTGTTGGTGGCTAGTGTCCTACTTACTATTGTTTACTACCCAATATTGCGACATTTTGATAGGTCGATGTGCCAACAACTAATACATTGCATTAGTGTAGGTTGACCTTGTTAAGGTGTCCTTCATACAGTTAGCCTGAAATTTGACCTCTCGATGGACTATAGTCCCCAACCATGGAGTGAGAGTCCTTGAACCCTCTATCTCCATGAGCTAAATTATGGATAATGTAGGATGATATGCTAATATCGAGGACATGTTTGACATTTTGATAGGTCGATGTACCAACAACTAATACATTGCATTAGTGTTGGTTGACCTTGAGGTGTCCTTGATACAGTTAGCCCGAAATTTGACCTAGACTTGATGGACTATAGTCCCCAACCATGGAGAGTCCTTGAACCCCCTATCTAGATGAGCTAATGGATAATGTAGGACGATATGCTAATATCGAGGACAAGCTTGACATGGCATGTAATAATATCTGATTATCATCCTAGGGCCTACGACTGGTTTTGGTTGGTTTAGTAATAATATAGACTATGCACATGGTACAAAACCACCTCCGAGTGCCTCTAAGGTGAATGGTTGGCCTAGTGGTGCTCATCGCCAACATCAAGTTTTCTTGTTGGTGGCTAGTGTCCTACTTACTAATGTCTACTACCTAATATTGTGACATTTTGATAGGTCGATGTACCAACAACTAATACATTGCATTAGTGTAGGTTGACCTTGTTAAGGTGTCTTTCATATAGTTAGCCTAAACCAAAGTAATATAGATGTTGTATGGGTGTTAATGTGAGAATAATTTTGCCCCTAGACAAGGATGGCTTTGTTTGGGGCCTTGGACATCATCTAAGGAGAAACACCATTATCATCCCAGGGCGTACGAGTGGTTTTGGTTGGTTTAGTAATAATACAGACTGTGCACATGGTACAAAAACACCTCCCAGTGCCTCTAAGATGAACGGTTGGCCTAGTGGTGCTCATCGCCAACATCAAGGTTTCTTGTTGGTGGCTAGTGTCCTACTTACTATTGTTTACTACCCAATATTGTGACATTTTGATAGGTCGATGTGCCAACAACTAATACATTGCATTAGTGTAGGTTGACCTTGTTAAGGTGTCCTTCATACAGTTAGCCTGAAATTTGACCTCTCGATGGACTATAGTCCCCAACCATGGAGTGAGAGTCCTTGAACCCTCTATCTCCATGAGCTAAATTATGGATAATGTAGGATGATATGCTAATATCGAGGACATGTTTGACATTTTGATAGGTCGATGTACCAACAACTAATACATTGCATTAGTGTTGGTTGACCTTGAGGTGTCCTTGATACAGTTAGCCCGAATTTGACCTAGACTTGATGGACTATAGTCCCCAACCATGGAGAGTCCTTGAACCCCCTATCTAGATGAGCTAATGGATAATGTAGGACGATATGCTAATATCGAGGACAAGCTTGACATGGCATGTAATAATATCTGATTATCATCTTAGGGCCTACGACTGGTTTTGGTTGGTTTAGTAATAATATAGACTATGCACATGGTACAAAACCACCTCCCAGTGCCTCTAAGATGAATGGTTGGCCTAGTGGTGCTCATCGGCAACATCAAGGTTTCTTGTTGGTGGCTAGTGTCCTACTTACTATTGTTTACTACCCAATATTGCGACATTTTGATAGGTCGATGTGCCAACAACTAATACATTGCATTAGTGTAGGTTGACCTTGTTAAGGTGTCTTTCATATAGTTAGCCTAAACCAAAGTAATATAGATGTTGTAATGGGTGTTAATGTGAGGATAATTTTGCCCCTGGACAAGGATGGGTATGTTTGGGGCCTTGGACATCATCTAAGGAGAAACACCATTATCATCCCAGGGCATACGAGTGGTTTTGGTTGGTTTAGTAATAATACAGACTGTGCACATGGTACAAAAACACCTCCCAGTGCCTCTAAGGTGAACGGTTGGCCTAGTGGTGCTCATCGCCAACATCAAGGTTTCTTGTTGGTGGCTAGTGTCCTACTTACTAATGTCTACTACCCAATATTGTGACATTTTGATAGGTCGATGACCAACAACTAATACATTGCATTAGTGTAGGTTGACCTTGTTAAGGTGTCCTTCATACAGTTAGCCTGAAATTTGACCTCTCGATGGACTATAGTCCCCAACCATGGAGTGAGAGTCCTTGAACCCTCTATCTCCATGAGCTAAATTATGGAGAATGTAGGATGATATGCTAATATCGAGGACATGTTTGACATTTTGATAGATCGATGTACCAACAACTAATACATTGCATTAGTGTTGGTTGACCTTGAGGTGTCCTTGATACAGTTAGCTCGAACTTCGACCTAGACTTGATGGACTATAGTCCCCAACCATGGAGTGAGAGTCCTTGAACCCCCTATCTAGATGAGCTAATGGATAATGTAGGATGATATGGTAATATCGAGGACATTGAGCTTGACATGGCATGTAGGTTAGTTGGGTCTTTTTGCACATTTAGGTGATGGGGAGCACTATTTGCCATCATTATAAACCAAAGGAATATAGATGTTGTATGGGTATTAATGTGAGGATAATTTTGCCCCTAGACAAGGATGGCTTTGTTTGGGGCATTGGACATCATCTAAGGAGAAACACCATTATCATCCCAGGGCGTACGAGTGGTTTTGGTTGGTTTAGTAATAATACAGACAGTGCACATGGTACAAAACCACCTCCCAGTGCCTCTAAGATGAATGGTTGGCCTAGTGGTGCTCATCGGCAACATCAAGGTTTCTTGTTGGTGGCTAGTGTCCTACTTACTATTGTTTACTACCCAATATTGCGACATTTTGATAGGTCGATGTGCCAACAACTAATACATTGCATTAGTGCTGGTTGACCTTGACATGTCCATGATACAATTAGCCCGAAATTTGACCTAGACTTGATGGACTATAGTCCCCAACCATGGAGTGAGAGTCCTTGAACCCCCTATCTAGATGAGCTAATGGATAATGTAGGATGATATGCTAATATCGAGGACAAGTTTGACATGGCAGGCATTCCTCCACTCAAGGAGTTTTCCTCCTATCCACTTGTACAAACAATAGGCTTGAGTAAGATAATAGGATTAGAAGAAAATCATAGGAAAACATGTGAATAATACGAGAGGTTCAGATTCCAAGATTTTTTTGTAACTTTGTTATCTTCAAAGTTACAAACAACATGTTTGTTAATTGAAGTGATATTTGATTTCAGCGCTTAGTTTAGCTTTCTTCTAAGGTTTTTAAGTTTCCTTGTGTTAACTTGGCCCATTAACCTAGGTGGTCAATATCCCTCTTGTATCATTTATGTTCACATATTTGTTTATGAGCAATTTTTTCTTACAACTTATCTTAACATTTGTTGATGATAGTTGTAGCACTCTTACATTAATTAGATAGAATTTTTACTTTAAATTTAGTTCATTTCCATTACTATTTTTAATTTTTTTGGTTCATTATGTGTTATTCATTAACCCTACCACAAATTGTTTTAATGCATTGGATATGTTCACTTTCCAATTTTCCAACTTCTCATTAGCATCATTGCCATCCAATACCACATTTAGCATATTCACCTTCACATTAGACTGTTTCTTGTAGAAAAATAAGGACACCTGTAGCAGTTTGCAACCCGACTTCCAAGCTTGCCCAAATTCACACGAAACATAAGATAATCCGTGATTCAACGATTTGGGAAACTTTTGAACAGACAGATAATCAGTGATCCGTGTGCTTTGACAATCCGTGATCCGTGTGCTTTGAGAAGCGGATGCACACATTATATCCAATATGGTCGGGGGTATCCTGTAGCATTAACAGGTGAGGCGCATCTGTCAACAACCCTTTCGGACGGCCAAGACATTTTTATAAGCTCTGCATTTAATTCCGTTTTTTTCTGTGAGGCCGATCTTCCATAGTTTTTGCCTAAAACAGGTATGTGTTTAGGCTTTCTGTTTGTTTTATTAAAAAATGTCTCTTTGGATAAATTATTATCATATCCTGTTGCCTGTTCAGATTGTTGGGGCTACCTTTAGATTATATCTTTTTGATTTTGCAGACTTTAAACACATATCTACTAAGCATAGGATGATAAAACGTTGCATTTTCTTGGATCGGATTCTAGCTTAGTTATTTCCTCTGCTTCTGGGCATATGTAACGTTAAGTGCATGTTAATGGAATTTGATTACTTGTTTCTTTGTGTTAAGTACATTGATAAGCAGAAAAACCTTTATCGCTTCCGAAACATCTTCACCATGCACTTTCTGGGTAGAAATGTTAGGACTTCTTATTATTTTCAATGGCATATTACCACAAGAACGCTTGAGATGAGGGATACTCAGATTACGTCCAGAACAGATACAGATTGGTGTATTTTCAATGGCATATTACCACAAGTCTTCTTATTTTCAATAGAATATTACCACAAGAACGCTTGAGATGAGAGATACCCAGATTACGTCCAGAAAAGATACAAATTGGTGGTTCTTTCAGTGACCTATCCCTAGCCAGTTTCTCAACAGTAACTTTCACCTTTTTCTCAGGAAGACTAATTTGAGAGGCTTCCATCTTTATACGAAACCACCCTCTTTCTTTTTCATAAATAGAAGATTTTGATATCATTGGGCATGGACTATCTGTTGTAACAAGTCCCAACATAAGTCGTCAAAATGGTCATATATTTTGTTCAATAGCACAATGACTAACCTGCAAAACATAAACCCCGTTTGTTAATAACATCTGGAGCATTAAAAAACACATTTTCCTTCACAATGAAGCAACATAGAAACCCTCAGAATTGAAAATATCCATTCTTACAAGTAGTGGAAAGACTGAACTGTAAGTCCCATCATAAGTCGTCAAAATGGGCATAGATTCTGTTCAATAGGACAATGCCTGACCTGCAAAACATAAACCCCGTTTGTTAATAACATCTGGAGCATTAAAAAACACATTTTCCTTCACAATGAAGCAACATATAAACCCTCAAAATTGAAAATATCCATGCTTACAAGTAGTGGAAAGACTGAACTGTAAGTCCCATCATAAGTCGTCAAAATGGCCATAGATTTTGTTCAATAGCACAATGCCTGACCTGCAAAACATAAACCCCGTTTGTTAATAACATCTGGAGCTCCTTCTATTAGGGGATCTCCCTTCTACTAATTATTTCCAAAGCTCATATTTCATCTCAAATTCTGGGCTGTTTATATATTGTGTCATCCTTTCTTGTCTTCCTCATTGCAGTCTTTTATTATCAGGTGGAAATGTGCTTCTGAATTGGGTCTACATGGTCTTCTAGCATATGAATGGGACAATTTTATTAAGAATCTTATTCTTAATGGTCTAATCTTTTTTTTTTCTGAGTAAAGACTATTCTATTAGGATTAAAAAGAGAAAAAATATTTACAAAGAGGTTTGAACCTCTGAGGGGGCCGTAGCCTGCCCTCTGTCAAAGAACCATTGCAGGTAGCTTTTTTCCTTCTGTTTACAAAACTGATAATCATAGCCTCAACACTGAACAGAACTATATGGACCAAGACTAAACAGAGCTAAACGCTCCAGAGTGAGCTGCCCTATTACAAAAAACTGTTCTTTACCATAATTACAAAAAAGGAAATCCAAAATTGTACCCTGGAGAATGAACAAATTCATATTGTTGGTATCAGAAGCCATGCACACTGAAAATGACACACGAGATCTAGAAAACCAAAACGGACTTACTGTCCTGTAGCTGAAACCAAAGGTAATTAAACTTGCCGTGGCGCATCCGTAGCATTTTCATTAACCTGATTAGGGGAGCTTGCCCAGGTTACCATCACCTCATCTTCAGCTTCCATCAAGTTGCCTTCTGTAGGAGGCACAAGGTGCAGAACACTGCCAAAGAGGCGCGCTGGCTCACAAACTATGGTCTGTTCTTGAGGAGAGTCCGGCGGAGGGCGAGAAGCCTCCTGTTGACCTTCTTCGTACACCGCAGCAGAAACAATGAGGACAACACCAGCCAAGCTGCTCTGAGAATCACTGGAATTCTGAGAAAGCGACTGTTCTTTGGAAATTTCGTTTGAGCTTGTGAGCTCATCTTCTTCCTCCGAGAAGATGATAGTAATTATAACTGAGATGAGTGGTCTGTTAAGTCTGCTTTTGAACTTAACCCTTGAGGTATGAAGGGAACTGATTAGGGAGGGTCCAGAATTGTCTGAGGGTGGAGAGGAAGGTGAAGCAGTAGCCAACGGGGATATACGACCTTTGAATGAAAGACCCAGAAGCCCAGCACACATAAGCTAGACTCGGCGTCAAGAAAATACCCAACGGCGACTGAGAAAGCCCAGTACCCAACCCAGACACCTTTAACAAGGACAAAAACCAAATCCCTTCCCGAAATGAACCAGAGGACTGACTTAAGACACCAAACGCAAATGGAGAAAACAAACTTAATGCACCCGACGCTGTCTGAAAGAGGCAGAACTATATACCTGAAGCCGACCAAATGGGAGCAGTTATGAGACCAAGGAGGCTTCCAAATTCGCTGTGTTGCACTAAGACTCTGAGACCATGACCACCAGAGGAGACCTCTGCTAGAAAAAACCGGAAACACTACATTGATGCCTGAAAAGACCAGAACAAATGAACCTTGGAGAATGCGCGCCATCCTGATAACTTCCATCTGCGTACCTCGAGCTCGGGCCTTCATTAATGCGGATTAATTACCTGCCACGAACCGCCTTACCCTTCTTAATTACTCGCCAGTTGCCGACTCCGCGTGCTCCAGCATTAACACCTCTTAAGGACACCCGCATCTGGGTTTGAGTCTTCCTTCGACTGCATATCACTTGTTACTATAGTATGGAAGGTGGAAAGTTGGTTCTCAGAAGCTATGCAAGATATAGAGCCTTCATAGAATTCCCTTCCACTGTCCACTCCTAAATTAGCAAGAAAGTCTGCCAGTTTGTTCCCTTCCCTTCTGATGTGTTTAAAAGAAATAGCTTGATTGTGAATAAGCCATTGCTGTAGTAGCTCGAGTCGAGTTGCCATTCTCCAGCTGCTACTGACCTTGTGAACCGGGGATCCCTGCAGAAGTTTTAAGGCCATGTTGTCCACTTGTCTATCAGGTATTTTGTCGAAATTTCCTGTTTTACAAGCTTGTTCTAGGCCCAAGATATCTAGCTCACCAATATCTATTGATTCCGTGTCCTCCTCCATGATTTGAGGTTCTTGATGGTATCCATCGCTTTCCTTCTCGTTTTCTGTGTTGGGATCTGTACCATCTATATCCATTTCAGGGAAGCTCCAGGTGTTTGATGCAGTTTTAAGCTTATTACCCCCTTGTTCTACATTCGGTTCCCCTGTTATCGTTTTGGATCCTTCAATCTTCTCCTGGCTAGATCCTTTTTGATTGAAGGGCCTATTGTCTGGATCCGGCATTTCTTCATTGGCTAGGACTTCAAAGCTATTGCTAGTAGAGGGCTTTGATTGATCTACTGGGGGAGTCTTTGTAGAGATTACTGATTTTTTATTTCCTCTTCGGCGATTGAGCACCTTAGTGAAGCCATCCGGCGTTGGGTTTTCCTGGGTATTTTGAACTGAGGGTTTGCTGTTTAAAGGGCAATCTCTGTAGAGGTGTCCTAGGTCATGACATTTTCTGCATCTAAAGGGTACATGCTCATAATCAATTAACTGTATCCATTCCACATCTTCATGAAAAAGACTTACCGTATCAGGCAAAGCTTGTTTAAGGTCCATGTAGACGCAGATCCGTGCATATGAGGTGTATCTGTGCGTCTTTGTTTCTTCCGCTATCTTGACGAAGTCGCCCAGAACATTGCCTATCGCTTTGAGAGACTCCTCTTCCCAGTATTCCAGTGGCAAAGAATACAGCCTGATCCACACCGGTGCGCAGCTTAGGTCTTCTTTATCAGGGTTGAATCTTTCGATCCATTCTTTGAGAAATAGCCCAGCAGAGTTAAAGAAATAAGGCCCTCCATCTAAAACTCTGTTTCTGTCTTCCAAACAGTTGAAGACCGCCGTAAAAAACCCCTTAGGCCCTAGATGCAAGGTTATGTGTCCTTTTGGATGCCATTTAACATTTATCCATGCTCTCAACGCTTTCTCGTTTGGCCATATTCCAATAAATTTGCCTATGAGAGCATGATCTCTCATATACTGAATCCTGGCATTGATGCGATGGCTTGGTAGCTCTACTTTTGGCCTATGCGTAGCTACTGGTTTGCATGTGGAAGAGCTGACCTTTGGCTTGTCCTTCTGTGCTTGTTCAGTTTGCGTTTGCTGACTTTTGTCTGCGCTTTCATCATTGTACTCCTTATCCCTGTCTGATCCCTCGATATTCCCTTGCTTGTTGTCGTTTGTTGGAGGAGGCGCCCCTCCTTCCCCCTGAGGGGGGCTCATTGTTGCCGCCGGCCAAGACCAGTGGGTTGTGACCTGCTATACTACCGCGTACTGTTCCTGGCGAGCTCTGTCCGGAGGACCTGCCGTCGCAGGTGAGTTCTGAAATTGTTTTAACCTCTATCTCACTTGAGGAGTTATGAGAGGAATATAAAGCTATCCAATGTGACCCATCTCCCATGAGCATTGGTCATAATGACAAATTCCTCATTTGCTCATTGCATAAGGTGAGAGGGTGAAGAAGTGGCATTGAATATAGTGAAATGAAATCACATGGGATCAATTGTCACCTATAAGGCTTATACCTAGTAACGAAGACTTCAGAGGAAGGTCAAATCACCATTGCAAGGCTTCTTGGCTCAAAGGACACTTAACCATGCAGTTTTTCACCATAATCAAGCCTATTTAGCTTTCTATCCCAACCTATTCATAGATCCCTTCTCTTTAAATTAATATTTGTTTATTGCTAAGCATCAGTGGGTGGCAGTAACAATAGTATTGAGTAGGCACTGACAAGTGCACTTAGTTTGAAAGTTGGGAAGTCAGATAATTTGGGGAATCATTATCTGTCAGATCATATCTTCCTCTGAACATCGGAAAATAATTCTTGTTCGGAGTATATCCATCAAGCTATCAGCACTCTGTTATTCATGTATGTATGAAAGTCACCTAATCATACTGCTTCATAAGTAACAAGAGTCATTAGACATCATATTATAACATCACATCTCCCTCACAATGTTTAAAAGGTAAGCTTACTTAAAACATAAGCATTGAGCTATATGCAACCTTCTCTTAATCATATGGTCCATGTGCTGGAATTATCCAATCATAATCATGCAGCTTATATCAAAATCAGTTATCAAGACATGCCTTTCATCAGGAATCATCGGACAAGAACAGTCATTGAAGATTTTATGGCTCCCTCTTAAGCCTTTCTTGAAGTCAGATGAGGCAACAACTTCAGAAAAGGTCTGAGTCATCATAGTCCTAGTTGTATCATCCTTCATTGCATCAAATTACCCATTTCATGATGGCAAGGAGAATTTCTCATCAGGCATTCATATATGTAGAACCATTCTTCACAAAATCCTGATTTAATGCAATCAATATATCATGTTCTTTTGCTTATTTTGCTTGTATACTTGCTTCTATTTTTCACAAGGATTGATAGAGAATTGGTCAGAGTGCTATGCACTTCTTCTAGATGACCTTCATGATTGAAGGCTTTAGGTGAGGTTTACTTCTTATCAAAGGTGCGACAATTTCCTTTACTGACAGATCCTTGAGAGGTTTGATTTTGGCCTAGAATTGTTGTTCCTTTGTTGATTCTTGTTTCCACTTGTAGCTGCAAGCTCATAGTAATTAATGATTTTCAGTCGTCACTAGGATGTCATGTCAATCATGTTTCGTGATACAAGATTAATGTAAGGCAAATCAATGTAGGATCACAACCAAGTTCCATCATAGGTCAAAATTTTAGAAGGCTACTTCCTTTATTACAAAAATTGTAACTGTCTTATTTTTTCACAAAATCATTGTCCTGAAGGTCTTTGATTTACTGACAGAATGTGCTTTAAACAAAATCATTTTCTTCAGATGATTGCAAGAACCCTTTACTTTTTCCTGTTGATATTGGGAGCTGTAAAGATCCATACGTGATTTATTTTAGCTCAGGGTAGGCCAAATAACTCTACTGCTCAGATAATATTCTAATGATGTTGATGATCTTGAGGGCCAAGATTGAACATAAATTAAGAAGTATTTGGAGAGAAGTAAACTTAATCCAAAGGCTAAGTAAGTTTTTAAAGGGACTACTAGATTATTGATCACATTTTCACACTTCGAGCTATTGTTGAAAAGGCTAGGCAACAATTCTCAAAATCATTTTATTGTTTTGTGAGTTTCATGAAAGCCTTTAATTTCGTGCCATGGAATTCATTGTTCCAGAGATAGCATGATATTGCAATCTCTGGTCCTCTCATTGTTGCAACTTGATATTATGAGAGGAAATCTGAGATTGTTTTAGGTTGGTTTTGTAGAACTCAAGGACTTCGACTTTATTAAGAGAACTATTGGGCTTAAGTAGGGATGTTCCTGCTTCTTGACTTTATTTGGGATCTGTGTTGATGAGATTAAGGAGTACATTAAGGGGAACACAAAGTTTCATACTGATATTTGACAACCTCCATTATTCTTGACAAGTTTCATAATGGAGGTTTGCTGACAAATAATGCTCCAAAATTTGGGGAAGTTTTATGTAATCAGGGTGAAGTACAGCTACAGGAAGAAATATAACTTATTTTCTTATAGAGTACTAGGATCCAATATTATTATAGTTTTTGTGTTTTTACAAAAGAAATTATCTAAGTGCACAAGAGTAGCATGGTACATTCTACAAATTGGGTGGGAATGGCAGAGGTGGTGTCCGTGTAACACTACATTGAATCCAGAGCATGGACTAGTACATTTAATATGAGCATGAGTGCAAACCTATTCAAACCTAAGTACATTATGCACCTAGAGGTTATGAAGCTCAAGGATGCATATCATTAGTTGATATAAATGGATATTAGATATTAGAACATGAAATATGAAACCTCAAGATTCTGAACCTCAAGTTGCATATGAGACGCGGGTTTAGATGGGCCTTGGATAGTTATTTAATCATATGAATGAAAAATAGAGTACAACAACATGTGTTACATTGACGCCTTCAATTGTATAGTTCTTGAGGCTCAGTTGCAACTCCAAGGCTCATATGGTTTTGAGATTAGTACACAGTTTCTTAATCTATGTCTTGCCTTACAAGTGTTTGAGAGGGATCTGTAGATTCTTCTCAGTGGAATGCATATATTGTTTGTAAAATTGTTTATTATACGATCATCTAAAGAAAAGAAAATTACAAGAATATGGGCTTTAATGCCTCACGGGTCACAAGTATAGTGTTGTTGTGGCCCAGTTTGCAACTCTGAGATATCAGAACATTTGGAGAATAGTATAGGGATTCTTCTCAATGCATGTCCTTTCCTTGTAAGACCTTGATAGGGGTATATAGATTATTGACAATAGAATGCATATTTGTCTGTATAGTTGTTTATTATGTAATCATCTAAAGGGCAACAGAGTACATGAATATGGGTTAGACTGTCTCGTAACTGTATAGTTGTTGAGGCTCAATTGTGATTACGTGATCTTGGAAGATTTTGAGAGTATATAAACGCTTCCCAATGTATGTCCTTTCCTTACAAGACTTGGATAGGGGAATATAGAGTCTTATTATTGAAATTTAGATTTTTTTATTTTTTTTTGTATAATTGCTTATTATCTACTAATCTGAAGAAAAACAGAGTTACAAGAATACAAGTTTAAATGCCTCAGAAATGTACAGTTGTTGAGGCTCAACTGCAACTCTGAGAACACGGAATATTTTGTGTGGAATATATAGACTCTTATCAATCAATGTCCTTGTATTGCAAGACCTTGATAGGGGTATACATATTTTCTCAATAGGACACACATGTTTGTATAATTCTTTATTGTCCTAATCATATGACGAAAACCAGAGTGCACGAATATGAGTTTCAATGCTTCACAACTTTTAGTTGTGGAGGCTCTATTGTGACTTGGAGAACTAGTAATACTTTTAGAAGAGTATATATATTGTTTTCAATCCATTTCCTTGCCTTGCAGGACCTTGAGAGGGGTATATAGATTCTTCTCAATGGGAAACAATTGCCATTTGTATGGTTGATTGTGATCCAATCATCTGCAGAACATGAGAGTGCAAGGATTTTCAGGGGATCTACATTCAAAATAAGGCTTGAAGAGAATCTCCACTATCAAATCAACCAAGGGTAGACTTGCTTAAAATGTGCAATCAAAAAACAGTTTACTTCTTAATCCTCCCTACAAAGGAATTTTCAATTGCAAAGACTAAGCACAAAGAATACTGTGTGACTAGCCTTTGACCTTGGGTAAGCTAGCTTCCATGACTGTCATGCCATATGTGTTTTTCCAATTAGACCTAGGCATATGTGGCATGAGAGTCATGTGATATTATCCTTTGACCATTTTAGTCGCTTTTATGTAAAGTGATTGGGAGTATTAAGACTCCTCCATTCATTATTTAAATCATGGAAATGATACTAGTAGAATTGAGTGAGATTTTGGGTGAGGTTCTGTAAATTAGACCTTCTTATCCAACTGAATGTGCTATTATTTATTCTCGAGCACCAGAGGATGTGCTTCCTAATGGATAGAAATAATACCTTGTGAATTTATTAAAAACATTCTCCCAGACAGGCCTGCTTCTACTTATGTTTTGGAAAAAACATATCATCTGATTGTTCTAAACATCAAAACCCAATAGCCAAACTCATTCCTATACCTCTTCAATATTTCTCCATTCCAACTAGGCTGAATGATCCTGAATTCAGAGGAAAAGTACCAGCCTTCTCGTCATGCAATCTCAAAACAACTTTGAGGGCTAACCCACCTTCTTTGGATGAAAGGAAGGTATTAACACATCTATTTAGGGTGCATATTTATGTGCAGTTGCGGCTTTTTCAGCACAAGCATACACCACAGTGATGATTCAGTTTTTTGCTTGGGCTGAGGTGAGAAATGGAATTTTATGAACAATGATGCTCAGTGTTCCTAGAACAGAGTTCAGATTATTATCATCCTTGTTGGCATGTGAAGGTTTGTCATGCCTTGTATATTCTCATGATCTATATGTATTCATTAAGTTAGTGAAACTGGAACCTCCCCATTGACATATTTTCATTGCCAAATTTCCAAATGCTATAAAAAAAAAAGGTTGAGCAAGGTTGCAGTGAGTGAACTCCAGTGTTTTTGCTGAGGCAGAAGCCATGCTTCTTTCAAATCAAATGTCTAGTGCTACAATTCTCAAGGTACTTTAGGACTTGTGCTCTCTTTCTTCCCCACTTAACGAGGGAAAGGATGATTAGGTACCAACTTATAGATATCATGATGAAAGTGTTATTATAATCACGAGTCTAAATTTAGCTATTGAACTTCTATGGCAACAACTGGGTCTATGCATCAGTAAGATAGTAAAATTGGTCATCTTCTTTGCCTGTTGTACCTTTGTCTTCTGATGCTAATGGATTTTTACTCCCTCTACGACCAGGCACATAGAATATCTTTCCATATATTGACCTATTTTTGTAATATGTGAAAAGTTGCAACCTCATCAAATGACACTTACACAGCTAGAATACACCAGTGCTACCTCTAGAGAGATAAGACCAGCTGCAAGTTCATCTGATTCCTTAGTGCTCAAGATACTGGCCCATTGTATACACATAATCAAAGGGAATATCCTTCACTTTGACAAGTGAAACAACCGGTAAACTCAAGGCAGCAATATCAAGATGAGTCCATACACACTACATTATTAGATTGACTTGGTAAACTGATATCCTGTTGCATGTTCAGATTGTTGGGGTTACCTTTAGATTCTTTCTTTTTTTATTGTACACACTTTAAACACATACCCAACCCATTTCCTCGTAAGCATTAATAAGCATAGTATGATAATATGGGGCATTTTCCTGGATCAGATTCCATCTTAGCTATTGCCTCTCCTTTTGGGTAGATGGAAAGTTAAGTGCATTCTAAGGGAATTTGATTGCTTGTTTCTTTGTGTCAGGATACCTGCAAATGTCCTTGCTGACATCGTGACATCAATGTAAGAGAAGTCCTTATAATCAAATGGGTATTTATCCCAGGAGTTTACTCTTGTGCATTCTCACATTTTCAAGTCTTGCATATGTGCCAGAAATCATAGACAAGTACCCAAACTTGGAAGAAAACTCAAATTTACTATGTAGCTACCTAACCCAATTCCAATTCAAGAGGTACACAACTCAATCAATAATAGCACTCAAAGGGTTATGATGCTACTGAGCTCCATTCCATAGAAACAGAGATCTCAACGAGTTAAAATTCAAGCCATGGACCATTGAAGAGTTAGATCCAACATTCAGTATTGCAATGAGTGTATATGAAATACACCAATATTATCTATGCATTCATAAGCAATATCTGACAAACACCTTTGGCAACTAGCCTTTAGTTTTTACAAGAGATGCATGAGAATATATGAAATAAATCAATCTTATCTATGCATTCATAAGCAACATCTGAAAAACAACTTTGGCATCTAGCCTTTAGCTTTTACTAAAGATGCATGAAGCATTATATAAACAGAATGCAATCTTTTGGGAATTCCATTCAAATGTGGAACATTACTATGGAAGCCAAGTTAAGAATTGATATTAGATCTTGCATGCACATTTCATGGATTGTTGTAGTAGTGACATAAAAATGGACTTGGTGAGTTATATCATATATGTCAAAGATAGTCTAAAGTGAAGTATGAAACTGCCAGCTTAGCTATAAACTTGGCTAAATGGTCCAACCTAAAACTGTGATCCTTCCTTTATTGCTAAGCATCAGTGGGTGGCAGTAACAATAGTATTGAGTAGGCACTGACAAGTGCACTTAGTTTGAAAGTTTGGAAGTCAGATAATTTGGGGAATGATTATCTGTCAGATCATATATTCCTCTGAACATTGGAAAGTAATTCTTGTTCGGAGTATATCCATCAAGCTATCAGCACTCTGTTATTCATGTATGCATGAAAGTCGGTCAATCATACTGCTTCTTAAGTAACAAGAGTCATTAGACATCATATTATAACATCACATCTCCCTCAGAATGTTTGAAAGGTAAGCTTACTTAAAACATAAGCATTGAGCTATATGCAACCTTCTCTTAATCATATGGTCCATGTGCTGTTATTATCCAATCATAATCATGCAGCTTATATCAACTTCAGTTATCAAGACATGCCTTTCATCAGGAATCATCAGACAAGAACAGTCATTGAAGATTTTATGGCTCCCTCTTAAGCCTTTCTTGAAGTCAGATGAGGCAATAACTTCAGAAAAGGTCTGAGTCATCATAGTCCTAGTTGTATCATCCTTCATTGCAGCAAATTACCCAATTCATGATGGGAAGGAGAATTTCTCATCGGGCATTCATATATGTAGAACCATTCTTCACAAAATCCTGATTTAATGCAATCAAGATATCATGTTCTTTTGCTTATTTTGCTTGTATGCTTGCTTCTATTTCTCACAAGGATTGATAGAGAATTGGTCAGAGTGCTATGCACTTCTTCTAGATGACCTTCATGATTGAAGGCTTTAGGTGAGGTTTACTTCTTATCAAAGGTGCCACAATTTCCTTTACTGACAGATCCTTGAGAGGTTTGATTTTGGCCTAGAATTGTTGTTCCTTTGTTGATTCTTGTTTCCACTTGTAGCTGCAAGCTCATAGTAATTAATGATTTTCAGTCGTCACTAGGATGTCATGTCAATCATGTTTCCTGATACAAGATTAATGTAAGGCAAATCAATGTAGGATCACAACCAAGTTCAATCATAGGTCAAAATTTTAGAAGGCCACTTCCTTTATTACAAAAATTGTAACTGTCTTATTTTTTCACAAAATCATTGTCCTGAAGGTCTTTGATTTACTGACAGAATGTGCTTTAAACAAAATCATTTTCTTCAGATGATTGCAAGAACCCTTAACTTTTTCCTGTTGATATTGGGAGCTGTAAAGATCCATATGTGATTTATTTTAGCTCAGGGTAGGCCAAATAACTCTACTGCTCAGAAATATTCGGAACAAAATGCAGATTTAATTACACTACAACACATTCCTTGCTGAAAAATGATCCTTTAAATAGAATGCAGATCTATCTTATTCCCCACTATTTTCACCATCTTCCATACACTATCAACAACTCGCAAAACAACAAGGAGATCAATACTTTTCATTTCCAGAGAAATACCACCTACCACATTATCAATAGTTTCAAAAGGAAATCAGTTTCTTTATACCACAGATGGCAAAGTTCCTTTAAGGGGTACTCCTTTGGGGATCCTATTATTAGACTTTGTGGGTGGTCCATTTATTGGAAACACCAAATGAACTCTATCAAACTTGCAATCTTTGCCTCCTCCTTGTAGAGTTATATAATGTGTTGTAGAACCTTTCTCATAATTCAACCTAGCTAGTTGTCTGCCACTGCATTTTTACCTCAAGATATCACTTCTTTGGAAATGGCTCTAAGGTTTGCATAAAATTATGAACCCATAGTTAAATAGGAACCTCCTATATCTCCTAATGACTTCGCAGTAATACATGTATCCCATTGGATTGGAAGTACCACCGAATTGTAGGGGCTGGTTGACAGAACTGGATTCCAAAATGTCATTACCTAGTGGAGCCCCAATTTCTGGTAGGCCTTTATCATTAAGTACCTCTATCATATCATGCCATGAGTGAAACTTGATTTGATGTGCTTACCCACCATTACATGGGGGCCTTTTCCAAATTCATATACATTGTTGCAACCCTTTGCTCAAGCACAATCTACTCCACCACTTGTTCCAAAGATTCTTTCATGGTGTCAGTTGTGCCATTAAACTCGATATCTTCTTAAGATCTGCACTAATCCACCTAACTATTTTCAACATCATGCAATGCCAAAAAAAATTTACAGTCTATTCAAGAGTGATTAAAATCTATATTTATCTTTTTCCATAGATCAGACACTGACACACAAGACAGAGTTCCGAGTCATCATTGTGCTCATACAAAATAAAAATTCAACCTTTCTTACACAAAGGCACAAAAAGAGTTGAAATATGGGCATTTGTTTGGAATTCACTCTATGTGCCACTGTACCCAGTTAGTTTTATTGTTATGTTTGTCTGGTTTTACTTATAACACTTAAAAAGAGGATGAGAATGGAAACAGTAAAGGAGTAGAGAAACATCTTCCTCTGCGAAAACAACAACTATGGTGGAATGGTAAACGCTCCTCGCATATTCACACCTTGGAAACCTTATCTCGAAATGAAGCTAGTCCTCACTTGCATTAGAGCAAATCCATTTGAACCTTGTTGGGCCTTGAAAGAGAGATCAAATTTCTCCAAACACCTCGTAAACAAATATTCTTGTAAATTTTTTATATTTTTTAATAAAAAACAGCTGAAAGGTAAGATAGGCCCCATATAGTTGACTCAGTAATAAAATTTAATTATTTTTAAATTAGATTTTTTTCATACAAAACATGTCTGCTTGAACAGAACATACTGAAAAGGAAGATAACCCGATAACCCCATATAGTTGACTTAGTAATTAAAATTTTAAGTTTATATGGTATCAAATTCCTCATCAAATTTCTTTCCACATCATCCAGTGGTAAAAAATATATCGAAGAATTCAATATATTTTAATACACAATATATATTTTTTAATTTTTTTACATAAAATTTTATGTTTATCATATCAAATATTTTATATTTATAAGAAAGATTAAGTTTCTAAGAGTTTAATATCTTTTAATATGTAGCATATATTTTTAATAGACAATATATTAAAGGGAAAAATAATAAGATAACTTTTTTGTAAGTTAGTAAAGTTTCAATATATTACTAAATAAACATACAATACAAAAATAGTAGTTGGTTTACCAAACCAGTTGTAGAAGAAGATTCTCTTTGTCACACATTTAACCAGACATGCCATATGATTTTTTTGTCTTTACTTTCCCTTATATAGTTCAAAAAAGTTCCCCTTCCCACTACTACTATATGTAGGTCTGCCTATCTGAATAGCTATATAGCTCTGATCTTCAAACCTAAACTTGACAAAATAACTACAATACTACCTATATAAACATAACACAAAACTAAACAAAAGATTGGTCGATGCCATGATCAACTAACACAATATTATTTGCTTGGAGTTGTTATCGTCGTTGGCCCCATTGTTGGGTCCTCCACAAGGGTTGTCGCTGGAGCCTCTAGGGTTGCCAGTGGACAGCCGCCTGCAGCGCAAGCCTCTCGAACTCGATACTTCCTCAAACGGGCGAAATCTCCTATCTCTACACCCATCGATATATCCACATTATCGATATAATTTAGATAGATTGAGAACATTTTGTTAAGATCCCCAATTCTGCCAACATGCAATTTCTCTATGTTAACCAAACCCTTGAGAGCCTTTTCAATTCCTTTTAGGCGTTGGTCTATAGATTTTAACTCGATTTCTATCTCGAGTTGCCTCTTTTTCCTCTACTCTGCTGCCTCTGCTTGCAGCTTTTCCACCAGAGTCTTGACATGCCAAGCGGTCTCCAAGGTCTTTTGGTACACAGTCATCTATGTTTTGGATTTCCCTGTGTTGATGATCCAATCTCCTTCCTCCTCTATTCTACCATCAAAGATAGCCCTACAATGTCTTCGAACCTCACTCTCCCAGATTTCCACTATATCCTTCCCTTTTGTGTGACTGTTTAGCAACAACCTCCGCTGCTTCCTCCATGCATGTCTGTTTGCAAAACTCAAAGCCCTGAGCATCCGCGGGAACTACCTCTTGGCCTACTAGCATCACTTTAGCTCTTACTCATTGCACTCCCTGATAACTGAATTTCCCTCATAGAAATTACTATCACCAACTCACAATTACACCACCTTTCAGTGTTTTGCCTTATGTCGATGAAGCTTGCTCCCTAGCTATGATTTAAAGATGACACCCCAGATGAGACTTGCCTCGCCGATATTTGAGTACTTTCCCTCTCAATTTTTAGTAACTCTGACCTACTAGCGATGTTGTTGTTCATTCGTGTGTACTTGTGGACGTCCTTCCTCTCATTTTCCCTTGCCAGCGGTTTGTTCAAAATCATAATCACCCTAACCTTGCTCTTGTATGTTTCCCCTCTTGATTTCGTACCTTCCCACTCCTCTTGCCACATCTCCTATTAATGAGATGATCACACTAACAATCTATTATGGGGGAAATCCTCTCCTTCCCATGATTAACCATCACTCTATCCTTGTATTGCAAACACATACCCCTTCTCGTTTCCTAAGTATGTCCATAATGAAGGATTATTTGTTCGTATGAACTGGTAGATCACTGTCCTGATTCGGGCCCACCCCTTCTCTATCAACCTGCCTTAATGGCGTGGAGTGATCTCTCTCTGCCAACCTTTGGCTTTCCTCCTTTAGCTAGCCCTCTGAAAACTTGCACATCACGTCGGTGAGCAAATGGACATTATCTACCCCTTTATTTTCCACCCTATCCACCAACACATTTGAAAACCACTGAACTAAGGTGAATTCCATGGTTTTCAACACCTCCAGATGTTTTTGAATGCGTTGGGTTAATGGGGGCAAGTGCCAGTTCCATGTTACTTTACTTATTTGTGTGCCACATTGTAACTTATGTGTCACTTGAATGATAAGAGGTGCGGTTCCTACTAGGTCTGGTTCCATGGGAGTTTGCATGGGCTTACAACCATTCATATGGGATTTCTCAATAAGTGTCTTGGCATATTTTCTTTTATATACAAATATCCGGTGATGTGTTTGTCACACCTCCAAACCAAGACACTAATGCAATAGACCAAGATCGGTCATGTCAAAGGACCTTTTCAAATCTTGCCAAAATTCTCTTCTCATAACTGCCTGTGATTACTAAGTCATCGACATACACAACGATGATCACAATATCCCCCCTTGATCTTTGCAGTAGAGGTTAGGATCATAAGGGCTTCTCTTTCAGCCGTGCTGTGCAAAATGCTCATCAATTTGTATAGAAAGTTCCCACAATATATTTCGTTTAAGCAAAATATAATGCTTAATATTTTGCAAAATAGATACAAATGGATTACTGCGATGTAGTAATATCTCTGAAAGAGTATCTAAAAGCATATTTTCAAGATATTTACACCATGCAGAGGTAAAAAACCAGGGCATATATGTTTAAATCCCTCCCATCAAAGTACCTTGAGGTCCCTCTAATGGTGCAAGCCTAGAAGAACTCCAATTAGGAAAAAATTGTATCAAGCCTTGAGGATAGGGTGAAACAATGGAATGTCAAAGCCCTAAACCTGGGTGGTCATCTGATTCTAACAAACACAGTGCTACAAGCTATTCCAAGGTATATCTTATCTATCCTCCCTTCTCCCAAAAGGTCTGGGACATCCAAAGGAACTTCTTGTGGCGAGGGGTAGAGGTGAAACGAAAATGGGCGCTAGTGGCCTTAAATAGAGTGCAAACCAAAAGATGCAGGTGGGCTAGGTCTTCAAGATCCAGAGGTAAACAACAAAGAAAATGGAGCAAAATTATGGTGGAGATGGTTAAAAGGGGGGTCATCACCTTGGGAAAGGCTTTGGAAATCAAAATATGCACCTAATTTCCATACAAAAAAGTTAGTTTGGTTATCAAGTTCCACTCAGGGGTTGGCAATTTGGAATTTAGCATGGAATAAAAGAGGTATAATGCAAAAACACTATTCTGGGAAATCAGAAATGGAAAGGAGGCCCTATTTTGGGATGATGTGTGGTAGAAACAAGCTAAGTTATGCAGGGAGGAATGACATCCCTTCAAACTAAGCACATAAATATAAGAGTATAGAGAATTCTACCAATTCTAGGATCAAGGACTAGAAAATAACAAATGGAGGCGATGGAATTTTAATATCTTTCAACGGCCAACCCAGAATGACTTAGCTATTCAGTATCTAACAGAGGAACTAAGAAAATTAAGAATTATGTTCAATAATGAACAAGACCAACTCAAATGGGGGAAAAAAGAAGATGTGGAGTTCAATCTCAAGGAAGTCAAAGCTTATCTTAGTGAGGGATATACTGGTACAAATGATCCATCGTGGAGAAAACTGGATGGTGCCACATTGGCCATAAATTTAAATTTTCATGTCATTGATTTTACACCAGAAGGTCCTAACTCAAGACAAAGTTATAAAGAGAGGATTTATAGGTTCCTCTTCGTGTTTCCTCTCCGAAAACACAAAAGAGAGGCTTAATCATTTACTCAACACCTGTAACTATATGGAGGCACTATGGGACTAATTAGCCTCAATATTTAGATAAAGAAACCAAAGTCGAGAGAGCATACAAGAAACAATAAAGAAATGGCGGGTGCATTATACAAAAAACGAGGTGGTGAACCTTACCTGAAATTTCATTCGAGGTTTCATCCTTTGGGAAATTTGGAAGGAGCACAATAGATGAATATTCTCCTATTATAAGCTTCCTGTTGACAACCTAGTGGAAGGAAAAATGTGTCAGCTAAAGGAAACATTAATTAGTACGGGAAATCAACCATTAGAGGAACAACCACCCCCCCAAGGAAACACAAATTTTGAAGTGATGAGGCTTCATGTTTTTCACCCTGTTTTCCCCAAATAAATATATTCTAGCAGGAAGAATTATTCATTACTTTCTCCTGTTACAAGCAAACACTCGACAAAAAAAGGATTTCACACCTCAGAGTTTTTTTGTAGGATAAAGGGAAAGGTGAGTGGGTATCCTGCAGTAGCTGCATTGGTCTTATTAGCATTACGCCACTTTTCATATGGGCCTTCACAACAAATAATCATCATTACACTTTGTTGATTTGTTTTAAAAATAAACATAACACCCAATAGATTTCTTTTGGGATGCAATGTTGTTGTTGGTAGTATGATTGTATTTGTGCCACATGTAAAGCTAATATGCGTTAAATTTCTTTCACCTTGCAATATTTTTATTGGAAATGTGTTTGTGTTTGGGCTAGAAACTATGCTAGATTTCTTTTGCTTTGCAATAGTGTTGTTGTCAATTTGGTTGTTTATGATAAAAGGAAATCTAGCAAGTGTTAGATTTCCATCACTTTGGCAATGTTATTGGAAATGTTGTGCTTGTGTTTGGGCTAGAAGTTGTGTTAGATTTCTTTTGCTATGCAATGTTGTTGTTTTCAATTTGGTTGTTTATTATAGAAGGAAATATAACACGTGTTAGATCTCTTTCACCTTGGTAATGTGCTTTTGTTTGTGTTAGAAGGAAATATAGCATGCACTAGATTTCTTCTGACATAAAATGTTGTTATTGGTAGTATGCTTGTATTTATGCTACATGTAAAGCTAGCATGCGTTAAATTGATTTTACCTTGCGACATTGTTGTTGGAAATGTGATTGTGTTTGTGATAGAAGTTGTTGGATTTTGTTGGCTTTTGTTTGCCCTACAATGTTATTGTTGCCAATGTGCTTTTGTTTGTACTAGAAGTAAATCAATCGTATGCTAGATATCTTCTACACTGCAATGTTATTTTTGGCAATGTGATTGTGTTTGTGCTACAATAAACTCTAGAATGTGTAAGATTTCTTTTACTTTGAAATGTTTTTGTGAGTAATATGCTTCTATTTACGTTAGAAGAAAATTTAGCATGTGGTGGATTTCCTTCGCCTTAGAATATTGTTATTGGCAATGTGTTTGTGTTTGTGCTAGAAGGAAATCTAGCATGTGCTAGATTTATTTGACCATGTAATGTTGCTTCTAGCAATATGCTTATGTTTGTAGTAGAAGGAATGATATTGATTGTTAGCTTTCATTTGAGGAAACAATGTTTCATTACATACAACATGACAACCATAATATTTTTATTTTTGCATTTATATTACTTTTTCGGAAGTTGTGTGTTTTTGGGGAAATATAAAGTCACACTTTACACGGTTCATTCTTTTAATTACAAGTTACGATGTAATTGTTGTTACAGAATTGATGCAAGCTACAATGGAAAATATAATTTTGGCAAAAGGGGACTATGTTGATCTCCTTATTAATGATCAAGTCATTGGGCTAGCAAGGGTTGAATCTGCAGAGTCTGGAACTTATTATGTTGGAAAAAAGGTTAATGTTGGTTATGTTGCAATTTTGATAATTGATCTCATTCAACCACATTTGATTGATGATGATGTTAATGAAGGGGACATACATCCATGGAAGATTGTGGATTTGAGACACCACATAGGTAAATCAAAATATTGAAGCATGTGTTATATATTTTTGATACTATAATAAATGTTCTTTTTTTGAGTAAATACTAACATTATTTACATTTGTTTATAGGTACAAATGTTTCTTCTACATTTTCTATTGGAGACAAGGTAAATATTCTACAACATGGAGTGAAGGTGGGTGAGGGCTCCATATTCAATACAGAGCTTGGGCATAAAGTGCATGGAAAGATGGTAAAGAAAGGATGCATAGTGGTTAAAATTGAAAAGGTGTTAAAACATAATGTTCCTCTACCACATCCAACAGGGTTTGAGCATACACTTGGGGGTGCATTAGAATCTTATGAAATTTGGCCAGAATCAGATTTGGAGCCTCACTGTCATGATCATGCCATAAATATTCCCCAAGATAGGGTTAAATTCATATGTGCAAAGGTTTCTCTTACACATGAATGCATGGGAACAAGCATGTGCATTGCCAAAGGAATGCTAGTTCATGTCCACGAGGATGACATTGTTGAGGGTGAAACACTAGGTGAAATGGATTTTGGTGTTTTTCTAGAAGAGATAGATGGAAATTGTGAGATATGCAAAATTGGAGATAAGTCTATACATTGTTTGGTTAGATGGCCAATAAATAAGTTGGTGGACAACAAAGGTGTGATATTAAGGGTCAAGGAAAAGTTCAAGGAACCAACCAAAGAAATGGTGATATGGGATGTTATAGAGGACACAAATCCCTTAAACAAATGGGATGGGTACCTTTGTAATGAAAAAGATAGAAACTCAATTGATATGAATGTAACAAGGCCATATAAAAGGATTAAACAAGTTATGGCTACAAAAAAAACTGCAAAATGTCAAACAAAAATAGATGAAGAGAAAGAAATTCGACTTTTGGCAGCAGCTGTATGTTGTAGAAAAGATTGTCTTCAACATGTCGATAGGAAGGCCATTGCAGGTGCTAGAAGGGGTATGAGACAAATAAATACAAATGGTATTAGAGAATTTGTCTTGAATTCACTCATGTCAAACACAGTGATGTCAAGCGGCCATGGCCATGGCCATGGCCTACCACCTATTGCTAGAAATGTAAAGGACATGAGATTTAATGGGAATATTATTTGTAAGAAAGCATGGTATAAGATACATAAAATTCCTCAAAGCACATTCTATAACTACCAACATTATTTCCAACATGGACAGATCAAAGCTATTCATGGTAACACCAACACATGCAAAGCACGAGCTCACACAGTGGCAGCTATAGAAATATTGCACAAAATTGTAATGGATAATTCAGATTTTTCACCAATTCAAACACGTCAAGTTGAAGAAGATGGAACATCTGCTCCTTTAAGACTGCTTCCTTCGACTTACACACAAAATTCTTTGTTAAAAGAGATTAATGAGGCTCTTCAAAAGCTTAATTACCCATCAATATCACAACCAACAATGATCAAGATCTGGAATACTAAGTTTCGAGATGTGGTATTTTCAAAGAACACCAACTTCAGTAAATGCAGTGAATGTATTGTGTTGAAAGCACAAATGAAGTCAGCAACTACAAAAGAGTTGGAAGAAAAGGCACGAGGTAGGTTGACGAAACATAACAAGATTGTTATGTGTGGAAGATATTGCTACTATGCCCATAGAATTATGTCAGAGCGGTTTCCAAAGGAGTATTTGAGCATTATCCATGATAAAATGGACAAAACAAAGACATCAATCCCAAGGCTACGTGTCAAATCAAAATTTGTTGTAGGAACAAATTTGGGTTTGTCATTGACAGGTATGCTTACACATGGGCATAAGGCGGGAGGTTTTGGTCATTTCTCCTTACCATTTGTCCATATGGGATCACAATTTACTATTACATCCCTTGCAAAGTGCTTAAGGGACCTTAAAGACCCACAAATGGATATGTAATCTACTTTATGAAAGTGGAATTTCAAGAAACCCACTTACAAATGCATTACTTGACACCTCTATTTACCCAAAATGTCAAGGGTACAAGGATGATTTTATATCTCATGGAAGTTCAAAAAGTCAAAATGTTGATTTTAAACCTCTTCCTCCACATTTGTTGTTACAGTTGGACAATGCAGCAAGTGATAATAAGAATCGCTATCTTTTCATGTTTCTATCACTTTTAACTGCACTTGGTGTCTTCATCACTATTGAGGTTGGGTTCTTGCCTGTGGGGCACACCCATGAAGACATAGATGGAACCTATGGAAGAATGTCTTCCAACCTAAAAAGTAAAGATATTTATTCTTTACCTGAAATGATGGATACATATCGCATAATTGAAGAAAATAGAGTGTTTCCACCTACACTTATTGACAAGGTCTATGACTTCAAAAGTTTCCTTAGTGGATACATTAAGGAGGGAAAAAATGCACTAGTTGGACATCTTAATGTTCAATACTTCCAATTTCTTATACTCAATGATGTTCTAGTACTAAGGTATAAAGAATCAATTAGAGACTCTCAGTGGTCAGAACCAGTTGAGTTATGGAATATAGATGATGAAGGTCGACCTATAATTCCCATAGGGAAGCCATCTTTCTTAGCTTCCAAACAGAATGATGTCTATTTAAAAGAACTAAAGGAAGGGATAACATCATACATAAAAATGTGGAAAGACACTATTGGGAATGAGGATTCACCAATTGTTACAGAGGAATGGAAAAATAAAGTGGTGTATTGGGAAAAAGTTCTTGATACATTAGATGGAATCTATAATGATCATAGAATAATAGATGGAAATGATTCATCTTCTGAGGATTTCTGGCCCAAGACAAGGCACATTGTTGATGTTGATTGTAATGCACTCCAAGTAATCTCAAGTATTATGGATGGAGATTTTGATAATGCGATAGATGAACCAATATATGTTGGACCCAAATGCAACAAGCCAAAGCCAACATTCAATCCGATGATTGATGTTGAGAAAGGAAAGATGTTGCTAGTTAGATCAGGAAATGAGGATGCAGGTGAGATGATTTGGATGGAAAAATCCATATCAAATATCTTTAGGGATAATGAAAGTGAGAATCTTCATGTAAAGGTTGACTGGTGGAATCCTATGTCAGGGAAATACAATGGAAATTTTTTAGAGCAAAATTGGGTACCAAATCCTGATGACAAAGAACTTGGCTCTATTCCAATTAATACCATAGTGTGGGCATGGATGCCAAAGAAAGAACATTGCAAGAAGACCAAGATAAATAAATATGGTGTAGAAGCCATTCTTGATCTACTTGAGCGATTATCTTAAGAGTAGGTTTATATGATACATAAATGTAATTTTTTTTTGGAGGATCTATTAATATACATTCAGACACATTTTCCCATATTTGTTGTATAAATATTATCTTCATATTTTTTTTGAAGGAGTTTTATATTATTTAATAGTTCAATGTAATCATGTGTTATACAAATTACATGACAATGCCATAAAATATTTAAGTTTTCAAAGCTTTATTTAACCAGCATGACTTCTCACCATATCAAATATGCGTAATAAAATTCAATAATGCACCTAAAAACATCTTCTAAACTTGTTATATTAAAACAACAGTGGGGTACCTAATTAGTATTATATTTAATATAAACCATTTAAACTCTTAATGAATAAATGCTAGATGCTTGATATAATGTTTGAGGTGAATTTTCCTTAATTTTCCTTATTATAATTGATATAATCAAATTCCCTATTTTGTTGTATGTTAGTTTATAAAAAAAATATTTTGATCATTGAACAACACAACTACAATTATAAAATATTTCTACTTATAGATTTTGAAGTGGTGCCAACATTATACTAGTATAATTAATTTGTACTCAACTTAGGAAAAGTAGTTAGTGTCAATTTAAAATGGTCAATAATAGTAAGAAAAACAATATTAATATATTGTTAAATAACTTTATAGGTAAGATTTTTTTTACACAATCTAGTATTCATGGTCATATTTAATACATAAATATAAATGTTAATGGTAATAGAAATAATGTAAGGAATTTAAGTTTTAGATGAATGTTAATATGTTCTTTTCAATATAGTATCCTTAAACATTACAGGGATAAAAACTAAACATGTGTAATAAATATCTTAATCATTTTTCTCTCTTTCTTGTTGTATTTGAAAATAATCAAATTGTACTACTTTGTTACTATTCTAATTCATGATTGATTTTGATCATTAAAATGATTAGTAATTGAAACGAGAGGCTCATTTTACAGCCCAATATGGGGGGATGTGTAAGTTTGTCTATCCGTCTGTGCCCGTTTAAAATAAAAATTATGTTCTAAATAGAAAAATATAAAAAAAGAATATTTTGTAAAGTAATTAGAAGTAAAAAAAAATGTGTGAATTAGAGGTTTAAATCTTATAATTTTCAAAAGTAACTATTGAAGATTTATGTCAATATCAACTTCATATATATCTATATATATAAAAAAAAAAAATTCTTATGGTTAAAATTATTATTTGTTCTTATATATACTCTATTTAGCTTTCAAAAATGTAGTTTCAACAATTAAAAATAGCACATTGTATCTTTCACTCTAAATGTGTTTGCACTTGAAATTTGATCCCTACATCTGCACTTAAAATGGATCTATGATGGTATATCTTGGACACATTACTATGATCATTTGTCATTGAATAACTTTATACTTAATATATAGCTTGCATATTAATATATTATTCATTAAGTAAGCCTCAACCAACTTCGTTTCTTACATAAAAGTACAAATAATAAATAAAAATAAATTATATTCAACATTTTATTTGATCCTAAAAAAATATTTTCTCCTAATTCTAAAATGGTGCAAACTTCTTACAATAGTATGTAATGATGATGGTGATAATAATGATTATCATCCACTAAGACCAACTATGGTATATAAGAAGGTAAAAAGATATTACTAAAAGCTATTTTGAATTTTAAATTGTGCCAACATTGTTTTAGTAATAATCGTAAATCAACATATACATGATATTTACTATATCGGATTATCGGTTAATAATAGTTACACACACATCATTATTTTCATAAAATAACCTTAACAAACTTATCTTTTTAATATAAACCATAAAAATATTAAAATAGATAATGTAAGGAATCCAATATTAATATGTGAAATATTTTCTTTTTCAAGTTTATATAAATTTGTTTTATAAAGTTTATCATGATAATTTTTACACAAAAAATGGTAAATATCTATATAAAAATTAGTGAACTAAGTGGCTTTCTAATTCCTCATTTCTAAAAAATATAATCTAGTTAAAGTTCTAAATAATGGTATATATTGGACACATTACCAAAAATTTCATTTGTCATTAAATAACTTTATACTTAATATATATCTTGCATATTAATCTATTATTCATAAAGCGAGCCTCAATCAACTTCTTTATTAACATAAGCGTACAACTAATAAATAAAAATAAATTATGCTACTACTCACATTCAACATTTAATTTGATCATAAATTTATTTTTCTCCTCAACTCTAAAATGGTGCAAACTTTCTACAATAGTATGTAATTATGATGGTGATAATGATGATTATCATCCACTAAGACCAACTATGGTAAATAAGGAGATAAAAAGATATTATTAAAAGTTATTTCGAATTTTATTGTTATGTTGAAAAAGCAATAAAAGAAGTGTTTCAATATCATCATAATTTTGTTTAGTTAAACAATCAAAAATGTTGGTACCGTCACAAATATATTGAAATTTAATTCTAATACGAGTATAAACTCGATGCTTTGAGGGTTTTTTAATCTTCAATCATAATATAACTAGTGTTGCAAAGGTGATAGACTTTTAAATTGTGCCAACACTGCCTTAGTAATAATCATGACTTTTCACATACATGATATTTACTATATCAAATTATAATTAAATGGATTAATAATAGTAACATATGCATCATTATTTTCATAAAATAACCTTAACAAACTTATTTTTTACTATAAACCATAAAAAATATTAAAATAGATAATGTAAGGAATCCAAGATTAAAATGTGAAATATTTTTTTTAGCAAGTTTATATAAATTTGTTTTATAAAGTTTATCATGATAATTTTTACACAAAAATGGTGAATATTTACATTAAAATTAGTGGATTAAGTGACTTTCTAATTCCTCATTTTGAAAAAACTTAATTTAGTTAAAGTTCTAAATTCTAGATCCACTTAATACTTCCATATTTAATGAAATATGTGTTCTAACCCATGATAATCCCATATGAGACATCCAATCCCCTGCCACAATATACATTTTAATTCATTGCTCGGAGATCTACATAGAATTTGAACTTTGACCTCGTAGGATTTCTCCATGACTCTCGAAAAACTGAATTCGGATTTTTCCATCGACTCTGGAAAAGTTGAATTCTCTGCATCATTTTCGACCTCCTGCTCCAAGGCCTTACAAATAATTGATACAAATGTATTTGAGATCAAAATCATTTTCTTCATCTTAAAACGATATTGCTATGCCATTTCCATATGCCCTTTGGCTTGCAAAGGAAATTGGAGGACCCATCCCCACAGATAACCGTTGGATCATCTTCATTCCACAACATCTCAACACCTTGCATTTGCAGTAAAATGCATTTGTTGCTTAACGTGCCAATCAATTTAACAACACCACGACTCCATTTTTTTTAACTAGTTTTAGAAGAATTCATTGCAACTGATGTCCATGTGCGATTGAAGCTCACTGAGATTGAAATGGTGGCTATGTATCCACACAATGCACTGTTGTTTCAGAAATCATCTAAGTTAGATGACACCTAGCTCCTTCATATCTCTTCCACTGAAGTCAGTCCCAACTAGGGCCATTATTAACACCAAGGAGACAAGAAAGAACTCGAAGAATTCATTTTATTCTATAGCACCCTTGAGTTATTTTGGGTGATACCAGAATTGGATCTCACTTCTGCGATGAATCCAAATAGAGAACTGAGGACATTTCCACTCAATGCACTGATTCCCAAGCTTTGTCTCGCCATATGCAACAAGCGAAAATAAATCTAATGGATTATAACGTCGACAAACTCGGTATACCATAACGACTCTCCTCGATTTTGATATCTAGAGGCTGCCTTTTATATACAGTGGTCCTTTGATTTGTGGTAATGGTCGTTGTTTTTTTATTTTAGTATAGCGACTCAACTTATATGGCTTTCTCCTGTAATACCTACGCTCTCACATCAATGACTCAACGTTTTGTGCTTCTGCGTTAAAACCCTCTTACAACAATGCCCTTTATTGAAAATCTCATTACACCACCACGTAATAATAAAACAGAGCTCCACATCTACACACAGGAACATTGGAACATGCAAGTCACACACTAAACTAAATGAAACTTGGAAGTCTATATACAAATAATAAATTCTCAAGGCTCATTTACATCTTCTTGAGAGTCAAGCCAGCACCCACTCTAATACCATGTTAAAAATCTGAATAGAGTGAGAGAGATTTCACACACAACACCAAACACAATGTGATTTCATTGATATCATAGACATTATATATATATAGGAATACATGATACTTCTAGATCCAAGAATGGTGGATCTAGATTACTAAAAATAGCTAGTACAACTATTAACCTAGGAACTCACACAATTACAACTCATGACAACTTGGAAGTCATGGAAGCATTACTTCCAATACCCTCTCTTAATGCTTACATGACAAAACTAGAAAGTAGACATTACAACGATGAATGAATCTCTATGAAATTCCTCTGATATGGTCATCAATAGTACCCATATCCACTCTGAAATCTCATTGTTTTCGCTCTTTTCTTCACCACACTTTTGAGCTTCTCACTTTATTCATTTAAGACATAATTGCTTTAGACCATTGTATGGAACTTCCACCATCTATTGAATATATCGCCTTCCGTTATATTCACCAGTTATCTAGGATAACATTCTGGGTACAAAATGTCTTCAACATACAATTCTACAGCTTGACCTCATACAAATAGCTTGTACTAACACTCCCAGAGCACAACGGGTCACACGAGGTTGACCTTATTAAGAACTACCTGCGACTAATTCTCCGAGAGCATGACGGGCAACATTAGTTTGTTGAATATTTTTCCTGTTCTTTGTGGTTCTCATTTGATTCTTGCACAATATAATAACAAACTTGAACATACAAACATACCCACAACCAAAAACTTTTAAATCTTCCTTTTAGAACAGTTTGAGAGGTGGTTCCTCATTAAAACCCTAAAAAAATAAGACTTGAAATAAACACTAACCCATGATAATCCCATAGGAGACATCCATTCCACTGCCACAATAGACATTTTAATTCACTACTTGCAGACCTACATAAAATCTGATCTTTGACATCGTCGGATTTTTCCATCGACTCTGGAAACACTGAATTCGGATTTTTCCATCAACTCTGGAAAAACTGAATTCTCTGCATCATTTTCGACCTACTGCTCCAAGGTGTTAGAAAATATTGATACATATGTATTTGAGGCGAAAACCATTTTCTTCATCTTAAAAACGACATCATTGTGCCATTGCCATATGCCCTTTCGCTTGCAACGGAAATTGGAGGACTCAGTCCCACAGATAACTGTTGGATCATCTTCATTCCACAACATCTCGACACCTTGCATTTGCAGTCAAATGCACTGGTTGTTTAAGGTGCCAATCAATTTAAGAACACCACGACTCCAATTTTTTTTTTAACCGATTTTAGATGAATTCATTGCAGATGATTTCCATGAGTGATTGAAGCTCATTTAGATTGAAATGGCGATTATGTATCTACACAATGCACTCTTATTTAGGAAATCATCTAAGTTAGATGACACTTGGCTCCTTCATATCAATTTAGTGGAATTCAGTGCCGACTAGGCTCATTATTAACACCGGGGAGACAAGAAAAAGCTCAAAGAATTTATTTTATACTATAGCACCCTTGGGGGTTATTTTCAGTGATTCGAGAATTGGATCTCACTTCTCCGATGAATCCAAATAGACTTGAAGAGACTTCCACTCAATGTAACGATTCCCAAGCTTTGCATTGCCATCTACAACAAGCGAAAATAAATCTAATGGATTATAACGCCGACAAACTCGTTATACCATAGCGGCTCTCCTCGATTTTGATATCTAGAGGCTGCCTTTTATATATTTGTGGTAATGGACGTTGTTTTTGTATTTGAGCAGAGAGGCTCAACGTTTCATGGTTCTCCTTTAAAACCCTCTCACAACAGAGCAATGCCCTTTATTGAAAATCTCATTACAACACCACTTAATAATAAAACAGATCTACACATCTACAAACAGGAACACAGGAACATGAAAGTCTCACACTACACTAAACTAAACTCAGAAGTCTATGTACAGAGAATCAATTCTGAAGGCTCCCTTACAGCTTCCTGACCCTCCCTTGAGAGAGTCAAGCCAATACCTGCTATGATACCATGTTGGAAATTTGAATAGAGTGAAAGAGATTCAACACACAACACCAAACACACTGTGATTTTATTGATCACATAGACATTACATATATAGGAATACATGATACTTCTAGATCCGAGAATGGGGGATCTTGATTACTAAAAATAGCTAATACAACTATTAACTTAGGAACTCACACAAATACAAATCACGACAACTTGGAAGTTATGGAAGCATTACTTCCAATAAGCTATGCCCATGGTTTTAGCTGTGAGTCAAAGCCTCCCTACAACACATTGAATATTTTTCTTTTTATGTTTTCACAAGTTGAAAGATTCACCACATAGATGGTTGTATCATGCAAATTTCATTTTGATGAATACTGTTAGTATTATGAATTCAACTATATTCCATTTATTTTTCACCATTAATATTTTTATCTCTATCTCTATAATAATTATGTAAGCCCACCTTGCCCCATATTAGTGCAGTAAATGGTAGTAAACATTGATTATCATCAAAATATGATACATCTCACATTATCAACATTGAAAAAAAAAAACATAAAAATTAACTCTCTCTATATATATAACCATGGATTTATGCAAAGACAAAGTACGAAAGAAGGGAGATGGAAGTCTCAGGGGAGACAAAGTTCAACTTGGAGACTATCTAGCCATAAAACACATATTTATAGGGTTACAAATTAGTCGACAAGTTTAAAAGACCTCTTCATAAATAGTATCTACAACCTAAATAAAACCCATAATCTTAATAACACAACAAGAGACTAATAACAAAATAATCTAGAATTCTTTACATTTTTCCATTATTCAGCCTTCCCCTTAATGGAAAATGTTTTTTCTACCATACCTCACATAATTCTAAATGATTCATAATTTACCTTTCCAAGATGCTTTTGTAAAGATGCCATGCACATTATCATTCGCATTACAATATATTAAAGTAATTTCTTTAGACTACATTTTTTCCCTATGTTTTGATAATTGCATGGTACAAAATATTGTTGGCTAATTTGACGGACTTTTAATTGTCACATTCGATAATCATTGGCATTTTTTTTTCTTCTCCGACATCTTTAATAATTTTCCACAACCAAACTACTTCACATGTAACACTATACAAAGCTTTATATTTTGTTTTAGTTGATGATAAAGGAATAATTGTTTGTTTCTTGCTGCTCCATGCTACAATCCCATAACCAATCCTAAATACTTATCTTGAATTTGATCTATTGTCATCATATTTTCCAGCGCAATCTGAAACATATTAACCTACCAACTCAACATCAAAAGCATTAGTTTATTTTATACCTTATCTAACAATCCCCTTAAGACACTGGAGGACCCTATTTACTTCTTTCCAATAGCTTTCAAGAGGCTTGGCCATGAACTGACTCAACATGTTGATTTAATATGTAATATATAACTTGGTTGTAGTGATATAATTCAAATTTCCCCGTAATTGAAAATACAATGTGTCACCCACCTCTCTTTTGCCATCATCACTCTAGATTGTGGCATTTACATTAATTCATTTTGAACCTCTTGAGTAGATCTATGGTATATTTACTTTGAGTAATCAATGTTTGTCCCACTTTTCTTCATACCTCAAGACCCGTCTAAAGAAAATCTTCCCCACAAGTCAAGGAAATGAGTAATCTAACCTAAATTTATGGGCTTTCATGGATGTTAGTCCTTGTAAGAGTGCTAAGCATATGCCAATTGCATATTTTGGAAATATCTCAAAATCTCATAGTTGAGAGTGAGAATAATTGTTTGACCTCTTTCTTCCATTATATTTTCAAAATGTGCAATGGACATAAATATCCCTGGTAAAAGTAGAACCAAAGCAAAATGTGTAATGGACATAAATATCCCTGGTAAAAGTAGAACCAAAGCAAAAGGGGAAACATTTGTTAACCTATAATTAGTATGTTTTGTGAATCGTAAATCGATAGAGAGGAAACATAAGGTGGTTGCATGGCAATGCCAAAGTCCCTGGAAAAGAACAGAGGTTCATTAAGCAACACTTTGATTGCACTTAAAATTATATGAATAGGGTAAGGCCGACCAACCAGTGAAATTGTTGGACTGATTTTGCAGACTGAAGTGCTAACAAGTGACTAGAATGTGTGCTAAGTAGGAATAGTGTCACCCAAGAGAATGCATGCTAGGTACATGTAGCGTTAGACAAGTGGTACATGAAATTTTACCTGTAAGCATGAATGTAAGTAGGGGCAAGTGATACATGAAGTTTACTTGCAGGCATGAACGGAAGTAGGGGCAAGTGGTACATGAAATTTAGCTGCAGGCATGGGCATGGCTTATCTACCAGGCTATCAAGCCATAAATATGCAGGATCCGTATATACCCACTGCTGGATTATGTACTTGTTTCGATCCAATGGTGGACATATACTGCGCCGTGTATTTATAGCCCAATAGCCTTGGATATCTTGGATATATTGATTTCATATGCATGAGTATACATAAACAAGCCCATGCATCAGAAAATGATGGGTATCACATAGAAAGAAACTCGCAATTATTTTTATGCCTCCTGCTACATTCTCATGCTTCCTGCCCAACATCCATCTAAAAGTTTTGGAATTTGTTGATCGTTTAACTTTGAAAGAAGCACTTGTAAAGCAACACGTTGGGCTCTATCTACACGCAGTAATGATGGCCATGGCCACGGCCATAGCTGTGAGTCTTAGGCTCCCTACATCATTTTGAACAATTTTCATTTACAATGTTGTATTATCAATTTAACTTTTTAGAAATATTTATTTTTTCTTTCACTATTACTATCAACATCCAGATTCACCACATCTCTGGTTTTGCCATGCACACTTCTGCATTATCATTTTAACTTCTTAAAAATATTTAATTTGTCCTTCACTATAAACATCTATGAAGGGAGTTAAGTATGATGGAACTTTGTTAGTAAATTTATATAAATTAAATGGTTGGCATTTGACATTATTAACATTTAAAAAAATTATAAAAATTAACTATATTGAAATGAAATTTTAATTATTATAAAAATATATAAGTTAAATATATATTTTTATTTTTATTAACATTTTATGTTCAAAAAGTATTAAAACACTATGTAGCTTAATCCATTTAACTAAAAAGAATGACATAACTATTTTTGAGATAAACTTCTACTTTTGATTTGTCACAACTACTCTCTATATTTTAGAATATTTCATGGAAGTTAAATCTCTACAATCGACCTAATAACAAGCATAACCATACAAATTATATTGTTGATAAGCCTTGATAGCCATCAAGACATTTATTTCCCATTTAATTTACATAATATTGAAAATTTGTAATGCCAAGAAAGAGTGGAGGTCAATCCCATAAATTTTGAAATGAAAAATGGTCTAAAAATGTTTGATTTCATCCATTAAATTGTGTATATGAAGAATAATATTCTCACAAAATGTTTTAAAATAGAACATGTAGAAAATGTTTTAAAATAGAACAATTACAAACAAAAACAACAAACCATTAACAAAACAATTTATGGGGGAAAACCCTTTTCATAGAAAATCCCCACAATTTGAAGAACATTTGATGTATTGCTCAACAAAAAAGTTAAAATAAGAAGGTTTTTTTTTTCTCTCAACATGAGTATTTAGTAGTAGCATAACTATGGATAAGGTTTGGTGGCATAATAGCACGATAAAGCGTAGGCGCCTTATTTTCCTTTAGCACTAGCACTAAATAAATAGGAATAATACATCCATAAACCATTTAATTTTTTCCATTTCTACATATTAGACACTGCTAGTAGGTTGTTCCCCACCACTAATTTGTATTTATTCATTTCCACTACTGAACAATTATTCCTTCCATTGCTCGAATTTATCCTTGACCATTGCCTTGCATTTATTCCATGCTCCATAACAACACTATAAGGTGCATGATACATTTGTTCCAAAATTATCCCACTTGTCACATACCTTGCAAGGGTACAAGGGAGAATGCATCAAAATATGAGCTAGCTGTTAGGGCCCATTAGGCCCATACATTAACAATACCGCTTGAATTTATCTATGATTATTGGTTTCATCAATGTGTTTGCAATGTCCTACAAGGTGTCAACTTTCTATATTATTATATGTCCTCACAAAACGGTAATATATCTATATATATATATATATATATATATATATATATATATATATATATATAGACACACACACACACACACTTTGTCTTTGCATGAAAGGATGGGTTATTAACTATAAGTATAACATTATTGTTACCACATTGAACTGTAATAGCTCTCTAACTTAATCCTTCTTCTTAACATAGTTTCATAAGCCTAGTAACCTCATTATGAGCATGAGTAACTACCATATATTATACCTCTACAATGGATGAAATGACCATATCTTCTTGCTTACTCACCCAAATTATTATTCTATGAAGCAATTAAAACATGTATCTATTCATAGATCTCCTTTGGTATACATCCTCTTCGTAATTCAAATCCACATAACCATATACATGAATGTTTGTAAAGATACTAAGTGTGGCTCCTATGAAACATCACTCTATTAACAAATGGAATATTTTGAAGTAACTCATGAATACCTAAAAACCCCCTTCACTACAACACAATGTCTGTGTCCTAGATTAGCCATGAATTGGCTTAAGCTCCCCAATACTTGGGCCATTTATAGTCTAATATAAACCATAATATATATCAAACTACCCACTACATTAGGATAAGGAACATAAGCCATATCCTCCATTTTTGTAGGTGTTATAGGGCATTTCTCAACAAAAATTTTAGTTTGTACATAAACTTGAAAACTCAATAGTCTACAATTTTCCATGTGAAAATGACGTAGCACATAGTTTACGTACTTACTATTGCTTGAAAAAACTTTTTATTTGCGCTAACTTTCTTTATCTTCATTCCAAATATATATTTTTCAATTTCCATTTCCTTCATATCAAATTATCTTGAAAATTGAGACTTCAAATCACAAATCTACTCCTTACCACTACCAAAGAATAGCATGTCATCTACATATAGAGTAATAATAAGGACATGATGACAATATTGTTTGTAATACAAAGAATTATTTGATTTGAATATTACAAATCCTAATCCCAACACAAGACTCAAACTTTTCGTATCACATTTTGGGGCAATATTTGTGACCATATAAAGAAGTTTTTAGCTCACAAACCAATGATTGTTTACCTTTTCATCATAATGCTCTACCAGTGTCATGTAGATATACTCCAAGATCTGTATATGAATGTATTTTTTGTATGAAAAATGATGTTATATTAATTTAGAAAACACAAAATTACATCATAAATAATCTCTATTGGTCTGTTGTTGGGGAAATCAAACCAGTAGCATAAACTCAAAACTGTGAAGTTTCTGTTATTGTTTCTAATATGTTGATATGGAAACATAAACCATAAATAGAAAGAAAGTATTACATAGATCGTGGTTCATAGACTGATAGGAAATATCATGTTATAAGACAATATATAGAACACAATCTAAACTATGAGTGCTTTCATGCTGTTAGGATGTGTGTCTGATCAGGTGTTTGGGGATCACCACTGGTATCTCACGATGGGTGCGTTGTAGCTCAAGATTTGATTTCTCCAAAAAGTTTCAAATATATATATATATATATATATATATATATATATATATATAAATATATATATATATATATGAAGAAAATGAATAAATGAAGTTTTGTAGAATGGTTAGAGCCGAATTGTATTGTTTTTATTACAATCTCTAACCTTTCAAGGTCAGAAAACAACCAAAGAATATGTGGGCCTAAAATAATTAAAGCCAAAATTTAACCACCATGAAACTCAAATCGCGGTCACATTGCATTCTCGGGAAATCACATCGCATGGAATTATGATGGAGAAAAGTGTGTGAATTATAAAAGTTGGTAGGGGTGGCAGAAAGTTGATTTGCAAAACCATCGATCATGCGATCAATGGTTGAGATTCACTGCACCACCCCCACCCCATTTTTCATAAACCTCTAGTGAGGAGGGGGCACAAATTAGTAAATGGTTTTTTAAAACCACTTTCAACTTGTAGCATGTGACTGTTTCACCTACTAGGCGAGCCTATCTTCCATTTCATCTTGACACCTCATCCATGCACATTGTTGTTGGGAAAAGTATCTATTCAGAACGCCCCTATCCCACTCTAAGGTGTGATAGTGCCTTAGCAACAAACAAGGAAAACTATTTTCGTATTCTTCTTTATGAAATGTAAACGAAGAGGAAGGATGTAACTAACTTGTGTCTTTCGCTAGTTTGTTGATCCACTCGCTCTCCTCTTTGTTCGCTTCCCGCTGCCTGCTCCCTCACTGGCCCAGCTTCACCAAGTTCCTGCAAGATCACAGAAGAGGAAAACTACACAAAACATAGATTTACATTCATAAATAGCTTAGGATCAGATTTAAGCTAAACATGCAAATATAACAAAGCATCATTGATATACAAGCATATAGGAGAAACTCAAATAGTTTTATTGATATGATAAGAAAGTCCAAGAGGAGATACAACCAAGTGAGTCCCGATCCAACATCTACCTCCCAACAAAGGAATCCCTTCCTCACCTCCAACAAAGCATAAATCACCCAATGCACTAATCTCAATCTCAAACCAACAGCAATTCTCTGCAAAGTACAAAATTCCAGCCTCTGGATCTCTGGGATGAGGGATCCATATATAGATGTAAGCAGAGGGGATGAGTCAGCTTACGTTTTGACTTGTGGCTTCTCTCTGTCAGTTCTTGCTTCCACTTAGAGGCTGAGAGCCTCTTACTCATCCTTGGTCGAACTCAGTGAGGCAAGTGTCATTGAGGAAGATTCTGGAAGCTTCCATTATCTGTACACCTCGCGGAATGACACTGCCATTTGGCATTTCTCGCTCAGCGCACCCTGGTAGTGCATTTAGGTGCGTTGCAACGCACCTAGCTAGTGTACTGGGGTGCTTTGCAACGCAGGAAGCTAGTGGAGCATCTAAATTGATCCTGATTTGACTAGTTCTAAGTAGTTTTTGGTGGAGAACTTCTGGGAGAAGCTGTCATTGGTTGACCTTGTTCCTTTAGGGGCAGGAACAACACTTTTAGGGACTTTGGATCCCTTGGATTATGGACATTTCATGCTCAAAGCTGTAAGGCACAAAAATGTCTATAACAGTTGCCCCCTAAAGTATGAGGTCGTTTATCGGGTGAAATGCTTTATTAGGAGGATCCGAAGTTCTTTCAATTCTGGGAGGAGACCTGTAATAAGATAAAATACAATACATTATTTTCATACTGTTCTCATGATCTAGCTGAGGCGGGAATTCCCATGCTCAGCTTTATAAATTCATTTTTATGTACATAGGACAGACAATCGTCTGATGATAGACTGATGATTTTGATGAAATCATCATCCTTTTGGTAGGATGATTATCTCTGCTACAATGTTGTACATGTCAATGTCTTTATTTTTCCTGAATATATATCGCAGCCCGGATGGATGAAACTAGATCCGGGGTCTTCAATCTCGTCCGATCTTCACTCTAAGTACAAGTCGATCCATGTGAGAAATGTTCTGAAGTCGAACATGGAAAGACATCGCTTGATTACCAGTCAATGATGTAAACTGTTAACAAGCGCGAGAGGAATCACCGATAATGATAATGACCCTCAAGGTACTGCAGTACAATTCACGTGGTGTGAATAAAGGACTTGGCGTCGAACACCACGCAAAATCTTTCGGTCGAAGGTCATTGATGTATACCTTTCGCCGGAAGTGAGAAACTTGCCATTGAGGCATGCAAGCTTCAAAGTACTGAAGGGGTGTTCCTAGATCAACTTCTTGGATAATGAGTTGATGTCGACAAGAAGCGATCCGCCAAAGGAGGGCCTTGATGTATCCCACATCAGTGACACGGAATGGAGCAAATGATTTTGATGGAGGTGAAAAAGATCTGATGATATATGGTTCAGGGTGGCGGTCATGAAAGAATGAAGTATAATGTATAGTAGTGGATGGGACACGGGTGACTTCTCTCGATGACTTCTCTTGAACATATCAGCGACACTTAAATGATGGATTGGTAAAATTTACCCCAAAGGTGGATGGTATGGCGAGACCATGGTGATGTGACCGGTGAATGATACAACCCAACCCGACTCAGGCACAGAGTGGAAGTGTCATGTTCAAGAGCGACTTGCTACCAATAAAGGTTCTTTGAGTTTCTTCCCAATTTTTCCCCAGTCATTGCTGACCAGTACCTCTTTATTTTTGTCAAGCTTGAGGAGGATAACATATGCTTGTTCTATAATTTTCCCTTCGGGCAAACCCATCGCTATGTTTTAACGAGCCTAGCAATAGTGAAACTCGTTCTCGCCTAAAGACAAGTTTGTCGCTATTAATGTTTTTAACGAGTTTAACGAAAAAGATAAATTGGTCCTTTTCCTTTTTAGGGAGTCTGAAAAGGTACGTAAAGATAACTCTGGAAGTCCTTTTTCGTCATCTAATCCCTTAAGTCCGAAAAAGTATAAAACAATACATAAGGGATGAATTTTCGATAGTTTTAACGAGCCGAACAAAACAAGTGCTCGATCGTTTTGTGCAATAATCCATCAGGTCCAAAAAGATTAAAATATAGAGGAAGGATAGCACTTGCGGTCACTTTAACGAGCTGGAAGCCCAAAACTCGGCAATCTTTTCATATTTTACGAGTCAGATAAAAAGAGCTTAAATAAGACTCGTCTTTTGCGGAACGAGTGATAAAATGGGTAGCAGCTGATTCCAGGTAAGGGTTGGAATTTTCCAATCACGGTAGTGTCACAAGGATGGCTAGTGAAATCACTCTTCGCAACTGTTCCTCAAAATGGGTAAACAATCAAATGGAGGTGAATGATCGGCCAATGGAAAAGTGGAGGTGACGGTGCAAACACGACCAAGGCTTTAATGGCTGATAATGTTACATTCACGGTGGTTATTTACCGGAGGATAGTTCATTTTTTAACGAGCTTAAACGCTGATTGAAACACTTGCTCGGTCTTATGTTTATTTTTTAACGAGAATGAACTATGTGCTAAAACTGCTCAATTAATCCAGTCATATGATAAGAATGTCTCATTGAAGATGCCATTTTTTATGGAGGTTGCACCTTACAAAGCTTTGCCCCGCATCCTTTCGTTATGCAAGTTCGGAAACGACTAATCCTACGAGTTTAAAGGGTTAGAGGTCCTAAAAATTTAAAAAATAAATAGCCGCCCCTTGCTTGCACTCCAAAAGGTTTACATGCCCCCAGGTATAAAATAGAGTTTCAAGGTTACCCCTCAATTTGCAGGAAAAACATTTGTTTAACCGGGAGAGGCCTACCTCTTTCAGGTTACCAAAGATTGTCTCATTTGCGCAACAAACAAAACACTTCTTTGGCGATGTCTACCAAGATAGACAAAGGTGAGTGACAACAAGCGCCAAACACATAACTTTGACAAAAGAATCTTATTCTAGAACAACCCTTCTTCCAATCACGGACGGGGTACGGACTAGTCATATTCTCCCGCGGAAACCTACCCTATACCCGAAGTTTTCCTGCCGAAGCAGACCAGGACGCATGCCCCCTGGGTTCCAGTCATATCCTTCTGAATCACTCGCGCTCATCGGGAGGATGGACTGTGGGTTGAGACATTTCTTGCGTGAAGAGATCATTTAGGGATGGTATATGACTATTTGCGATGCGTGATCCAGGAAATGAAAGCTGGTCCACGAGCTTGACCACTCTTCCTTCGTGCGGAAAACACATTACCCTAAAGAGTGAGGAGACGATGGCTCCCATGCAATAAATATAGTCTCGTCCAAGGAGTAGGTTATAATCCAAGGGTCCTTGAACGACCATCACGTTCATTTGAACGGTCTTCCCTTTCAATGTTATGGGCACATTGGGGAGGATCCCTAAAGGTCGACTAGTTCCTTTATCGAAGCCTGTCAGATTTCTCATCTTAGGAAAAAGCGATGGCGAACCAAGTGCTTTCCAAGCAATAGAGGAAAGGATACTCACAGATGCCCCCTCATCAATGATGGTGCCATCCATGACCATTCTGTATATTTGAACGATAATTCGGAATGGTATGCTTGCTGGCAAATGGGGTCTTCCTAGTTGGTTCCAGTCGAAGGATACAACTAGGTTGCTTGGTGGTGGGACTGAGTAGATGGCCGGGTACGACTTTGATGAACTTCCTTCCTGCGATAAAGGAATGGGTGGATTGCCCCCATGTTCGTCGGAGTCTGTGTTGATGAAAAGAATTTGGATGGTGTCATCCTTATCCTCTTCAGTGACTGTATCATTCGAAGATAAAACCTCTGAAGGCAAAACCGGGTCAACTGCCGCCTCGACCTTTTGACTTTCGTCGGGTATGGGTTCAGTAGGTTCGTCTTCAATGATAGACGCTTCAGCTGACCAATTGAGCGGGCCAGCTGGATTCTCAACTAACGAAGGACTCGGCAAGAGTGTTTTATATCCAGGAGGAAGTCGTAACGGTGAAACCGGACGATCATCCAAAACTCTTTTAGCCTCGTCTAAGAAGGGACAACGGTGGAGGGCATGGTTGCCTTCGCACAGTCTACAGGGAGGTCTAGCCCTCCCTTTTTATCCTGGAACTTCACTTTCGCTAGTTGACGGTGTGCTTTCAACATGGCCATCAGAGGTTGATGACACCGGATTGTGAAAACGGGGAGACCAGTCCCTTAGTATCCAAGGGATGCAAGGACAATCTCTGTGAAAGTGGTATCCCTTGCAAATGACACATGGCGATTTAGGCCTGGTCAGTGCTGTGTGTGGATTTTCATTAGACGACACTTGTTTTCCCTTATTTGCCTTTGGCTCCTTCTTCTTTTTCTCTTTCTTCTTCTTTTCCTTTTTCTCCTTAGGAACTTGGTTTTTAGCTTTACCAGTCCTATCACACGAAGAGGAAGGAAGAGAGGAAGAATTAGAGGAAGTAGAAGGTTGGTGGGAAATTCTGGACTCATCTAACTGCTGATTCGACTGTTCAGGAATAGTGGTGTTCTGAACGACATTGGTTGAGAAGAGCCAGACCGGCAAGCCAATTGTCAGTCCTGGAAGTGACAATGTGGCCATATGGGGCGCACCAACATCTCCCCAAGAGGAGAAGGGACTAGGATTTCCACCAAAGGGAATTCCTTGGTTGGTAGGCTCCATTTTCTCAACCTAAAGATCAACGCAGGAAAAAGGGTATGAATATTCCGTTTAAAATAAATTTTAACGACGCCTGGACACAACTTGCTTTTTCAATTTTAAAGAGTCGAGAAAAAGAAAAAGATGACTCTAGTCTCCTTCGATTTTTAATGAGCCTGAAGTGACAAGTGCTCAGATGGACCTTTTACGTTAAGGAGTCTGAAAAGGAACGAAAGGGACTGCTATGGAGTTCTAGGAAGAGGGTGTGCCAAACCAATCGCAAAACCGCAGAATACTTTTTAAGGTATGGGCGGTCAATCTTCCCGAATGCTGTGTTCAGTGCATTGTGATCAGTAGGGCGGTCGACACGGCTTCCTATGGATAAATGTTTTGAGCCTATAGGGGTCTCCCAATATATACTCGACGGTACGTGGGAGCACAATCCGTACTGGCACTTATCGTCTCTCAGGAGGAATCACCCAACCATCAGTGAGGCCAACAGTTACCAGGTTTTACAATGCCGGAACATGTCTCTATCCTAGACCTCTATGTTGTGCGTTAAGTTACAAAGCATTGTTAAGTTCATTCAATTTATTTTAGGTTGATATTTCTTAGAAGTTTGCCTTTTTGGATCACCACAAGATGTAGTACAATTCCTAAATGCAGTCTAAAGATGATAAGCGAGCTTTTATCTCTTTTCAACAATGAAAATCCTAGCTACAAGGGGAAAAGAAAGACACAATCTTTTCTCAAAGAGCATAGAGCACACTGTACATGCACTTTTCTTAAATCAAACCATACAAAATGTCAAAATGCAAATGCACTTGTGCATGTATTTGTTTCCACTTTCTTAATATTGATGCCTAAAAAGAAAGTTGTTGTACAAATTTGAATTTGATTTCAAGTGAAAACACAAACAAGCTCCTTTTTGAAATAAAAAAAGACGATTACGACACCTTATGATTTTGAAGTAAACACTTGTTTCGACACTAGAAATTCACAAATTCAAACCAAAAGACAAAAGTAAAAGCGTAATCAACTGTCAACAGCAAACAAACTTACTCCTAAGATCAAAACGACACTTACGACAGGTCTAGATCTAAGGGCGACAGTATGACTAGTTTACTTTTGTAATGGGAAACTGCAAATGATGTAACAAATACAAAAAAACAAATACAGTTTCTTTTATACAACTGGGGCAGAATTAAGGCAAAGAAAAGGGGTTTTCAGATAGGTACACACACTGATAACAGGCTGCAAAAATCAGAGACAAAACTGAACAAAATGAAGCAGAGAACCACAGCTGCACAGGGCAAAGGCTGATCAGCGCACCTGTTGCATAGAGAAACTGAATTGCAGCGCAGGTAGCCCTCTCGGGACCTACGTTGAAATGCAGAGTCTCTTCACAGAGCCTGCGCTGAAGCAGAAACGAGAATTTTCTATGGGTTCTGGGTCACGATTTGCAGTTTAATCTATGGTTTTTGGCCGGATAAAAGCTATCAGTAAGGTACAATTAGAGGGATGATTTAAAGGAGGACTAAGAGCTATCACAAAGGGAAATTAGAGCATTTGTGGATCAGCTGTTCAGATCGTAAACAGGCCCAGTGAATGGACTAGAGTAGCAGATCTCTACTTTGCATTTGTAAATGGCAAATGCAGTTCGATCCGCCACTCCTAAGTTTATGAGAAGAACAACAATAGAAACACAAATAAACTAACTAGATACGTTCCCCAGCAGAGTCGCCATTTTGTTGTTGGGAAAAGTATCTATTCAGAACGCCCCTATCCCACTCTAAGGTGTGATAGTGCCTTAGCAACAAACAAGGAAAACTATTTTCGTATTCTTCTTTATGAAATGTAAACGAAGAGGAAGGATGTAACTAACTTGTGTCTTTCGCTAGTTTGTTGATCCACTCGCTCTCCTCTTTGTTCGCTTCCTGCTGCCTGCTCCCTTACTGGCCCAACTTCACCAAGTTCCTGCAAGATCACAGAAGAGGAAAACTACACAAAACATAGATTTACATTCATAAATAGCTTAGGATCAGATTTAAGCTAAACATGCAAATATAACAAAGCATCATTGATATACAAGCATATAGGAGAAACTCAAATAGTTTTATTGATATGATAAGAAAGTCCAAGAGGAGATACAACCAAGTGAGTCCCGATCCAGCATCTACCTCCCAGCAAAGGAATCCCTTCCTCACCTCCAACAAAGCATAAATCGCCCAATGCACTAATCTCAATCTCAAACCAACAACAATTCTCTGCAAAGTACAAAATTCCAGCCTCTGGATCTCTGGGATGAGGGATCCATATATAGATGTAAGCAGAGGGGATGAGTCAGCTTATTTTTTGACTTGTGGCTTCTCTCTGTCAGTTCTTGCTTCCACTTGGAGGCTGAGAGCCTCTTACTCATCCTTGGTCGAACTCAGTGAGGCAAGTGTCATTGAGGAAGATTCTGGAAGCTTCCATTGTCTGTACACCTCGCGGAATGACACTGCCATTTGGCATTTCTCGCTCAGCGCACCCTGGTAGTGCATTTAGGTGCGTTGCAACGCACCTAGCTAGTGTACTGGGGTGCTTTGCAACGCAGGCAGCTAGTGGAGCATCTGAATTGATCCTGATTTGACTAGTTTTGAGTAGTTTTTGGTGGAGAACTTCTGGGAGAAGCTGTCATTGGTTGACCTTGTTCCTTTAGGGGCAGGAACAACACTTTTAGGGACTTTGGATCCCTTGGATTATGGACATTTCATGCTCAAAGTTGTAAGGCACAAAAATGTCTATAACACACGTCACCTTCCACACTATCCACCCATGACATCATTCTCCTGCCATTCATACCCGTCATCAAAATTATTTTCTTGCTCGAGAAAAATGGTTAAAAAGTCTTGTTTAGTTGTTCCTCCCCTTCTTTTTCAATGCTCATAAATATATGCTAATCAACATCCAAGTCAACAGAAAATCCACACAACTTATATCCTCGTCCTTCATGCTAGTACTAGGTATTTAGAATCAGTACCTGACCTCAATTGCCCATAATGATTAAACTAAAAATAGCTCCATAGTCAGCCCCAAAACTTGCAAATCCTAATCCTACCACTAAAGAACCCTTAGTGGACATTGAGGGTGAAATTTATGATTCTTTTTGTCTCGTTGAATTTGAAGAATTTCGATTTGAGTTTTTTTGCTATTTCCTGGAAAAAGAGGATACATTTAGGGTTGTATAGTTTGGTTTATACTATATTTTTTTTCCAACTACTTATCAATTCCCGAATTTGTAACTTGGATAGCATTTGCATACGTTTCTCAAAGAAATTACGTTGCTTATTCTAAAGGGGAGAAATTTCTTGAGGTTACAACTTACCTTATCCATAAAGCCATCTATTTCCTTGATATGGAAAATTCTCAGGCATTCACTAATACTTCTTTACTCTTGAGTTTCACTCAGCTTTCGCAAGAAAAAAGATATCCTTCTTTAATCAAGTTTTTCCTCTAGGGTCACAAATTCCTCCTATAGTTGAATTTTATCACGTGTCTTTATTTTCTCAAGATGCACAAAAAATCCTCGACACAATTTATTATTACTAGGTGAGGATGATGTGAGAAATGTGACTAGACTAGCCCTAGGGTTTATAAATTAAATGTTGTAACTAGATGTGGTTTTGGATATACCTTCATATCTAGCTCAATCCATTAATTTTCAATTCAAGAATTTCCACCTTGCTAATTGCTTCTATTATCCTCCACAATATCCCAAGGCTGAGAAATGAGATCGACAGAGATAACCTCAAACCACGCTTTTAGTTTGGTAGCTAGCCCTACCAAACTAGAAAGGGCTCTCTCTATTATTTCACAGCCAAAAATGACTGGAGGAAGAAAAGATACTAGGCAAGGTATGTTCTGCTCTAGGGTTTTTAAATTTTAGGGTTTTCTGGATGAAGAATGAGCTAAGGAACTAGGGCTAGGGTTTCAAAGAACTCAGTTGCAGAAATGTGGAGAATCAAGGTAGGTATGTTTCAGTGACACTTTAGGCTGTGTCGATGTAGTGGCAGATAGAAAAGAAAAGGATCAAAATGAGCATAGAAAACATGAATTCATTTATCAAAACATGAATAAAAAAACATGAAATTCCTACCAAAACAGAGCTTAAACTTAAGAATTTTGTTTATTAAATCATAGGAAGATCAATGAAAGCAAAGATATGGAAAGAAGATGAATTATTCATTCATAAAAGTGAATTACAAAAGAAAAACACTGCCACAAGATCATACCACATGAATTCCTGAATAATAGTTGCAACTGGCTTGTATTACTGCAAAATGATCAAGTACAATAGCTCCACTAGACTCTCAAACATCCAACCCTCTCTATGGCTTAGATTGGGTTACATATAGACCAAAAACTACATCCCCTCTCTCTAGGGTCGAATTCCTCAGTATAGAATCAGTTTACACAAATCTCTCCAACCAATCCTAATGACTAAGGAGGTTAAAACAAATTCCCAAATTGGCCTTAAACTGATTCATTTGTCCATAAACAGTATTACAACCATGAATCTACTCATTCTTACCCTAACAAACATAATTACATCTCAATACATCTTTATTACATCAAACATGAGTAATTACATCAATGAAACTTGAAATTGACTGAGAAAAATGGAAAAATTTGATTTCTAGGAAAAAAAGTAGTGAATCTACAGAAAACGTAGCATGCAGCTTGCAAGAGGCTTTTGGAGGGGTTCCCATGCTCAAAATCACGATCATTAAAATTTCGGAGAATTATCTGTGTATCAAATACATCATAGAACCCTCAAGAACCGAAAAATACTACTCCTGGACCTCCAAAATTCAATTATTACCTCTGAAAGTCTCAATTTTGTATGCCCCTTTCCACAAATTTTCAATGCTTTCCTTTGTCTTAATTCCTTGAGTCCCATTTTAACACAAGGTAATCTATTTGGAAGTCATCTCCCTTTGTCCTTTTGTCATGAATATTCTTAATTTTATCCTGAATGAGTTGAGTTTTGTTGTAGACATCCTCCCTGGATTGCTGCAACTGTATGGTCTTATTGATCCTTCTTTGCAAATCATTTTTTTCTACTTTTGGTTCCTGAAGTATTTTTAGCACAAGGATTCCCAGCGAAGCAAGAAAGATTGCATCTACTCCATATACTAATTGAAATCGATACATCCCAATAGATTTCTTTGTGCTAATTCTATAGGCCCACAGGGCATGAATCAACTTCTTATGCGAGGACTTTTTATTTTCCTACAATAATTTCTTGATGATGTTGATTAGAATCTTGTTAGAAGACTCAACTAACCCATTACCTTGTGGATAATAGGCAATAGAGTGTCCTAATTTTATGTGGCATTTGTTCCAAAAATCAACCATTTTATTTTATTTAAAGTCAACAACATTATCAATAATGATCTTATGGGGAAATCCAAACCTAAAAAGACTATTACCTTCATAAAATTGAATGATCACTGTGTTTGTTGCATGTCTGGTTGGGATATCCTCAATCCACTTGGTGAAGTATTAAGTGGCTGCCAAGATCCATTTGTGTTTTCCTGAAGAGCTTGGATGGGTTTCCCCAATAAAATCCAGACCCCATTGTTGAAAAGGAACCTCAATTGAAATGGATTTAAATGGTATAGGCAAGAGCTTTCTCTTTCCTTTAAATATTTGGCACTGGTGGCATGTTGTAACTTTCTTATGCACATCTATAAACAAGGCAGGCCAATAAAAACCAACCCTTAGGATTTTGTTAGCTGTGGTCTTCCAGTACAAATTTCCTCCACAGTCTCCTTGATGAAACTCTTCCATGACCCTATCTGCTTCATCTTTCAACAAACAATTTAGTAAAATACGTCTAACATCTTTCTAATAGACAATCTTATCTAAACTACAAAATTTCAAAGCTTTCATTTTTAGAAACCTAGCTTTTGTCTTTTTTAAACCAGGAGGAACTTGTAAGTTTTGTAACACAAATATAATTTCTACATACCATGGAGAGGTAGAAAAGGCCTATAATACCTGTGGAGTCACTAGCTCTTCTTGTTCATAAAGTGCATCAATAAAATTAATATCTATTGCATGAAAATTGGACTCACCCATTAGCTTAGCCAATCCCTAACCTTCGATGAGCTTGGTAGGTCTTATCTCAATGTCATATTCTAGGATTACAACAATTTGTTTGCCTCTTCTTCCATCTGGGCCAGTTTATGTAATAATATCCTTTAGCACACACTTGGAACAAATGCAATGATATGGGAATGTAGGATGTCAACTCTGAAGTCTTTCAGTGCCTTCACCAAAGCAAAGGCTTGTTTCTCCATGATCTTATACTTTAATGAGGCATCCCTTCAAGCTCTGCTGAAAAAAGTTGTGGGTTTTCCATGTCCTTCACTGTTTTTCTGTAACAAAACAACTGCAATAGTATCCTTAGATGTAAAAGAAAAAATCATAAAAGCCTTTGTAAATCCAAGGCTTATTAAAACACGAGCAATGGTTAAAGCTAAATTTACTTCACTAAAATATTTCTTGGCTTCAATATTCCATTTTATTTCAATATCTTTATTTAGCATGTTTGTAATGGATCTTAAGATTTCAACCAAGTTAGGAATAAATCTTCTAAGGAAATTTATCCTACTAATGAAGGATTGAGCTTCTTTCTTTTTTCTGGGAGGGTCATTTTTAGCATGGCTTCAATTATGGTAGGATCTATTCTAATACATTCTCTTGAAATGATATGACCTAGATTTGTTTCCTCCTCTAAACCAAAAAGAGTTTTCTTAGGGTTTAAGGAGATACCATATTTTCTGCATTTTTCAAAAACTTTTCTTAGGTGTGGCAAATGTTCTTCATATGTTTTTGAAAACACAGTAATATCATCTAGGTAGATTACAATGAACTTATCTATTTCATCAACAAATGCAATTTCCATTTCTCTTTGGAAAATGGCCCCAAGATTCATAAGGCTAAAGGGAATTTTTACATACATAAAAATCCCCGAAGGTGTAGTAAATGTTGTTTTATGTTGATCATCAGGATGAACTAGAACTTGGTTGTATCCTAAGAAACCATCCAGCAAAGAGATTCTGCTGGAACCAACTACCTTTTGTATGATATGATCCATTTTGGGTAGAGGGTAGTTGTCCTTAAGAGAAACCTTGTTCAGATTCCTAAAATCCACACAGATCCTAATTTCACTTGTTTACTTTTTGGTAGGTACTAGATTAAAGGCCCATTTCAAAAATCTGAGGGGTACAATGATATTTGCATCAAAAAAAAATTGACTTCTTTTTCTATCGAAGGTAATAAGACTATATTCACTCTCCTCAATTTCTATTTGAAGGACTTTTGATCTTCCCTAATGCAAATAATATGTTGTATGATACTAGTATCATATGATTTTAAATATTCATAGCTCCAAACAAAAACATCAAAGAATTCCTTAAATAGCTCAATGTATTTTGGTTTTTCTTGAGGAGGTAAGGATTTGGACAGTTTCACAATTTTAGGATTATGTGTAGTTCCTATGTTACATTCCTCTACCTCAGCTCTTACTAGTTCTATTTTTGGCTTTTTGGCTACATCATTGAAGTAAAAAAGCTCTTGCAATGGTACCAATCATCTTGGAAACACCTTGTCTTTTAGTTGTAGAACCTCAAGTTCTTCTTGATTGCCATCAATTTCATTTAACATAATTTATTTTGTATTTTCATCTACATCATTATCTATATCAATATTTACAAACTCAAATTCATCTTTTAATTGTAAAGAATTCTCTACTTGTCACTTCCAAAAACTTGGCAATATCTTACATTGTCTGGGACATGTGGTCTATTTTTTATCTCAACCTCATATTTTCTGTTAGGATGGAATGACACCTTACAAGTACTAGTTGAAGTAGGTAAAGCATCTTCTAAAATATTCTGGCCTCTAGAAATAAGAGACAATTGATATTTAGGGAAACACTGAAGAAAATCTAAAGCTTCATTTCTATAGGCTCTTAATCTAGGGTGCTTGGTTGAATACTCACCTTTAATATGGTTAATGATGAGTTCTGAATATTCATGCAAATAAATTATTTTTGCCCCTAACCTCTTTAAAAGTTGCAATCCTAAGATTAATGCTTCATATTCAACTATTGTTTGTACATTGAAAGTTTAGTTTGTAAGAGTGTCCTTTAGCTATCCTTGTTTGTAAGTTAAAAATGTAGACACTTGCCCATGCTCCTTCCTTGCCTACAACCCCATCAAATTCCATGTTCCATAGGGCTTCACTTTCTTCCTTTGGTTTCCCAGGTTCAAATTTCATTTCCTCTGCCTTTCTTAGTTGAACTTCTAAATGTGAAACTTCCTCCTATACAGATTCATCATTGTATAAAATAAAGGAGCCTACATATGAATGGATAGAGTACAAGGGGTAATTATTTGGTTTTTCTTGGCTACTAACCATGTATTTCATGAAAGTCTCATTGTATATTCTTCTTTGTTGACCAAAACAAGAATGGTAGCATAGGTCATATCCATTTGCAAAGTACCTTGTAACTTTGCTCCCCAAGACCTTGATAGTAACATTCCATACTTAGGGGGTATGTTTGCTACTACAATGTCCATGACTAGACTTTTGGCTGGGATTTGGGCTAAAGTGACACATAGGTCTTTGATGAGACCTAGGCATTTGACCTTGCTAGAATCAAAGGAATACAAATCTTTGTAAGGCCTTGTGATATTTAAACTTAGTTTTTCCATGATGGCTCTAGGCATCAGATTGTCAGAAGCACCAGAGTCAAGCATTCCATTATGCAAAATCTTGTCATGAATATTTAAACTAATGTAGAAAGGAGGCATAGTTCCATCCTGAGATTTTCCTTCCACTTCAAGTCCAAATAACAACTTAGGTTGGTCATCATTAAGGTTTGTTGTGTTTGTCCCTCACCCTATTTTCAGGGTTTTCATAACTTGGGACCTATATACATTTTTATTGATTAATTATGTTAAAGGAATTGAAATTTTAACTTTATCCAGCTCAGTCTCAATGTTGAAAGAGGTTTGAGGTTTTTCTATCTCTTTGGTATTTTGATCATGTTTTTTAGGAGCCTCTTTTTGAGAGTCATCCTTTTTTTGGATAGTGGAAGGGGTATCATTATGAGTTTTTCTTTTGGATACCCTTGTTTATACTCATTAGTGATCCGAATTTAAATAGGAACGCAAATTACAGAGATAACCATAAACACAGAGATGCTGTGGAAATAATACTTCATTTCATTCATGTAAAATATTGAAATATGCTTACAAACAGAATTGGAAATAAACCAGCTAAGGTGATGGTAGCTTATCTCTGAGAAGAGATGTGGTGGCTACATGCCTTTGAACTGTGTTACAATGAGGCTCGAAGGCCTATTTATTTTTGAGAAACAATGGAAAACCCTTAACATCCCAAAACCTAACCCTAGAAGATGAAACGCCAAACTGTGGGTCCTGTTTGGGTAAATTGGTACATCAACTTCCCGGGGTCGTAACTTTGGATACGATCTCCGTTTGACGTGCACAATATCTCGTTAGAAAGATCTATTCGAGAACTACAACTTTTGGAAGAGCAACATTGGTCCATTGACCCATGTTGCTCCCAGTTTTCTAAAAAACGTCGTTTAGGGCCTCAAAACGGCTCCGGAAGTTTAGGACCTGAAAAAATGCTAAAAATAGTAAACTGGGCTACAATTAAGGAAACTAAAAAGTTGAAAGAAACAATGGTGGGGGTCCAAGTGGAATTGGAAAGTGGCCACCAATATCCACTTGGATCATTCCTCCCTCCTTAGGAAGCAATGGTCCCCATTGCGTTAAGTTCCTCCATGAGATGAGGAAACTTCTGCTGAACTTGGTCCATACTGAGCCACTTGCCCTGGTGGAGGAGTTGGCCTGCTTTGACAACTCGATACAATTGGATATTCTGCTGGCGAGTGTGCTTGATCTGTGTGTCCATGATCTGATCAGTTGCAGCTTGTTCCATGCAATCTGGATTTAATTCTGTGGGTGTGAGCTATTCTGCAATGTCGGAGGTGTCTAGTAATGGTGGAAAGTATGGCCGAAGGCGGTCCACATTGAACACTGGGTGTAGGCCAAGGAATGGGGGAATGTTGAGCTCAAAATTCATTGTCTTCCATAGCCTTGGTAATGGTGTAATGACAATATCAGAGTGATCTGAGTTTCCGATAGGCTCTGGTAAGGCGTTCCTTTTGCAAATGCAACCAGACTTTGTCACCCACTAGAAACTTGTGTGGCACCCAATGTTAATCATGTCGCTTCTTGTACTTGGCATTTTATTTCTCTAGAATGTCATGGACCTATTGGTGAATATGTTGGATGTGCTCAATGAAGGTGTTTTCCTTATCTGCTTCAGAATGGAAACGAGCTTACTACATTGATTTGCAGTAATCAAAGAGATGGAGGTAGGCGGTGCTACCTCTGGTATCCTGTACAACTTATTTCCCAAAGAAACAATAATAGCATGGGGCCTTGATTCATACACATTATATCGCTTCCACAAGTATGGTTGTCCTAATAATACATCACAAACTTCAAGGGGAGCAATGTCACACAATACCCCATCTATGAAGGGCTTGATGTTGTATGGAAGGTGACACTGCTGGCTCACGCGAAGATCCCGTCCTTGGTGAAGCCACCTGATGGTGTACAGTTGTGGATGTGATGTTGCCAGTAAGACCAACCGCTTCATGACCTCTGTCGAAATGAGTTTCTTTTGGCTCCCGTTATCGACAATGAATTGTAGCGGGGAGCCCTTTACCCACATCTGGGAGTGGAAGAGACGCTCCCCCTCCTCTGGATCTTCAAGTTCCTCCTAGATTTTCGTGGTGTCAACAGTGGCGTTAGGCTTCACATCGATAATCTACTTCCCTTTTTCATTCCCCTTGTCAAGTTCTAACTCAGAGTTGGAACATGCATCTGATTCTGAAACCTTTAGCTTGGCCATTAGTGACTGCTTGGCCCGACACTCACTTGTGTTGTGAGTGGAGCTCTTATGGAACTCACACCACTTTCTTGTGCCCTTTTTCGGCTTTACGACGATGCTCTTTGCATGCATCTTTGGGGGATTGTCTTGAGCTACCCCACCTTGGCTTTGTCCTTTGTTCTGCGGTTTGGGGGCACCTTTCCCTTGCTTCAGATTCACAGATCCAAAGTCTCGCTTCTTCTGTTTAAAATTTTGCTCGACCTTGATGGCATATCGGTATGTCGTGCTGAGCGAGGGGATGTTCAGGAATTCTATTTCTTCTTGAATGTACTTGTGCAGGCAGCCACGATATTTGAGTACCAAATGTTGCTTCAAATCCTTGATACCCAACTTTGTGCAAAGGGTATGGAAAATATTGGTAAACTTCGGCACATCTTGGTCCCTTCCCTGCCGCAACGTGGTCCACTTTATGTATTGATCCTCATAGCTTTCGACAGGGTAGTACTGCTCCTTGATGGCATCTCGGAATGAATCCCAAGTGGGTGCGGCTAAAAATAGTGAGCATGTACTTTCATCCTTCTGCTCGCAGTAGGTTTCCCACCAGTCCTTGACGTGGGGGTCTACTTTGAGAAGTGCGAAAATAATCTTTTCCTGACTGGGAAAACCGTGAACAGAAAAATAAACCTCTAGAAGATTTAACCATTTATCGACGGCATCTTCCTCTATCTGACCCTCGAAAATGGGGATTTCAAAATTAACTTATACCTTAAACGGTGTGGAATTTCCAGAGTAGCTGTTGGAAGCCGATGCGTCGCTCCTAAGTAGCCGTTGAAGGATCTGAGCAAAGTTGTCCATCATCGCATTCCTTTGTTGCTCGAGCGCTTCCTTGAGCAAGATTTTGATAGGATCTCCTGCCCTAACTCCTTATATCCCGACCTCATTGGGGACATGCAAAGAAAAATAGAGAAAAAGCAAACCGCTTTGATACCACTGCTTTGGATTTAAACAGGAACGCAACAAATTACAGAGATAACCATAAATACAGAGATGCAGCGGAAATAATACTTCATTTCATTAATGTAAAATAATGAAATATGCTTATAAACAGAATTGGAAATAAACCAGCTAGGGCGATGGTAGCTTATCTCTGAGAAGAGATGTGGCGGCTACATGCCTCTGAACTGTGTTATAATGAGTCTCGAAGGCCTATTTATTGTTGAAAAACAATGGAAAACCCTTAACATCCCAAAACCTAACCCTAGAAGATGAAACGCCAAACTATGGGCCCCATTTGGGTAAATTGGTACATCAACTTCTCGGGGTCGTAACTTTGGCATACAATATCCATTTGATGCGCACAGTATCTCATTGGAAATATCTATCTGAGAACTACAACTTTGGGAAGAGAAACATTGGTCCATTAACCCATGTTGCTCCCAGTTTTCCAAAAAACGTCATTTAGGGCCTCAAAATGACTTCGAAAGTTCAGGACCCGAAAAACTACTAAAAATAGTAAACTGGGCTACAATGAAGGAAACTAAAAAGCTAAAAGAAACAATGGTGGGGGTCCAAGTGGACTTGGCAGGTGGCCACCAATATCCACCTGGATCAGTTAGACTCTAAAAGGACGGTTTTTGGTTGTGAGAGCAAGAAGAGATCTTATTCTTCCTCGATTAAGAAAATATGATCTATCTCACTTTCTCCAAATATGTTTATATGGTTTTCTTTAGGATCTTTCGTTAACTCAACTTCTTCACCAACATAGTTTTCTTAGAAGGGAAGCCTAATCTGTTGTTGATCATTGGGGCCTCTTTGTTCTCTTTGTTTGATTTGAGGTGGATTCCTCCTAAGGTTTAGATTTCTATTTTGAGGGCCACCTTGATTATCTCTTGGAGGATTTCTATCAGTCAAACTCATCCTCTCTACATTTATTTCCATAGACCTGACTAGGCTAACCAACTCAGCATCGGATGAAGAAGAAGAAGGTTCCTCTTTGATAGAAACTCTCATTTCAGCCTTTAGCCTACCTTCTGGCTATCTCAACTATGACCGGTCGGCTAATATCAACTCTGACCAGTTGGCCATGATCTACAATGATTGGTTATGATTATATCCTTCTGACTATGATCGACTGTCAATGACTAGAGCTTCTATCAATGACCTTACCTTCTAGTTATGACTAGTAATGACCATTGCTTATACACTAACTACATTTCTCTGCACCTCCTCAAGGGCAACAGGATTTATTTCTCTATGTTGGTAAGACATGTCTGGATCAAATCCATCTAGGAATTGGATCAGGGCTAGACTTGGTTGGGTTTGTATGCCAGTGGGGATACAATTGTAAATTTTGTTGAATCTAGCACAATAATCCTAGATTGTTTCACCAGGGGCTCTTTTGATACTTTCATACTCAGCTAAAATTTGAAGAGGGTTTTTCTTCACTTCCCATCTTGCAAGGAAATTCTAATGAAATTGTGTTAGATCTGGGATGGAGGCAACTTGTAATGATTTAAACCATTTTTTAACTTCACTGGTTAAACTTTGAGAAAACAGTCTCATCTTTACATCATCCTCATCAATTTCTTGTAAATCTAGATAGTCATTCATCCTATCTACATGTTTTTGAGCAATGATTGGGTCTATGCTATCGAACTGAGGTATCCTACTCTGGTATTATTGTGGCATGACATTGAGCTGTCTAGATAAAACAAGGGGGGAATGCCTACCTGTCATGATGGGTGTGTGAAAGGAGGAGGTAACTACAATGGAGGTGGATGAGGAAGGTATCAAAGGAGGTAAGATTAAACTTTGTTATGTTGATGTAGAGGTGGTAGGGATAGAAGATGAAATGGATGTAGTGGAAATAGGGAGAATTATTAAAGGAGCAATAGAAATAGGTGGAATTTATGGTGGAAGGGTAGAGATAGGAGGAATCTATGGAGGGGTAGAGATAGAAGGAATCTCTAGAGAGGTAGTATAAACAAGGGGAGTTTCTAGTGGGATAGAAATACTAGGTGGGATTATGGGTGGGGTTGGGGATGAAGCAGTAGAAGAAGAATGTGAGGATTTAGGTGATTCAAGAGATTTTTGTACAACCCGATCTAGTTCAGATACCAACACTTCAAGCTTATTAAATTGTTTGATGACATCTTCATCAAAGTTTGGATTAATAGTTTTCTGCTTTGAAATGTAGGGTTTTAACATGTTTTCATTAAAAATAGTTTAAGCTACAAAGCTCTTAGATTTAGTTCGAAATAGACTATGTTCAAATGCTAAATCAAATTCTATGTCTTCTACAATCACAAATATTGTAGGTAGAGAATTAACATTAGGGAGAGGATTATTACTTGTCTGTCTCTTGGTTAAACTCTTCTTTATAAGATTTTTTTCAGGGTTATCTACAATTTTTGGTGGATTAGGACTTGGGTTAGATCTAGTATGTATCTTCTTAGGATCTAGATCTACAATAGTATATTTACAAATATAAAATATGTACAACTTTTAAGTGGCAAACAACCTTAAATCAAATCTATTTCTCAGCCACAAACCTAGAAATAGTTTTACGTTCTGAAATAAAAAATTTGACCAGGGAAAATTGAATATAAATCAAATTTGTTTGAAGTCCCCAGTATGGTTGGTAGGATGTTATCACTTCATAATTTCTTAAGGTTGTCAAAGAAACCCAAAGGGAACCAAAAAACCACTTTCAAGCTTAGAAGCTAGCACTTCTAAAATGAGAGAGGGATCTCTCTATTAGATTTAGATTTGTTGTAGTGGGATTTTAGGCTAGTTATTAGGTTCAAAGTCTGGTCTTTTGAAATGTTTGGTTGAAACTATAAATAAAGGCCATTGGGAAATGGATTTAAGGTATTAGGGTGATCAGATGCATAAATATCATAATATATTGAAACATGGCAAGGTAGGCAGGCTATTAGATCTTTGTATCTTTTTCAAGTGAGAGGGAGGAATAGATTCATATTTAACCAAACATAGAGCATTTTAACATGAATTCTATATTTAACCTTAGTTTAAAAACATTTATATTGCTTATAAGCTAGGACATAGTGTAATTAAAGAAGTTCAACCCTTCCTCTTCTTTGAAACAATACAGATAAGAAAGACGTATGAAAAATAGATATATAACAAGTTTACAAGAGAAAAAACATCACCAATTCACCTGACACATGAATCCTGAAACAATATTTTGTATTAATGAAATGATCATTTTTAGCTCAGTGAGCAAATTTGCATCAAATTCTGCTTTCTTGATACAAGTCCCAACATTTGTACTTCAATTTTAGAAGTACTTATACAAAAATTATCAAGAATATCTTGAGTGAAAATATCAAGATTCTTTACAAAATATCTTAAAAACTGATTACAAAAATAGTACAAGAAAGTAGGCAGCTAAAACTGCTATAGTGATCTAGCACTATCTTCGAGGATTATTGGTGATGACGCAACCTAAAAAAGTGATGACTTGTTGTTGAAGGTGAAAAACTATTTTACCCAAGTAACTCACACAATTTGTCCCATAAGTCTTCACCTAGAGTACACTTTTGTACTTTTGAAAAGTAGGTTTGATAGTAAAAAATTTATTTATCTCATGCTTGATCAGTAGATCAATATCCAAAGCTTCCATGAAGTCTTTCCCTATGATACTTCCTTCGATGGTAGAAAAATTTGACTTATCCCTGGCTATGGTATATAATTTCTAGTGATAATCTTCTAAACTGATCAAATTATCTCCAATCCCTATCAAACCTCGCAATCCCTTCTGATTTAGCACATTAAATTTTCTGTGGAACTTATGAATGCTGGACTCCATATTGTGACATTTGTTCTCTAATTGCAACATAAGGTTCCTTTTTGTAAGGACCTTCCTCATCTCTAAATTTGTCTCTGTACTATATGCAATTTCAAATTCTTCTAATTCTTCTTTAGTATTCGAATTCAAAATTATGATCCGAGCAGTGAATTCACCTGGATTTTGTCCTAAATCTCCTTTCACCTCTTCAATGACCTCTTTAGACTTCTGTACTAACTCCTCTTGCTAAAAAATAATTTGAATTGAGGGCCATATCTCAGTCATGGCCTCATTTATTTATATCCATATACTTTCCTTTTCATGTGCCATTGTAGACTCACTTTGCAATTGTTCAATCTTCTATGTTAATCTATGAGTTTCCTATAGTTTTGTTGGGTATACATTGTCAATTTTCAGCTTATGATCCTCGAGATGATTTAGCTGAGTTTTCAGCTTATGATCCTGGAGATGATTTAGCTGAGTTTTCAGCTTCTCAATTTCCCGTCCTTTGATTGATAGGTCATCCATTGCTTTAATCAGTTCCTCTAAAGAATCTGTAGATTGTGCCTCTAATGTGATGGTTGCTGGAGTGGATGCCCCTACTGCTGATATAGATGCAATGGGAAGTGTTTTCAATGGAATGGAAACCAACCGTGTTGTTTATTCTCTTCTTTTAACGAATTCTCCGTCTCAATCTCCATCGCTTTGATTTTTCCACTTTGTTCAATAAGGATTATGAACATGTCTTCCTTTTCCTTCTCTAACCATCCAACTTCCTTATTTTGTGGGTATTTTGCGGAGGGAATCTTGAGCTGATTCTTGAGTGCTGTAATATCCAAAAATTTCCTTCTGATAATCTCCTCGGTTTCTTTGACATTGTTGGGATCATATCCTAGTTTAATTACAAATCCTCTAAAGACTTTATTTTTGTATCTTTAGCTAGAGAAGAGATATTCCCTAATTTCAGCTGAGACTGGATGTTATTTATAGAAGCTTGCATCCTAGAAGCTGTCATTGTTGAAGTTGTCAAAGTGGAGTACATCTCCCCTGCTTGCTTGTGTAGGTCTATTTGATCAATTGAATAAATTTGATCAGTATTGAAGGAAAAAAATGATTTTTTATAATCTTTAGGAGTCTTTGGGAAAGGGACCTCAGCTTGTAGGAAAGAGATCTACATTTTCCCTTTCTTTGTGTCAAAGACAAAGAGTAGTCTATATTGTGAAGAGGTTATCTGCTTCCAAAACTATGTATATGTTGTAGCTTTTAGCAATTCATTTTTCTTCTTGATCTTTTTGTACTTAGCAAATATGTTTGGTTCAGCTTGTCCATGAACCAATTCCCTTGACTAAGAGGTGTCCAATGGCTCTTAGGAGGCCAAAGAGGATGGAGATCCTATAAAAATATATTCATCCCTCCTTCAAGCATGAGGGCCTGTCAAAATAATAGTGGATTGTGTATTTTCTTCTTCAAAAGCTTGCTCTATTGGATTGGTCCTTTGCCTCTTCTTGTAGATTTGAAATTCTTTCTCTGGAATTTCTGTGATTGTAGGGGAAGCATCTTCCCTTGGCCTCTTTTCCCGTTTCTCCTGTGGTGTAGGAGTATGTGCTTTACTTGTTGATATTACCCACTCTTCTACCTCCTGCAAAGTGTTTTCCAGCCATAGATCTTGGTTCATGTATTTCTCAATCTCTGACCTGGGAATGTGAATGTATGAAGTGGTATTTTGTTCTACTCTTAGCTTTGAAATCACTCCCAAGAGGTCATATGACCAGGTGAAGCTAAGTTTGAAGTTAATTTGCTTTAGGAGGATGTCTACTTCTTTAGTTGCTACCCTAGTATTGCAGATGAAAGGGCCCACCTGTTTTAATCTTAAATTGTGATTTCTTCTTTGTTGCCACAAAATGCAGCTCGTCCATGTTAATCATTTGTCTTATGTATTCTAATGAGAAAATTCTCATTGGGACAAACTTTGGCAACCTGTAAGGTGGAAATTCACACCCATAGACCCTGATTTCTGTGTAGTTCTGGTAGAGGTACCAATCACCTGTTTTGGTCTGCTCACTAAGATGAAGAAATCTTTTGATTTCTAGTCCTATCCTTGGCTCAACATTATTGTTTAATAAACAAGAGACTGTGTATAAAAATTGATCAATATACTCAGTGAAGGTAAATTTATTGGAATGCTTCCTTACCAAGGAAGTCAAATGAATCACTGATTGACCATTCCCTTCTCATCTAATTTTTGTAGGGGAAACTGAAACCTGTCTACCTGATGGTATAAAAATAGATAAACTAGGACTGAAGCATATTTAAAAGTTCCCTCTGTAGAAAATTTCAGGAACTTCTCATGAATTGCATCTGCTAGATACTCACTGTAGTTGAAGATGGAGGGTTTTTCACTTGTAAAGACTGACAAAAAACCAATGATGGCCTCATCAACCCACTGATTGGATTGATAGCCCAGTAAACATGAAAAAATTGAGATAATATGTTTGGTCATCTCTGGGAACATAGAGGATGAATAGGGGGATTTTTCTTGGGTAATTGGGCATCCTCAGGGAGAAATGTTTCAAAGATCTTAGCTCTATGTGGGAAGGTGAGGTTCTTGTAGAATTCCATGAGGGAATCTACTATAAAATGTTTCAGAGGGGCAGAGTTTTGCACTTGGAGAATTTGGGAGATGGATTCAGATGTGATTGTGAAAATGATATCATTATTTTGGGGCACAATTGCACTCTGATTGGTAATATATCAGAATTGGCACCATGAAACAAGCTCAGGGAAATGGTAGGTGTGAGGGAAAATGAAGTGCGGTAGGGAGGATTCCCACAAACCCAATTCATCGTTGAGGTTTATGAATTTCTGCTTTAACGAGTTGTGAAGTTCATAAAGGTCGAACTCACAACTGGTTTCAATGATCTTATATTCTTGTTCTACCAGAGGTTGGTGGTCTAAATCAATGACAGGGGGTAGAAGGGGGTTCTTCTTTGTAACCTTAGATTTTCCTTTAGGAGCCATAAGGGAAGGGAAATGAATAAGATAATTTGAATTACCTAGTAGAAGTTGGTCGAAGGCTGATGTCTGAGGTGCAGAGTTAATTAAATTGCTGATTTGGCCATTAAACGGGAGCGGGTCCGTTATCATGGGAACGAGTATGGATGGAACGGTGAGATAATAGGTACATCTGGGGTGAGTTGACATGGAATGGGGAAAATGATGTAACCGTGTTGGGAAAGAAGCAAATAGGGGGGTGGCATGGTATAGTAGTGAGGTGGGGTTGGGAGGTGCTACTTGGTGAAAGGGGAGTGGAGCGGAAGCGTGGAGGTCAACAGTCATAACTGGCGAGAGAGGGAAAGTGGATTTTGGAGGGGGTGGTAAATGGTATTATGTGGGGGGGGCGGGGGGGGGGGGGCGAATCTGAAATGAGCTAGACAACGACACATCGCAAAACCACTGAGCAGGGAAACTACTTTTCGAACAACCCCCCCTCCACACCCCCTCTTGGTTAACTGTCTGAGGGGCAGGGGGTCCTAACTCATCACCCGCCATTGATCTGGGTAGGTGAGATCTCAACCGTTTAGATATGCGCCTCATTTATTACAAAACGACAAAAGTTGTCGTATCAACATAACTTTATTTAACCAAGCCTAATCACTATTTAATAATGTGTTTTGACTAATTAATTTAATTAACACTAATCTAAGCATGATTAGACTGTGCACTCGAATATTTGGCTTTATCTAACTATTCTAACCATATTTAACTCTAATTTAACCACGATTACACTGTGTGGTTAAATCATTATTTATTCTAACTAAACATACTTCATTTAATTAATCTAATCGCACTTAAATGGTGCGATTAAACCATTAAACCTATTTATTTAATTTTGATGAAAATGTGGCATTTTAACTAGCAGCACACTTTAAACTTTACAAAACGTTCTCACGCATATTTTTTTTTTTTGAAATGTAGTGACATTTAGATTTGCTCACTTATTAAGGTATTTTTCATTTTTTTTTTTCATATTTTATATATATATATATATATATATATATATATATATATATATTTCATATTATATATATATATATATATATATATATATAGTTTCTCTTTTTCCTTTCCTCTTTTTTTTATTGGAAATAATTTACAACATGTCATATGAAAATCATCCATTCATCTTATAAATTATAAGATCTTAACCGTCATATTTAAACCAAGACTAAATAAATTAAAAGTCGGTCGATTTGCCATTGTAAAACTGTGAAGTCATATTGAAACCATGACTAAATAAATTTAAAGGCCCCACAACGTTGGCTGTTTATATTGAACTTTATCTAAAATTCATCCCTTTTATGGCTTCAATGGAAGTTACTCGTCCATTTGGCCCAGTGAAACTATTATCTTTCATGTTGAAACCTTAAATATCTGACACAAAAAAGTACCAGATCTGTATTCTTGACTAAGTCGAAAACCATGGGTAACTGATAAGTGGAACCATTATAAAAGACGGACTTTCTCATCTCCCTTGTATTAGTTTTGTAATGATTTTATCCTGATTACATCCTTAAATAAATAAGAGTTATGTGGAACTATCATATCGGATAGGCTTTCTAGTATCTCTTTCTGTCGGTGCTCTTTCAGCACAGTGTCGATAAGTTGTTCGATGTAAAAATAAGGTGTTAGAAATGAATCTGGGCAGTGTGACTTTCTTTTCACTGTGGGGAAAGCAAACTGACGCCTTATTTATATCGCAGTAATTTCCCCTCATTGATGGATTTCACCGAATAATTCCACCAATCACAACACCACCTTCTGTTAAAATTCATCATGTTCTCTAATTTAGCACTGCCGAAAGATACTTCACAGTTAGTGACTCCACTGTATAGAAAAAAACCTTTTTCTCTTGATTATATATCTTTTGTTTGGATAGTGTAGGGCCTATCTAAGGGTTTGGATAGTGTAGGGCCTATCTAAGGGTCTTGGTTGAGGTATAGGCAATCCACTTATTGAATTAGTTGTGTTGCAATTATGAAATAAGGAAGGAGACTGAAAAGTTCTTTTACTTAAATGTGGTTTCAAGAGTCTCGAAAGCACCAAATTCAAGGGACGTCTATAGTTAGTCCCATCCAATAACCTAAGTCAACAATACCATTAATTAATTTATAAATTCACCGAATCCGTCACTTTGATTCAACAAAATTTTGTATCGATGCGTAATTATCGTTTTCATATACAGAAAAAATGGCAGAAAAGCAATTTGTACCAAATGGGCCAAACAATATGGTTGAGCTTAAGTCGAAGAAGAGGAAGAAAAGAGCTTGTAACAAAGGCGTGTGTCATCGGAGATGGGGTAAATGGTTGTGAAAAATTGGTGAACACAGAAAGGCAAGGAGGATTTGGTTGGGCTCCTACAATACTCCACATATAGCAACTCGAGCCCACTACGTAGATGCTTTATGGTTGAGAGGCCAGGCTGCCTGCCTGAACTTTCCATATTTAGTGAATAGGTTTCCTCGCCCCTCTTCGTTGGATCAGTGTGATATACAGGAAGCAGATGCCAAAGCTGCATGTGCCTCTAACGAGGAGAGGTTTCCCCTCAAAGCTCAAGCTCCAACATAATAGATCTGAATTAACATGATATAATGCATCGAACCCTTCAGAGTTTATAGTAGATCCAATGATAAACACACCGAACCTTTGTAGCTGAGGCTAAATCTGCTTCATCTAGTGTTTACGGGCCTGAACCCGCCCAATGTCTATAATAAGGTTGGACTTGTGGTGCTTGGTCGAGGTGCTCTACCACAACCTTTAGAAACTTTTGCTCATCGTGCTCAGTGGTCTGAGAAGAAAGATTCCCACACCAAAACAAAGCAGCAGCAGGTCAAACAAACTAGGAAGCCGACCTCTTGGGCATTTCTACTTATGTAGTGCTTTGCGTGGTGCGCCCCTGCAAATTTCAAATTTGAAATCGAGGGACTGCGCCGCCTCTGAAAGGTATCGATCAAGATCCTCTATGGACATACCATAGCGCTTCCCATCCACGATGTGCTTCTTCAGATGCAGAGGTTGTACTTAGAGGCATTAAATAACGTATAGACTTGGAAATAAGGCTTGCTGCCCAGGGAGGGTGGCAGGGAATGTCAGGATTGCCAAGGGAGGGTGGCGGAGGGCAGAGGGATGATCGGTGGCGGAGCCGGACGATTTTTCGAGCAGTGTCGGAAAATCGGTCATTCCTCCACTTAGATAGACTACTCACTAGTTTTTAACTAATTAATTAATATTTTAATACTCAACTCTTTATCAATAAAAATTAATAATATTTTCTTACATTATTAACTAATTTACCAAGTGGCTAACTCCCATAATGATGCATCTATATTATTTATTCCTTCAAATCGTTTGATTTTTCACCTTGTCAAAAAAATAAACCACATTAGTTAGTTTGAAGCCTAAACTAAATCCTAATAGTATGATTAATGTGAAAAACTTATTTCTACAAACTTAATATTTTAAGATGACAAAGTAACATAAAATACACCTTGAAAACATCATTGTTATAATAATGACTACACCAACAAAACTCACGAATAACATGACAAACATAATAATGACTACACCAACAAAACTCATGTAAACTACCATATATAAACAGTGCAATACTATGCTTAGTACCTACTTTTTATAAAAAAAAATATATATATAATAGTATAATAATATTATTAATAATATATTAGTTATCTAGTATGTTCCTTAATGGATAATTCAACTTAATTAATATAAGATAAATAATTTTCTTAGATTTTGGTTTATTACATAAGAATTTTTAATAAACAATTAAATTAAAATTATTTTAATATTATTAATCTTTAGTAGTTATATGTACGGTATAAATTTACTTATAATCTAATAAATTAACTAACTATTAATTTAATAAAAAACCTCAAATTAAATTATAAATTAGTAATAAACAATTAAATTAATATATTAATTTAAAAATATTATTATATTATTAATCCTTAGTAGTTATATGTATTATATAATAATAATAATAAAAAACCTCAAATTAAGTTACAAATTGGTCTTTTGCGCCCTTTTCCCTGTGTCGGGTCAAACTAGCCATTTTCTCGTCTAATATAGCCATTAGGTAGTCAATTTTAGCCATTACCTGGTCAATAATTATAGCTGTTGGAAGTTCTGTTGTTACTATTTAACATGCATTACTATTTAACATGCATTCTAGGTCATGAGTTGGTTCGAAATGCCTCAACAAATATTCTATCATGTGATTTTAGCCGAAGAATTTTCTTAAACTTGACATGGATCATAGAAGCCTCAATTCAACTAAAAAATATTTATTTTAAAATTATATTAAATATTAAATTTATTAAATTATAAATTTTAATATATTGTTAATCATATTATAAAAATAATTTTTATATTAACAATAATAATAATAATAAATATAAATATTTATATATTAAAAAAATATATATTAAAATAAATAAAGAATGTAAATATATTAATGTTTTTAATTTTTATTATAAAATTAAATTTTTATCTTGATTTTATAAGTTTAAAATTTATTTTATTAATACTTGATAGTATTCTTAAGTACCTTAATATGAAAAAAGCAATTTAAATAATTATTTTTTATAAAAGGATAAACTAAAATTTTTAATAAAATAGTTTTTAGAAAGATATTGCTCTTCAAATTCTAACCGTAACCTAGAGTATTATTCCTTTAATAACCAAATCTAACTTTTAAAATTTGCTCTTCTTAATTTTAAAATTCCAACCTTAATATAAAGTATTATTTCTTCAATAATAACTCTAAAAATTTAATTATTCTTAATACTTTGATTTATTAGTCAAACCGTTTTTGAAATTGTCTTTGGCCTGACTATGTCATGTGGCCTTATTAGTTCCTGCTTGGGACTAATAGCGATGGATCCATCGTTGACCATACATTAACCAGTCTTTTGACCAAAAAAAATTATCCACTATCAAAGTTTATCTCTGCAAATATTGGTGTAAGAAATTTATAACCAAAGTTGTGAATTGGAGGTCTTATTGCACGCTTCACGTGCCCCGATGCAAATGAACTATGAACTTTAAAATCTTTTCCTATCTTAATTATTTGATCTATTTGATATTTTCAGTTTACATAACTGTTTAAATATTATTGGGCGTTAGATAAAATTTACAAGTGTATGAGTTACCAATGTAACGTGAAATAACGAAGTTATATTAATAATAATAAAATTTGAATAAGAGGCTATGTTAACCACAACTGGTTGTTGGCATGTTAGCCATTTGTCATCTATGAAGCTTCCCACAACTGCTAAAACAACAATTTGTGGCTCCTCTCTTCGCTTTTGGGGTTGGGTCTTCCCACAACAATTCTTCGCTCCTCTCTTCGCTTTTGGATGGGGATGAACAGAGTTGGGTCTAGTACTCGATCTTCAAGTGCACTTTTTTCTTTGTGATGCAGATAACCCCAATTAATTAGTCATAGTAGCTTCCAGAAGACAATTTGTGTAATTTCTGCTGGTTTTGAACATCAAATAACCTTATTCTTCGGTGTGGTTTGTAGGCTCTTTCCACTGCAAATGCAGATAGAGTAACAGTTTTAGCAGCACTACCAGCAATTACATTTACTCAAGGAGAAGTGAGGATGTAGATAGAGTAACAGTTTTAGCAGCACTACCAATAGTTTCATTTTCTCGAGGGCAATAGTTTCATTTTCTCGAGGGGAAGCACCGAGAAGTAAAGTAGCAGAGGTCAAAGCATTCCATAACCCATTTACCAAGTTGAACCAGTATCCAAGGTTGAATAGAACAAACTCATAATAGAACACTCTCCAGAAAGGGCGGAATAAGAGTTGGTTTGTCTGTTCTTGAACTTCCAATATTTTCTTTTGAATTTTCATGAATATTGATGCATTATAAATTAATACTGAAGTCTGTTTATGTTTGATTTAAAATTTACTTATGTTTTCTCTTGAATTTTTAGTGTTTAATTTTCAAAGTTCTGTCTAAGTTTAGTCTAAAATTTATTCATATTTGCTTTACTGTCTAAAATTGATTGATATTTGCTTTACTGTCTATGTTTGGTCTAAAATTCATTCACGTTTTCTTTTGAATTTTGGAATTTTGGAATTTTCAAGAATATGGGAGGATTCTTTGCTTTACTGTCTATGTTTGGTCTAAAATTTATTCACGTTTTCTTTTGAATTTTGGAATTTTCAAGAATATGGGAGGATTCTTTGCTTTACTGTCTATGTTTGGTCTAAAATTTATTCACATTTTCTTTTGAATTTTGGAATTTTCAAGAATATGGGAGGATTCTTTGCTTTACTGTCTATGTTTGGTCTAAAATTTATTCACGTTTTCTTTTGAATTTTGGAATTTTCAAGATTATGGGAGGATTCAAATTTCCAAGAATATTGGAGTATTAAATTATGTCTATGTTTCTCTAAAGTTAACTCATGTTTGGCTTCAGAATTTTATTAAATAATTTGTTGAAATACAAACATTTTTCATTCAATTCAAATTTACTTATGTTTGGCTTCAGAATTTTATTAAATAATTTGTTGAAATACAAACATTTTTCATTTAATTCTTTGCTTAATTATAAGATTCTTCTTATAATTCCAGGATTAGGCTTAAAACAATTGATATACATGTAAACTCAAAAGCCACAACTTCAAAATCTTTAATAAAAAGTATTATACAAAACTCGACTCAAACATATTCACAACGCTGCATGCATTGTGATTTAAATGAAAAGAATTTTAACTTCAATATCCTTAATAAAACGTGTTAGCCGAAACTCAACTCAATCAATCATATTCACAAGGTTGAATTCACTCTGATTTAAATGAAAATAAATTTAATTTGGCCCCATAAAACAACAATTGTAACTCAAAAATTAACACTCTTGAAAAACCAGTTTCAATTTATAATCGCAACTCAAAAAATAACACTCTTGAAAAACCTGTTTCAATTTACGCCTAGCCTCTCCTTCAGGTCTAAAACTTCCTTCATATGATCCAGGTACTTCAGGTGTCTTCTGCACCTTTGTTTCTTCCTTTTTATACATTTCTTTTTTTCTAACCTTTGTTGCTTTTATGTACATTTTTTTTCCATTTCCTTTTTTCAAACTTCTATTTATACCTGCCATTTCCTTTTGTCCAACATGTAACAAATGCCTTTTTTTCCATTTCCTTTTTTCCTACTTCTATTTATACCTGCCGGATTACTATATCTAAAGGGGCATCAATAGAGCAGTTGGTTGATTAGGCAGTTGCTATGGCTGATGATGCAGTAGCTATGGCACAAAAATGATTTGGTTATTTATGTTTTTCTTTCATGATGTTCGAGCCAACAGTGGTTTGCATCGCTGTCCACCTGTTTCAATGGTGCTTTGCATGGAGGCCCATGTGTCAATCCATACTTTTTCCGTTAAATAACAAGATATCCGTGGTGTGATATGTTGGGTTATAATCCAAGATAGTGGCTCCATTTAATAGACCATTCCAATAAGTTCCAGAATTCAAAAATCAATGCTGACTTGGAACATTTTTATAAAATTCATTTATATACATTGATTTTATATTAAAATAACCCTCTCATAATATTCAAAGTATCTTAGTAAATACTGAAAACAAGTGACGTGATTATATCAATTCATCCTCATCCTCATGCCGTGAACGCATTGTTCATGAATGGTAGAAATATACTAATAAGTAGAGGACCAATGTCCTTGGGATTCCCTATTGGTTAATGTAATCACACAGTGCATTGGGATTACTTATAAAAATATATATTTTTCAATATAAAATATTATTTTTATGATTTCGTGAATTTTTAAATATTTTTATTATTGTTATTTTTGTTTTTGTTTTATTAGGGAAATTGGAGAGTATTGGATTCTAATTACAGTTGGTTAATTATTATAGTTTTTTTTCTTTTAAATTATATATATAATTATATAAATATTTTGAAATTTTCTTTACATTAAAAATTAAAGTGATTTAAATCAAATATTATATATATATATATATATATATATATATATATATATAATATAACCCCATTTATTTAGTAAAAATGAAATGCATAATTATACATTTTTTTGTGTATTATATATAATATAATCAAATATATTGAAAGTCATTGAAAGATTAAGTATATATAATTTTTTAGTGTAAAATCTTTTATATTTTATGATGTTATTGGTTTTATTGAAGTTTGAACATAATAAATTGTAATATCTTGTTTCCTTAAAAAATGGATGATGTAAAGAATTAATATTTAATATCAAACACGTGTACAAATAAAAATGTAAAAAGATTTAAGAATTTCAAACTTAAAAATATTGTAAAAGATTTAAGAATTCCCAAGTTAAAAATATCCAGATCAATTACATAATTGCAAAATCAATAAAAACACTACTCTTTTCTTCAAAACAATGCACTGCATTATGAATAATGAAAAATGTCTTATAGTTTAGGTGGTGAACATCTTTGCTAGTTTTTAAATCTGAATTAAGTCTTAAAAAATATTTATTTTTAAGAATTTCTAACTTAAAAATATTGTAAAAGATTTAAGAATTCCCAAGTTAAAAAGCAATTACATAATTGCAAAATCTACTCTTTTCTTCAAAACACTGCACTACATTATGAATAATGAAAAATGTCTTATAGTTTAGGTGGTAAACATCTTTGCTAGTTTTTAAATCTGAATTAAGTCTTAAAAAATATTTATTTTTATGTGTAGTAGCATGCATCTATTTTAACTATTATATTATTTAATGTTAATAAAGATAAAATAAAATTATATATCCATTTTAACCATTATATTATTTAATCTTAATAAAGATAAAAGAAAATTAAACAAAATATTTTGTTCACATAAATATATATAAACTTTTATTAAAAAAAAAACAAAAACAAAACCATTATTTTTCATTGCCTAAAAAGTAGGAAACTTTTCCCTAGCATTCCAATAAAACCATGGAAGAGATCTCCCAATGCACTAAGCTTGATATATAAAGCTTTTATTATATAATTTTATATGCTTTTATTATATAATTTTATTTTATTTTAAATATATATTTATACGTTTGGGAAAAATATTAAAAATACACATATGTGTGACTAAGACATATGCACTGAAGGATAAGACATCAAAATTTTCTCACCATAAAATCCAATTATATACATTGAGCTTGGGTTAAAATAACCCTTTCATACTATTCAAAATATGTCAATAAATATTGAAATCTGTTTCAGCTAATCAGTAGATCTAACTAAAACAAAATCCATAGGTTTGGAATAAAACCCAATTACATATCAAATTCCGCACATCACCATCGATTTGACAGCTCTAGGTGAACTATTTCAGTTCCATTTCAAATCGGACAGTATACAATACAATCCATTTGTGTTGTCGTTGCAGACCCGACAAGGACTACCGCCACGGCAGTGGCTCCTTGTTCGTCTAAAAATCTTTTTGCATGTGGCAAACATTTATTTTTTGGATTAGAGGAAGACTAAAGATATTGCTCACGGGACGTTCATTTCAAAATAAATATGGCCATTCAGAAACAATTTTCCAAATTTGTGCAAAAAAATCTTATAAAACTATGTGAAGTTAACATCAATTTTTTTTTTAAATACAATACATCCTTGTGTTATTTATTGGATTTTATCAATTTGAAAACCACCATGAGCAATAGTTTGATATAAATTTGTCAGTGTGCACATTGTTTTGCAATACATAAAAGTATATTTTCATTTGTTTTTATATAAATTAAGGATATTTAATAAATTATCGAGTTTTGAGAATCCAACATTTCGGACTACTTAAGTGAGTCCATCATCAGGAGATGCGTCAAGAGCTAGAATTTAGGTTATATATATAGGATATTAAAAAAAATATGTAAGAAAATAGGTCGACTAGGTTTCTACTTTGTTTATTTAATTAATTAATATAATTATTATTATCATTATTAATTATTATTATTATTATTATTTAAAGGATAAATTAATTGATTACTAGGTTAAAGGGATAACTTAATTAATTTTGTTATTTATATAATTCTTATTTATATTTATTAATTTGTTTTAATGTTTTAATTAATTTTTTATTTGTTTTTTATTTTTATTTATTTTTATTATTAATTTTTTATTTTTTTTAATTGATTTGTTACTTATTATAAATTAATTAGTTTAATTAATTAATTAAAAGAATATTGATAAATTAATTAATTTTACTAATTATTTTTTATTGATATGTTTATTAATTTATTTTACTAATTTATTTATTTGATTAATTATTTGATTTTATTGGTAGTTTTTTTTAATTGTTATTTATTTATTATTTATTTACTTATTTAATAATGTGAAATTAGTTATAGTTACTTTTATTAATATTTTAACTAATTATCTAATTTGTTTGATTAAATTAAATTTATTAGTTTATTATTTATTATTTGTTAATATGTCTATAATTAATTTTTAATTTTCTTTTTGTTTTTATTTTATGTTTAATTATTTATTAATTTTAATTAATTGATTAATTTATTCAATTTTTAATTAATTAATAAATCCTTATAGGTTTGTTATAATGTTATCTATTCCTAGAAATAATTTAATTTGTTTAATGTTATCAACTGATTATGTGAAGTAAACACTTACTAATTTATGGTTATGATGTTGAATGTTTAAGGAGGATGTTATATGAATGATGTTATTGTTAATTATTATAATGATGCTTTTAAGAGAGAAGGGAATAGGTTAATTTAAGGGATAAGGGCTAATTATTGATTTTTAAGAGTTTCAAGTAAAGGTTTCCATGTGTTGCTTAGTTTTAATCCATCATCCCGGTTCAAATTGTTCTTCATTTTTTCTATTTCTATGGCTTCTTTAATTTTCCTTTTGAGACAGTGGTCTTCTTTTCTAATCAGTTTGACATCTTCCATGCAGATGTAATGAGAGGAAGAGTGAACATGTTCTGCTAAGGCCGATTTAGAGGTCCTATCTCTTCTTAAGTCAGCAGTGTGTTCTTTAATTCTAGTGTTAAGAGACCTACCAGTTTCACCTATATATTCCTTACCGCATGAGCAAGGAATCACATAAACACCTTTTTGAAGTTTAGGGTTTATGGGATCTTTGAATGAGTTGAATAATTGTCTGATGGTGTTAGGAGGGGTGAATGCTACATTGATGTTATTTTTATTTAGAATTTTAGTAATTTTATCAGTGGTGCCTTTTATGTATGGAAGGGAGACCTTAGGGGTTGATAAATTTTGATTTTTCATGTCCTTCTTATTCTTGTTTAGAGATAGGTGCATGACTTTCTTAATGGTATTACTATTGTAGCCATTTAATTCAAACACTTTGTGTAGATGGTTGAGTTCATCGTTTAAATGGTCATGATCACATATTCTGGTGGCCCTCGTAGTTAGGGTTATAATGATGCCAATCTTCTGCTTAGGGTGGTGATGGGAATTTGCATGAAAATATCTTTCTGTATGGGTTTTCTTTCTATAGACTTGGAAACCAAGAGACCCATCTCTTTTAGTTAGAAGGATATCAAGAAAGGGAAGTTGGTTGTTATTTTCAATTTCAATAGTGAATTTTATATGGTCAGATAGCCTATTTAGATGATTGAGGAATAGGTCAAGTTTTTCTTTTCCATGACTCCACTTGGCAAATATGTCATCTGCAAACCTTTTCCATTCAGCAGGGATGTATGGAAGTGACCTGAGGGCCTTTTGTTCGAAGTTCTCCATAAAGATGTTGGCAATTATGGGGGATAGAGGAGAGCCCATAGCCACACCATGAGTTTGTTCATAATTTTTTCCTTTGAAACTGAAGTAAGAGGATCTCAAGCACAACTCCAAAAGATCAACAGTTTCTTTATCAGTGATGTTTCTCATGATCTCAATAGCTTCACCAATAGGAATCATGGTATAAAGGGATACAATGTCAAAACTAACCATAAGATCTTCATCTTTCATTTCTATGTTATTAATCCATTGAACAAAAGAATAGGAGTCTTTAATATAAGAAGGGGTATTACCAGACAGGGATTTAAGTTTTTTGGCTAGGTGTTTAGCGAGAAGGTAAGTAGGAGAACCTATGGTATTAACTATAGGTCTGAGGGGTATGTTAGGTTTATGGACTTTAGGAGCCCCATAAATTCTAGGAGTAATGGAACTATTAGGGATGATTTTCTTTTTAGTGACATCATCCAATGATGATTCTTTGATTCTCTTAATAACTTCACGCGTGATTTTTTCACTGGGATCCTTATTAATAATTTTATAATATCCACTATTGTTTAAATGGTTCTCAAAACTCGATAACAGGTCATTCCTCCTCTACTAAAGACTATCTTCACCTGTATGGATTCATTATTTAACAATATTTAATAAATGTTTATTTTTTTTAATAAATCTAGAAAAACTTTTTTTATCTTGAGTGTAAAAAGGTTAAAATTTCATGTTAAATGTGAAAAAGTTTAAAATTTCAGTTTAAAGGATAAGCTTTTCATATTTCTGAATTTTTAAAATTTATGAATTTCTCAAATACTTGGATACTTTGAATTTCTAGATTTTTCATTTAATATTACCAAACTTAATTATAATAATGTTTTTCAAACTTCAATTTTGATCCATGATTTTGTAAAAAGTGGGATTTTCTTGGGTGGTGGAGGGGTAGCATAGTTTTTCCAAACTTTTAAATGATTGCCATCTTTCTGCAAGAGGGTGTGGTAATTCTGTTTTTACATCTATCATATCAAAAGGTTTTAAAGTTGAAATGGTTATTTATTATCAAAGGCTAAATATCTTATATATTTTAATGAAAGCGATTTGAGTGGGATTATGGAGCTTATTTATTATTATTTGGTTATTTCATTTATTTTTTTAGTTAATAATTTAGTATAATAACTTTTTTACCTAAGTTTTAGTTTTTAGTAATTAGTACAATTTTTTTATGGGTTGTCTATTAAATTTTTATTTAATGACAGAGATGTGTGTATGAGAATCACTTTTCATAGTATTAGCTTACTCGTTAATTTAAATTATTAAACTAAAGATCGAGATTTGATTAAGAATCATCACACAATGTTAATTTCTAAACTTACATGGCGGTTAAGTTTGGAATTAAATATTTATAAAAAAATAAAAACAAAATTCATATGAGAGTATTAGTTATCTGCATTTAAATTCTCTATCTAAAAGGAAACCTGAAACAAAATAGAGTGCAATAAACTGTATCATATATAAGACATCTATTTATAAGACATCTTTTAGAGTGCTTTTTCTATATAAGACATCTATTTATATTAAGTTACATTTGTTAAAATATCGCGATATTCTTAAGTTTGGAATTAAATTTTTATAGAGAAATAAAAACAAACGTCAAATGAGAGTGTTAGATCTCTGTATTTAAATTCTTTATCTAAAATAAAAACTGAAACAAAATAGAGTGCAATAAAGTGTATCATATAAATGGGGAGTATTGCTTCTTCCTATATAAAACATCTACTTGTATCAAGTTACATTTGTTAAAACGTGGAGATATTCTTTACAAATAGTTTGAGGTTGTATCAAGTTACATTTGTTAAAACATGGAGATATTCTTTACAAATAGTTTGAGGAAATTTAAATATGAAGTGTAATTTGTGTTGTTAAATATGACATATCCGAAAGAGAATGATATACAATGAGAGAATACCTTCTTTTTGCCATTGCCAAGAAAATTTTCTATAATAAGAAAGCCTATATATTTCTTCCTGTTATTTAGAGTTGTTGGATTTGGACTTTGGATAATTTTATGTTAAAACAAAATTGATTTTTTTAATAATTTGTGTAATAAATTTAGATTGTAAAATAAAATAAAATTTAAATGACTATTAAAATAAACAAATTGATTGTAGAATCTATATTAGTGTTAAAATAAAATTTAGTTTTTTAAACAACAAATTTCATTTTTTTTTTGCTGTATTTCAAAATTATTAATAAATTATTTCAATGTTTTTTAACCTGATTTTTATTATATTAATAATAATTTATTTCATTATCTTTAAATTTTTTATTTTTATTTTTTTATTATTGATTTGTTTTCATTATATGTGTTTAATTGTCCAAAATTATATAAAAATAGAAATTAGAGTATATATATATATATATATATATATATATATATATATATATAAAAGAAAAACCATGTTTATATATTAATATAGAGGAGTAAATTACTTATAAATTTAAATGTTAAAAAAAATAAAAATTAGAGTTAATTTTGATTTTGATTTTGATATATATATATATGAAAAACAATGTTTATATATTAATATAAAGGAGTACATTACATATAGATTCCCTATTAATATAAATTAATATTTTTCATGCTTTTTAAATTTATATTATAAAAAAATATTTATTATATTTAAAAAAATAATAAAATATTTTTTTTAATCATATTATATGAAAATATTTATATATATTTAGAAAAAAAAATAATTATTTTTAATGATTAGTGTTAAAGAAACAAAATGTTAATTTTGTTTATTAACAATAAATCAATAATTTTTTTATTTAAAAAATAAATAAATAAATAAATATTATAATTATAATTACAATTACATAACATTTTCACTTTTTATTTTTTTAGAGGAAAGAAATCAACCTCTTTGTTGAGTCGAGGATTAGACTGATAACTAGGGATAGAGTGTACCAAGTGACAAAAACCAAACCAAGGGTCTATCAATTTCGATTCACTGGTGACTTCATTTTGGAAGCTTGTGGGCTATGGGCCCACTAAACTTGGCTCTCTAAGCCTTTGATTGCAAAAATTAACTAGTGATCCTAAAATCCCCAAATAAGAACCATGTCAGAACGAGAAGTGCATAAATCATACTCACACGAGCACCCTTCGTTGACTTCTCCATAACCATGATGCTTAGGTGGCTCTCCTAAGCAACAACGAAAACATAATTGTTAATATTATTTTGATCCCTTTGTTCTCCTCAGCACAAGTCCCACCTTGACATCATTGGTCAGGGTTCAAACGAGCTTGGAGGTCGACACCTTTTCATTCATCGCGACTCGTCCTATCAACCCATATCCCGACCAAGCGACTGGGTCCCACCCCAATTCGGACGTCGGAATGGTCGAGCTACTTGGCCTACTCAAGGTTGGCCCCCTCTTCTTCATACGTTGAGTACGCATACTGCTGACCTAGGGATCATCTCATGTGTTGACTTTAACCACCTGCAGTTAGTCACAACTGGAGAATCCTATTTCTACTTCTATTGCAAAGTTAATGCCCCTGACATGTGGGGGTGACAGCCAGATATAATGCGCCTCGTGATGACTAGAGAAAAAAAACGGTGCGTGTTATATCTAGCTATCGCCCCCGCATGTCAGGGGGCATTAACTTTCTAATAGAGATGAAAATAGGATTCTCCATCACAACTCTCGTAAAAAAAACATCATGATATAATGGACACAACAGTTTTCAGGGTTCGTATATGAACAATAAACACCATACATATTTGAAACACACAGGAAATTTGCATTGAAAAGAAAACACAAAATCACATGGTGGGACCTCTTAGAGCCTAACTACCACCCTCGGCCTAATATTGCAATGGTAGTGACTACCCCTAATACACTTTTTGATGACTTATAAAAATAAAAATAAAAATCCCTTATAGAATGAGGAATCTCATCCTCTACCACGACAGGATTACAAATATTTAGTTAAAATTTACAAAAAGATGGAAAAATTTGTGTCCTCTACCTTTGCCTACCACGCCACTCATTTTGGAGCCTTTCAGAAAGATCTTGGAACCAATTTTGGTTTGGGGTGGCGTCTGTGACCCTGCATCATAAATTCCCTATTAATACAGATAAATAATTTTCATATTTTTTAAATTTATATTATATGAAAATATTTATTATATTAAAAATTAATAATAAAATATGCTTTTTTTATTTATATTATAGGAAAATATTTATAATATTAAAAATGAATAACAAAATATTTATTTTTAGTTACTTAGTGTTAAAGAGAAAAATGTGAATTTTGTCTGTTAGCAATAAACCAATAATTTTCTTATAAAAAAAGTAATATTAAAATTAAAATTAAAATTACATTTTTTTATAATATTAAAATTAAAATTAAAATTACATTACCTTTTCACCTTTTATTTTTTCAATGAAAGAAATCAACCTTGCTCTTGGGGCGAGGACTACATCGATGACTAGGGATAGAGTGTATCAAGTGATGAAAACCGATCAAAGGGTCTGTCAATTTCGATCCACTTGTGGCATCATTCTAAAAGCTTGTGGGTTATGGGTCCACTAAACATAGATCTCTTGCCTTTGATTGCAGAAATTAACTAGTGATCCCAAAATCCCCAAATAAAAACCATGTCGGCACTTCGAGAGTAATGCATAGATCACATGAGCACGAGCACCCTTCGTTCACTTCTAGATAACCATAATTCCTAGATGGCTCTCCCAATCAGCAATGACAACATATTTATTAATAGTAATTTGATCCCTTTGTTCTCTTGACACTAGTCCCACCTTAACGTCAGAGGTCGAGGTTCAGACAGGCTGGAGGTTGGCTCCTTTTCTTTCATTGCCATTATTCTGACCAGCCCAAGTCCTGACCAAGTGACTAGGTCCCATCGTGATTTGGACGTCGCAGTGGTCGGGTTACTTGGCCTAATTGAGGTCGGCCCCTTCTTCTTGCATTTTATTTGAATTGAGCCCAATGCTCCTACCATGCAGGTCCCAACTCCCTCTCTTGACCCAACCACCCTTAACCAATTTCCAACGCCATCTTTTGTGAACTTAAGCCTTCGACGATCACACCCCGTCATGACAAGATCTTTGCACCTTCTCAATGGAACATTTTGACAGCGCCTTGCTCGACCTTCTTTGATGCTCCTAGTCTATCCTTGGAGAAAAATTTGTTCATACACTGAGTGTTCAAGCTTTTGACATAGTTATCAAATCCTTTGTTAACCGTAACCACCTGCAATCACCAACAACTCTCGAATAAAAGCACATCATGATATAATGGACACGACAATCAACATGGTTCGTATACGAACAATAAACACCATACATATTCGAAACACATAGTACATTTGCATTGAAAATAAAACATAAAATCACATGGTGGGACCTCTTATAGCCCAACCGCCACCATGGGCCCGATATTACAATGGTACTGACTTCCCTTGACGCACTTGCCGAAAAATTATAAAAAATAAAAAAAATAAAAATCTTAATAGAAGGACGAATCTCATCCACTGCAATGACAAGATTACAAATATTTAGCTAAAATTTACAAAAAGACGAGAAAAATTGTCGCCTCTACCTTTGGCTACCACGCCACTCATTCTAGAGCCTTCCATAAATATCTTGGAACCAATTTTGTTTTGGGGTGGGGTTTCTGCCCCTACATCATAGACGATAAAAATTGTGTCCTCTACCTCTGGTTGCCACGACACTTCTTCTAGAATCATTTGAGAATCAAGTCTACTTTGGCATGTATCGATGCTCTTGCATCACCTAGCTACTCCACAAATATACTCATTTAAGAGTTCATACGACAGATAGTCAATATTACAATATTCATAGGCACACATGCCTCATGCACATTTCCCTTGGATCCTAATATAATACATAGGGATCCAAAGGAAATGTTTGCAAGGCATGTGCCAAGAATCGATGATTTCTTTAGAAAATCTAACTAATATATTCTCGAAAGAAGAGCGATTTATGTTAATAGATGTAGAATTTCAAGTAGTTGAGTTGGGGGGTGTATCACTAATGGAAAGGAGTTTAATTTTGACCTAAGTGAATCACATGATGATGAGGCCCTATAAATTATTCTAAATCTACATAATCCAGTGTAAAAATTCTGTGTAATGAGAAGAAACTCGTGAAGGGGATAAGGCCTAGAAGGAAGATTATCATGCGCCTCCTTGTATGTATCGATACTTGGAATGGGATTTAGGTCCAAAGTTGTTAATAAGAAGCTGTGATTCTCTCATTCCCATTGGGCATAGGTAACTTAATGGCCAAATTATAGGGAACCTTTCCCTATAGGTCACAAGTGCAGAAGGACTTGCACTTGGAGGCAATTTCGAATGGTTGTTGGAAGTGTCGCTAGTTTCTTTAGGACATGGCCCTAGTACCACTCGTTATAACCCTCTTCCATACCTTGGTTGATCCAGGTGGATATTGGTGGCCACCCACCAATTCCACTTGGATCTGCACCATTGTTTCTTTCAGCTTTTCAGTTTCCTTAATTATAGCACAGTTTATTATTTTTAGTAGTTTTTCGAGTCTTGAACTTCCGAAGCCGTTTTGAGGCCCTAAACGACGTTTTTTGGGAAAAATGGGAGCAAAATGGGTATATGGATCATATTTTCTCTTCCCAAAGTTGTAGTTCTCAGATAGATGTTTCTAACAAGATATTGTGCGCGTCAAACGAAGATTGTATGCCAAAGTTACGACCCCAGGAAGTTGATGTACCAATTTACCCAAACGGGGCCCACAGTTTGGCATTTCATCTTCTAGGTTTAGGTTTTTGGATGTTTAAGGTTTTCCATTGTTTCTCAACAATAAATAGGCCTTCAAACCTCATTGTAACACAATTCAAAGGCATGTAGCTGCCACATCTCTTCTTAGAGATAAGCTACCATTGCTCTAGCTAGTTTATTTCAATTTATGTTTGTAAGCATATTTCAGTATTTTACAGTAATGAAATAAAGTATTATTTCTGTTGCATCTCTATATGTATGGTTATATCTGTAATTTGTTGCATTCTTGTTTAAATCTGGATCAGTGGTATCAGAGCGGTCTGCTCTTTCTCTGTCTTTCTTTGCATGTCCCCAACGAGGTCGGGATATAAGGAGTTAGGGTTTGAACTGGCCGAACCTTTGCAAAACCAGCCTGGCAAATCCCAACCGCCTCCCATGGCGGATGAAAACAAAGATGAGGGGGTAGGAGATCCTATCAAAGTATTGCTCAAAGAGGCCCTCGAGCGACAAAGGAATGCGATGATGGACAACTTTACCCAAATCCTTTAGCGGCTACCCAGGGGTGAAACATCTACTTCCAACAACTACTCTGGAAGTGCCACACCCTTTAATGTACAAGTTAACTTTTACATTCCCATATTTGAGGGTCTGATAGGTGCAGATGCTATAGATAAATGGTTAAATCTGCTAGAAGGGTATTTTTCTATTCATGATTTTTCTGGCTGGGAAAAGATTACTTTCGCTCTTCTCAAAGTCGCCCCCTGTTATGCCCCTATAACAATAGGTGTCATATATCATGATTGACTTGTTGAAATTTGTAATATGTTCATATCTTTTCTTGTTGCAAAGGTTTTCCATATTTGTGAAAAAATCAAAAAATTTAAAAAATGTAAAGAGGGTATACCCTAAAAGAAAAATCAAAGGGTGAAAAGAATAAAAGATGGTCAAAAAATGAAAAAAAATGAACCCCACCAAAATAAAGGACTAGGAAAGTGTGCAAGTCTAAATGCCATTATTTTTTACTTTTGTATAATAAACAATTGTGTGCAGCTTGTCACTTATGCCATAATTCATGAATAGTCAAACAATTTAAGCTTGGCTAGTTCATTTTTCAATTTCATGTTGTAGAAATAGAGAATAAAGATTTGACCAAACAATGTAATCTTGGCAGATAAGTAGATAGGTAGAGTGAAAAAGGAGCTCAACAGTTTAATCTGAGCCCTTGGATGTAATAAGTGTAGACTTAGATAGGCATTACCATATAAAAGAAAAGAAAGTTTGATAATGGTTTGTTAGTCTAAGTGCACCTTAATAAAGAATTGAAATGCTAGGTTAAGTAAGTAGGGTAGGTAGATGATGATTGCAGAATAATATGTGGTGAATAATATGTCTAAAATGTGTAAATCTTTTACTTTCATCACAAGGCAAAGGCATGTATCACATGGAAAGCACATCAAGCAAGCAAAGTCAAAATAATTAACTTCCCTGCTCATTTCCCATAAATTTTCACTAATTTCCCCTAAGTGCCAAAGTATCTATCAAATTAGAGGGGCTCAGAGCATTTCTCTAACTATTGGAGGGACCGGACCCTCGGCCCAATAATTTATAATTCCTAAGTACTTAAAACCCCTTCATCAACATTAATCTCCCTTCATAAGTCATTCATCCCTTTTATAAAGTTTTTCCTAAGTAAAATTCTATTTTACATAGGGAAATTAAAATATTTTCCATAAAAACCCTCATTTTTCACTTAGCATAAGTTTTAACATAAGCATGAAAATGTTTTAGACTTAGAGCTTTTTCCATTCATTTGGTCATATTAATTGCTAACTTATATTATTATATAGTTCCCTTATAAAGGTTACACGCTCGTGTATTATTTTAACTATGTAAAAACCCCAAATACTTATATATCCCACCCCTTGGTTAAAATATAACCATAATACACTCTTAATTGGGATTAATTAGTTAATCATTAACTAATTAAGAACCCTGACTCCGCCACATTAAAAGAGGATTAATTAATCACTAGGATTAATTAATAACTCAACGAGCAATCCCGCTGCTCCCGATGTAATTAGTAAGCCTCTAATTATGGTGGGCCCGCCCTCATTAACCTTCTGCCACATCACCTCCCCGATAGGCGTCCGATCAAGCCCCCCAGATCCGACAGTTATCGTGCATATCGCATGGCCCTCTGCGATTGAGCATTAGCGTGCGATGGCGAGCGGTTTTCTGAACAGTACCATCGCCACGCATCACTCATCATATGGAATCGCGTGGTCTAGCCCAAATACCGCCTCCCCTCCATTAGCGGTGTGATGAAAACCACTTACTGCCTCCCGCTAAACGTCAAAACATCAGATCATTCGCCCGCTGACGCCACCTATCCAAACCCCGAAACCCGCCAAATTTTGACTTTGTATAAAAAAACAAAAGAAATAATTTTGTCGTTCTATTCTGCGAACGCATACATCCATGCAAATTTAATGTCGAGGTCAACCAACTCATGCTCCCAGCCGCCAACCACCTCCAAAATTTGCAGTTGACGCCGCTCAGAGTCCGCCATTTATCCAGTGAATCTGCATTCCGTCGCCCTTACTTAAAAGCAAGTATTTACCAATTCTCGTCAAGAAACCTTTTGAATACTTTCTTTCTCTGCAATTAATTGAAAAGAACCCCAAATTTCACCATACTTCAGTTACTGCACTTGAAATTCAAGTTCCCTAGAAAAACCCCAGTTTCCTATCTGAATCCACAAGAACTAGAATGGAAACCCCCGTTGCCCTAAATATTGCTTCTATTACTACCCCCCACCGTGACTTAGATTATCTGCCCCTCACAGATAAGGATTTTCAAATAAAAGACTTGAACACTGATAAAGACCATCTGAATGTCTTTTGCCAATGTCGAGATAATCACTTGAATGACTATAATACCATGGGACTTTGGGAATCCAATCTACCAATGTACTTTCTCCCTTTTGTGCACATTTTCCCTGATATTATACATCAATGTCATCAGGCTAATCAAACATGTCAAAGCAGCCTGCAATTTCAGAAGAACAGGCTCAAAAACAGTCCCATCCAACTCAGATTAACATGGGAGATCCCCTAGTTTTGCAGACTCCTTTGAATGAGGAAAATAGTTTAAAAAGAGACATGGAAGTAGCTACCATTGCCAGTGGTCCTTTAAACCAACCTGGTGCTAAGAGGCACAAGCTAAATCCTCATTCAGAAGAAGAATATTTTGAAGAAACTACAAGGAGTTTGAGGAAAGAAGGTGCAGACAATCAACATACATTCCCAGCAGTGAGACACCTTCTAGTTCACAAAGACAGGAGCTGGAGAGACAACAAAGCGTTGAGGTTTCGTCTTTCAGGCCTTCATCTAACAAGTCGTTAGACATTAGATAAAAATTCAAAGAGATAAAGGCCAGAAATGAACCATTAAGGGCCCAAGTCTATAATTAATATATGAAGATGGCTCCTACTAATCATATTAGATTGATGTCAGCTTATGACATCAAGGAAGGCAAAATGCAGATGAGCTTTTTGAAGCTCAAAGTACAACAACCCCAATCACTTGTAGACTACCTCAAAACTGATTTTGATGTCTTGTCCAAGGACATTCACCCCCTAGAAAATTCACTGAATAATACCACTACCCAACTATTGTTAGAAAGAACCTCCTCACAGGCAAAAAACAATAGAATCAAATCATTGGAGGAGTTTATTATTGCATTGGGTCATAACAAAAAAGATATAAAAGCTGCAGAAGCCCTAATAAAGAAGAAAAACGAAGACATAGCTACATTGAGAAAGTAGTTAAAGTTGCCTCCACTGATGCATCCACAAACTGCTGAAGGTATTGAAAAGAAGGCTGAAGAAGAGCTTATGGACCTGGTCCTCAAGCTAAATGAACAATTAAAGGAGACTGAGTAGGAATTAGAGAAATAACTAAAAAGCAGGCAGAGTGAGTCGACCTCTCAGCCTCAAAATGTAGTTCCAGTAGTCTCCACGACATTTCCTTCAACACTGGCCATAGCTCTTGCACCAAATGTCCCTTTGGCCACAGCAAAAACTATCACAAGTACAAGCACAGGTACATCACAGGTAGGAATTTTAGGTCAGAGCACTGAGGAACTATTCAAGTCCATGGAGGAGATGAAACTCCAAGTTTCTGAACTCCAAAAGGTAAAGGAAAAATTTGTCACTTTGGAGCAGAAATATGATGTGTCAAAAATGAATTATGTTGAAGAAGTGAGGAAGAACAAAGGCTTGGATCAACAGGTAAAAACATTGGAAAAGGATCTCACTTTTGAAAAGCCTTTAATAGATATTAAGAAAATTCTATGGACCAACATCACTCAATCAATAAATGATGTTTGGTCATCAATACAAATCATTTTTGAACAGATTGACCTGGTGAAAGTGGCTCTCCAAGAGATTCAGAAAACTAAGGAAGAGCTAGGAGGGAAGCCTAAGGAAGCTATCAAGCTAATAAATATTTTGAACAACAGAAATAAGTACCAGTTGGAACAACTGAATATTGAGGATAGAACTGGAACTATCCTAGAAATCAAGAAAGTCTAGACCAAAAGGGTTTTAATGCAGAACCTGGAAAGGAAATGCCAGAATATGCAAGAGGATATAGATGAATTTATGGAAAAGTTTGGCATATTACAGAGTAAAGGACTTCCCAGTACTTTAGTGATAAATGATAAGTTAATGAGGCATGAGGACTATGTTGATAAATTGAGTCAGTATGCAAATAACCAAGCTAGTTGATCTGCACCCAAGGCACTACCTACAGGCAGAGTTCTCTATGACAATCTAGAGAACCTCTTCTATGTTGAGCATGAATTGAAACATTTGTTTCCTGTACAACCCAATTTTGTAAAATACACTAAGGCTGATGAAATCTTCAGGAAGCTACAAAGGACCAAGATACCAAGGGATGATTGGTGGACATACATGACAGACATTTAATAACTTACCCTAGTAAAAAGTAAATTGAAGTATTTACCACCGTCAATTTTGGTAAAAGAAGGTGAATAAGGATAAAGCAGGTAAAGAGTATCAGAACAGGTCAAAGAGTATCAGTTAGAAGATGAAAAGCAAACAGGTAACACAGAATTACGAATAAGACAACAAGATGCTGAATCATAGGGCCTGCTTCCAGCTCATTCAACAAAAACAAGGACAACAAGCCATCAAGTCACTTTCAGTTTCTATCTTTGAGACCATCTGTCTCTACTTTTATGTAAAATATAGTTAGTCTTCCTAAATTATATCTCTCTCAGTTAAGATATATTTTATTATAAGTTTTTGTATAAGTACTTCCTCATTCGAAGTACTTGGTGTGGATTCTTTGACATTTCTGTAGACTTATTATTTTGGAATAGAAGTGTTGTTGAACAACTCTTGTATGGCTAGCTGGATGGAGAAATAAAACAAAGGAATTTTACAAGATTCATGTGTCAAACGTTGGAGAAATAAGTATTCTATATCTTATGTGTGTTACTGTTTTCTGGTTTAATATTTCACAGGTGTTTCATCTCTAAATAATAAATGAAAAAGTATATTTCAAAAAGTGCTTCATTGCATTATGTCTTTAAAAGCGTTTATATTCTTAATGTTTTCTTCTAAGCTATTATAGGCAGGGAATTATTAACTGCTCCTTGCTTCTTAGTTTATCATTGTGGTCATTTAATAAGAAATTATTAATTGTTTTTTATTAGTGATCACCCAATTTCCCTCCTCTTAAAACTTGTTGAAGGATTCTTAACTGCCCTTCTTCCCTTTTAAGACCATTTCACCTTTTCAAGTTACCATTTGTCCCTTGTTTAACTATCTTGCCCTATGAAGCCCTCCTTTGTTGAATAAACCTGATCTAGTTAAGCCATCCTCAGTTGACTCCATAGCCCAATGGCTTGAAATACTCTGTTCTATCAATCTGCTCCTGAATTCCACCACCAAACACAATCAAAACCCCCAAGCTTTCATAACTAGCCTAACATCTTATAAAACAAAGTTAAATTTTAAAGAGAGAGCCCTTTCTGAGTACAAATTGGCTAGATTCTGTACTTAAAAGTTGGTTTGTGGTTACCTCAGACTCCTTTCCTTCTTCTAACAATTTCAAGGAAAATCTGAGTGATAACATAGTGGCGACAGTGCTAGGGAAACCAAATCCTCGGTCATAACAAATCTTTAAGAAAGTTAAAACCCTAAATCTAAAGCATCTTAAAGAAATAATAGAAGTTGTTTGTTTGATATCAGTTAAGAAAATCAAAAACAAAACCTAAAAACCTGGCTTTAGAAAGGACTCGTTACACTAGAGCTAATCCTAATCCCAATCCACCATAAGTGTTTGAGAACCCCAATCTGATCCCCAGAATTCTTAGGAGACAAGAAAGTTCTGTTAGTCCTCGACCCACCTTCATATCATCATCTTGTCCTGTTAGGTGGATTTACCTTGAAAACCAATCCTTTGACGAAAAATTTGAGACCTCTTTGTTTAGGACTTCATCTGATTCTGAATTAATTGACTTAGTCCAAGACCCAGAGTACATCCGAGAATTAGAGCTTCAAGCAGCCAATTTGTCAATTGATAGGTATTTGCAAAACTCACCACAATCTAATATTACCACTAAAGGAACACCCAATCCCTCTGTAATCACAACTGTTATTGCAAGTTCATCATCTTTTCCTCAGACATCTCAACCTCAAACCACTCAACATCAAAACACCCCTCCTAGCCCCCATCCATAACTCAATCACATACTGTTATTCCAACCCTAGTTGTTGTTTCACCATTACCTACAACAATGGCAAACAGGTATACCCCCTGGTACTACCAGCAAACCGAGGTTCCATGCCCCAAGATTACCAAAGTAAGATCACTCAATTTGATGGTAATAGTACGTATACAGCCCAACAACACACCAAAAAGATGACTGATTGCTTCGAAATTTATGAAATAGATGCTGATGATGTGCAAATGAGAATATTCGTTCAGAGTTTGATTGGGGAAGTCAGAACCTGGTTCAGAGGTTTAACAGTGAATAGTATAGGAAGCCTAGAAACTCTCTATAGACAATTCCTGAACCGATGGGAGAAAAAGAAAGATCCTCTTCAGATTTTATCTGAGTATGAAAACATAAAGAGAGGAACACAAGAAATTGTACAAGATTATTGCACTAGATTCAACAATGTCTATAGAGCCATCCCTCAAAACCTCAGACCCCCACCTAATTTAGCCTTAACCGAATTCCCAGATGGATTTGATTTTGATATGGCTTTCCAGCTGAGAGAACGAGCCCCTCGTACTTTGGAAGATATGCAAAGCATAGCAGTTAGTGTTGAAGCCAACCTGATGTCTAAAAGAGCCAAAGCTAGGAGTGAAAGGAGAATGCCATTAAAGGAAGAAGCCTCACCCTTTGAATAGAAGTTAAATGCCATAATTAAAGGGTTGGATAAACTAGGAGATATAGTGGAAACAATTGAAAGGAAAGCTCCTTGGGATGGTCAGCCAACCGACACAGGGATAAATCTTAATTTTAGAAAAAAATCAAAACTAGAACACTGGGAAGACTGGTCCAAACCAAAACATTAGACCCCCTTTCCAGGAGAATTATGCAGAAGCTTCCAACTCTGAAGATCTAGTAGAAGATACTCAAATAAATCTGATGGGACTCAGTAATGAAGGAGAAGTTTTCTTGACCCAAGAAGATCAAGAGGCCCACATTCTTAAACAGTTTCAAACTCAGTCAGGTGAATCATTCGACTTTAGGGAAGGATATGACATAGCCATTTTTGAGGTGCATAAGCAATACAACCTAAGGAGTAGGAGAATTGATGTCCTTGAATCAAACAAGCAAAAAGTTCCAAAACAGCCCATAAAAGGTAAGACAATCACCACACTTGTACATATTCTTTCTAGATCAAACATTAATCCTTGTAACCCCATAATTGAAGATGTCTTTGATAATCAACCAAACAAAAAACAACCCTCCACTTCTCTTCCTTCCAAGGGAACTGTGGAAGAACCTCCAGAGGTTGATCTAGGAGAATCAAAAAATCATGATTTCACTCCTTAAAAGGAGAAAAACACAGAAAACAGAGAGAATACTGTTGTTCGAAATCCAAAGGCCCAAACATAAAAACCCTTTAATTTGGAAACTGAAGTAGGTAAGCTAAAAAATTTTGTCCCAATATCTGAATTAGCTAAACATTATGCTTACTGAAATCAAATCAATATATCACTGAAAATTACTGGGACTGAAGACTCAGTTAATGTTTTTCATGACCAGCCCGAATTAATCTTTGGCCCATAAATAAATGGAAAACATTTGGAAGGAGGAATTCCTCCCTTCTATGTGATCTTAAACATACATGATAAGGTTCTTCATAATGCCATGTTTGACTCTGGGGCATCTCATAACCTCATGCCCAAGTGTGTAATGGAAAAGCTAGATCTAGACATCACTAGACCATACAAAGATTTGTTTTCTTTTGATTCTAGTCAGGTGAGATGTTTAGGATTGATAAATTACTTGTGTGTCTCATTGGTTCAATACCTTGCAAGAAACATTTTAATGGATTTAGTGGTAGTAGATATACCACCAAAATATGGCATGTTATTATCCAAATCCTAGGGTGCTAAGCTTCAGGGATCTCTCCAATTGGATATGTCATATGCTACTATCTCGGTTTTTGGCAAACCAAGGAAACTATACATAGGAACATTGATGAAATATGTAGTAAGTAGTCAGGAAAAACCCCAAAATTTCCCCATCTACTCAGTACACTCTGATATGGACTCATTTATTCTTTATAATGCAGAAACCAATCCTTCCAACACTTTAGAAGATTTAGTAGCTGAACCAAAAGAAATTAAAAAATAAAAATCAAGTGTTCACATCCAAGAAATATGAGATAACAAAGAAAAATCAGATGAGAATGAAAAACCAGATCCCACTGTTAAACAAATTCCTACCACCCCTGACACCAATTATGAGCATGAAATTCTTTGGCATTTAGAATTTGATGGCTTAGTCAATAAACTAGGGGCAGGAGCAGGAGTTTGGGTGTACAATTTAGAAAATGACCATACTGAAGGCCATTCCTACATATTAAATTTTAAGTGCACCAATAATATGGCAGAATATGAGGCTCTCTTGATGGGTCTTAAACTTGTCAAAATATTAGGATCAATCAGAGTATCTGTCATAGGAGATTTAGAGTTAATAATCAAACAGATCAAAGGAAAATATTTAACTAAGGATCTTAGATTAGGGTATTATAGAGGAACAATCATAGAAATTCTCAACACTTTTCTAGAAACTCAACTTGCTACAATCCCTAGAAAACACAACTTGCAAGCCCATAGCCTGGAAATTTTTGCCAACACCTGCAAATTATCTTTCGAACCAATCATCAGTTTACTATTGAAATTAGGCATAGACCAGCCATACCTGATAATATGAAGAACTAGCAGGTTTTTGTTAGTGATGAGCAGATCAATAATTTTTTAACTTTAGATGAAGAGTTTTCTAACAGTTACATAGATGTTGATACAATTATTAATTCTAATAAGACAAATGAGGTAGAAATAACTATTTTAGAAGAAAGTTCAATTAATATGCTTCATCCCACAAAATTGACACAAAAATAAGTTCAAGACCTGAAACAAATGGACCTAGATGAAATAATTGATGAGGAAACAGAGGTTATTGACCTAAAATACAATCATCTACCTAAAGGATTGACTCCTCTCGAAGATCTGTTTGATTCCAATGACATTCCCAAGAAACCTAAAATGGAACCATTAAAAGCAGATATTGAGGAGTACAACTTAGGAACTCAAGATAATCCAAAAGTGATAAAACTTTCAAAGTCTTTACCTTCTTACCAAAAGCTAAAGTATGTTGAACTTATGAGGGAATTCCAGGATGTCTTTGCTTGGAGTTACGAAGATTTGAAGTCATATGACACCTCCATTATCTAGCATACTATACCTCTGAAAGATAATCAAAAGCCCTTTAAGCAAAAACTTAGAAGAATTAACCCTGTGTTATTACCATTGATTGAAAAAGAAATTAAATGCATGTATGAAGCAGGGATTATTTCCCCTATTAGATTTTCAAAGTGGGTGTCTAACTTGGTACCTGCTAGAAAGAAAACTGGGGAAATCAGATTATGTGTTGATTTGAGAAATGTAAATAAGGTCTCTCTTAAAGATAACTATACTTTCCCCAAAATGGATCATATTTTGCAAAGGGTAGTGGGTTCTTCCAGAATTTCACTTTTAGATGGGCTTTCAGGATATAACCAAATCCTGGTTCATCTTAATGACCAAGAGAAAACTTCTTTTACAACACCATGGGGCACTTTTATGTACATCAAGATGCCATTTGGACTAAAAAATGTAGGAGCAACCTTCCAAAGGGCAATGGACATTGCCTTTGCCAAAGAAATTCATGATTTTCTTGTTATATATCTGGATGATTTGACTGTTTTTTCCAAATCTGATCAACAACGCTTAGACCATCTTAGACAAATCTTTTTAAAATGTAGAAAATATGGCATTTCTTCGAATACAAAGAAGTCCTTGTTCGGTATGGAGGAAGGTAAACTTTTAGGTCATATTATTTCCAAGGATGGCATTCGAATTGACCCTTCCAGGATCGAAGCTATACTACAGATACCTCATCCAAGAAGTATTAAAGAACTTCAAGCTTTCCTAGGGAAGATAAATTTTTTGAGAAGATTCATATCTAACCTAGCTGAACTCATTAGATTACTAAATAAAATGCTAAAAAACGATTCAAGTATCAAATGGACAGTAGAGGCCAAGCAATCATTTGAACAAATCAAAATGGCCTTAACCAGAGCACCGGTCCTCACAAGTCCTCAATTTGATAGAGATTTCATCATTTTTTCTTTTGCATCAGAACATACTATAGCAGCTGTTTTATTACAAAAGGATGATCAGGGATGTGAAAACCCTATAGTGTTTTTTAGTAAAGCACTCAAAGATGCATCATTAAAATACAAAATCATGGAGAAGCAAGCTTTTGCACTTGTAAAGCCATTAAAGACTTTAGAGTCTACATATTATACTCTCATGTGATAGCTTATGTGCCTAATGCAGTTGTCAAAGATATCCTAACTTAGGGTGGAATTGATGACAAAAGGGGTAAATGGATTGCTACCATCTTAGAGTATGATATAGAGATAAAACCTACAAAACTGATAAAAGATCTGGGGTTGGCCAAACTCATGGCAGAAACTAATTGTCAAGCCCTGGATATAAATGAACTAGATAACGAATAGGAGATGGCGACTCCACCAATCAACCAGGCCTTCTCAGATTCACCTTGGTATGCTAATGTAATTCATGTTTTACAAAACCTGCAAGCTCCTCCAGGGTTATCCAAAACAAAGAATAGGTTTTAAAAAATGAAAGCTTCAAAGTTTTGTATCTTAGATAACACTCTTTTTTGGAAAAATCATGAAGGAATTTTATTTAATTGTTTATTAAAAGATGAAGCTGACAAGGCTCTCCAAAAATTTCATGCAGGAGACTATGGTGGACACCTCTATTGGAAATCAACCGCAGATAAGATCCTAAGGACTGGATTCTACTGGCCAACCTTGTTTGCAGATGTGAAGAAATTTGTGACTTCTTGCCATAAAAGTCAAATCTTTGAAGGCAAGAGAAAGTTGTTACCTTTACCCCTGAAACCCATTTCCACTGAGAAACCTTTTCAACAATGGGGTCTTGACTTCATTGGAGAAATCCATCCTCCCTCCTCTGGCCAACACAAATGGATACTCACTACCACTGACTATTTTACTAAATGGATAGAGGCCATCCCCTCCAGACAGGCCAATGACACTGTGATCATAGGTTTCCTAGAGACCAATATATTGTCCAGATTTGGTTGCCCCACTAAAATCATTACTGATAATGCTGCAGCTTTCAAATCAAAGAAGATGATCAGTTTCTGTAACAAGTATCACATTACATTGGGCCATTCCACAGCCTACTACCCTCAAGGGAATGAATTGGCCGAATCTTCCAACAAGAGTAATTAATATTATCAAAAAACTATTGAAAGAAAACAAGAAAACTTGGAACAAAAAACTAATAAATGCATTATGGGTAGACATGCTTACAACCAAAAAATCCATTGGAACTAGTCCTTATGAGTTAGTATATGGCATGGAGGTTGTTTTTCCTTCAGCACTAGGTGTTCCTGTTATGAAAAGTCTCCAAGAAGTTCAAGCGGGACCTAATGATATTCAAAAGAAGGATAAACCAGACTATCAATTTGCAGCAGACTAGGGAGAAAGTGTACCAAAGATCCCAAGTGTTGCAAGAGAAGCTTAAGAAGATATTTGAAAAAAGAACCAAGGCAGAAGATTTCTACCTTGGATATAAAGTGTTAAGATGGGATTCCAGAAGAGAGGATAAGGGGAAACATGCGAAGTTTGACTTCCTAAGGAAACAATGCATATTTTCTTAAAAACTTAGATGGTACAGAAGCAGAAGAAGGACCAGTCAATGGTCAGATGTTAATGCATTAATTTGATCTTACATACTGATGTTAATATGTTCTTCATGTACATATTATATCCTTTATAATGTCAAAGTGTTGATTGGACAGTAAAGTTTTGGAGTTGAAGCCTGAAGAGAAGGCCCTAAGCTTCAGAAGTATCACTGTCGTACATAAATTAAAGCAGCAAGCAAAAGAAGATTGCAGAACACAGTCAAATTCATAAAGAGGCCATTGATCTACTGTTCTTGACTTTCCACCAGGGAAATCCATCCCCAAGTGGAGCCATTATTATGCCCCTATACCAATAGGTGTCATATATTATGATTGACTTGTTGAAATTTGTAATATGTTCATACCTTTTCTTGTTGCAAAGGTTTTCCATATTTGTGAAAAAATCAAAAAATTTAAAAAATGTAAATAGGGTATACCCTAAAAGAAAAATAAAAGGGTGAAAAGAATAAAAAGATGGTCAAAAAATGAAAGAAAATGAACCCCACCAAAAGACAAGACCGGGAAAGTGTGCAAGTCTAAATGCCACTATTTTTTACTTTTGTATAATAAAAAATTGTGTGTAGCTGGTCACTTATGCCACAATTCATGAATAGTCAAACAGTTTAATCTTGGCTAGTTCATTTTTCAATTTCACGTTGTAGAAAGAGAGAATAAAGACCTGACCAAACAATGTAATCTTGGCAGATAAGTAGATAGGTAGAGTGAAAAAGGAGCTTAACAATTTAATCTGAGCCCTTGGATGTAATAAGTGTAGACTTAGATAGGCATTACCATATAAAAGAAAACAAAGTTTGATAATGGTTTGTTAGTCTAAGTGCACCTTAATAAAGAATTGAAATGCTAGGGTAAGTAGGTAGGGTAGGTAGATGATGATTGCAGAATAATATGTGGTGAATAATATGTCTAAAATGTGTAAATCTTTTACTTTCATCACAAGGCAAAGGCATGTATCACATGGAAAGCACATCAAGCAAGCAAAGTCAAAATAATTAACTTCCCTGCTCATTTCCCATACATTTTCACTAATTTCCCCTAAGTGCCAAAGTATCTATCAAATTAGAGGGGCTCGTAGCATTTCTCTAACTATTGGAGGGACCGGACCCTCGGCCCAATAATTTATAATGCCTAAGTACTTAAAACCCCTTCATAAACATTCATCTCCCTTCATAAGTCATTCATCCATTTTATAAAGTTTTTCCTAAGTAAAATTCTATTTTACTTAGGGAAATTAAAATATTTTCCATAAAGCCCTCATTTTCCACTTAGCATAAGTTTTAAACATAAACATGAAAACATTTTAGACTTAGAGCTTTTTCCATTCATTTGGTCATATTAATTGCTAACTTATATTATTATATAGTTCCCTTATAAAGGTTACTCGCCCCCATATTATTTTAACTATGTAAAAACCCCAAATACTTATATATCCCGCCCCTTGGTTAAAATATAACCATAATACACTCTTAATTGGGATTAATTAGTTAATCTGTAACTAATTAAGAACCCAGACTCTGCCACGTTAAAATATGATTAATTAATCACCAGGATTAATTAATAACTCAACGACCAATCCTGTTGCTCCCAATGTAATTAATAAATCTCTAATTATGTTGGGCTTGCCCTCATTAACCTTCCGCCACCTCACCTCCCCGATAGTCGTCCGATCAAGCCCCCCAGATCCGACGGTTGTCATGAATATCGCATGGCCCTTCGCAACCGAACATTAGCGCGCGATGGCGAGCAGTTTTCTGAACAGTGCCATCGCCACACGTCGCTCATCGTACGAAATCGTGCGTTCTAGCCCAAATACCACCTCCCCTCCATTAGCGGTGCGATAAAAACCACTTACTGCCTCCCGCTAAACGACAAAACATCAGATCATTCGCCCGCTGACGCCACCTATCCAAATCCCGAAACCCGCCAAATTTTGACTTTGTATAAAAAACAAAAGAAATCATTTTGTCGTTCTATTCTGCGAACACATACATCCATGCAAATTTAATGTCGAGGTCAACCAGCTTGTGCTCATAGCCGCCAACCACCTCCAAAATTTGCAGTCGACGTCACTCAGAGTTCGCCATTTACCTAGTGAACCTGCATTCCATCGCCCTTACTTAAAAGTAGGTATTTACTAATTCCTATCAAGAAACCCTCTAAATACTTGCTTTCTCTGCAATTAATTGAAAAGAACCCCAAATTTCACCATAATTCAGTTACTGCACTTGAAATTCAAGTTCCCCAGACCCTTTGTTTTCACCAATTTCCCATAAAAACCCCAGTTTCTTATCTGAATCCACAAGAACCAAAATGGAAACCCCCGTTGCCCTAAATATTGCACCTATTACTACCCCCACCATGACTTAGATTATCTTCCCCTCACAGATAAGGATTTTCAAATAAAAGACTTGAACACTAATAAAGACCATCTGAAAGTCTCGGGTGCAGGTGTTTGAATGCTATGAAGGTACGAAGGTGGCGCTTCACATGGGCAGGTGTCAGCCCATGCACGCCACGAGGTACTTTGCAGAACTGGTGAGCTAGTCTCACACAAGGCTTTTAATGCCGGTACTTAATTCCTCCATCCGCCTCTTGGTTAATTGTGCAATGGCGCTCCATAAACTCTGCACTCCTTCGGCCTCTTCGCACTCCTCTGTGGTCTCTTGGCACTCCTCTGCAGCCTCTTCGCACTCCTATGTGGCCTCTTCGCACTCCTCTGCGGTGCTGTGGGTAACTCAGGGTCACTCAATTACAGTGCCCAAATCCGTCCCTATTTCAAGCACAAGAGTGTTTCACAGGCATTGGGCTCTGGCTCAAAGGGCTCACGTATTTTTTGGTCACTCCCCTCCGTGTATATATTCACTTGTTAATCCTCTGTACATCGCAATGCCGAGAGAACGACCTAGGATGGGAAGCAGACGTGGTGGCTCCCGTGGACGTGCCACCTCTTAGAGGTCTGCCCCCATCTCCCCCACTTCCTCGGTCGAGCTGGCACCTGAGCAAAGCCGTCCCCCTGTTACCAGAGCCGGAAGAGGCAGAGGACATGGGCGAGGAAGGATGGCCGAGTGTGAGCATGCGGCGCACCCAACAGTTCGTTATCGCATCCCCTGTACTCTTGCCAATTCCACTTTCTTAGTTTCTGTTACTATAGAAAATTGTGAAAATATTAGCGGCCAGGCAGTAGCACATCCGGAAATTCCGCCAGAATAAAGGATGGTGCCTCCAATAGATATTCAATGCCCGGTCATGGGAATCTCCTCCTTGGCGAATCAAGCTGCCCCTGCAGGTCCAAGTGAACCAGCTCAGGGAGACCCAACAGGCTCGGTGGACCTTCACTCAGACTCGGAAGACTCTTTACAATACGGGTGTAGGGTAGTGGAGGAACCTTACACTACGGATGATGATTGATCTTGTCTGGCATTCTTCTCTCGGCAGCCTAAGAAGTAGGCGCATTACTCTATTTTGAAACTTGCAATTTTCCCTGTGTCAAGTCATTTTATGTGTCTATATGTCTCTGTGTTGATTATATGTGTCTGTATGTTAGGACGTTCATGTTTAGCATTGCATAGCTGTGCAATTGTTGTATGTCTCAGCATGTCCCTGTTTAGCAATGTTTCGGGTCTTAGGAGAAGACATAACAGAAGGAAGTCTACCAAAATTTGGAATGTGTTCATCTGGGCTAATTGCCAACCTCATTGCAAGATTTTCAAGGCCAAGGCCTTGCTGTAACTTTTTGGATCTTTTTGTATAATAATAGAAGTAGACAGATTGAGAAAAAAAAAAAGACCATCTGAAAGTCTTTTTCCAATGCCGAGATAATCACTTGAATGGCTATGATAACATGGGACATTGGGAATCCAATCTCCCAATGTACTTTCTCTCTTCTGTGCATATTTTCCCTGATATTACACATCAGTGTCATGCCAACTGTGATCCCAACCTTAGAGCAGTAATGTCCCCAAATCAAACTGTCCTCTTCACCATTACTACAGACTCCATCAATGAGATGCTTCAATTTCAACCTAGTCAAGCCCTCACCCCCATTTCCCTTGCATATTTTCTTGAGAAAGCATCCAACTTGTTCCAGTCTGAACTTAGTCACCTGTGCCAGAATTTCATATATAAGGAGCATCAAACCAATAATCCCCCTCCCTATCTGTCAGTTTTCTTCATAGAAACAGGCATAATTATAGTTGATATGATAGCTGCAATCATGGGATTTAACACTAGTGAATATGTAGATGATTTGACCTTAGTTTTGATGTCCATATTTACCCCTGGTCAGCCCCCTGCTGTCAAGTACAATTATGCTGCCTTTATTGCTGAGAAAATCCATGACCAGTTCATGAGGCTGGAAAATGAGAAAGTATTCAAGTACTCAACATTCATATATCACCTCATCCTCTACTATCAGTCTGACAAGTTCCCATTTTCTGTCAATAAACTTGATACAAAGGGTAACCCAAGGTCAGTTATTTTTTGGACTTCAATCTTCCACCATTCTTTTGCCTGTCCCTATTCATATAATGAGTTCATTGACCAATTTGTCCACCCAGTGACCACCATGCTGACAGGAAATCCTCCTCCTAGGATTAGTGATGAAATCAAAAGGATCCTTCAGCTATCCAAACAGTACAAGGTAGGTGACTAGTACTTGTACCAGAATCACACAGAGATCAGGATATATGGTTGTGAGCTTCCCCCATTCAAGCTACCAAAATATGTTCCAATGAGGTTGTTTGCATTGGAGTATTATAGACAAATGATAAACGCAGGTCTGATCCACTTTACCAAGGCCAAGTGATCAGGTGCTCATGTCCTAAGTGTCGTAAAATGCTCAAAATGTAAAGTGCTTAGAACTGGTTCAAATTTGAATGACTGGAAAGTTCTCGTCTTCCCGATTCCAGCGCCGCAAATGGTTCGAAAAAAAGTCGCCGTATGAGGAAGTTATGGCAAAAAGAAGAATTTGTCCATAACATTAGAAATTTTAATTTTTCAAAAAAAAATAAAAAAGGAATATTCCGCCAGCACAAAATCCGAGGCAACCACCCAAACATTAAATGTAACTACAGTTAAGTTGGCGGAATTTTGGCAGGAGCGCCAAATTTGGTAGACCCGCCATAATTGGCGGAGCTATCTGGAGTTAACTAAAGTTAGCTGGAGTTTTTCTAGGGAAAAACTGGAGAAACTTTAAATGGCCATAACTTTGGCTAGGAAAGTCGGTTTTGGATGAATTTTTTTTTTGATTTTGGGTATTTTCGACACTTAGGACATGAGCACCTGATCACGAAGAAGAAAGCACAGTTGAGAATCAAGGATCACTTAGGCCCTTTTGTCTGCAACAATAGAGAAGCATGGAAAGTAGCAGAAGAAACCCTAAAACAACTAAAATTAAGTAAAAGTTTTAGTTGGAAATGTGATGCACAGTTTCATTTGTGATAGGAGAATGAAAAATAGAATATCACTATATTTTCATCACAGAATCCCAGAAATTGAGCAATATGCTAATATGGATGAATGGAGAGAAGGAACTCTTGTAGAGATGGATAGTGATCAGGTCAATGTAGAAAATGTAATGAAAGACCTAGAAAAGACACTTGACCTGGATTCTTTTGAATAGGTGCCAGTTGAGACTTCTTAGAAGCCAACATCAGGGACTAGTGCCTCAATAGCTGATACTTCCCAAAGGCACTCACAGGAAACTAGTGCACCATTTGCAGGGTCAACATAGGTAAGAGAACAAGAAACTAGCACTCCAACATCAGGCCAATCAAACATGTCAAAGCATCCTGAAATCTCAGAAGAACAGGCTTAAACACAGTCCCATCCAACTCAGATTAACATGGGAGATCCCCTAATTTTGCAGACTCCTCTGAATGACGAAAAGAGTTTAAAAAGAGACAAGGAAGTAGCTAACCCTGCCAGTGGTCCTTCAGACTAGCCTGGTGCTAAGAGGCACAGGCTAAATCCTCATTCAGAAGAAGAATTTTTTGAAGAAACTACAGGGAGTTTGAGGAAAGAAGGTGCAGACAGTCAGCATACATTCCCAGCAGGTGAGACACCTTCTAGTTCACAAAGACAGGAGCTGGAGAGACAGCAAAGCACTGAGGTTTCATCTTTCAGGCCTTCATCTAACAAGTCCTTAGACATAAAAGAAAAATTCAAAGAGATAAAGGCCAGAAATGAACCATTAAGGGCCCAAGTCTATAATCAATATATGAAGATGGCTCCTACCAATCAAACTAGATTGATGTCAGCTTATGACATCAAGGAAGGCAAAATGAAGATGAGATTTTTGAAGCCCAAAGTACAACAACCCCAATCACTTGTAGACTACCTCAAAACTGATTTTGCGGTCTTGGCCAAGGACATTTACCCCCTAGATCAAATTGAAATGCATAAGAAGATAAGGGAAATGGTGTATTCAACATTGACAAGTAAAGTCATGATGGCACACAGATTAGAAAATTCACTAAATAATACCACTGCCCAATTGCTATTAGAAAGAGCCTCCTCACAGGCAAAAGAAAATAGAATCAAATCATTGGAGGAGTGGATTATTGGATTGGGTCATAACCCAAAAGATGTAAAAGCTGCAGAAGCCTTGATAAAGAATAAAAATGAAGACATAGATGCCTTGAGAAAGTAGTTAAAGTTGCCGCCACTGATGCATCCACAAACTACTGAAGTTATTGAAAAGAAGGCTGAAGAAGAGCTTATGGACATGGTCCTCAATCTAAATGAACAATTAAAGGAGACTAAGAAAGAATTAGAGAAATCACCAAAAAGTAGGCAGAGTGAGTTGACCTCTCAGCCTCAAAATGTAGTGCCAATAGTCTCCATGACAGTTCCTTCAACATTGGCCACAACTCTTGCACCAAATGTCCCTTTGGCCACAACAGAAACTATCACAGGTACAAGCACAGGTACATCACAGTTTGGAATTTTAGGTCAGAGCACTGAGGAACTAATCAAGTCCATGGAGGAGATGAAACTCCAAAAGGTAAAGGAAGAATTTGTCAATTTGGAGTAGAAGTATGATGTGTCAAAAATCAATTTTGATGAAGAAGTGAGGAAGAACAAAGGCTTGGCTCAACAGTTTAAAAACATTGGAAAAGGATCTCACTTTTGAAAAGCCTTTAACAGATATTAAGAAAATTCTCTTGACCAACATCACTCAATCAATAAATGATGTTTGGTCATCAATACAAATCATTTTTGAACGGATTGACCTGGTGAAAGTGGCTCTCCAAGAGATTCAGAAAACTAAGGAAGAGCTAGGAGGGAAGCCTGAGGAAGCTATCAGGCTAATAAATTTTTTGAACACCAAAAATAAGTACCAGTTGGAACAACTGAATATTGAGGATAGAACTGGAACTATCATAGAAATCCAGAAAGTCTTGACCAAAAAGGGCTTTAATGCAGAGCCTGGAAAGGAAATGCTAGAATATGTAGGAGGATATAGATGAATTTATGGAAAAGTTTGGCATATTACAGAGTAAATGACTTCCCAGTCCTTTAGTGATAAATGATAAGTTAACGAGGCATGAGGACTATGTTGATGAATTGAGTTAGTATGCAAATAACCAAGCTAGTTCATCTGCACCCAAGGTACTACCTACAGAAAAAGTTGTCTAGGACAGTCTAGAGAACCTCTTCTATGTTGAGCATGAAATGAAACATGTGTTTCCTGTACAGCACAAATTTGTAAAATACACTGAAGCTGATGAAATCTTCAGGAAGCTACAAAGGACTAGGATACCAAGGGATGATTGGTGGACAGACATGACAGACATTTTATAATTTACCTTGGTAAAAAGTAAATTGAAGTATTTACTACAATCAATTTTGGTAAAAGAAGGTGAATAAGAATAAAGCCGGTAAAAAGTATCAGAACAGGTCAAAGAGTATCAGTAAGAAGATGAAAAGCAAACAACCAGCACAGAATTATGAGCAAGACAGCAAGATGCTCAATCATAGGGCCTGCCTCCAGCTCATTCAACAAAAACAGGGACAACAAGTCACTTTCAGTTTCTATCTTTGAGACCATCTATCTCTACTTTTATTGTAAAATATAGTTAGTCTTCCTAGATTATATCTCTCTCAGTTAAGAGATATTTTATTATAAGTTTTTGTACAGGTAATTCCTCATTCAAAGTACTTGGTGTGGATTCTTTGACATTTTTGTAGACTTATTATTTTGTAATAGAAGTGTTGTTGAATAAATCTTGTATGGCTGGCTGGATGGAGAAATAAAGCAAAGGAATTTTACAGGATTCATGTGTCAAACGTTGGACAAATAAGTATTTTATATCTTATGTGTGTTACTATTTTCTGGTTTAATATTTCACATGTGTTTCATCTCTAAATAATAAACGAAAAAGTATATTTCATAAAGTGCTTCATTGCATTATGTCTTTAAAAGCGTTTATATTCTTAATGTTTTCTTCTAAGCTATCATAGGCATGGAATGCTTAACTGCTCCTTTCTTCTTAGTTTATCATTGTAGTCATTTAATAAGAAATTATTAATTGCTTTTTATTAGTGATCACCCAATTTCCCTCCTCTTAAAACTTGTTGAAGGATTCTTAATTTCCCTTCTTCCCTTTTAAGACCATTTTACCCTTTCAAGTTACCATTTGTCCCTTGTTTAACAATCTTGCCCTGTGAATCCCACCTTTGTTGAATAAACCTGATCCAGTTAAGCCATCCTCAGTTGACTCCATAGCCCAATGGCCTAAAATACTCTGTTCTATCCATCTGTTCCTGAATTCCACCACCAAACACAATCAGAACCCCCAAGCTTCCATAACTAGCCTAACATCTCATAAAACAAAGCTAAATTTTAAAGAGAAAGACCTCTCTGAGTACATATTGGCTAGATTCTGTACTTAAAAGTTGGTTTGTGGTTACCTCAGACCGCTTTCCTTCTTCTAACAACTTCAAGGAAAATTTGAGTGATAACACCCCCCACGTCAAGGATTGGTTGGAAACCTATTGCGAGTAGAGAGATGGAAGTACGACGCCACTGTTTTCAGCCGCACCCACTTGGAATTCATTCTGGACTGCCATCAAGGAGCAGTACTACCTTCTCTAAAGCTATGAGGATCAATATATAAAGTGGACCATGTTGCAGCAGGGAAGGGACCAAGACATGCCAGAGTTTACCAATATGTTCCATACCCTTCGCACAAAGTTAGGTGTCAAGGATTCAGAGCAACATTGGTACTCAAATACCACGATTGCCTACACAGGTACATCTAGGAAGAAATAGAATTCTTGAACATCTCCTCACTTGGCATGGTATACTGATATGCTGTCAAGATCGAGCAAAAGTTTAAACAGAATAAGTGAGACTTTGGATCTGTGAATCCGAAGCAAGGGAAAGGTGCCCCCAAACCATAGAACAAAGGACAAAGCCAAGGCGGGGTGGCCCAAGACAACCCGCCAAAATTGCAAGCAAAGAACAATGCTGCAAAGCTGAAAAAAGACATCGGAAAGTGGTGTGAGTTCCATAAGAGCTCCATTCACAACACAAGTGAGTGTCGGGCCAAGCAGTCACTAGTGGTCGAGCAAAAGGTTTTAGAATCATATGCATGTTCCGAATTTGAGTCAAAACCCGACAAGGGGAATGACAAAGGGAAGCAGATTATTAATGCAGAGTCCAACGCCACCGTTGCCACCATGAAGATCCAGAAGGAGGAAACCGAAGATCTAGAGGAGGAGGAGCGTCTATTCCACTCCTAGATGTGGGTAAAGGGCTCCCTGCTACAGTTCATTATCGATAGTGGGAGCCAAAAGAACCTCATTTTGGGAGAGGTTGTGAAGCGGCTGGGCTTACCGACCACAACACATCCACAATCGTACACCATTGGGTGGCTTCACCAAGGACGCGATCTTCATGTGAGCCAACAGTGTCGCCTTCCATACAACATTAAGCCCTTCACGGATTAGGTATTGTGTGACGTTTCTCCCCTTGATGTTTTTGATGTATTATTAGGACAACCATACTTGTGGAAGTAACATGCTATGTATGAATCAAGGTCCCGTGTTGTTATTGTTACTTTGGGAAATAAGTTGTACATGATACTGGAGGTAGCACTGCCTACCACCATCTCTTTGGTTACTGAAAAACAATGTAGTAAGCTCATTTCCAAAGCCAGGAATTTTTTTTTCTTGATGATACGCCCTCACGGAATGAAGAAGACAGTGGCCACGACCTTCAGACAGGGCCCCTCCGAACGACAACTACAGATGGACGAGGTTGTGGAGGAGTACGAGGACATCTTCACCTCCCCCGCAGGTGTTCCTCTGCACTGTCAAGTCAAGCACTTCATCAATCTGACACCAGGTGCATCGCTGCCTAATGGACCAATTTATCAGCACTCCATTATGGAGAACAATGAAATCAAGACAATAAATTTAGGATCTGTTCCAGAAAGGTCACATCTGTCCGAGTTCATCGCCTTGTGGGAGCTCGATTGTGTTGGTACAGAAGAAGGATGGGACTTGAAGACTCTGTATTGACTATCAGGTGCTAAACAAGATCATTGTTTGTAATAGGTACCCATTCCCACGGATTGATGACCTCCTAGACCAACTGAAAGGGGGAAAATATTTCTGAAAGATTGATTTGAAGTTAGGATATCACTAGGTACCAATCGAACCCTACAGTGTGTGGAAGACAGCCTTCAAAGCCAAGGATGCGTTTTCAAATTGTTGTTTATGCCTTTCGGATTGACGAATGCTCCTGCAACCTTCATGAGGCTAATGGATGACATCTTGCGGCCATTCACCAACTCATTTGTAGTGGTATACTTGGATGACATCCTGATCTTCAGCCAAAGTTGGGAAGAGCACCTCCACCACATCTGACAGGTTATCAAAACACTGCGGCAACACAAGTTATGTGCCAATTTGGAGAAATGAACTTTTGGCATCACCCAAATTCAGTATCTAGGATACATTATTGATGAACGAGGGGTGCATGTGGATCCAGCCAAGATCCAAGTCATTCGAGATTGGCCATATCCAACCACTCTGACAGAGCTCCGAAGATTTCTAAGCCTTGCCAACTTCTACTGTAGGTTTGTGTTGGGATTTTCTCATATCACTTTTCCCTTGAGTCAAGTCACCAAGGGAGGAGCGAAAGAAAAATTATTGTGGTCTGAATCTCAACAGAAGGCATTCATAGAGTTGAAAGATCGCCTTTGCTCGACACCAGTGCTCGCATTACCATACTTGCAACAACCATTTGAGGTCGAGACAGATGCCTCTGACTATGCTATTGGGGCAGTCCTTACTCAACATAGGCATCCAGTGGCATATCACAGTGAGACACTTTCAGACACAGTCTGGAAGTATCCAACTTATGACAAAGAGATGTATTCCATTGTGTAGGCCTTCCGACAATGGAAGCATTACATTTTGGGGAAGGAAACAATCATCCACACAGACCACCAACCCCTATAGTTCATACGGACCCAAGGGAATTGCAGAATGATTGCCATCAGAAGTGGTCCACATACCTACAATAGTTCCATTTGAATATCAACTATAAGAAGGGCAGCACCAATAATGTTGCAAATTGCCTCTGTCGACCACCGATCATGGCGTTAACCACCGTGCTCAACTCTTGTGGGCACGAGACTTCTTATTGGCCACTTCTCTACAAAAGCGACCTAGAATTCGGCCACACATACCAAACACTCTTGGAGGGTAAGCATGTTCCATATTTTCACCTCCAGGATGCCTTGTTATGCCTCATGGGTCACCTTTGTGTTCCTTCAAGCGAGCGTGCCAAGATGATTTGGGAAGCACACTATAGACGGGCTGCTAGGCATTTCGGGATCGAGAAAACGGTGGCAGTACTACAAAAGTATTTCTATTGGGCGAATATTTGATAGGATGTCGGGAAGTACATCAGATCATGCACTACTTGTGCCATTGCCAAACCGACCATCAAGAAACAAGGCCTCTATACCCCATTTTCTACACCTAATCGACCTTGGGAATCCATCTCCATGGATTACATGTTGGGCCTTCCTTCTACTAAGCATGGAAACAAATGTGTTTTTGTGGTCGTTGACAGGTTCTCAAAGATGGCCATTATGGCAGCCTACAAGAAGAATATCACAATAGAAGCCATTGCTAAACTCTTATCTGAACGAGTGTAGGTACACTTTGGGATCCCACAGTCTATCATCTCAAATCGAGACAGCAGGTTCCTCAGTACATTTTGGTCTAGTCTCTGGTCGATGCTGGACACCAAACTCATTAAGTCCATAGCCTTCCACCCTCAAACTTATGGTGAGACAAAGGTTGTCAACATGATGATCATACACATTTTGCGCATGTACAACTCAAAGCATCCACGCATATGGGATGAGAGCCTCCCTTATGTTCATCACAGCTACAACCGGGCTCTCCACAGCTCGACTGGCCACAACCCTTTTGATGTGGGCTTGGGATTCCAGCCACTATTTCCCATTGATGTGGCCATTCCATTTGAAACTACTCACATAGATTCGGCTCATTTCCAATCCAAAATAGATAAGGTGAACAACTTCATTGAGCACATCCAACATATTCACCAGTAGGTCCATGACATTCTGGAGAAATCAAATGCCAAGTACAAGAAGCAACATGATCAACATCAAGTGCCACACAAATTTTAGGTGGGTGACAAAGTCTAGCTGCATTTGCAAAAGGAGCACCTTACTGAAGCCTATCGGAAATTCAGACCACTTTGATATGGCCCTTACACCATTACCAAGGTTGTGCGAGACAATGCATTTGAGCTCAACATTCCCCCATTCCTTGGCCTACACCCAATTTTCAATGTGGATTGCCTTCAGCCATACTTTCCACCATTACCAGACACATTTGATATTGCAGAGCAACTCACACCCACAGAGTTAAATCCATATTGCATGGAACAAGCTGAAATTGATCAGATCATGGACACACAGATCAAGCACACTTGCCAGCAGAATATCCAACTGTATCGAGTTATCAAAGCAGGCCACCTCCTTCACCAGGGCAAGTGGCTCACCAGGGACCAAGTTCAGTAGAAGTTTCCTCATCTCATGGAGGAACTTTATACAATGGGGACCATTGCTTCCTAAGGGAGGAGGAATGATCCAGGTGGATATTGGTGGCCACCCACCAATTCCAGTTGGACCCCCACCATTGTTTCTTTAAGATTTTTAGTTTCCTTAATTGTAGCACAGTTTACTATTTTTAGCAGTTTTTTAGGTCCTGAACTTCCGGAGCCGTTTTGAGGCCCTAAACGATGGTTTTTTGGAAAACTGGGAGAAAAATGGGTCCATGGATTGATGTTTTTCTTCCCAAAGCTATATTTCTCCGATATATTTTTCTAACAAGATATTGTGCGCACCAAACGGAGATCGTATGCCAAAGTTACAACCCCGAGAAGTTGATGTACCAATTTACCCAAACGGGGCCCACAGTTTGGCATTTCATCTTCTAGGGTTAGGTTTTTATATGCTTAGGGTTTTCCATTATTTTTGAAAAATAAATAGGCCTTCGAGCTTCATTGTAACACAGTTCAAAGGCATGTAGCTACTGTTAGCTCTGCTATTGATCTTGACATTCAAGGGTTAAAATGCATGCTTGATCGGGTTTTCCATGATAAAGCAGGAGTTGCAGTGGCCAACCCACCTCTTTCCCATTCACTCTGCCCATGTCCTCATAACTCCCCACTGCTCCATTTCCTCCTTCCCCTTAAATTCTCTTTATTCCCGTTTAAACCCCTTTATCCCTGTTTTTCTCCCAAAACCCCGCATAAACCCTTTTCCCCCGGCTCCCACACATTTTTTGTTTAAACACCATAAAATCTCGTGTAGGTCCCTTTATTCGGTTAAAGCCTTCATTCGCTTAATTCCAAAGCCCATATGATATTATTGATATAACCGCGAGCATATAATAAAAATGTCACTGCCAGGGCCATCACCTGTCACATCACATCCGCTAAACGTATGATTGGATCCCGTTGTCCGATCGCACCCGCCTTATCATCCGACGGTGTTCGCTAGCCCTCACCCCGCAAACCGTACGTCCGTTAGTCAGCAGGGAAAGCGGTTTCCCCGTTGTCCCATCAGCCATGTGTCCCATCCTAATTGCATCGCTCCTCCATGTACGTAAAACACCCAACTCCTGTGAGCGGTGCGGGGAAACCGTTTACCGCCCACATGTACACTCCCTCCCGTTAACTGTCTTGCAGCTTCCGCGCTCGTCAATCATCCGATCGTCCATCTTGCGATCCGAAGGTCCTCGATCTCCCTGCTCCCTTGTCTTTCGATAACCTCTGTAATCCGATATCCACCATCCAAATTGCGATATCATCCCCAGAAGGAGCCAGTGTTAGCTCTGCTATTGATCTTGACATTCAAGGGTTAAAATGCATGCTTGATCGGGTTTTCCATGATAAAGCAGGAGTTGCAGTGGCCAGCCCGCCTCTTTCCCCTTCACTCTGCCCATGTCCTCATAACTCCCCACACCTCTGTTTCCTCCTTCCCCTTAAATTCTCCTTATTCCCCTTTAAACCCCTTTATCCCTGTTTTTCTCCCAAAACCCCGCATAAACCCTTTTTCCCCGGCTCCCGCGCGTTTTTTGTTTAAACACCATAAAATCCCGTGTAGGTCCCTTTATTTGGTTAAAGCCTTTATTCGCTTAATTCCAAAGCCCATATGATATTATTGATATAACCACGTGCATATAATAAAAACGTCACTGCGAGGGCCCTCACCTGTCACATCACATCCGTTAAACGTATGATTGGATCCCGTCGTTCGATCGCACCCGCCTTATCATTCGACCGTGTTCACTAGCCCTCACCCCAAAAAACGCATGTCCGTTAGTCAACAGGGAAAGCAGTTTCCCCGTTGTCCCATTAGCCGCGTGCCCCATCCTGATTGCATCACTCCTCCATGTACGTAAACTGCCCAACTCCCATGAGTGGTGCGGGGAAACCGCTTACCGCCCACATGTACACTCTCGCCCGTTAACCGTCCCGCAACTTCTACACCCATCCACCATCCGATCGTCCATCTCGCGATCTAACGGTCCTCAATCTCCCTTCTCCCCTGTCTTCCGATAGCCTCCGTAATACGATCTCCGCCATCCAAATTTCCAGATCTAACGGCTAGCATTCTTTCTCAGCTCCTAGTTCATTGTCCATGCATTTTACATGTTTTGGGGCTTGTCGTGTGCGCTCGAAGGTGGAAGGAGACCGCGATCCAGCAATCCACACTTTAAATCCATAGCTACCACATTCAAAGAGCAACACGGCCAAGGACACCCTCGAGCAGTTCAACCATTTATCAGTGATGGAGCCTTGTACTAGTCAATATTTCATCTTCCCAAGCAGGACTATAGAGCACCAGAAAAGGTCTATTTTGTCCATTAAAATCAGCAGATTGTATCAAGGACCATATCTGATAGTAAATGTGGTTGGTGGTCAGTTATGACCCCTCCACGCATAGGTCAGCAAAGAAATTTTGTAAACAAACTCCATATATACCCAGAGACGAGATGTAATGGGTTGATGAATGTTATTTTGTTGTAGGCTTCAACTTCTGGAGACTGTAACTATTGTGATACCTACAGCATTTGGTCTTCATTTTCAGCTAATGCAAGCTTCTTTTGCTGTTAATTACTCACTTTCCACTTCTTCTTCTTTGTTCCAAGCTGTGCCTGTTATGAATTTATTCATGTGCTGTAGATGTTTAGAATTAGAGGGGCTATCATCCCACCTCTGAGTTTGAATCTAGCATGTATCATTGAATTTGTATGCAGGTTTCTATTATTTTAATGCCAGAGAGCTGTCATCCTACTTGTGTATTAGAAAACAAATTTACAGACCTTTTAACTGGTTGCAGCTGGCCATCACAGAGTCTTGTGCATCTGCTGGTGTGATCAGTATTCTCCATCATCACATTTTCCTTAAAACTGTGAGTAATTGTTGTTCTAAAGCCTTGTAGTCTCAGGGTGTTCACCCATGTCTGGGGTTAAGCACAGTAGAAGTGGTTATCTGGCTTGAATATGCAACATTTCTTTCATTCATCCACCATTTTTCCAACATTTTGTTGAGTTTGTAATGTTCCCGAGCATCTGTGATATACAACCTAGGAGAGTTTCTTGGGGTGATAACAGCTACCACATCTCTTTTCAGAGATAAGCTACCATCACCCTAACTAGTTTATTTCCGTTTCTGTTTGTAAGCATATTTCAGTATTTTACAGTAATGAAATACAATATTATTTTTGTTACATCTCTATATGTATGGTTATATCTATAATTTGTTGCGTTCCTATTTAAATCCGGATCATTGGTTTTTTTTTTCGCTACTGGAAACTTTACTGGTAATTTCGAGACATGGCTCCAGTACCGCTTGTTATAACCCTCTTCCAATACCTTTCTTAGTTTTTTGGATGCTAGAAACATCACAAGTATTTTCAAGACGTGGACCTAGTACCCTTGTAAAAACCTTTGTAAGGCCTAGTTACTAATTGAATGGAAGGACATTAAGCCATTATAATTTTTGCTCACATATGAAAACCTATTATCAAAGCTCTTTCTTTTTTATTGTTTCACACATTAATATTTTATAGGAAAATTAACCATTTTATTTTTAGTTTTGTCTTATGTGTGTATAATTTGGTTTCCTTATCATCCTCCCTCAAAGTATTCTTCACACACTTACTAGGGCACATTTGCATATCTATGTGCTTATATAAAACTTGGGCATGTATTAAAACCATCTTACGTATACACACACTTCCATATATATGTGCATATACAAAAGTTGTGCATATATAGAAGTTACACATATACGGAAGCCATATTTTGCATATGCATGCTCCACATATATAAAATTTGCACATATATAGAAGCCATCTTCTGTATATATATATAAGCGATGACTTTTGTATATGCACATCTTCTATATAGAAACCATATTCCATATGTGGACTCATGTATATGCTTATAGATATGCAAGTACATATATAGAGTCGTCTTTCATAAATGAACTTTCATTTCTGCAGATGTGTGATTTCTGTATATGTACACTTCCATATCTATGTGCATATATAGAAGTTTCACATATACAGAAATTATGCATAGTTAGAAGCCATATATCGTATATTCACTCTTCCATATATACGTGCATATACAGAAGTTGCGCATATACGGAAGCCATATTTTTTATATGCACAACTTCTATATATGTACATATATGGAACCAATGGATTCTATATATGCACATCTATATGGAAGCATGTATATACATAGATGACTTCTATATATATGTGCATATATAGAAGTTTCACATATATGGAAGATGAGTTCCATACACATGTGCATATATATAAGTTGCACATATACGAAAGATGAGTTCCATACATATGTGCATACACATAAGTTTCACATATACGGAAGTTGTCTTCTGTATATGCAAGCTTCCATATATATCACTACTAGATATATTCGTGCCATTTTCGTTTGAAGATTCATATGCACATCTACTAGACAAGTGGCCCATTTCTTTGCAAATACTACAAAATGATAACTTACTTGAGGATTGTACCTCCTTAAGGTAAAATTCATCATAAGTGCAATAGGGTCCTTCAACCTTCTCTAGAACCTGAAATTCTTCTCCTCCAAGCATACTTTGCAACTTGTTAAACATTTTTTTTCTTATCTCATAGTGTCTTACATTATCATAGTTAGATTTTGATATCCCTTTCAAAGTGCTCCTCCTTGCTTTATCATCAAATTTATCCTTCATACCATACTATAATGAAAGAAGAATACTCAAATCAAGAGTAATTAAATAGGCTTCCACTCTCACCTTCCATAGTGCATCATCAACTCCATGAAGAAAAGGAACTCCATATTTGTAAAGCCATTATTGGTTAGCCATGATCTACCTTCCAGTGGTGAAGCTACACTAGAAGGGGCTAGGCTTTGATCCCAATTATTGGTAACCAAGTCACTACTAGAATGGCATGGGGGTGAATCAATAGTTAGGCTTATTATACAATTATTACTCTTTTTCACTTCTTAAACATTCATCATCACATATGAAAGAAACAACATGAAACAACACATAATCACCATGACAATCATACACATGAGACACAAATATTTAGGTGGAAACCCTTCCAAGAGAAAAACATTAAAGCTTGTTCTTTATTATGATGTACATCAATAGCATCAAATCTCATTACATCATGTTTGTGAGCACCCACTCTTAGGAAGAACCAACTCCCTAAATTTTTTTGCAAGCACTGTCCAACAGGAAGCACCAACTCCCTGATGTTTTTTGCAAGCAATGACCAATAGGAAGCACCGAATCCATGACTCAATAAGACATGAATTTTTGGAGTCACCGACCTCCATTAACATGGATCACCCTTTCATTCAAATTCATACTAGGTCCAATTTGCAACATAAGCTCCAAAATTCAACAACCTCTCAACTCAATGAATCCTGACTGCAGCAAAAACTTAGTTAGCAACACTCAACCAATATTTTCTCAGCATCATGAACATCACCATCATACAAGCTCACGCAAGACTCTCTGTGATAAACTCAAGCATTAATAACATCAAACATGCATAAAACATTGTTAGTAGCTCATAATATCATCATAACCTCTGGACTCAACACCACACTATCTTAACCAGTACAACATCATCGTAGACAACCAACACTCTCTCTTTCATCAAAAATTCTTGGCAATCATACTAACAACACAAGTAGAAACCCTAATATGAAGAACCTCTGACCATAAGACACAACACACTTATACTAACATTGGCAGCATATACACTCTCTAATTAGAAACCCTCTATCTATTCTAAAAAAAAATATAAACCCTTCCTGTAATGACACAATACTACAACTCCAAAAAAATCATATATAGCACCATTTCCTATGACAACAACAATGTTAGCAATATCTAATACAAACAGGTCAGATTAAGAAGCACATAATAAACCCTAGTAAGCCTACAACCCTTTCAACACAAGCTAACAACACAAGGAAACTCTATCGTAGTTTAAATAGACTCCAAACCATTCATCCAAACACATCAGGGTATGAATAGTATCTCCACTACACTCTTTATTTTAGACTCAACAATTGCACCGAAACATAGAGGCACCATACATCAACGATTCCTTGATCATGCATACAAGTCCCATACATTGAACTATTCTCTCCATAACTAAATCACACCAATCAGTTCATATCACTCTGAACACTTCTACTCTCAGCAGTTGAGGCATCACATGACCAATCACACCTCAATTGATGCAACACTTCATTATTAGTTAATGACTCAATCTTAATCAATTCATTTTACTTTATCAATCACATTTTTTTTTCACTCCAACATATTCCACATATAAGTCGCATCAACAATATCAACCTCTCTTCATTACACAATTGTATTGACTATAGTATGCATTGATATAACACATGGATCAAAGCTCAAAGCATCCTCGCTAACAATGTAAAATCATATTGATTGGTTTATCTCTATATTTTACTCAGACATTGACCATATCTTGTGCTCATTGCACCATATAGACTGAATCCCAAATTTTCTAATTAATATACTTTATGTATAGACTATAGGAGCCATATTACTTGAAACCTTTGATCTCACTTCAACTCACAGGTGAATTTAACCATTTACTTATCCTTAACGCTCGACTTGCTCACATCACATCAAATCTACTATCAACTCATCTCATCCAACACTCCATACAGTGTATCCTATTCATTAATAACTTGGCCACTAAATATATCAACATTGCATTTATCTTCACTTACAAACCAGATCGAACTTCTCTTACACAATGACCAGATCGATTCCAAAAATTATTGCTTTACATATGAACTAGATTTCTCTTTTTGGCCATTTCACATATTTTCTTGACCAAATCAACACACAAATTGATACATTCAATTCCCACTAATTCTTACATTGGACCAACAACTCCATTCAAATTCTCTCTCCCTTGACTAGATAAAAGGAAATTCTCTTTACCATTAGAAATTTTTACCATGGAAAAGGTCCAAGGTATATTTTTACGCATGCAGGAACATATACACTTATCATAGTAGATAAAACTACATAAATAAGTTATTTTTCCATTGACAAAGTGCATATACTTTTGCTTTTATTTATATCAAAAGCACAAATAACCATATAACTCCCTAACAAATCAATACCAAATTCCTTCCATGCATCTAGTTATACAATAAGCCTAGGAAATCAAAACATCAAAGTACTTGTTGCATCACTCACTACATTATCATCCTACACTTTTTTACATCAATGCTAACACTACAACGATCATCGTTGTTGACATCAATTCCAACACAGTGTTGTTTCCAACAATCACATGCATAATGAGGGGAGAATTTGGATCATAACAACCCACTATAGAAATTAGGCTTCAATACCCTATATTACTTTAAAATAAAATAAAGGAGGTGAAATTTGAAATTGGTGAGACTAGGGAAACTAAGACGATTGCCTATTCTAATGGGCTATGGAGTCAACCAATACTCTTTGAGGATTGGTATTTGAAAACAATGATGCGAATCTAATAAAAATTAGGTTGTATCTAGCAAGCACCACTAGGATATCTTATATGTTCCAAGATATAGATGGTGATATGAGTGTGTTATGATTTCTTTAAGTGGCAAAAAATCCCAAGGTAGGAGATGGAAAGAAAATCAAGATTTTCCAACTCAATACACTAGTTGAAATATCAAAAACTAAGGACTAAGAAGAAATTTTTGCCTCATGAAGCTCCTCAACTAGAACACATTTCTCCTCTTATGATTTCCTCCTAGCATTATCAACCTTCTCCGCTCATAAATAAATTATTTGACTAGATCACTCACAAAATACCCCTCAACAAAATACTAAGTTGAAAAAAAAATGCAGAATGTATCTCTTTTTCTCCAAATATTGCTTACAAATGAAACCATAACATTAATTATATAGGAGAGGCACCTTTTTATATGTGTGTGTAGGAAACCATAGGTGATAACAATACCATGTGCTCACTACAAGAAAAAAAGGACATTGGTGAGGGGCGAAAAATGTCACCATAAGTTAATTGGTGACGGTCAAAAGAGTCTTCGTCACCAAAGGTGGCGTAGACAAAAGTATAGGTGTTGCGGTGACATTCAAAGTCCATCACCAATAATGATTTATAATGATAGATAGCGACCGTCACCATTTCATATGAGCAATTGTGACAAACCATAGCCTCGATCACCAAAAACTGAACATCACCAACGGTGGCATCGCCAAAAGTATAGGTGTTATGGTGACATTCAAGGTCCGTCACGAATATTGATTATAATGATGGATAGTGACCGTCACCATTTCATATGAACTAAAATGATTTATTGTGATGGATATTTCATGTCGTTAATATTGGTGCATATATATGGTGACGTTTGTTGACTGTCACCAAAAGCCGCATTGCCAAAAGTATAGGTGTTATGGTGACATTCAAGGTCTGTCACGAATAATGATTATAATGACAAATAGTGACTGTCACCATTTCATGTCAACAACAATGATTTATGGTTACAGACCTTTCATGGTCGTCAGTATTGATGTGTATATATGGTGGCGTTCGTTGACCGTCACCATTTCATATTTTGGTGAGGGTTGAAAAATGTCACCATAAGCTCATTGGTGATGGGAAAAAGAACCTCTGTCACCAAAAATTGATCGTCGTCATTCCATATGGATATCAAGGCATGATGGAATTGAACCACCAATCTCCTGCTTGTAAAGTAGATGCTCTTACATTGAGCTAGCACCCTTTAAAGAATTAGACTTTTAAAAACTAGACCTTGAAACCTCATAAATTGTAAATTCTAGAACTTTGAATAAATTAAAGTCTCAGAAATATTTTACTAAACAAGCAAAGCAACAACAAAGCTACAGGTCCCTACCTAATGGTTATGGAAGTTATGAAATGTGGGAGGAGGGAAAAATAGTTACGTATAAGAGAATCAATATGTTAAGTTTAATACTCAATTAGAAGTGAAACTATGAAGACATTTATAACTTATAAATTACCTATAACTAGCAAATGCACCAAATATTGCAAAGGAAATGTCATAAGTGGATAGCACATGGAAGAAGATCATTGATGAAGATAGATGCAATATGTTATAGGTTGAGTGAAAGAAAAATCTCAATGTTGTTGTTGTTGTTGGGTGTTGAGATATCTGAATGATATGTAAACTTCTATGCAAATGTAACATGGATCTCCATAAACCATGAATGACATAAACCAACATGCAATTTGGAATTTCAGATGTCCGCACTTAAAACACAACAACAACCAGCTAATAAAAAATATTGACTTTGACAGAAAGCAATAGCTTCACCTTCATTCTTGAGCTACTTCTGTTTACTTGAATTTGACTTGTGACACTCTTTATCTGACAAGGAATCAATATCATCACTAGTATTAAATTCATCCAACATGAAATTTGGAGATCCCACTAACATTTGTGCTTTTTTTGCCATACTTGAAAACCATGGAGATCCATGTCGATAGTAGAATAAGATGTGTGCCTGTTGCTCAACAACACATTCCTTATTAACCATTGTTACCTGACAGAAACCAAAGAGACAACACAATATCAGCGTACACAAAATCCCCTACCAAAATATAATCATGAGACAACACAATATCAACGTACACAAATTCCCCTACTGAAATATAATCATAACTTACCTAAGAAGTCTAAAAGATGTTCTTAATTAATAAACTTTGTATTTCTAAATTATGTTTCTTTAGATTTAAAAAAGACTACGTTGTACAACACTTTTGTCTATTTATTGAGGAAATTATATCATAGCATATGTCACATGATAGCAATCTACAGTACCTAAAGTAAAAAGACAAATTTTCTCAAGAAAATAGATTTAGAAAATAGCTTTGGAAACTATATGTTTGTCATCAAAGCTTTAATTAGTTTAACAACAAACTAGTTGGAGTTTGAAAATCAAAATCATTCATAGGAAATGAACAGGACAATGGCCAAAGTCATTATTCATACAAATAAAGCTAGAGTCACTATTGCCATTGCAGATAACTGAAATTTGGGGAGTGGTCTAACGGTTAGAACTTATTTGTAGGGAAGACTCGTCAATACCATAATTTTTTTTTCCAGGGTCTGTTGTGTCTCTAGATCCAAATCAAATAGCTTTCTATTCTCAAGTTCTACCTTTCAAGTACTGATTTCTGGCTCACGCTTCAAAACACAATTCTACCACCCCATGTGATTTTGTTTTGTCAAGAGAATTGGCAGGATCTTCCCATCCTTGGGATAATGCATTCCATTAAATTATAATCTCGGTTGTGAAAATTATCTTTTGGATGTATATATAGCTTTACAAGCTGAGTCTATTTATTAGCGATAAACCAATTTCATCAACATTCAAAAAATTAAAATGAAGATAGAAATGAATGAAAGGAGATATCTACCTTGTAGGATAGTTTAGAAACCAAAGCGCAGAATTATGGAATTTGGACATAGCATTAACCACTTTTTGGGACTTTAGCTTCTTAAATAATTCACTTTCTTGTCATCAACACCCTCTACAATAAGGGAAACTTTAATAATTGTCAAGGTTTACAGGTAAAAAGACTATGTGAAAGTTCTTGTAGATGGAGATCTTGCACCCTTATTTCAATCACTGGGTAAAACTACAAGTCACACATCAAAACAGATCGATGTTACCTATGTGAGTATTTATTCCTTTAGGTATCATGAAGTCTGTGGGTGCTACACACACATGTGTGTGTGTGTGTTTGTGTGTCATTAAGCCTATAGGATGCCTGTAAGCATTTCAATGCTCTTTACGCCAGATATATTCTTACAATGGTCAATGGCTTGTAGGTAAAACCATTGGATAATAAAAATCAATGTTGGGTAAGGAGAATAAAAATAAAAAATACCAACTGCAGAACAGAAGTTGACAGCCCCCCGAAATTTTTCTACCAAATCTTCATTTTCTAGCGGACCTCAGGATATAAGGTAGTTGCAACTATTTGCATGTCACAGTTAGGATAGAAATAAACAAGGATAAATTACAAGTTTCCATTACTGGTTGCATCAAAATGTTGATATGATTATCAACGCGTAGTGATAATGGTTGTAACATGACAAGAAACAATGCATATCTAACTCACAAGTTGCACCTGTGTATACTTTAAGACTGAACTCATAGGCTTGTAATTGAACTCTTACAACCATCAAATTAATTCATGCACTATCAAGCAATATCACCAGTGATATATTTCCTTATAAAAGATTATGCCTCATACCTTGAATTCGACCTAGAGTTTAATGCATTTCAATCATAAGAGGTACTAACCTCAGATAAAATGGGCAACTGAGTTAGGGACTAAGCTTTTCCACCTAGCCATAGATTGGGAAACTGTGATCTTTCTTGTTGCCCAATCACCCTCGAGAGAGATTCCAGGGCATAAGGAGGTTGATCAAGAATGAAAACAATTAGGAATCCAAGGAAATATCTCCACCCCAGGCTATCAAGGGGAAATGCTGAAGATGCAATTGAACTCGTCGACAAAATGCTTGATTGGGATTTTGTTTTTTGTTTTTGTTTTTTTTTTTAATGCAATCATTTCAGCTTTTGTCTAGCAAGGCCACAACAAGGAGACTCTAAAGCTTTATTTTTATATTAAATCTTGCAAGTTTAAGGCCAAACCAATTTACATTGACAAGTGGTCTAAATCCATGTGCCAACTTCAATTGTGCACAGTGTGGTGCGCAAGTGCAAGCTAAGGTAATCAAAGTGGGATTTGAATCAAATGCCTTTCCAGAGCTTGCTCTTATTGAAATGTATGTTAGGTGTGATAGAATGGAGGATGCAATCCAAGTGTTTTATCACATTTTCCTGCCTAATGTTTTCACATGGAATTATTTGGTTGTCAGATATGCCCGCTGTGGTAGGTTAGAGCGTGCAAGGTAATTGTTTGATACGATTCCTGAGAGGGATGTTGTCTCTTGGATTACATTTAGTAGGATCTACACCCAACATGGGTATAGTGAGGAATCCCTCCAACAATTTTGTGAAATGCATAGGTCTAGTATGAGGCTAAATTATATTACCTTCAATATTGCACTCAATGCTTGTTACTTTACACTATATTGAGCAAGGAAGACATCTACATGGCTTGATAATCATAAGTAAACTTGAATTGGATGTCTTTTTTGAGAGTTCTCTTGTGGACATGTATACTAAATGTGTTGGAGTATAGATGATGCACATCTTCTATTTGATAAAATGGTTATGTGAGATGTCAGTTCATGGACATCAATCATTACGAGTTTGGCACCTTAGAGAGAGCACATCAATTATTTGATACAATGCCTAGAAGGAATGCAATTTCTTGGAATGCAATGATGGCAACATATGCCTAGGTTGGGTATGGTGAGAAAGCCCTACATATTTTTAGAGAAATGTTTTTTGCAAGAATGAAGACAGACTTGGTCACCTTTGTTAGTGTTTTAAGTTCATGTGCCCATTTAGCAACTTTGAAGTAGGGCAGGCAAGTCAATGTACACACTATCAAAAGTGAACTCAAGTCAAAATGGGAAGCCAGTTGACTTGAATACTACCATGCACATCAAACTGGTGGGCCATGCAATCCGGCGAAAGCTAGTTGGTGTGGGGTTTGAACCTGCAGCCTATCAATGACAACACCCGCATATGAGTTTGCAACGAAAGTGGTATTCCTAGTGAGAGATAAGAGTTTGCAAGGGAAGTGTTTGTTAAAATTCCACTAAGAATATGTGTTGAGGAAGTACAAATGGTCTCCCTCTAAAGTTTGCTCCCCAAGTTTAACAAAGGGTGGATAGATGCACAAGTAGCACCAAAGCTCTCTATATTCAGACATTCAATTTTATTTCAAATTGCTCAGAGCTCAAACATAGCTCTATTATTATTAAATATCCACTCAAGAGGTCATATGATTGTCGCAGATAATCATTTTATAATTTGGCACATAACAGTCGCTAAGAATGTTTACGAAGATCCAAATTCATTGTAGTCTCTTCCAGCTTTTTCAAAGAAAACATTCACCAAGTTGGTAATATTTCTATTTCAACAAAATTGAAGACCCCCTCCTTGGGTCTATATTGTATTTTGTTATTGGAATGGTTCATGGCTATTATTAAAGCGTTGCAAGATTTGGCAGATTGGTAAAAATATGTGCAAAATAAATGTTTTATTGCACTAATTGTAGAGATATGGATTTGAATTCCATCAGCCTTAGTGTAACTACTTCCTAGTTCTGGTGCAAACAAACATATTATTAGAGTGGCACTTGAATTCTGGAACTCGTATCAGAGTGGTGGTTTCCTAATATTTTATATTGTGAATGGGTGAATGAAATGTAGGACACTTGGCCTACATGCAAAAATATTTCATTTCAAGGATTTGGTGATATACCCAATGTGTATATTGTAGACTAGGATGTATACGCACTAGCTATCGAGTCCATGATTGTCCTACTTTTGGGTTGATTTGATATGGACCATTGTAGACCTTGTAATCGAATGAAGTAGTGAAGCTGAAAGGGGAAGTTTAGAGTAGGTAATGAGCATAGGATGAACGCTACCATCATATCAGGTGAAAAATCTTCCCATAGCAGGTTTCAAAACTAGTTGGATATACAAAACATACATGGTATTTTATTTGTTATTCTGAGAAGTATATATTGTCTTAACATGCCTTAAAATGATGTGGTAAATTTCAAGAAAAATGAGTATTAGTCTTTCCTATCTTGTTTTTCTGGGCTTTTTGGGTTCATGGCTACCTCAGATCTTATCGATTAGAGTGTTTTCTAACATAGCATAGGGCACAAGGAAATGTGGTGAAAGTTGTGGGAATGCCTCAATTCCATATCCTTTCTATATCAATTCAAGGAATTTTCAGTTAGATGGATTCAAATTGCAATGGTATAACAATACTGTGAGGGTTTAAGTGAACAACCTTTACTATAAGTTTCTCATCAGATGGGATCATCATCAATCCTCTCTAATCTTCCTATCTTAAAAACCTCAAGGGCTTCAGTGTCAAAGGCATGAAGAATTATTCAATTTATGTCAGTAACTTTCTCCAGTTGTCTAACTGCAAGAACACTATAGATTTTTTGCGGAAGTGCAATATTCCTTATATGTAGAGCTACAATGAGCAGTGCATGTTTGATAGGACATTTTTCTATCCCTTTCTGAATGAGACAATATGGCACCATGGAGATGATGATATTTCTCACTTCTCCTAGTTGCAGTGCCAGAGTTTCATTAGTTGGATACTTACACCCATATTGACTCGTTTGGATGAAAAGTGTGGGCTAAGTGGGAATTGGGTGTTATGGGCACTTTTTGATGATGTTCACTATGACCCCAATGTGGTCTATCAACATGCAGTAGATGTAACTGACAATGTGAGGTGTGCTTCTAAAGCTGGCTATCAAGGACATGAGTTCCATTAAGGCACTAGATACGTAAGAGTATGCAAAAAGCATGGTTAGAAGGCATACGATAAGGACTATCGAAGAGATCACAATGCAACAAAGAGAATAGTCCTTGCAGTTGGGCTTGTGGCTTCAACAACACTTGTGGTAGCAAAGTCGAAAAATGTCTCTTTTATCCAATTTGGAGATGGCAAACCTAAGGTTTTCTGGAATGGGATGATAGAGAGAGGCTAGGTTGTCAAACGTGTTTATCAGAATGTGAGAACTATTGCACAAACTTCCATTTCCAGTATGCTATTTTGATATGTAAGTTGTAACATTAAGACTCTATGATCTCTTTGAGTAAAAGATTGGAGGTCCAATAGCTTGGGATGCCTCTCTAGAATTTATTGAATGGTGTTTCCAACACAAAGGGAAAGCATTTTAATATTGTTGAAAAACAAACTAAATGGTTCAATGATTACAGAAGAAAATTATAATTAATGTTCCACTCAAAGGCTTGTTCAAAAATGAGATAAATAAACTTGGGCTTGCAAAGAATATTAGAATAAGTCCATGCCATCCACATCTCAGTGTTTGATATGGGGTACTTAGGTCGCCCCATTTATGGGGCCTAGTTTCATGGAGAAAACACCCTTGCAGAGGCGGAACTCAAATATTTAGGATAATTTCAACTAGTTTTAAAGTTAAAATTGTTTAAAATAGCAAGGTAATTTTAGTTCCAGATATCCCATCCTTCATTTATTAGTGTCGTATGTAGAAATAAATGTGGTTCAAGTATACATAGAGGATGATATAATGTTTAAAGTTCTCAAGCTTGTGAAATTTCATTTCATGCAATGTAGAAATGAAAGTTCTCAGGAAAATTAAATTATAGCATGCTCTTTGGGCCATTTTTAACGTTTCTTGAGTTTAAAAGAAGCACTTTCACAAATCTAGGAGGTTGTTAATGCAAACTGCAAACATCTTTCAATGTTATTCTGTGTATTTTTTTTGTTTTTCTCTAATAGAATAAATTGTAACCTAAGGCAAGGAGTTGCATAAAAGATACACAAGGAAAACTTCCCTAAAGCAAAGATGAAGTCAGTGAGCAAAAAATTGATGTGAAGATGCTAGCAGTCAATTTCCCAAGGGTGATTTTGTATACTCTTTCCAAAACGGAGGGTTGTATCCCACTATGCAAAGTATGTTCTCTCAACTACACTTGGTATGCTAATAAATGCTTATGGGAAAAAATCACAGCTTATTTTGCATAATTAACTATAAAATGTATTTATTGAACAAGTATTGAATAATCCATTCAAGGCTTGATCACCTTTTCTAGTTCAAGAGCATACAATAGAAGCCCTTGCTAGCTTGTATGGAAATAGCTACTTAAGTAGCAAGCTCCAAAATGCAGAGGAAAAGTGTTTGCTAGTGGGTTTACTTATAAGTGCTGCAAATGATGTTCAGGAGGAACTCATAAGGTCTCTTAAAATTCTCTACAACAGTGCAAATAATATGTGGCATGCCATTCAAGGCAGGGAAGGAGTAGAACGCTTGATTTTTCTTCTTGCACTTTCTTCAAATAGCAGCAGGAATGTGCAGTGGCCTTGCTTTGTATGTTGTCAAATGAAAATGACGAAACAAAATGGGAAATTACTGCTACAGGTGGCATACCTCCTCTAGTCCAGATTCTAGAGATTGGATCTTCAAAAGTGAAAAAGCACTCTAAAAATGTTATTGTGAACCTCTGTAATCATAGTGAAGATATACATTCATGTTTTGAAAGTGAAGATGATGTACCTGCATTTATTGGGTTGTTGAAAAAGTGGTAGTCCAAGCGGAAATAAATTACTACAAAGACACTGAACCATCTCACCCATAAATCAAATAGTAAAAATATCAACCAACTCATTACTTTTCTAACTGGTGACTTACCAAAAACAAAAGTCCATGTTTTGGAGGCCTTAAGATCTATATTGAAGATAGTACTGGAAATGATAGAATTGAAACAATGACTAAAATCCTTTGTTCTACTAATGGCAATACTTGAGCTAAATTTGCTTCAATTCTTGCTGCATTATTTAACTGCAGGAATTATTTACGTGAAAGAAATATTGTAATTGAATACATTGGACTAGTCCTAAGGCTCAGCAATGCACAATCAAAATATATTTTGATTGAAGCAACATGTTCTCTTGCTGCTATTTTTTGTTAATAAAATAGAGCTAGGAAGGTGTGAAGTTGTTGCTAACCATTAGTTAGCCTCGCAAAATATTCAGTGATGTTTTCAGAAAATATGATCGTGAATTTTCTCGCATATAGGGTTCTCATGAGATGTTGGTCTGAATAAGGAAAACTTTTCAGAGCTCTTGGAGATGATATGTTGAAGTTTTCCCATCTTTTCGAGCAAGAAATTTATGCTTGTTTTTTGAAATGTTAATATATAACAAGAAGGATTGAGGAAGCTCTTGACTTGATCCATGAGATCAAGGAGAGAAGCCTTTTGCCTAAGCCCAAGAGTTTCCATATGCTAGTTAAAGATTGTGCAAAAAATGGAAAAATTAATTATGATATGCAGTCAATGTCATGAAAATGAAAAATTGCATGCCTGATGAAAATGTTTATGGCATCCTTATCGATGATTACTTGAAAATGGGCTAGTTGAAGAGAGGATTTGATATAATGCATATCATGAAAGAACTAGTTTGAATTCCTATTGTTTTAAGCTACACTGCCTTGGTTTAGCATCTTTTCAGGGAAATAAAATAAAAAGAGGCTAATAAATTAATAAGTACCTTTGGGAAATGCAAGCATGTGGTTTTGAACGTGATGCTCTAATTATCATAGCAATGATTGTTGGAGAAGTAAGCTAGGGCCACACTTCTAAAGCATGGGAATTTTTCAATGCCACAAAAATCAAGGGACTAAACCCTACTTGGAAACCTATTGTATATTCATTAAATATATTTATAAAGCTAGGAGGATAGAGGAAGATTGCAAGATTTTGTTGGAGATGAAGGAAAAAAGTATAAATCCCAGTGCTAGAATCTTCCAATAGGTTGTTTATTCTCTAGAAAATGAAGGGAAGTGAGACAAGGTTGTTGAAGTGGTGAGGGTTATAAAAAAATCATTTAATCTTGTTCAGTAGGAAAAGGAGGGTGAAACAAGAATTAATCAGACTAATGTTCCACATTTCAATCTTGACCATGCTATTGATGAATACAACCAAAAGCCTCCACATGATGACCATGTCATTTTGCTTAAGGATCATCCAAAACAAATGCAGTCTGATTCTAATGTAGAGGAAATATGTATGGGCCCGATGACTCCATGACTGGAAAAAGGTGTCTTGATGAAAAGATAATATTATAATATTATAACATTAAAATAAAGGAAAAATATGTTTATAAAAGTGGGAGAAGTTGGTTACCTAGTCATTCATTCAGTGAACGATTCATGGTTGACTAGTCAGTGAATCCTGGGCTTGGACTTTGTAACTGACGAAGAAGTCGGTGAGTCCTAGGTTTGGACTCTGTAACTGACTAAAACATGGTTATTCAGTTAACCATGTTGTAGAGGATGCATCCTGTGATGATGTGACCCCTATGTTGGATCTGGGAGCCTAGTGCTCCGAGGGTTTGTTGGCCCTGTTTATGGCCTAGAGGATGTCTGCAGCCTTGGGGCAGCATGGTTGTTGGGTTGGCACCTTGGAAATTAGCCAGGAGGGTGCCTAGAGCCCTGAAGCAGCCTGTCTGCTAGGTTGGCATCTTGGTCATGGATGTGAGGATATTTTTGGTTACCGTAGTCATGGAGTTGAGGCCCTAGCTAAGATGATGAACAATGTAGTCTATGGATGGGTGGAATGTCAAACATCTGTAGCCAACCACCAATTCATACAGATGAATGTTTAAAATTGTTTATGTGCACATTTGGTTCCACTGTACTTACATGTGGATTGGTATTCTACTGATTTGATTGTGCTCATTGTTAGGCCCCTATACTACTAGTGTAACCCCTTATTGTTATTAGTACAACCCACTTATTATATTGATGTACCCATGTAGTGCCCATATTGTTACTATTGTGTGACATAGAAGCCCACTATTGTTGTTACTGTGCCCTTACATTATTATTGTTATGTCGGTCTGATTATGTTATGACCCCTTAGACTCCTATATATAGAAAGGAGGTCTTTTCATGTGTATCATCGAAGAATTGTTCATTTATGTAATGTAAAGGAGTTTGCCCCCTCGAAGAGGCTGAATTCTAAGGCGTTGATCTATCTTTTCTATCTTTTCTTGAGCTGGTTTCATAACATTTGGTATCAGAGCTTTGGATTCTAGGGTTTTGCTGCTCCAAACAGGTCATCGTGGAATTTTCGCTATAACGTTTTTTCTACGACGTTTCAAAAGTTTCAAAAAAAACCCATTTGAGAAGAAATCACGCTGAACCTTGGGTCCGAATTTCAGAGCTTTTTGCGCTATATTTACGTAGATATGATCTGAGGAAGTTGGTATTTTGCAGACTTTTGAATTACATTCCAAACAAGTGACCTGGGGAAAATCGTCATAACTCTCTCTCTAGGGATCGGATTGAAATTTCGTAAGAAGGTATAGAAAGAGGACGGACTGTAGTTTCTTGTTTATCTTGTTCAGTGCCATAGGTCAAAACAAGGACACGTGGCATGTCGTACAAGTTCGCTCTACTGAACTATTCTATAATCAGGTCACTGTGGGAGATTTGACATAACTCTTCCTTGGAGAATCCAATTTGGATCAGATTGGTGGCATTGGAAAGAGGACACAGAGGGAGACTATAGGTCGCAATTTCAGAACTTAAATATCTAAAATTACAGAGTTACAGTCGTTTCAAGATCGAGCTCCTAAAATCAAGAAAAAGGAAGATGATGAAGTTTGATGGCAAGAATCCGGTAAATTGGATACTTTAGATGGAGCAATATTTTGATCTACATGGTGTACCAATGTTACAAAAGGTATGTATTGCATCTTCGTATTTAGAACCGGATCAATTTTTATGGTATGAAGGGCTTTGTTCTCATAAAAAACTGGTTATGTGGTCAATTTTCATGGAGGAAATGATAGCACATTATGGGGATACAAAGAGAAACACCTTCTTTAGAGTAACACCACAACAATTGGAAAGAGTATAAGGGCTTTGTGACATACTGGAAAGTAAAATTATGGAAACTAGGAAGCATACCCCTCACAACTATAAATATGGAAGTGTTGTTTCTCCCAACCTTCCACAACCTACAAGGGTTACACCACAACAATTGGAAGAAAAAAGAGAAAAAGGGCTTTGTTACAATTGTGATAGAAAATGCACTAAAGATCATAAGTGTGCTGAGAAGAAATTATTTTACATAGAATACGAAGAGGAGGAAGAAAAGGATCAAGAGACATCAAAAGAAGATGATATACGCCAGGACCCCACCCCAGAGAAAGAAGAAATGAATCAGACCATATCTTGTAAAGCATTGGCAAGAATTACCACTCCTCCAACTCTCAAGATAGAAGGACATATCAAGAAGAAAAAGGTGCAAGAAGTGAAAGATCACATCGAGAAAGAAGAAATGAATCCAATCATATCTTGTAATTCATTGGTCGAAATTACCACTCCTCAAACTATCAAGATAGGAGGACATATCAAGAAGAAAAATGTTCAAGAAGTGAAAGATCACATCGAGCATCAAGAAATGAATCCGACCATATCTTGTAAAGGATTGGAAGAAACTACCACTCCTCAAACTCTAGAGATAGAAGGATATATCAAGAAGAAAAAGCTTCAAGCAGTGAAAGATCACATCGAGCATCAACAACAAGTTCTCCAACTTTTAAAGGATAATGCCAGTTCAGTGCAAAATCAAACGAAACAACAGGTAGATCAACATCGTAGTGAAAAATGTTTTGATGTAGGTGATTGGGTATTTTTACTGCTACTATTTATGAGAAGGAAATGTTGGCAATACTACATGCACTTAAAAAATGGCGACCTTACCGAATGGGAAGACTCTTCAAGGATGAGGATGTGGAAACATTGTTTTGTGCTATTTCTATTATCCAACTAGATTGGATAAATGAAGCAAGGGACAAATGGAAGAAGGATGAAGAAATATGGACATTTATTCAAAAGTTGCAAAAGATCCCAATTCAAACAATATTTCCAGAAACTGAAGAAGAAGGAAAAATCATATTGGAACTTGGAGCGGTCATAGAAACAAGAACCCGACATCTATGAAATTGATCAATTTCAGAGTATCTCATCAAGTGGAAAAACTTACTTGCTGAAGATTCCACATGGGAGGACAAGAATTTTATACATAAGCATCAAGAACTACTCAAGCATTGAGGACAACGCTTTTGAAGGAGATGGGCATGTTAGGCCCCTATACTACTAGTGTAAACCCTTATTGTTATTAGTACAACCCACTTATTATATTGATGTACCCATGTAGTGCCCATATTGTTACTATTGTGCCACATAGAAGCCCACTATTGTTATTATTGTTCCCTTACATTATTATTTTTATGTCAGCTCTGATTATGTTATGACCCCTTAGAGTCCTATATATAGGAAGGAGGTCTTTTCATGTGTATCATCGAAGAATTGTTCATTTATGTAATGTAAAGGAGGTTGCCCCCTCGAAGAGGCTGGATTCTAAGGCATTGATCTATCTTTTCTATCTTTTCTTGAGTTGGTTTCATAACACTCATACTGTGTGTTAAATTTAAGTTATGAATCTTATATTAATACATTGGTATTTTTGGTATTGTTACATAACTATGCCTTTGTTGGATTATGTTTTGGTTTATGATTTGTGCATTATGGTTAACTGTGCCTAGGTTATTTGTGATTGTGTGAAATTGTGACTGAATTATGCATATGTTTGTGGTGAAATTGTGAAATGTGGAGCTTGGGTGACTGATGTTCATGATAACCACAAAGAGATTGACTCTCATTGAAGAGCTAAAGAAGTTCTGGCAGGTATAGATAACTCTTCTATAAAATGTTTGAATAGACAACATCTCTAGCAAATGTAAATATTGACATTTTGTTACAGAAACTAGAATTAAAAACAAAGAGTAGCATGCTCTGAGTTGTTGACTTGATTGATAAGTACACCTTATCAACAAACAAAATAGTTCCATTATTTAATATAATTTGCATTGTTCAATCGAAAATTTTCATATGTAATACTCACCCTTTTAAATCTAGGTTCCATGCTACCTGAAAGCACAACTACAAATGGTGATTCACTTGCTATGACACACATCAGTCCTTCCCATATTATCAAAGTTGATGTGAAAACCATTCCTGTGAAATAGTCAAAAGATGACATCTGGTAAGTCGGAATGCAGATATAGTTTAGCATATTCACAAGTTTGCAAAATATATCCATTATAATTATAGAAACAAAGACAATATTACAAAGCAAGCATGATATATTATCGATATGGTTAAACTAGCAAGAAATTTAATTAATGTCGATTAATGACCACAATAGGTCAATGGAACTAGAAAAATACATCAAATAATAACAACAAAGTAAGCTAATTTTAATGTTCAACAAATGATTATAAAATTAGCTTAACGGGACTAAAGGATACATCATACATCCATTGTGAATACAATGTGGGAATGAAAAAGCAGCTCCTATATAACGTGAGAAAGAAAAATACAAGAAAACCGAAAGTAAAGTCCAGGTAAATAATTGACAAGGCTAAGCAGTAAGTCTATCTAAGACCAAAAATGAAGTGTATATAATAGTAGCATAGGTGTAGTGATATTAAGTGAGTGTCCAAGGTAGGAGTTGGAAAACTTGATACTAGTCAAAAAGGAGAGAGAAATATCTGATGATGAAGTCAATGAGATCAAAGTCTCATGGATCTGATGATCAATGGCAAGGGGGGAATGGGAGTTCCATTGGTCCACTATCTGTCAGAGTCCTCGAGTACCATAATGGTATCCATCTATATGACTCTAGGGGTGATGCAATAGTAAGGAAGCTTAGATCTCTTACCATCTAAGGTCAAAGGAAAGAAACTCCAAATATATCTTTGACTGCTTCGCTGGGGTTGGGAGGTAATCCAACAGGTGATAGGTACCTTGCTTTGGAACCATTTGGAGCTAAACCCTGTCAGTATGAGGATGTATGGTCCTGCACCTTCAATCCAATCTCAAACATACTGGTCAATTTTTCAGGGGTAGGCTAAGAGGAGAGAGGTCTCACCAATCTATAATCTAAAGTAATTTAGAACCCAATTTTTCATTTTCTACTCCAATATGATGGAAGGGCAGGATAAACTTAAATTAAATATAAAAAGTAACATCATAATAAAGTGGAGGTGAATCCATAATGGATAAACCCTATGGAATATAGTATAACCTCGAAGGCAATGGGAGTTCCACTCGTTCATTGTTGGAGTCCTTGAGTACCATAAGGGAATCCATCTATATGACTCTACGGGTGATGCAAGAGTAAGTAAGCTTAGATCTCTTACCATCTAAGGTCAAAGGAAATAAACTCGAAATAGATCTTTTATTGATTCGTTGGGGTTGGGAGGTAATTCAACAAGTGACAGGTAGCTTGCTTTGGAACCATTTGGAGCTAAACCTTGTCAGTATGAGGATGTATGGTCCTGCATCTTCAAGCCAATCTCAGACATATTGGTCAATATTCCAAGGGGAGGCTAAGAGGAGAGAGGTTTCACCACTCAATGATCTAAAACACTTTAGAACCCAGCGTGTTACTTGTTTCTCCAATATGATGGAAGGGAAAGAATAAAATTAAAGTAAATATAAAAAGTAAAATCATAATAGAGTGGAGGTGAATCCATAACGGATAAAACCTATGCAATATAGTATAACCTCAAAGGTAGAGATACTAAAACAACACCATAGAAAATATATATGCTCATTCAGATATCTGTGATCCATGCCATCAACTTTGTAGAGAGGTAATATTCTGGTTTTAGCCACCAAAAAGTAATCATGAAACGTTTGAACCTTGATTCTAATCAAGTGTTGGCCAAAATAGACAAGGAGGGTAGCCTTTGCAAACTGCTAGAAAATCCAATGAAGCATAAAGATTTTTTGACCAGTAGTGACAACATATGTGAGCTCTAGCAAAAAAAAATTAGTCTCTTAGACTATGGAACTCTGCTTATTTTGAGGAAAATGGTGGGTGGATTCCTTGAATTCAAGGTCTAGGAGACAGAGGTGTGCAATGAATGTGCATTCTATAATCATGTCAAGGTTGCTTTCCTAAACCGAAAGTATAGATTTATAGGGATTCTTGATTTATTCCATTCATATGCCTATGATCCATGTCATCAAATTTAAAGACATGTGATATTTATTATGTTACTTTCATTGATGATTTTTCCAAGAAAACTTAAATATGTTTTAGGAAGACCAAAGATGGGGCTATCAACAGGTTCCAAGAGTTCATAGCTCTTTTTGAGGACGAGTCATTTAGGATAATCAAGGTACTAGGATTACGTTTTGGAGGAATGTATACATCTAATGACTTTGATTCCTTTTGTCTAAAAGGCATAGATCAAGAGAGAGATGACGATACTATAAAATTTGCAAAAGAATGGTGTTGTTGAGTGGAAGAACAAGTATATAGTAGAGACTGCTAAATCTATGGTTCATGACTTAGATTTTCCCATGTTCGTTTGGGGAAAATCTTGCTATATTGCAATATACATACTAAATAGATGTCCATACAAGGTGTTGATGGAAAAAACTCCCAAGGAAGCCTTCATAAGGGAGAAACCATATGTTTTTCATTTCAATGTGTTTGAGAATCTACTTTATATTCATGTTCCATAGGAGTAGAGGATGAAGCTTGAACCCTCCAACTTGGAGGGTATTTTAGTTGGCTACAATGAGTCCTCTAAAGCTTACAAGATCTATGTTCCTTCTCAAAGGAAGATAGTAGTAAGCTAAGATGTGAAGCTAGATAACGATATATGGAATTCCAAGTTCCAAGAGCACCCAATATTAATTAAGGAAAAGACAACACTTCCTACCCGTTGTGTTGATCTATGTGTTTCAAGGAGACCAGGTGCAATTTAGATAGGTTCCAACATATGAATAGATATTGTTTTGCCTTCCCATATAGCCAAGAAGCCTAGCTGGCTTACATAGACATTGCAGGAGGAAATAGAGAAGGATGGTGCTTCATCTACTTCCATTTAGGTAAGCCATCCTCATAAAAGGTTCCCTAGTTATGTTGCATTGATGTCTTCCATTATTGATATAAAAATTTCTAGTTATGAGGAAGCAAGAATAAAGCAGGTGTGGTAGGATGCCATGGTGGAGTGCAAATCCATCATGAAGAATGATGTATAAAATATGAGAGATAGTGTCAATACCAAAAAAAAGAATGGTGGATTCCAGGTGTTGGGTGTTATGTTAACAGTGAAGCCTCCAGACACATCCCCAAACAAATCATCTCTCTTAACTAGAAAGAACAAGATAACAATATGAAGTGGAGTTTGGTGACAATGGAAAGTACCCAATAGTTGGATTTGGATCCATCCCATTACATGTGCCAAATGGAGAAATATTGGAACAACATGAGGTATGTATGACTAAAAAAATTCCTTTTGGTTTCTTTTCTAGCAGATTTGAAGTAGAGGGTTGTTTTTGACCATAAAAAAGTAATCATTGAAAATCTAAACCTTGATTGGAATAAAGTGTTGGCTAAAGGAGTCAAGGAGGGTGGCATTTACAAACACCTAGAAAATCCTAGAAGCAAAGAGATTTGTTTACCAGCAATGAAAATATATGTGAGCTCTAACACAGTAGATTTAGTCTCCTAAACTATGGTTCCCTACCTCTTTTGAACAAAATTATGGTTGGATTCCATGACTTCAAGGTCAAGGAGATAGAGAGGCATGCAAGGGATGTGCACTCAACAAGAATGCCAAGGTTTCCCTCCCAAGCAGCAAGCATATATTTCAAGGGATTATTGATTTAGTTCATTCAGATATCTATGATCCATTTCATCAACTTTGTAGAGAGGTAATATTCTAGCTTTAGCCACCAAAAAGTAATCATCAAACATTTGAACCTTGATTCTAATCAAGTGTTGGCCAAAAGAGAAAAGGAGGGTAGCCTTTACAAACTGTTAGCAAATCCAATGAAGCACAAATATTTTTTGGCTGGTAGTGACAATCTATGTGAGCTCTAGCACAAAATATTTAGTCTCTTATACTATGGATCCCTACTTATTTTGAGGAAAATGGTGGATGGATTCCTTGAATTCAAGGTCTAGGAGAGAGAGGTGTGCAAGGAATGTGCAGTCGATAAGCATGTCAAGGTTGCTTTCCTAAACAGAAAGTATAGATCTAGAGGGATTCTTGATTTAGTCCATTCATATGTTTGTGATCCATGTCATCAACTTTACAGATAGGTGATATTTATTATGTTACTTTCATTGATGATTTTTCAAAGAAAACTTAAATATATTTTAGGAAGACCAAAGATGGGGCCTTCAGCAGGTTCCAAGAGTTCATAGCTCTTGTTGAGAACCAATCATTTAGGATAATCAAGGTACTAGGATTGCATTATGGAGGCATGTATACCTCTAATGACTTTGATTCCTTTTTGCTAAAAGGCATGGATCAAGAGAGAGATGACAATACTGTAAAATTTGCAAAAGAATGGTGTTGCTGAGCGGAAGAACAAGTCTATAGTAGAGACTGCTAAATCTATGGTTCATGACTTAGATTTTCCCATGTTCGTTTGGGCAGAAGCTTGCTATATTGCAATCTACATACTAAATAGATGTCCATACAAGGTTTTGATGGAAAAAACTCCAAAGGAAGACTTCAGAAGGGAGAAACCATATGTTCTTTATTTCAATATGTTGAGAGTCTACTTTATATTCATGTTCCATAGGAGTATAAGATGAAACTTGAACCCTCCAACTTGGAGGGTATTTTAGTTGGGTACAATGAGTCCTCTAAATCTTACAAGATCTATGTTGCTTCTCAAAGGAATATAGTAGTAAGCTAAGATGTGAAGCTAGATAATGATGCATGGACTTCGAAGTTCCAAGGGAACCCAATATGAATTAAGGAGAAACAACACTTCCTACCCGTTGTGTTGATCTGTATGTTTCAAGGAGACTAGGTGCAATTTAGATAGGTTCCAGCATAGGAATAGATATTGTTTTTCCTTCCTGTATATCCAAGAAGCCCAGGTGGCTTACATAGACATTGCAGGAGGAAGTGGAGAAGGATGGTGTTTCATCTACTTCCATTTAGGTAAGCCATCCTCCTAAAAGATTCCCTAGTTATGTTTCATTGATATCTTCCATTATTGATATAAAAAATTCTATTTATGAGGAAGCATGAATAAAGCAGGTGTGGCAGGCTGCCATGGTGGAGTAAAAATCCATCATGAAGAATAATGTATACAATATGGGAGATAGTGTCAATACCCAAAAAAACAATGGTGGATTCTAGGTGTTGGGTGTTATATTAACAGTGAAGCCTCTAGACACATCCCCAAACAAATCATCTCTCTTAACTAGAAAGAACAACATGAAAGTGGAGTTTGGTGACAATGGAAAGTACACAATAGTTGGATTTGGATCCATCCCATTACATGTGCCAAACGGAGAAATATTGGATCCACATGAGGTATGTATGACTAAAAAATTTCCTTTCGGTTTCTTGTCTAGCGGATTTGAAGTAGAGGGTTGTTTTTTACCATCAAAAAGTAATCATTGAAAATCTAAACCTTGATTCGAATCAAGTGCTGGCTAAAGAAGTCAAGGAGGGTGGCCTTTACAAACTCCTAGAAAATCTCAGAAGTAGAGAGATTTGTTGACCAACAATGAAAATCTATGTGAGCTCTAGCACAGTAGATTTAGTCTCCTAAACTATGGTTCCCTACCTCTTTTGAACAAAATGATGGTTGGATTCCATGATTTCAAGGTCAAGGAGATAGAGAGGCATGCAAGGGATGTGCACTTAACAAGCATGCCAAGGTTTCCTTCCCAAGTAGCAAGCATATATTTCAAGGGATTATTGATTTAGTTCATTCAGATATCTATGATCCATGTCATCGGCTTTGTAGAGAGGTAATATTCTGGTTTTAGCCACCAAAAAGTAATCATCAAATGTTTGAACCTTGATTCTAATCAAGTGTTGGCCAAAAGAGTCAAGGAGGGTGGCCTTTACAAACTGCTAGCAAATCCAATGAAGAACAAAGATTTGTTGACCAGTAGTGACAATCTATGTGAGGTCTAGCACAAAAGATTTAATCTCTTAGACTATGGATCCCTACTTATTTTGAGGAAAATGGTGGATGGATTCTTTAACTTCAAGGTCTAGGAGAGATCGGTGTGCAAGGAATATGCAGTAGATAAGCATGTCAAGGTTTCTTTCATAAGCATAAAGTATAGATCTAGATGGATTCTTGATTTAGTCTATTCAAATGCCTGTGATCCATGTCATCAACTTTACAGACATATGATATGTATTATGTTACTCTCACTGATGATTTTTCCAAGAAAACTTAAATATATTTTAGGAAGACCAAATATGGGGCCTTCAGAAGGTTCCAAGATTTCATAGCTCTTCTTGAGAACCAATAATTTAGGATAATCAAGGTACTAGGATTGCATTATGGAGGCATGGATACCTCTAATGACTTTGATTCCTTTTTGCTAAAAGGCATGGATCAAGAGAGAGATGACAATATTATAAAATTTGGAAAATGATGGCTTTTGCTGAGCAGAAGAATAAGTCTATTGTAGAGACTACTAAATCTATGGTTCATGACTTAGATTTTCCCTTGTTCGTTTGGGCAGAAGCTTGCTATATTGCAATTGACATACTAAATAGGTGTCCATACAAGGTGTTGATGGAAAAAACTCCCAAGGAAGCCTTCACAAGGGAGAAACCATATGTTTTTCATTTCAACGTGTTTGAGAGTCTACTTTATATTCATGTTCCATAGGAGTAGAGGATCAAGCTTGAAACCTACAACTTGGAGGGTATTTTAGTTGGCTACAATGAGTCTTCTAAAGCTTACAAGATCTATGTTCCTTCCCAAAGGAAGATGGTAGTAAGCTAAGATGTGAATCTAGATAATGATACATGGACTTCCAAGTTCCAAAAGCACCCAATATTAATTAAGGAGAAGACACCACTTCCTACCCATTATGTTGATCTGTGTGTTTCAAGGAGACCAGGTGAAATTCAGATAGGTTCTAGCATAGGAATAGATATTGTTCTACCTTCCTGTATAGCCAAGAAACCCAGGTGGTTTACACAGACACTATAGGAGGAAACAAAGAAGGATGGTGCTTCATCTACTTCCATTTAGGTAAGCCATCCTCCTAAAAGATTCCCTAGTTATGTTGCATTGATGTCTTCCATTATTGATATAAAAATTTCTAGTTATGAGGAAGCAACAATAAAGTAGGTGTGGCAAGATGCCATGGTGGAGTGAAAATCCATCATGAAGAATGATGTATACAATATGGGAGATAATGTCAATACCAAAAAAGACAATGGTGGATTCCAGGTGTTGGGTGTTATGTTAACAGTGAAGCCTCTAGACAATTGAGTCTCGATGTGTTGTGGCCTTGAGGATGAAGGCACAACTAGTGAGAAGATTGGATAGCCGAGATTCAGTGGCCAGATGGACTTGGAGCATTTATAGAGGCAGGAGATGCAAATTGGGAGATGAAGGACCGAGCAGGTACAGGGTACGATCGAGATGAGCTGAGAGAGCATGCGACAACCAGATGGTTAGAGTATCTTGTTGAGGACAGATTGGTTATTGATGGACTGACACCAAGTCCCAATTTTGTATCTTGTACTAGTGGATGTATGAGGGTCATCATCCCTGGTATGGGAGCCCTACGCTGTTGTATTATATGTTGTTTTATATAACAAAGTTTTGGGTTATTATACAAAATTGTAAAAAAATTCCCATATTTTGTGCATTTGTGATTTACTGTTGTTTATATTCCGCTGTGCAAAGTAGTATTGTTGAGATTCTTGGTTTGGTAGCGTCAAAGATTTTAAGACTCTATCCTAGACCCAAGATCGTAGAAATTCAACATGGTATCAAAGCATATCTGAGCTACTTTGAGGGACAGTGAATTAGAGTGTGCACAAAGAAGCAAATCAAAGGGAGTTGTGGGTGTCTGGATCATGGAGCATAGGGTTCAGCTGAAGACATGGAGATGTGGTCTCGATAGACTACATGATGAGATGGGCTGGGAGTTCTGGTGGATTAGTGGTGAACCTGGTGCAATTCAGTATGTTGTGTGGCAGCTTGTAGATTGTGGACTTCCTATTTCTTGTCATGGATGGTTGGGATAACTCAAGGGTTTCTTTGGCATGGACGAGATTAGGTTGATCGAGATGGATTCATGTGATGGACTACAGGTTGGCAGGCTATAGTCTTCATCGGTTCGTGATGTTGCATGCTCGAGATTGGTGGGATTTGCACGAGAGGTATTTAATCCGTGAGGATGAGTTCTTGTAGGATTGAGCCAGTGGAGATTGTGTAGGCTTAGAGGGAGTCTAGCCTCAGAGGAAGCAACCCCTATAGAGGTTTGGGATCTTTAGGTTCAGATGTGATGAGGCAGAGGCATTAACGAGACTATCAGATTTATTTTACAGGGTATGTTGTAGTGATAGATGCCAGATGGGCTAGTGTCACCGGATGATGATGGTTACTTCCTAGCCTTGTAAGTGCCTTCCTCGCTAAGAGGGATTGTTGATTTTTGTGTAGCTTGGGAGGTAATCCATGCCCTAGTGTTTGAGGGTTGGAGGTCAAAGCGCCACAAGTAGACTTGTGGGCTTAGAACCCAAGTCTGGGGTTTTTCACCCATAGATAGTTGGGCCAAAACCGTGACGATCCTTCGACATGTGATGGATGAGGATGATAGCTCTTGGTGAGACGATTCTAATGCAACAAGAAACATCTGATTCTAAGTTTTTGTTGAGTTATGAATTTTTGAAGTCTAATGTTGGGTTGGTACCATATGAGTTAAGATCGACTTAAGTTTCATAAGCCTTCTTGACAGCTAGACAACCCTAGAGTGGTGTTGGAAGGAGACCTCTTTTGGATATAAAGATAGGGTGATATGTGAGGTTATTACACATCCAAAGAGAGCAAAATTAAGGCAGCGTTGATAAGTAGGGACAACAACTCAGTGAAGAGGGAGATACCTTTGTTTTACTACAGGAGAAGAGGACAAAATAGCATGAGGGCTTAGGGCTAGTTTGGGTGCCTCTTTGACTACGTGGAGGGTTGTATCACGCCACAACAAGACCGAATAAGGCAAGGTGTGAACGCAGGTGAAAGGAGAAGGTATTGAGCATGTTTGAAGGTTCGATTAAGGGTGGAAAATCGCAAATATAGGCTGTCACAGACATGTAGGTGGATATCTAGGGCAGCCACAATACTTGAAGGAAGACCAAGACTTGTTTGGAGGCTAGGAAAGTAGCAAATTTCTTCAGCCTCTCAAGGAGGGACAACAACACTCAAGGGAAGTTGTTATGGGCTAGTTGACGTGGGTTCTCATGCTAGAACAAGCCGAGGAGATCGTAGACCTGTGGAGATTAGGTTGCAAACCTATGGTGGTTGTTTGGAGGGCTAAACAAGCCTAATCTGGGCGTTGTAGGTGCCTATCAAGACAATGAGTGGCAGAGGCTTGTATATTTGAGGAGGCTGCAGTCTTTGGTGGAGGTTTTGATCTCAGATGGTAGGTTTTTGTGGTCTATAAGGATGCCCTAACCAGTGACCAGACTTGAACAACAGATGAAAGGTATGTTATTTCTCTAGTTTTGCCTTGTGTTGGGTCACAATTTGTGACCAATATTGGATCGGTTAGTTTGCAACCTGTGGGAGCCATTTGTTGGAGTTTCCTTGGGCATGAAGGAACTCCAACTAGGAGCAGATCGCACAGTTGATGGTGTCCTAGGAGAGGACAAGTTGTTGATGCCCAGATTTGTGCAATAGATCCTTTATTGCAGAGCAAAGGGCGGAATGGTGGAGTCTATGGGCAGCCATGTGTAAGGGTCTTCCAAGTGTGGGGATTCCCTAACTAAGTGCAGATGCTATAGTGTGGACTTGGTCTCTCATGGACTATTGGAGGGCAGTGTGAGAGAAGACCAAGTGTGGACATGATTGGGCACTTATGGTCTACTAGAGGACAACATGATAGTGTCCAAGTTGGAGCCCAGTGAGCAACACCTTGATGGACAAATGTGGTTGCAAGAGAGGCAGTTGTTGAGCTCAAGGGTCTGATCAACCAGGAGTAGTTTGTGGAGCCCGAGACTTGCGTGTGGAGAAATACTTCTACAACAGATGATGGGTAGACCTCCTAGTCTGTGTTCATTGTGGGAGATGGACATCTTGCAGTGATAGGTGGCAGCCCTCCATGCCCTATGTTGGTCTTCATCGGTGCAGCGCAGGAAGACCATAGTGGGTTGAAGTCTGTGCATGTGTGATTTACTGTTGTTTATATTCCGTTGTGCATAGTATCATTGAGATTCTCGGTTTGGTAGTGTCAGAGATTTTAAGACTCTATCCTAGACCCAAGATCGTGGAAATTCAACATTTCTCTCTCCTCTCTCTCTAATGTGGGAGACTATTTGTACACATTTATGAGCTCTTTAGTGGAGGCACTAATGCTTTGACCCTTTCTTGACCCTCACATGTGGGAAAGAACAGGGTTTGTTGGCCAAAAGGAGTAAGACACTCTTTTGTTTGACTATTTTGACCCTCAAGGGTGGGAAAGGGTTGGAGTGCACCACCTAACATCTAAGAGAGGTCCACACATGTGAGGAAGTTAGTTGGGAATCAACTATTTACAGCTTATATTGAGCACACCATTTCATGATGGCACATGGTTTTGTAATGATGGTTTAGGAGGCCTCTCTTCCTATAATAGGATGCCACTCCTCTCATTTGTACATGGTTGGAAATGGAATAAAACTCTCATTTTCTCACTATTGGTATGAAATTGTTCCTGTCTCTTAAGCATTTAGTCCCAAGTTAGAAACATAAAGGATTTTGGGCATGCACATTACATTGACGGAAGGAGCTAGTGCAACATCAACAAATGCAAGTAAGATATCGAGTGTTCCTATGTTGTTTCATTTTGAAAATCTTTAAGCTAAAATTTTTGGTATTGGGGTTGACTATTTTCATAATTTAATTCTTTACTTCAGATTTGAGCTTAGAAATTTTAATTTTTTTAGTTGCATTACTTACGCTAGATCTAATACTAGTCTAGCCTCTCTTTGATTTCTATACAATCCAGCTTCCTAGAGTGATGTTTTCCAAGCATTCACCAGGGAATGTGTAGAAACTTCAGAAATACAAGGAAAAAAGGCTTTTGCTTGAGGGACAAGATAAGACTCCATGCCCAGTGGAGGCATTTAGGGCCTTTTATTTTCTTTTCTAATCGTCTCTTTGAGTTTTTCCTTTAACTGTTGTTTACTTACAACCTGGGACTTGTGTATCTTTACCTGTAGAACTAAGTTTCATTTTTCCTGTTTCAATGAGCTAATTTCTTCATCTTTTGTTACAAATAGATTTTGCTCTGCAGGTCGACCATGACCATAACAGATGGCATAATCTCTAGATTGATTTGTTGTTTGCATGATAGTACATACAGATCGTCCATTTAAAAGGGGCCCATTCTAAATTGGCTTGCATTCTGTTTCTTTGATAGAAGGATTTATTGTGTTTGCTCATTTTTTTTTTAACTTAGATCCTGTCATGCTAATATTTTTTCTCAAGGTTTATCATTTGAATTTAGCATAAATGAGGTTTTGATTTGGTTTCCTTCCACGTAGCTTTGCATCTAACCCTAAGCATAAATAAACTCAAGCACTTCAATGTTCAAACATCTAGTGAGTTTTCATGCCTGGAAATGAATGGCCAACATTGCCACTTGCTCTCTAATGTGACATTTTATGTTAACATTGCACAATTGATAAGTGGAAAATCAATTTGTAAGGGGACAACGATCTAACCTTTCAGAAGTATCCATACACCTCAGAGTTCTCGAAGGTTGTAACTTTATATTCATATGCGGACGACATGTTTTCTGCTCCCAATTGCAGCAAAAGGCTCCAAATCCAAATTAGGAGAAAAATGTCTCAATTAAAGCTTGAAAAAAAGCGAACCGAGATCTGATATAATAAATACACGCTAAAAATGTAGTCAAATCGATAGGGTAGCAAAGAATTGAATGTCGTAGAAGGGTATGGAATCTGCTGCAAAATCATAAAGATTATGAGTAGAGAAAGAGCGAATTGTGTGTGGCTAATAATTTTATATCATAGAAGGGTATGGAATCTACTGCGAAATCATAAAGATTATGAGCAAAGAAAGAGCGAATTGAGTGCCGCAGGAAAATAATTTTTAATACGTCCATTTCGATTTTAGAGTAGCCGCCAAATTAGATTTTAATAGGTCATAAAATATTAAAAAGCAGATGCTATGGTCTCTTCGGTTTTCATTAAGTTTATTTTTATTTGAGCAAAAGGAGGTCATCTCACATAGAAGTTATATCTAATGATGTTGAATATAAGTAATAATTTTAGTCTAATGAGGCATCAATAAAAATTATTTGATGTTTCTCTAATATATGTAAATATGTTCATATAAGGAGGGAAAATGGATATGAGTTTTACACATGAGGGAAATATCTATCAATATTCAAGGAAGTGAAAATATACTTAAATCTGTATATAATGTTATCAATAAACTTAAATAGTTATAGGTAGCTCATTATTTTTTAGGAAGTTCACTTAGAGCTTAAAAATACCTTATTAGAAGTTAGCCACAGCTTAGAAGCCCTTCACATGTGTTGTTAAGAGAGACATGGGATAAATTTTGACTAAAGGAAATAAAGGGTACAATAATATTAATGTATAGCATCTACTCAAATCACGAAGAATATACCCAAACCATCAAGATGACACACTTCTATGAGAAAAATTATGAAACACCATGGAACAACTCAGATTAAAACTTATAGCCAAAGCATTAAGAGTTAGAACAGAGTGTTTAAGTGAACACAATAAAAATAGTACATAATATCATATACACATGGATCATACATATCCAACTAAATATGGTAGCTAAAGGAAACCCTTCCTAAACCTAGTGTCCTAGATGGCTAAGGCAAGGCGTGATCAAACCAATGATACATACATTAATTACATATAGATTTGTATACCTTAGATAGAAAATGATCAATGTGATAAGAATCACAGGGATTGAGATGATAATATATTAATTTTAGTTAACAATGGTATGTTGTATGCTTAGCACAATTACTTCAATGTTCCTTAAGCAGCCCAATAGTAATTTCAATTTAGATTTCCAGTAGAAATCACATTAAACATTAATCACATTGATAGTAAAAGTAGATAGAACATAAAATAATATGCAGAAGACAAGCCAAGACAAGAGTACACCAGATTTGGTGGATGTCAGGGAAAAACCCCAATGTTGGGAAAACCCTTTGATCAATTCTTCTTATTATTATACCACACTCCCAATAGAAAGAGAGAGTACAAAAGTCAAATTGACTTGCCCAATTCAAATTCAAAATAGTCTTGTCAATTTGTGCAGTCAAACTTCAGCCATAACTAGAAAGTCAACATTGGTCAAATCAGAAATCAATCATCCTTAGTCAAAACTCGACCTGATCAGGAGGTCAAATTCAGCCTAAAATAGCTCGGTCAAACTCAGTGAAAGATGAGAGAAAAATTGTTATAATTTTCTATGGTCAAACTGCAGTCAACCATGAAGTCAGCACTGGTCAAGCTGCCCATATTCCCTCAATTTTTGTGCCCAAAAATGCAGCCTAAAGAGACAAAAAAGATCCTCCAAAAATCATAGCCAAAGCTGGTCAATAACTCCTTGGTCAACGCTAGTCAAACTTGGTCTGTTGCTTGAAATTTCGGTCCTGCAATTCAGCCTAGAAAACTCGTCCTTCTTCCACACGTGAGAGAGAGACAAGTTGCCCAATAGTTGTATGAACCAATGAGAGAATGAGAGAGAAGAATGTGTGAGTGATGATGATGCCAAATGAGGTGTGAGGTCACTTGTATTTATATAATTCACTGTGGTTGAAGAGACACATCCATTAGGCTTCTTGAGCCTACATGTTGTTGTAGCCGACCTGAACAATTTGTACATGTGTTCAAAAATCACACTTCTGCTTGTCTAAATGAGATGATATTTATATCAATTTTGGTCCTCTTAAAAAGAGGAATTTTATGCAATCATCATCTCCATAAAATGATCTAACCCACAATGGAATTTGGCCCTAGTTTCCAATTTTAACACAATCAAAATTTTGAAATATCCTCTAAAAACCCAAATAGAAAATGGAGTAATAGATCCCATGACATCAAAATTGTGGTCTATAGTGGGAAATCCTCAAAGTATCTCTAAATAAATATGTCTCATTGAGGCCGAGGTCAAGAAGAGGTATGATGCCTCACTAATTTGGTAGTTGAAGAAGTTTGAATCTTGGTTTGTCAATTTGGCCCTAAGTAGGCAAGGCAACATGGAAGGAGGTGACCCCCTTGGAAGAGTTTTATAGGGGAAGGCCACATAAGGCCTTATATAAAGATCTAAATCAAAGGACCTCCCTCATAAAAAGTTCTAAACATGTATTTAAAGAATATAGATAACGACCCATCCAAATGTTGATAAAGACAATAGAACATCCCTTGAATCTCATAATAAATGGGGGCATCTATAGATGAGGTGATCCTTTAATTCTATCTCATGTATATGGAAAAGCTAGCAGATGTTATTAAGAAGATCGAGGAAGGTCATTATGATTAGTTTCAACTCGACATGAATTTAAACCCACTTTGAACGCACCAAGGGGGATCTGAAGGGCAACAACTGATGCTCTTGTGCATATGTGGTTAAACAAAAAAGTCCCCTTTCATTTTCATGAAGTGTTCCTGGTACAAATCCATGTTAGAGTCGAGGCCCTGAAAAGATGAAGTATAAGTACATTGAATGTATTTTTTATAAATAAACTCTCTAACAACCTAACACAAACATACAATGATGTCATTTACATTAGAGGTGTAAATCACTTACATTGTGTTACAACTTTAATCACTCCCCCACAAAAATGTGCCATACTTCCTTATAATGATGCTTCAACCCTATTGGAGAACAACCTCACAATGTAAAATGAATTTAAACATGGTGTAACTTTAATAGTGCCCCACATTCACCCCCTGGCTCACCACTCATGGCTAATTTAAGGATATTTCAAGCATTTATGTGGATAATATCATTTTATTTTCTCTTATGTATATTATTCTACATTGACACAATTGAGTTTAGCGGTTAAGGAATTAAGGTTTGGGGGATTTAGGTGTTAGTGGTTAAGGGATTAGAAGTTAAGGTGTTTAGGCAGTGAAGAGTTAGGGGTTAAGGGTCACAGGTTAAGAGGATAACGAGTTATGGCTTAGGAGCTAGTTCATGGATTATAGGTTAGGTATTAGTGCCTTAAGATTCAATGAGTCAAGGAGTTTATGGGTTATGAGTTGTGAGTGTAAGGGTTAAGGGATTATGGATTGGGGGTTAAGGGGACAGGGAATTTAGTGGTTATGGGTTAAGGGCTTGTGGTTTGTGATAATTGGACTCCTAATCCCCTTATCACCACTATTGGGGGTTCCCCTATCAATTTCTCTTGCTACCTTCCCTCTAGGTCCCCTAGACCCTATTAAATTAAGTCATAAGCCCCCTTCTCATTCTCTAATGCTAGGATTATAGATCTTAGTAAACCATGCTTTTACCTTTGATTTCTACCATCCATGCTACCCTTGTGTCCCCTTGCCCCATTCAATACACCATAACATACCCCACCACCCCCACCCCCCCTCCCCAACACAACCTTTTTGGTCATGCCATTCCACTTTTCCTAATGTTATGAACCCCCAAATTTGGTCCCAATGCCCCTACAACTACACCCTTGGGCCCCCTTGGCTAAGGCATTAAAGGACCTCCCATATTAATGTGTTTGAGCAAGCAAGCTGGAGAATTTTCACTTGTTAGTGTCCAGCAAGCAGATAAAAAATCAAAAAAAACTCAACTTACTCAGTTTCCAATTCTTCAACAACCTAAGCAGGTAAAATTACTAATAAATTACATATCTTAAGTTGAATTTCACACTTTTTGTGCCTCTTTAGACACCATTTGTGTGATAGGGAGTGAGTGTGTAAGAATGCACCAACAACTTTGTTGAGATTGCATATCTCAGCGTTTCTAGAAATTTCTGAGCATAGTAAAATTCCCATTAAGTGATGGTTTTCCCATTTGGAATTTCACAGTAGCATCCTTATGTCTATTATGTGGCCATATAAATTTTGTGTGCTTGCTTTGGTTGGTTAATTCTTTTTGTGTAAATTGTATAGTAGAATGCAATTTGTGGGTTACAAACATAGATCCATTTTCTTTTCCAAATCACCCAACTAATATTTAAATGCCAATGCCACATTCCCAATCTTCTTTTGTTTCAAAACAACACTAAAATTCATTTGTTGGCTTGTTTATTGGATTGTTGCCAGGGAAGATATACCTGTGCATTATGTTGGTGTTAGTGAGTAATTACATTGATATTGTTCCAAGTTCCTTGACAAGAAAATTCGTGCATATCCATGTGAGATGGTAACAACCACCATTTTTCCCTTTTAAAGGATCCTTATTTATGTTTCATATCACTGTAGCAGTGACAAGGACGTTGCCTTGTTTGCAACAAGCAAAATTCCTCACTGATGATACATTGACAAAGATTTTTTACCTCAAAGATGTCCTCTTGCGAGCATGGCATGTTATAGAAATAGTCTTATAGCATGAAAGGATCACAAGGATCCTTGATGAGAAGGTTCTTAAATATATGGAAGAATCTTGGAAATATTATATTCCACTAGAAGTTTATGGATGCAATCTGGAATATTATGGAATCAAGCATCAAAGAAGTTTACTAGTTTAGTTGCAGCATGAAGGAATAATTGAAGTATTTTATCATATTGAGAAAGGAGCCTCATCATAGACATTTTCTTCAAAGAAAGAGGCAGTTCGTGAATGAAGTTGACTGGATGACAAAATGAAGGAAAGAGGTATGCACATATTTAGATAAGAGCTCTTCTTTAGAAAGTAGAAATCATGTATACAAAGATATGGTAGGAAGAGTTGGATGCAGGAATATATTTGGAATCATGTGCATGGTATGTCTTGGTTAAATACTAGACGAAATAAGGACTCTTCCATATGGGTACTCGATGTATAGAAGCATGACGGTTGTTCATAAAACCTGGTGATATTGATCAACATCCAATATGGTCTCTTGAAAAATGAAAATGAGCCATGATAACTTCATATGGAGACGCAAAGATCTTGATGGATATGATGTTGAAGCTTTTTGATTGATTCATTTCAAGAACATATTGATTAATGTTTGCAAGTTGAAGAGCATGGAAAAGGGAAATCTAAGTATTATTGGAAAATAAACCAAGTAAAGGGATGTTGATCTAAGAGAAAGCAAGTAGTAGTATTTGATATCATGACTAAAGGTTTTTATGATTTGGTAACTCTAATATTGATGGTTTTTTTGAGATGTACTAATTTGGCTAGAGGTTGTAGGAGTACATGCTAGAAATATAACAATTGTCGAGATAATATATCTGTTGTTGTTTGGATTAACTCGTAAAAAAGGCAAACTCAAGTCTTGGAAAATTAGAAACCTTGGATGCTTGAGCTAATTGATAACCATATTCTGGAGAAACAAATAACTGAAATTATGTTATGACTGGATGGGTTTGTGGAGTAGTGTAAATTGGAGCAAAATTCTCTTACTCCTACCCATACAAATTCATGTTATGTAGCATAGTCCACAACATATATTCAATCTGATATGTTCAAAGCCATGTATGATGTAACTGTCCAGCATAAAAAAACTATCATTTCCAAGGACCAAAACAAGAAAACTTGTTGATTTCTTAATTGACATAGCTTGCACAACTTAAATAACCAGTCGTCTCTATTAATGAAATGATGTTTTTATTTATTTAAAAGTGAAGTACGAACACATGCTAGACAGTTCCAAGGTATGATAGGCATGCCAGGATGTGTCAGGTGCCAAGGTGTGGAGTGAGTGCATGCTAGGGAGTGTGATGGCCAAGTGCCAGGGAAACACAAGGGAACACTCATTTCAAATGCATGGAAATGAAGTGTGAGCGAGTTCCAGGAGCGCTGAGGGAGTGAAAAGGTATGCTAGCCAGTGCCAAGGCATCACAAGGGAGAACTAGGTCAAAATTCTTGGAAATGAATGAATAAGAGTGTGTGCCAAGGAGTGTCAGTGAATTCCAGGTGTCCCAAGGACAAAGTGTGTTAGGAGAAGTTTAGAATAGGACTTGCAGGAGGCAGCGTATGGTTGTGATAAGGCGTGCACAAAGTAGTTTCAGACAAAGGGATAATTTGGGTTGGGCACAACATTATTTTTTCAATGACTTGGTTACCAAGTTCCCAAGTCACAAAAAAAGTAAGGCTATCTATGAGGGCATGACAGCTCGGGAGTGCCAAGGTGTTCCAGGGAATGTCAGGAAGTACTAACACATGTTAGACAGTTCCAAGGAATTTTAGGCATGCCAAGACATGCCAAGTGATAAGGCATGCCAAGAATTTCTAAGCACCAAGATGTGGTGCCAACACATGCTAGGGAGTGTTAGGGCCAAGTTCCAGGGAAACACAAGGGAGCACTAGTTTCAAATGCATGGAAATGAATGAATAAGAGTGTGATAGAGAGTGTTAGTGAGTACGAGGTGTGCTAAGTGTCAGGGAGTGCTAGGATGTGCTAGGGAGTGCCAAAGCATGCCAAGAAATGTAGGGGATGCTAACACATGCTACATAGTGCCAATGTATTGTTATTCATGCCAGGTGTTATGGCATGTCAAGATGGAAAATTTGTTGCTTAGTTGTTTTACGACCATAGTTGGATGTGAGCCTTGTATTCGTAACTTGTTCAATTGTATGAGTTGATATTCAACAAGAGTAGCCTAGGATGATTTATAGGAAGTTCTTAGGTGAATAAGGCATAGTCTAGTTGTAGTAATTGTAACTTGGTCAAGTTGTTGCTATAGTTGAGGCAGGATTTGTTTGTGTTCTCATGTTGCAAAAAATTTAATGGTGGTTGTGAGGGAACGATAGTTAAGGAGTGCTAGGCGTGCTAAGTAATGAAAAGGTGTGCTAACACATGCCAAAAAATGTGAATGCATGCCAAGGAGTGTTGGGGAGTGTTAGGGCTAGGCACAACATTATTTTTTCAGTGACTTGGTTGGTTTCCCAAGTCACAAAAAAGGTAAGGTTGTATATAAGGGCATGACAATTAGGGAGTGCCAACATGTGCCAGGAAATGCCAAGAAGTGCTAACACATGTTAGACAGTTCCAACACACGTTAGGCATGTTTTTGGGGCCTCCGTTCTGAGTTTTTTGTGGGAAGACAAGACAAGAATAGGTGGCAGGGATGATCGGTCAAGTTGCGGAGCTGACAAAAAGGGGGGAAATAGGAACCAGGAGTGCTCCAACAGTTGCGAAAAGGTGGCGGGGGAGAATAAGAGCAACCTAGCAAGTAGAGAGTAAAGGCAGCCAAAGGCAGTGTCAACCAAGAAGGAAATAAGTGGAGCTGGCAGTCTAGGTGCGAAGCAGAGGATAAAAGGCGGAAGAAAGGATAGGAAAGGGTTGGTGATTACTAGTTTTTGATGAACCAAGCTAGCCAGGAATCAATGCAGCCTTCCTAAGCTGCAAAAGGTGGGTACACCCTTGATTTGTTGGTCTTCGATCTATGGGTTGGCTCATTCTTGTTGTTGATGATCAGGCTTCGAGCCTTCTGTACTTATTTATGTATTTATTTCTATGAAGTGTAATGAAAGAGACAATTTGAACCTATGATGTATTGTTGAGTTCTATACTGGTTCTTTAAAATTTTAAAATGTTTGTCTATATGTTGTATGATTTCCTAAGGTAATGTGAGTAGAATAGTATGGTTGGATTACAATAGGTGCTTGATTGTTATGAGTTAGGATCGGTTGTGGGTTGCGGGTTGCGATTCCCTTTTTGCCTCATTCTACCCCCTCACACTTCAGTCACGACATGCCTCGAGTGACAATCACCCTCTCCGAGTAAGATGAAAATGTCGGCATTGTTCTAGACTACATCGAAGCCATGTTGACCCTTTGTGCCTGAACCTAGGGTCTCTTCCATGTTCTCATTTTCGTGCCAACACATGAAAAATCATGCCAAGTGCTAAGGCATGCCAAGATGTGCAAGATGTCAGGATGTGGTACCAACACATGCTAGGGAGTGTTAGGGAGTGCCAGGAAACATAAGGGAACAATAGTTTCAATTGCACGGAAATGAATGAATAAGAGTGTGTGATAGGCATTGTTAGCGAGTTCCAAGTGTGCTAAGGAGCGAGTGAAAGGTATGATAGGCAGTACCAAGGCATGCTACAGTGCTAGGGAAGCATGCCAAGATGTACCAAGTTCCAAGGTGTGAAAATGTGTGCTAACGAGTGTTAGTGAGTGCTAGGGAAACACAAGGGAGCACTAGGTAAAAATGCATGGAAATGAATGAATAAGAGTGTGTAACAGGGGGTGCAGTGAGTTCCAGGTGTGTTAAGGAGGGAGTGACATCGTATGATAGACAATGTAAGGCATGCTAGAGTGCAAGGATAGAATCCAACCAAGATTTTCCAGGTGCCAGGGTGTGCCAACGCGTGCTAGGAAGTGTTACAGAGTGCCATGGGAACGCAAGGGATCACTAGGTCAAAATAATGAATGGAAATAAATGAATAAGATTTTGTGACAGGGAGTGTCAATGAGTTCTAGGTGTGCTGAGGGAGTGACAATATATTCTTTGCGGTGCTAAGGCATGCTAGAGGCTAGGGCAACGATATGCCAAGATGTATCAAGTGCTAGGGTGTGCCAATGCATGCGAGGGAGCGTTAGGGAGTGCCACAGAAACACAAAGGAGCGCTAGTTTCAAATGCATGGAAATGAATGAATAAGAGTATGTGACAGGGAGTGCCAATGAGTTCTAGGTGTGTTAAGGAGAGAGTGACAAGGTATGTTAAGCAGTGACAAGGAATGCTAGAGTGCAAGGGAAACATGCCAAGATGTGTCACATGTCAGGGAGTGTTACAGAGTGCCATTGAAACATAAGGGATAACTAGATCAAAATGCATGGAAACAAATAAGAGTGTGTGGTAGGGAGTGTCAGTGAGTTTTAGGTGTGTTAAGGAGGGAGTGGCAAGGTTATATGCTAGGTAGTGCCAAGGCAAGCTAGATTGCCAGGGCATGTTAGGGAGTGATAGGGAGTGCTAGGGAGTGCCAAAGCATACCAAGGAATGTAGAGGGTTCTAACACGTGCCACATAGTGCCAAGGGATTGTTAGATGTTCCAGGGGCTATGGCATGTCAATATGTAAACTATGTTGCTCAATTTTTTTATGGCCACGGTTGGACGTGAGCCTTGACATGGTAATTTGTAATTTGTTAAGTTGGATAAGTTGAAATTATACTTGAGTAGCCTAACATGAGTTATAATCAGTTCTCAAGTGAAGAAGGCATAGTCTAGTTGTAGTAGCTGTAACTTGGTCAAGTTGTCGTAATCGAGGAAAGACTTTATTGGGTTCCCAAGTACCAAAAAAAGTAAGGGTAGTTGTGAGGGAATTATAGCTAAGGAGTGTCAGGGCATGCCAAGATATGAAAAGGCATGCTAACACATGTCGAACAGTGCCAATGCATGTTGAGGAATGTCAGTGAGTGTTAGGGCATCACAAGGGAGAAATAGGTCAAAATACATGGAAATGAACAAATAAGTGTGTGTGCCAAGGAGTGTCAATGAATTCCTAGTGTCGTAGGGACAAAGTGTGTTAGAAGAAGGAAAAAATAGGAATTGTAGGAGGCAAGCCTATGGTTACAATTATAAGGGGTTGGTCAAACTAGTTTCAGACAAAGGGAGACTTTGGGTTAGGCACAACATTGTTTTTCCAATTACTTGGTTGGGTTCCCAAGTGGCAAAAATAGTAAAGCTATCTATGAGGGCATGATAATTAGAGAGTCATGCCAAGGTGTGCCAGGGAATGCCAGAAAGTACTAACACATGCTAGACAATTCCAAGGCATGTTAGGCATGTTAAGACAAGCCAACTACTAAGGCATGCCAAGATGTGCATGTGCCAGGTGCCAGGGTGTGGCATGACTGCATGCTAGGGAGTGTTAGGGCCAAGTGCCAAGGAAACACAAGGGAAAACTAGTTTTAAAAGCATGGAAATGAAGTGTCAACGAGTTCCAGGTGTGCTCAGGAGGGATTGAAAAGGTATGTTATGCAATGCCAAGGCATTCTAGAGTGCTAGGGAAGCATACTAAGATGCACCAAGTGCCAAGGTGTGCCAATGCATGCTAAGGAGTGTTAGGGAGTGCCAGGGAAACATAAGGGATAACTAGGTCAAAATGCATGAAAATGAATGAATAAGAGTGTGTGACAAGGAGTGTCAATGCGTTCCAAGTGTGCTAAGGAGACAGTGACATGGTGTTCTTGGTTGCGCTAAGTCATTCTAGATTGCTAGGGTGACATGTAGCCAAGATGTGCCAAGTGCCAAGGTGTGTCAACATGTGGTAGGAAGTGTTAGGGAGTGACATGGAAACACAAGGGAGCATTAGGTCAAATTAATACATGAAAATGAACAAATAAGAGTCTGTGACATGAAGTGTCAGTGAGATACAGGTGTGTTGACATAGTAACAAGATATGTAGGTAGTGCTAAGGCATGATAGAGGCCAGGGTAACATGCCAAGATGTGTCAGGTGCTAGGGTGTGCCAACGCATGCCAGGGAGTGTTATGGAGTGCCAAGGAAAAAAAAAGGATCACTAATTTCAAATACATGGAATTGAATGAATAAGAGTTTGTGATAAGGAATGTTAGTGAGTTCTAGGTGTGGTAAGGAGGGAGTCACAATATACATTAGGTAGTGCCAATGAATGCTAGAGTGCTAGGGAAACATGCCAAGATGTGCCAGGTGCCAGGGTGTGCCAATGCATGCTAGCGAATGTTAGGGAGTGCCACAGAAACACAAGGGATAACTAGTTCAAAATGCATGGAAATGAAGAGATAAGAGTGTGTGATAGGGGGTGTCAATGAGTTCCAAGTGTTCTAAGGAGGGAGTGACAAGATTATATGTTAGGCAGTGTTAATTCATGCTAGACGACCAGGGCATGTCAGGGAGTGCTAGGGTGTGATAGGGAGTGAAAAGCATGCCAAGAAATGCAGGGGATAAGGGACTGTTAGATGTGCCTAGTGCTATGGCATGTCAAGATGTAAACTATATTTCTTAGTTGTTTTATGGCCATGGTTGGACGTGAGCCTTGACTTGGTAACTTGTTAAGTGGGGTGAGTTGAGATTGGACATGACTAACCTAAGATGTTTTATAGGCAGTTCTTAGGTGAACAAGGCATAGTCTAATTATAGTAACTATAACTTGGTTAAGTTTTTGTAGTCGAGGCTAGACTTGGTTGGGTTCCCAAGTCTTAAAAAACGTAAGGGTAGTTCTAAGGGCATGATAGATAAGGAGTGCCTGGGCATGGTAAGCAATGAAAAGGCATGCTAACACATGTCATACAGTATCAATGGATGTTGAGGAGTGTTAGGGAGTGTCAGGGGAACACAAGGGAGAACTAGGTCAAAATGCTTGGAAATGAACAAATAAGCTGAGTGTGTGCCAAGGAGTGTCAGTGAGTGCCAACATGTGCCAAGTTCCAATGTGTGTCAGGGAGTGTGATGCATGCTATGAAATGGCATAACATGTCGAAGAGTGCTAAGGTGTGCTAGAGAGTTCCAATGCTTGTTGAGGATTGTTAGAGAGTACTATGACAATACAAAGGAGCACTAGGTCAAAATGGATGGAATTGAATGAAAATGAGGGTGTGTTAGGGAGTGTCAATGAGTGCTAGTTTTCATACCAAGGAGGGAGTGACAAGGTATGCTAAGCATGGGTAAGGCATGCCAGGGAATATCAGGGCATGTTAGGAAGTGCTAGAGTGTGATAGGTAGTTCCAAGGTATGCTAACACGTTCCAAATAGTGCCAAGGCATGCCAAAGCATTCTAGGTGTTAAGACATGCTAGGATGTGCAGGGTGCCAGAGTATGCCAATATGCGTCAAGGAGTTTCAAGGCAACAAAAGGAATAACCAAGCTAAAATGAAAGGAAATGAACATATAAGAGGGTTAATAAGTTGGGACTTTATCTTTTTCAAAAGGGGCATGTTAGACACACTAATAATATGTTCCAATACATGCCAAGTGCCAATGTGTGCCAAGTGCTAATGTATGTCAATGAAATATTATTCAAAGGTGTTCTAGGGCATGCTAGGACTATAGGTGTTATCGAGAAATCTAGTGTCCACTCGGAGCTGCTAGTCCCACTAAGACTGGTAGTTATCTTAGAAACAAACAAACTAAAACTACTTTCGCTTTCCTTTCTGAGAAGTAGATAAGAGGGGAAAAAAGGACACCAACCTCAATCTTGCACTTGGTTCCTTGCTTGGTTCCTCTCCCTTCTGACAGATCCTTGCTGCTTCTCCTTTGTCTACACAGCTTCAAAGATCACCTGTGGAATCAAAGCAACATAATACTATCGAATAACAGAGATCTACAATCATAAACAATATAGGACCAGACATATATTGACCACACAAATGCATATATCATCAAACATACAAGAATGTGGAGGAAAACTTGAATAGCTTTATTGATATCAAGAATAGCAAAGAGGATTACAACCAATTGTTCTGACCCAACGTCATCCTCTCAGCATGAACGCCCTTCTTCACCTCATGAAAAGTTTAGATCACCCAACACTATGATATTCCACCAAGAAACCAGCAGCACTTCCTTACAATATACAAAATTCCAGCCTCTGGATCTCTGGGATGAGGGATCCATATATAGATGATTGCAGGGGGGTGAGTCAGCTTCTAGGATTTTGATCAGTGTCCTCTCTCTAATAGTTCTTGATTCCACTTGGAGATTGATGATCTCTTACTCATCCCTAGGCGAATTCAGAGAGGCAAGTGTCACAGGAGAAGTTTCTAGAAGATTCCATGACGATCCACCTTGCAAACTGTCTCTGCCATTTGTCTACTCTCGCCCATCACACCCTACAGAAGGGCCTTCTAGTATGCATCACACCCTTTACACTGAGCAGGTGGGATGCATCGCACCCTCTACACTAGGTAGTCTGTATGGTCTGACTTTGGCTAGTTCTGAGCAGTTTTATGTGGAGAACTTCTGGGAGATGATGTAATCAGCTGACCTTGTTCCTTTAGGATGTGAAGCAACACTTTTAGGGACTTAGGAGCCCTCGGTTTATGGACATGTATGATTGGGGTTGCAGTGCCCAAAAATGTTTATAACAGTTGCCCCCTAAAGCATGAGGTCGCTAATCTTTTTGATGTCGGGTGAAATGCTTTATCATGAGGATCCGAAGTTTTTTCGAGCTGGAAGGCGACTTGTAATAAGATACAATACAATACATTATCTTCATAATATTTTTCATGATCTAGATGAGGCGGGCATTCCCATGCTTAGTTTTATAAATTCATTTTCATGTACATAAGACAGAAAACCGTCTGTGTGGCAGACTGATGATTCTGATAGAGCCATCATCCTTTGATCCAGATGATCATCCGTGCAGTAATGATGAACATTTGATGTCTTTATTTTCCTGAATGTATTGCAGCCCGGATGGATGAAACTAGATCCGGGGTCTTTAAAATCGTCTAATCTTCACTTGTAGTACAAGTCGATCCATGTGAAAGATGTTCTGGAGTCAAACATGGAAAGACATCGCCTGATTACCAGCCAATGATGTAAGCTGTTAACAGGTGCAAGAGGAATCACCGATAATGATGATGACCCTCAAGGTACTACAGTACAATTCGCGTGGTGTGAAAAAGGGACTTTGTGTCGAACACCACGAAAAATATTTCGGTCGAAGGCCATTGATGTAAACCTGTCACTGGAAGTGAGAAACTTGCCATTGAGGCATGCAAGCTTCAAAGTACTGAAAGGGTTGTTCCTAGGTCAACTTCTTGGATAATGAGCTGATGTCGACAAGAAGTGACCCGTCGTAGGAAGGCCTTAATGAATCCCACATCTACAACATGGAACAGAGCAAATGATTTCGGAGGTGAAAACGATCCGATGATACAAGGTTCAGGGTGGCGATCATGAAATAATGGAGCGTGAATGTATTGCAGCGGATGAGACATAGGTGAATTCTCTGAGCGACTTCTCTTGAACATACCAGCGACACTGACATGGATTGGTAGCGTTAACCCCAAATATGGATGGTGTGATGGACCAATGGTGATATGACCGGTGAACGGAATAACCCAACCTGACTTGAAGGTGGAGTGAAAGTGTCATGTTCAAGAGCGACTTGCTACCAATAAAGTTTCTTCAAGTTTTCTTCCCAATTTTTCCCCAGTCATTGCTGACTAGTACCTCTTTATTTATGTCAAGCTTGAGGAGGATAACACATGCTTGTTCTATAATTTTCCCTTCAGGCAAACCCGTCGCTATATTTTAACGAGCCTAGCGATAGTGAAACTCGTTCTTGTCTGTATGGACAAGTTTGTTGCTATTCGGTTTTAACAAGTTTAATGACAACGATAACTCGGTCCTTTTCAATTTTAGAGAGTCTGAAAGGGACATAAAGGAAACTCAAATAATCATTTTTCATCATATAATCCCTTAAGTCTGAAAAAGTATAAAATAATACAAAAGGGATGAATTTTCGGTAATTTTAACGAGCCGAACAAAACAAGCGCTCGATATTTTTGTGTAATAATCCCTCAGGTCCAAAAAGATTAAAATCTAGAGGAGGGATAGCACTTCCGGTCTCTTTAACGAGCTGGAGAGGCCAATCGATCAACAATCCTTTCATATTTTACGAGTCAGATGAAAAGAGCTTAAAGGAGACTCATTTTTTTGAGGAACGAGTGATAATTTCAGGTAGCAGCTGATTCCAGGTAAGGCTTGGAATTTTCCAATCACGGTAGTGTCACAAGGATGGCTCACGAGATCACTCTTCGCAGCTATTCCTGAAAAGGGGTAAACAATCAAATGGAGGTGAATGATCAGCTAAAACAGAGTGGAGGTGATGATGAGAACACGACCAAGGCTCAAAAGCTTATGATAATGCATTCACAACGGTTATTTACCGGAAATTGGTTCATTTTTGAATGAGCTTAAACTCTGGGGGAAACATTTGCTCATTGCTTATGTTTAATTTTTAACGAGCTTGAACTCCACATAAAAATTTCTCGTGCCAGTCGTATAATAAGGACGTCTCATCGATAGGTTCAATTTTTAAGGAGCTTGCACCATTCGAAACTTTGCTCCGGATCCTTTCGTTATGCAAGCTAGGAACGACCAATCCTACGAGTTTAAAGGGTTGAGAAACTACAAACTAAGAAAACAAATGGTCGGTCTTTGCTTGCATGCAAAAAGGTTTGCATGCCCCCAGGCATAGCGAAGTAGAGTTTCCAGGTTACCATATGAAAGCTCTCCATCTGCATTGCAGACAAAATTCTTCCTTGGCGATGTCTACCGAAATAGACAAAGGTGAGTGGCGTGGTCGCCTCCACTCACATAACTTTGACGAGGGAATCTTATTCCAGTCTAATCCCATTTTCCTAAATGGATGGGTGTGTCAAACTAGTCATATATCCTCCACGGAAACCTACCCTATACCCAAGGTTTTCCTGTCGAAACAGACCAAGGTGCATGCCCCCTGGGTTTCAGTCATGTCCTCCCGAATCACTCACTCTCTTCAGGTGGACGGATTGGAGATTGATGAGACATTCCTTCCGTGAAAATACCATTTAGGGATGGAATTTGACTATTAGCTATGTGTGATCCAGGGAGCGAAAGCTGGTCTACGAACCTGACCACCCGTCCTTCATGCGGAAAACACATTACTCTAAAGAGTGAGGATACAATGGCTCCCATGCTATAAATATAGTTGCGCCCAAGGAGTAGATTATAATCTAGAGGTCCTTGGACTACCATTACATTCATATTAACGGTTTTCCTTCTCAACGTTATGGGCACATTGGGAAGGATCCCTAACAGTCGACTGGTTCCTATGTCAGAGCCTGTCAGATTTCTCATCTCAGGTAGAAATGATGGCAAACCAAGTGCTTTCCAAGCATTCGAGGAAAGGATACTCATATAAGCTCCTTCATCTATGATGGTACCGGCCATGACCATTCTGCAAGCTTGAACAATGATTCGAAATGGCACACTAGCTGGTAAACGAGGTCTGCCTAGTAGATTCCAATCAAAGGAAAAGACTAGGTTGCTTGGAGGTAGGACCGAATAGACGGCCGGATATGAATCTGACGAGCTTCCTTCCTATGGTAAAGGAATGGGTAGACTGCCCCCATGTTCATCACAGTCTGTGTTTACAAAAATAATTTGAACGGTGTCGTTCTTATTCTCTCCGGTGACTGTATCATCTGAAGATGGACCTTCTGAAGGCAAGACAGGGTCAACTGCCGCCTCGACCTTTTAACTTTCATCTGGTGTGCATTCAGATGGTTTATCTTCAATGATAGACACTTTGACCGACCACAATGGCGTGTCAGTCAGATTTAAAACTAGTGATGGACTCGGAAAGAGTTTCTTATATCCAGGAGGAAGCCGTAGCGGTGAAACCGAACGTTTCTCCAAAACTCTTTTAGCTTCGTCTAGGAAGGGACAACGGTAGACGACGTGATCGCCTTCACACAATTTACAAGGAAATTTACATTTCCTTTTCTGTCCAGATACTTCGCTTTCACTAGTTGACGGTGTACTTTCAACATGATCATTACAGGTTGACGACACCAGATTGTGCAAACGAGGGGACCAGTCCCTTAAGATCCGAGGGATGCAAGGACAATCTCGATGATAATGGTCTCCTTTGCGAATGACACATGGAGATTTAGGCTTGGATGGTGCAGTGTGTGGATTTTCACTAGATGATGCCTGGTTACCCCTTTTTGCCTTTGGCTCCTTCTTCTTCTACTCTTTCTTCTCCTTCCCCTTCTTCTCCTTCTTAGTTAGTTGATTTTTTGCTTTACCACCTTCATCAAGCGAAGAGGAAGGAGGAGAGGGAGAATCGGACGAAGTAGAAGGTTGGGGGGTAGCTTTGGTATCATCTAGTTGATGACTTGATTGCTCAGGAATCATGGTGTTATGAACGATAGAGGTCAAGAAGAGCCACATGGGCAAGCCGATTGTCAATCCTGGTGTTAGCGCTCAAATCTGGCTCAGGCTGAGGAAGGAAAAATTCAAGGCCACATCAAACCAAGCTCAGCCTCGTAGCTAGCCCTATGAGGATAGGAGAGGGCTCTCTCCGGGTCTATTTCGGCAAAAGATCTTCAAAGAGGCTGAGATGACTCACAATTAATACTGATTTTAGGCTAGTAAAGAGATAGGAAAGTTTGATTTATATTTTTGAGTTTTTTGTTGGAGAAATGGGAAAACCAATTTTGGGTGCGGGGATTGAGGTCAGATCTTTGCAGAAATCGAGTTGGGGCGAGGTAGGCAATAGTCTTGATGCCTTTTATCAGGTGTATGGATAGATCAGAATGACAAGGAGCTGAAGAGGGAAAAGGAGAACATGGATCCTCTCCACACTGACGAAAACATGTAAAACTAAACAAATTTTAAAGGAAGAGCACTGTGAACAATGAATTCAACCTCATTTACTCATTTATTTAGTTTCATAAGCATAAGAAGGAATGGCATACATGTAAACATGAATAAACTTACATTAACTGAGAAATAACACCATCAAGAACTGAAAGCCACAAGAATCCCAACAGGTGCTGCAAAATCTTTGATCTTTCCTTAGCCAAAATATGAAAAATATGTACAATAGTGTGCCAAAATCTTCCCAAGAGTCCAACCTGTGCTACAGACTGAAAATTTACATATATAGATCAAGCTAACCTCATTCCCCAACCTCTATGGGTCGCACTCCTCCTTCTAGGAGCAGTTTCAACAAATTCTAAACATGGAGCAAGAATCCAGGTGACCAAAACAACCTACCTCTAAAAAGAAGGAAACTGATTCATTACATTAATTTCTTGCTAATTTGTGAATGAATCATTTAGAAGAAGGTAGATAGGTGCCATTTTACCTTACATACATCAAATTACATCATTTTGGGTGAAAAATCACATCAAGGAGTGAAACTGGTGAAAACTGGCCGAATTCCTGAGCCGGAGGATGAAAACTGGACCAAAAACCCTAATGCGTAGCGCCCTGATCCCTATGCGTAGCACACCTTTTAGCCTATTTTTGGGGCAGTTCCCGACATCCAAATTGAGCTCATGATAGCTCGTTCGAAAGCCCTGGATGTCTACTTTCCACCCCAAGTAGAATCTCCCAATTTGGAGCTCATTTTCCCCCTCAAAATTGCATTCTCCCATAAGTACTTCCTGTTGTTGCAAAAGGTGGCAGCAAGGTGGTTTTCATGGTGTTTTTAGGCCTTTTGATCATCCAGAACCTGATGAAATGCCTTGGAAATAACTGAGCATGTATAATTCACCATGACAAACCCAAAAATATAAGGTTTTTCTCCAGCAAGTGTCCCAATCAAAAGCGAGCGCGCTGACACGCTACCCATAGAGCGGAAAAAACTGTTTTTTGAGACCAAAAATTTCAAAATGACAAAATTTTCTTTGAATTTGCTCAAATTTGGAGCGAAGATCCTCCATCATGTGTCATGCTCAGCCAGCAAAGCCTCGGCCAAAACTTGAAGTGGATCTAGCCTCTTTCGCCGTTTTAGTGCTTTGCTCAACCTCCTTTGCAAAATCTTCATTTTTGCTTTGCCAACATGCATGCGAGACCAATAATGATTCTTCATGTGACGAAGCATGTCTTTTTCTCTATTGGACTTTTCCAACAACTCCTGCAGATGTCGATTGACTTTCTCAAGCCAAAATTTCCGCTCAACAAGTGTCAAATCACCAGGTATTTTTCGGGCTAGCCTTCGGTCCTCACGGATTTGTCGCAGCTCTATAAGTTTGTGCTCATCCTCTAACTGTTTATTGCGCTGCTCCAAGTATTTGATTAGACATTCTGCCTTCAGCAACTTCTCATTCAAGCTATCCATCTCGGTCTTTTTCTCTTGGATGATCTCTTTCAACTTCGAGCTAGGAGAGCTCCTATCCACATCACCCAATGCAACATCAATATCATGACCACCTGAATGGCCCTCCTCATAAATTGGCCGCTTGCCTCTTTCCTGAACCTGTACCTGTACTGAAGAAGAAGGCGAGACCCCTTCCACACCATGTGGAGATAGTACTCGACGTGTAGCTGCAAATAAGGCCCTGTGGTCTTGCTGATATGTCACACATGCTGGAGCATTGACATGCTCGGTCTCAGGAATGTCAAACTGATGTGAAGGCCCTCCCTCATCATGAACTATCTCGGGAAGTGGCTGTGGCACTGTGAAAAAGTCACGAGAAATGAAATCCTCCCAAGTAATGCCCTGTTGTGCCAATTGATGAACCACTATGATCTTGATCAACGCATAATGATAAATACTCCTATGCTACTGTGCTGGGGTCTTCCTTTGTACTAAAACAACCATCCTCTCTATGTTGCGAAACATGAAGTATGGAATGTTCATCAGACGTACTCTTGTAAAATGCATCAATAAACGGACATGGTACGCATAAAGACGGGAGAATCTGCCCTCACAACTGAAATACCGAATGATGAGTTTCATCAAAGGTGCAAAGTGATCATTCAAGTATTGAAAAGGAAAAACCCTGCTCAAGTGCCTCATATACCTAGGTTTGATGTATGGCTCATAATAGGATTTCTCTAGCTGCTGACGCTTATTCCATTGCTCTCCAACATTTGGTATCCCAGTGGCCTCTGCAATAGTATCTGGTGACAAAATGAAATTAACTCCGGCGAGGTTTACATGGCCATCATGTAAATGTAGAACAAACGAGCGAGCTAATTCACGATGATGCTAAATTTGTGAAATTAGATCACAATAGTGATAGCATGACTGATGGCGAAAACAATCCATTCCAAGCGGGCAAGCCTGCAATTGAACCAAAGAAGTGGGATCTTCTCTGAGATGTTTACCACCTTTGCCACCTCTGCGAGGCCTCCGTGGCACATTACCCTCTGTTGTGGAATCACTGTCATTCTCCTACTCATAAATTGAATCTGTGTCTAACATGGCTTTAAAACACAATGTATGCAATATGTATGTTGTAGGTGTGGTGAAATTACAATTTCAATGCATACTCAAAAGCTAACCAAAACACATAAGAATTATGCCATAATGATAATACTCTGTTTCAGTGTATTGGACATGAAACAGTCACTGTTTTGATCACAAGGAAATTTTTGGTAAACGAAAAAAAGTATGAATTGTACCCTTTGTGATGTTGGCAAAAATCTTACAAATGAGTATGGAGCTGTGTTTCATCAAGGGAGAGTGGAAAAATCTTCACCGACCACCCACATGTCCTTTAAAACCCTAAAGAATGACTTTGGCATGAGCCTAGGGTTTCATTTTTTTTTTACACCCGATACATCACATTTTCCCCTCAAACACACTACACGCAATTTCAAATTGAATGAGCAGCTAAGAAACACCTACTTGCACGATTTGGAGGTGATTTGATAAGATCTGGTCGTATGAACAAAAACTTTCGGTGCTGTGACTGAGTGCGTAGCGTGCGAACCCAACGCGTAGCGCACACCTTAGTGCGTAGTTCCTTTGTATTTTTACACTGGCCAATGAGGCCCAATGCATAGCACTCACCTCAGTGCGTAGCACACACCTCCAATGCGTAGCGCACACCTCCAACGCTGTCCACGGGGTATGTAATCACAGTTTCGGCCTTCTAACACTTAAACACAATTTCACCTTGGGAATTTGTGAACAAATGGACTTGTTTTCCCTTTTATATGCAAACAAAATATCTCACCAAATTTGATTTGATTTAAATTGGTTCAATAACCCACTTTGTAATGTTTGGCACTTTTTCACCTTTGGTCTTTAATACAATACTGCTTTTTGATTTTCTCATGCTTTTCTGAGGTTTGGACTGATCATATTTTGTTGATTTTTGCAGGGATCTGGCATTTTGGCTTTGGAGAAGATCAGAGGCTTGCTCTGAAACCCTTTGAGATAAAACAAATACAATTATTTACAATAACAATTTTTAGGTCCAAAACAGAGTTTTGGACTAAAAATGTTTTAAAATGCTTTATGAAAAAACTATTAAATAAGAGTCTTTTGAAATCAACCTCATGGCCTACAGGCTTGTATTATGTATATGCAAAGGACTGACAACCCTAGACTCTAGGACTTTTTAACGAAACAAAACGTTTATGACAATGAATGCATGATTATGGACTTCAGTGATTTTTGAGAAAATTTGTCTTTCCACTAACCCTGCAGGGACAAACATGAGGAAACACAAGACAACCAGACCCCCTCGTCAGTCAATGGCATGCCCCTAGCAAAATACAATGAAGTGGAACAGGCGAGACACCTAAAAATGATATGCAAAAGCGAAAAGATCTCTGACGGAGGGCTGTAAGGACCGACTCTAACATTGGCTCCAATGGGGATGGTGGCTCCTTGGAGACACCAAGAATGGCATATCTCTAGGAGAGAAGACCAGTGCTTTTCATCCATTGGGCGATGGAGTCATTATTTCAACATTTAACACAAAACTTTGACACATTTATTGACTGCAGATTTGACTAAAAACTGAATACAACTCTGACCTAAACTGACTCGATTTTGAAAACTGAAAGGACTGATAAAAATGACTCGACAAATCTCAAACCAACTAACCTTCATCTCCAGAATTATAGCCTTCGCTACGGGCCCCAGACTGAATATGAAAGGTCAATACACACATGCAATAGAACATAAGTAAAACGATATATACAATGATGATGAAATGAGCAGAAAATACTCAGAAACGGTATCGCTTTAGCAGCCGACCATTGATCGGCCCTCGAGGACAATCATCTCCATTCATTTCCTTGAGAAGAAAATCGTTTTGACCACGATATGCTGCAACCTTATAAGGACCCTTCCATAAATTTTCAAATTTGCCGTGCTTTCCTTTATCTTCATTCCGTGCATCCCATTTCAAAACTGCCTCATCCAGCTGAAACTTATCTGTTTTTGCCTTCCTATCATAAATCTTCTTTATGTGCTCCTGCAACTTAAAAAGTATTTTGAAATACTTCCTCCCGTGTCTACTGTAAATGAATCATCTGATTAATCTGCCTCTGCATGGGATCTTCCTCACTACCAGCTTCTTGAAGCAATTTGACTACCGGAATAGCAAGTGAAGTAGGAAAAACCGTGTCCGTCCCGTACACCAACTCGAAAGGAGACATGCCAATAGACTTTTTCTGACTTACCCTATCAGCCCACAGTGCATTCACTAATTTCTTGTGCCAACCCTTTTTATTGATTTCCAACAACTTTTTAATGATATTTACCAAGGACTTATTTGAAGATTCTGCCAACCCATTGCCTTGCGGATGGTAGGCGGTCGAATGCCCCAAGCTGATATTGTACTTATAACAAAATTCAACCATTCTCTTTGACTTGAATGCCGCTGCATTATCTGTGATTAGCTTACTAGGACACCCAAAACGTGACAGTATATTATTTTCAAGAAAAGAAATAATTACCGCATCCGTGGCCTGTCGGGTGGGAATTGCTTCAATCCATTTGGTGAAGTAGTCTGTAGCTGTCAATATCCATCTATGTTGTCCTGATGATGCCAGATGAATTTCCCCTATGAAATCCAAGCCCCACTGCTGAAATGGTGCGCTAACTTCAATTGGTTTGAGAGGCAATGGCTGTAGTTTCTGCTTTCCTTGAAAAATTTGGCATTCATGACAATTCTTAACAGCCTTATACACATCTGAAAATAACGAAGGCCAATAAAAACCTGCCCTTAGAATCTTATTCACTGTGGTTTTCCAAAACAGATGGCCCCAGCAATCACCTCTATGGAAATCCTCCACAACTTGTTTGGCTTCCTCCTCTACCAAACAATTCAGCAACATTCCACCAGGGTCTTTCCAATATAATGCAGAATTAAGGATGCAAAATTTGGCAGCTTTCAATTTCAATGTTCTACTCTTATTTTTAGGCATCCCGGGAGGTGAAGACAAATTTTGAAGTACATATATAATGTCAGCATACCAAGGAGAAGAAACAAAAATATCAGATACCTGATTTACCAGACTCTCCTCATCTTCATCGGACATAGCAGCAATCAAATTTATATCTAGAACATGCATATTTGTTTCAGCCATTAATTTGGCGAGTCCTTGACCTTTGATCAGCTTGGTTGGTTTAATCTCCACATCATACTCTAATAACGCTGCAATCCACTTACCTCGCCTTCCTTCTGGATCTTCCTGTATCAAAACATCCTTTACTGCTGCGTTAGGAACATATGCTATAATGTGGTAATGCAATATATACACACGGAAATCTTTCAAGGCCTTTACAACCGCAAGTGCTTGTTTTTCAATAATGTTATATTTCAATGCTCCATCCCTTATAATACGACTGAAAAAGGAAATGGGCTTCTTAACTCCATCCCTTTTTTGCATTAGTACAGCTGCCAAAGTATGCTCAGAAGCAAATGAAAACAAAATGAAGTCATGTGTGTAGTCCAGGCTAATTAAAGTAGGGGCTGAAGAAAGAGCTAACTTTACTAAATTAAATGATTTCACCGCCTCTTTTGTCCACTTTAAATGACTGTCCTTTTTCAGCATGTTCGTGATTTCTCTAAGATGCTTAGCTAGCTTTGGAATGAAACGACACAGAAAATTTAGTTTTCCATTAAATGATTGTATTTCTTTCTTGTTCCGGGGTTGTTCAATCTGCTGGATGGCCTCAACACGTATCGGGTCCACACGAATGCTGTCTTTTGATATGATGTGGCCAAGGAGCTTACCTTCATCCATGGCGAAAAGGCTCTTTTTTGGATTCAGCGAAATACCATATTTGCTGCACTTTTGGAAAACAATTTTCAAATGATATAAATGCTCCTCATCAGAATTGGAAAACACGGTTAAATCATCAAGCTAAACAACTAAAAATACATCTTTCTCATTGGCGAAAGCCATATCCATTGCACGTTGAAAAGTGGAACCTGCATTTTTCAAACCAAATGGCATCTTTGCATAATGAAATGTTCCCCATGGAGTGGTGAACGCAGTTTTGTCATGATCATCTTCATGCACTAAAATTTGATTGTATCCCAAATAGTCGTCGAGTAGTGACATCCTTGATGCTCCAACTACTCGCTGTAATATATGGTCCATTTTGGGCAGAGGATAGTTGTCTTTTAAGGACACCTTATTCAAATTTATGAAGTCAATACATAACCGGATCTCACTGGTTTTCTTTCTTACGGGTACCAAATTTGATATCCAATCGGAAAATCTGATAGGCACAATGATTCCTGACTTATACAACCGGTTCACTTCTTTTTCTATTGATGGCAGCAGCTTAGGATTGATTCTCCTCAACTTTTGACGGAAAGGCTTCTGATTTGGTTTTATAGGGATAGTATGCTGCATGATATTAGTGTCATATGTTTTTAGATCTAAGTAATCCCAAGAAAAAGCATTATAAAATGAAGACAACAATCTGACATACTCTTCCTTTACCTTTGGTGATAATGACTTTGATAAGTTTACCATCTTGGGATTTTCAACTGTCCCACTGTTTACCTCTTCAACACATTTTTCAGTCGGTGTCAATGTCGGTTTGCGGGCCACATCGTCTTGGTCAAACAGCTCCTCCAAAGGAATCAATCCCTTAGGAATAATCTTATCTTTAAGCTGCAGCACATCCATTTGATTTACTTGTATATCAACATTACCATCATCATGTTCCGTATCTATGGAGGTATCTTTAAACTTACCCTTATTCTGCAGAAAATCATTAATCTCTTCATCATCCTGAAAGACTTGCCAACATCGCTGATTATCTGGAACGGTGGGGTGGTGTTTCACATGAATCTCGAATTTGTTGCTGGAATTCATTGGAATTTTTAAATTACTTGCTGCCTTAGCCAACCCATCAGCAACACCATTTTGTATGCGAGGCACACATGTCAAAGTATGATCAGAAAAGAGTTTCAAAATATCTAAAACTGCATTTCGATATGCTCTCATGCGAGGATGCTTGGCTTGAAACTCACCTTTCACCTGCTTTATCACCAACTCTGAATCACCATATACTGCAATTCTTTTTTCCTTCAGCTTTCGAAGAATCTTAAGGCCAGCAATGAGAGCCTCATATTCCGCTTCATTATTAGAACAATCAAATTCTAGTTTGTAGGAACATACTCTCACATTGCTTGGAAGCTTATCTTGAGCGGAAAATGGAATGCAAATCCATACACCAATCCCAGCACCATCACTACCTACTGCGCCATCAAAATCCATGGTCCAAAGACCATCTTCATCCCCCTCCAAGTGTTGAAATTGTGTTAGCTGTTTTTCCTGTTTGCTGCCCATTATCTTCAGCTGTTTGCTCCATAATAGCCTGCCTTTCACTTCTTTCTTTCTGCAGAACTTATCTAAAATTCTCGGTGGTTTCTGGTATATCCTCTGCCTGAACTAATTGACTATCTATCTCATTAAAACTATCAGCAAACAAAACAAACGACTCCAAAGCTGTATGTACATAATTTACAGGATGATTGATTGGTTTTTCTTTGCTTGTTATCATATATTTCATCTTCTGCTCTCGATATAGCTTTCTCATTTGACCGAAGACTGGAATAGTAGCATAAGAAAAATCTAACTGTTAGTGTACCTTTCAACTTATCCCCCCAAGATCTTGAAAGCAGCATACAAAAACACGGAGGAATGTCAGCCACAACCACATCCATCAAGACATTCTTAGCTGGAATTTTATCTAAGCTTACTACCAAGTCCTTGATCAATCCAATACACTTTACACAGCTGGAATCAAATGAATACAAATCATGGTATTTTCTTGTAATGTCTAATCCCAACTTTTCCATTATTGCTTTTGGAATCAAATTGTGCGAAGCACCCGAGTCAAACATAGCATTGTGTAAAATATATTCATGCAACCTCAAACTGATATAAAAGGGAGGAACATCACTTTCAGGAGACTCACCATCTAAAGCAGGCCCAAAAATCAATTCTGGTTTATCATCTTCAACATTTACCGTGTCAAACATTGGATCAAAATTCAGAATTTTAGAAACTTGACCTCGGTAGTTGTTGTTCTTCATGATTTCAGTCAAAGGAATAGATACTTTCAGTTTTGAAATTTCATTCTCCAAACTAAATGCCGAAACCTTTTCAACCTCTTTGACCGGAACTTCTCTTTTTTCAGCTTTATCCCTCATTGTGTTTGGTGGCTGATTTACCTTGTCTGCTGATGATGATTTACTTGCTGTGGGATCAATTATCTCTTTTCCTTTCTTCTATGGTACATCTGAATCATTTTTTGCTGAAATCTCCTTCTTCTTCTGAATGGGGTTTATGGGCACATCTCAATTTCTTAATGAGTATTGCTTCTGTTGGGCAGACAGAGCATTCATGTATCCTCTTTGGTACTCCTCCGATTCTTCTTCAAGTGCCGCATCATTTGATAGAATAAAATCCTCATCTTTATGAGTGACGGAGCTTTCAACATATTCTTCCTCTTCCGTGATGTAGATAGGCAGATCATCAGGAGTAAAGAAATGGTTTTCCTCCCCTACAGTATCACCATCATCATCAAATTCTTGACCAACAAAATTTTGTTGAAGAGGATTCTTTACCTGTTGTTGAACTACTGGCTCTTGTGTTCTTTGTTCACGCTGCTTAATTCTGAATTGTGGCTGGTGCTGACCACGGAAATTGGGATTGCGAATCTGCAGTTCTGGCCTGTCAAGAGTGAGCTTTTCGAACATCCTCTCTACTTTGCGAAGTATCTGATCTGATGTAGAAGCTTCTTCTTTGATAGTCACTCGCTTTTCAGCTTTCATCCTAGCTCTTTTATCATTCAAATTAGCTTCAACACTAACAACAATCTTTTGCATATCCTCCAAGGTAGGCGGATCTCTGTCCCCCAATGAATAAGCCATCTCCGGACCAAAACCATCCAGGAATTTAAGAAGAACTGATTTTCGAGATGGTCTTAAATCATCTGGAATAGCATTATAAACTGTATTAAATCTGATAACATAGTCTTGGACAGACTCACCAGGATTGCGCTTGATATTGTTATACTCGGCATTGATCTGAAGTGGATCTTTTCTGATTTCCCAACGATCTAGAAACTGTCTATGAAGCTCTGCCAATGTAGTTACACTTCTAGCTCCCAAGCCTCTGAACCATTTTCTTACCTCCCCTCCAAATGTTTGCACAAACAATCGCATAGTTACATCCTCCTCATCAATCTCATGTAAATCACAAAAATCTGCCATTTTGTCTATGTGTTGCTGAGCGGAAACACTTTGAGGAGTGCCATCAAATATAGGAATCTTACTCTGATAATCCGTGGGCATATCATGCAATTGCTGAGGCAAAGCAAGAGGTGCAAAATGAGCAGCCATTGCTCTTGGCGGATTTGGTCCGGGGGATGTTTGAGACGGTGTATGCAGAGGAGTAGCAATGTGGGATGAAGAAGGAGAATTTACTGCAGACTTTTGATATGTGATGATGGGTTGCAGGGGAAGGGTAGGGATGAAAGGCGGTTCGGTGGGAATTTTGGAGGTGAAATCAGTGATAGAAGATCCAATATTTGCAGATGCAGCTTCTAGGAAATCAGCAAGATTTGCGACCTGAATATTTCTTTGAAGGTTCCTTAAGATGGAATTTTCAATTAATTTATTGTGCTTTTCAACTTCAAGAGCTGCAACAAAGTCAGGATTTGGAACAAGAGAATCAAGTGCACTTTCGGATTTGGTTTTAAACAGCGACAATTCAAACTGCTCATCAAAGTCAAGTTCTTCAAGATACTTAAAAATTGCAGGACAAGAGGGAGACTTAAACAAAGGGTTTATGGGATTTTCTCGCCGATGTATTCTTACAATCAGATTTGGGTTCTCATATACTGGAGGTGGGTCTAGATCAGGATTTAATCTCGTGTATCTTCTGGAAGCCAATGTGGAATTGTTTCGAACAACCAAAAAGACACAACAATTTTCAGCCTATCAATTTCTAGACTCAACCATCCAAGGTCTAGAACAAATAAGTGTACTAGGGTAAATCGCAAATGAAGTGCTACATTCACAAGCTCACCAGAGATTGACTGAAGAAGCGTTTATCTACTTTCGCTTATGCCTAGCAAAAGCGTTTCGAAGGCTACCTAGCATGACTTCAAACTCCGTCTAAGACTCATGAAACAAACACATCAACTAGTAAACAATAACAATTTTCTCCCCAGCATGGTCGCCACTATGTTAGCGCTCAAATCTGCCTCAGGCTGAGGAAGGCAAAATTCAAGGCCACATCAAACCAAGCTCAGCCTCGTAGCTAGCCCTACGAGGACAAGAGAGGGCTCTCTCCGGGTCTATCTCGGCAAAAGATCTCCAAAGAGGCTGAGATGACTCACAATTAATACTGATTTTAGGCTAGTAAAGAGATAGGAAAGTTTGATTTATATTTTTGAGTTTTTTGTTGGAGAAATGGGAAAACCAATTTTGGGTGCGGGGATTGAGGTCAGATCTTTGCAAAAATCGAGTTGGGGCGCAGTAGGCAATAGTCTTGATGCCTTTGATCAGGTGTATGGATAGATCAGAATGACAAGGAGCTAAAGAGGGCAAAGGAGAACATGGATCCTCTCCAAACTGACGAAAACATGTAAAACTAAACAAATTTTAAAGGAAGAGCACTGTGAACAATGAATTCAACCTCATTTACTCATTTATTTAGTTTCAGAAGCATAAGAAGGAATGGCACACATGTAAACATGAATAAACTTACAATAACTGAGAAATAACACCATCAAGAACTGAAAGCCACAAGAATCCCAACAGGTGCTGCAAAATCTCTGATCTTTCCTTAGCCAAAATATGAAAAATATGTACAATAGTGTGCCAAAATCTTCCCAAGAGTCCAACCTGTGCTACTGACTGAAAATTTACATATATAGATCAAGATAACCTCATTCTCCAACCTCTATGGGTCGAGCTCCTCCTTCTAGGAGCAGTTTCAACAAATTCTAAACATGGAGCAAGAATCTAGGTGACCAAAACAACCTACCTCTAAAAAGAAGGAAACTGATTCATTACATTAATTTCTTGCTAATTTGTGAATGAATCATCTAGAAGAAGTTAGATAGGTGCCATTTTACCTTACATGCATCAAATTACATCATGTTGGGTGAAAACTCACATCAAGGAGTGAAACTGGTGAAAACTGGCCGAATTCCTGAGCTGGAGGATGAAAACTGGACCAAAAACCCCAATGCGTAGCGCCCTGATCCCTATGCGTAGCACACCTTTCAGCCTATTTTTTGGGCACTTCCTGACATCCAAATTGAGCTCATGCTAGCTCGTTTGAAAGCCCTGGATGTATACTTTCCACCCCAAGTGGAATTTCCCAATTTGGAGCTCATTTGCCCCCTCAAAATTGCATTCTCCCAGAAGTACTTCCTGCTGTTGCAAAAGGTGGCAGCAAGGTGGTTTTCATGGTGTTTTTAGGCCTTTTGATCATCCAGAACCTGATGAAATGCCTTGGAAATAACTGAACATGTATAATTCACCGTGGCAAACCCAAAAATACAAGGTTTTTTCTCCAGCAAGTGTCCCAATCAAAATCGAGCGCGCTGACGCGCTACCCATAGAGCGGAAAAAACTGTTTTTTGAGACCAAAAATTTCAAAATGACAAACTTTTCTCCGAATTTGCTCAAATTCGGAGCGAAGACCCTCCATCATGTGTCATGCTCAGCCAGTGAAGCCTCGACCAAAACTCGAAGTGCATCTAGCCTCTTTCGCCGTTTTAGTGCTTTGCTCAACCTCCTTTGCAAAATCTTCATTTTTGCTTTCCCAACATGCATGCGAGCCCAATAATGATTATTCATGTGACGAAGCATGTATTTGTCTCTATTGGCCTTTGCCAACAACTCCTTCAGATGTCGATTGACTTTCTCAAGCCAAAATTGTCGCTCAACAGGTGTCAAGTCACCAAGTCTTTTTCGGGCTAGCCTTCTGTCCTCACGGATTTGTCGCAGCTCTATAAGTGTGTGATCATCCTCTAACTGTTTATTGCACTGCTCCAAGTATTTGATTAGACATTCTGCCTTCAGCAACTTCTCATTCAAGCTATCAATCTCGGTCTTTTGCTCTTGGATGATCTCTTTCATCTTCGAGCTAGGAGAGCTCCTATCCACATCACCCAATGCAACATCAATATCATGACCACCTGAATGGCCCTCCTCATAAATTGGCCCCTTGCCTCTGTCCTGAACCTGTACCTGTACTGAAGAAGAAGGCGAGACCCCTTCCACATCATGTGGAGATAGTACTCATCGTGTAGCTGCAAATAAGGCCCTGTGGCCTCGCTGATATGTCACACATGCTGGAGCATTGACATGCTCGGTCTCAGGAATGTCAAACTGATGTGAAGGCCCTCCCTCGTCATGAACTATCTCGGGAGGTGGCTGTGGCACTGTGAAAAAGTCACGAGAAATGAAATCCTCCCAAGTAATTCCCTGTTGTGCCAACTGATGAACCACTATGATCTTGATCAGCGCATAGTGTAGATACTCCTATGCTGCTGTGTTGGGGTCTTCCTTTGTACTAAAACAACCATCCTCTCTATGTTGCGAAACATGAGGTATGGAATGTTCATCAGACGTACCCTTGTAAAATGCATCAACAAACGGACATGGTACACATAAAGACAGGAGAATCTTCCCTCACAACTAAAATACCGAATGATGAGTTTCATCAAAGGTGCAAACTGATCATTCAGGTATTGAAAAGAAAAAACCATGCTCAAGTGCCTCATATACCTAGGTTTGATGTATGGCTCATAAAAGGATTTCTCTAGCTGCTGACGCTTATTCCATTGCTCTCCAATATTTGGTATCCCAGTGACGTCTGCAATAGTCTCTGGTGATGAAATGAAATTAACTTCGGTGAGGTTTACATGGTCATCATGTAAATATAGAACAAACAAGCGAGCTAATTCACGATGATGCTGAATTTGTGAAATTAGCTCACAATAGTGATAGCATGACTGATGCCGAAAACAATCCATTGCAAGCAAGCAAGCCTACAATTGAACCAAAGAAGTGGGCTCTTCTCTGAGATTTTTACCACCTTTGCCACCTCTGCGAGGCCTCTGTGGCACATTACCCTCTGTTGTGGAATCACTGTCATTCTCCTGCTCATAAACTGAATCTGTGTCTGACATGGCTTTAAAACACAATGTCTGCAATATGTAGGTTGTAGGTGTGGTGAAATTACAATTTCAATGCATACTCAAAAGCTAACCAAAACACATAAGAATTATGTCATAATGATAATACTCTGTTTCAATGTATTGGACATGAAACAGTCACTGTTTTGATCACAAGGAGAGTTTTGGTAAACGAACAAAAGTATGAAGTGTACCCTTCGTGATGTTGGCAAAAATATTACAAATGAGTATGGAGGTGTGCTTCATCAAGGGAGAGTGGAAAAATCTTCACCGACCACCCACATGTCCTTTAAAACCCTAAAGAATGACTTTGGCATGAGCCTAGGGTTTCATTTTTTTTTACACCTAATACATCACATTTTCCCCTCAAACACACTACAAGCAATTTCAAATTGAATGAGCAGCTAAGAAACACCTACTTGCACGATTTGGAGGCGATTTGATAAGATCTGGCCGTATGAACAAAAAATTTCGGTGTTGTGACTGAGTGCGTAGCGCGCGAACCCAATGCGTAGCACACACCTCAGTGCGTAGCGCTTGTGTATTTTTACACTGGCTAGTGAGGCCCAATGCGTAGCGCTCACCTCAGTGCGTAGCGCACACCTCCAATGCATAGCGCACACCTCCAACGCTTTCCACGGGGTATGTAATCACAGTTTCGGCCTTCTAACACTTAAACACGATTTCACCTTGGGGATTTGTGAACAAATGGACTTGTTTTCCCTTTTATTTGCAAACAAAATATCTCACCAAATCTGATTTGATTCAAATTGGTTCAATAACCCACTTTGTAATGTTTGGCACTTTTTCACCTTTAGTCTTTAATACAATACTGCTTTTTGATTTTCTCATGCTTTTCTGAGGTTTGGACTGATCATATTTTGTTGATTTTTGCAGGGATCTGGCATTTTGGCTTTGGAGAAGATCAGAGGCTTGCTCTGAAACCCTTTGAGATAAAACAAATACAATTATTTACAATAACAATTTTTAGGTCCAAAACAGAGTTTTGGACTAAAAATGTTTTAAAATGCTTTATGAAAAAACTATTAAATAAGAGTCTTTTGAAATCAACCTCATGGCCTGCAGGCTTGTATTATGTATATGCAAAGGACTGACAACCCTAGACTCTAGGACTTTTTAACGAAGCAAAACTTTTATGACAATGAATGCATGATTATGAACTTCAATGATTTTTGAGAAAAATTGTTTTTTAACTAACCCTGTAGGGACAAACATGAGGAAACACAAGACAACCAGACCCCCTCATCAGTCAATGGCATGCCCCTAGCGAAATGCAATGAAGTGGAACAAGCGAGACACCTAAAAATGATATGCAAAAGCGAAAAGATCTCTGACGGAGGGCTGTAAGGACCGACTCTAACACCTAGAAGTGACAATGTGGCCATATGGGGTGCACCAACATCTCCCCAAGAGGAGAAAGGAATAGGATTTCCTCCAAGGGGAAATCCTTGGTTGGTGGACTCCATTTTTATTAACCTAAGACCAACGCGGGAAAGGTGATGTTATTCTGATTAAAATAAATTTTAGACGCTTTAACACAACTTGTTTTTCCAATTTTTAAGAGTCGAGAAAAAACAAAAGATGACTCAAGTCGCCTTCGATTTTTAATGAGCCTGAAGTGACAAGTGCTCATATGGACCTTTTCCTTTAAGGAGTCTGAAAAGGAACGAAAGAGACTACTCTGGAAAACTAGACAGAGGGATTACCAAACAAATCGCAAAACTGCAAAATACTTTTTACGATACGACAGTCAATCTTCCCGAATGCTGTGTTCAGTGCATTGCAATCAATAGGGCGGCAGACACAGCTTCCTATGGATAAAGGATATAGCCTATTGTGGTCTCCCAATATATACTCGACGGTACGTGGGATCACAAGTCCATACTGGCACTTGTCATCTCAAAGAGGAGGAATCACCCAACCAACAATGAAAGTGATAGTTACCAGGCTTTACGACGCCAGAATACGTCTCTAGCCTAGACTTCTAGATGTTGTGCGTTAGGTTCCAAAGTGTTTTTATGTTCATTGAATTTATTTTACAGTTGATCTTTCTTAAGAAAATTTCCTTTTAGGTTCATCGCGTGATGTATATGTACAATTCCTAAAATGCAATCTAAGATGATAAACAATTGTTTAGTCTTCTTTTTGCAATGAAAATCCTAGCTACTAAAGAAAGAGAGATGACATTCTTTCAACATAGAGCAGAGAGCACACACTAGATGCACTATCCTAAATCAAACCAACAAGCAGTCTAAATGCAAATGCACATGCATGTATTTGTTTTCAGCCTTCTTAATGTGTGAATGACAAGAAGAATGCTAAGTACAAATCTGAATTATCTTTTCAAAGCGATAGTACTAACAAGTTTTTCTTCAAAAATGAAAGGAAGATAATGATGACACTTTACTATTTTGAGTTGAAAACAGCTTTCGAAACTTTGAAAAACTACTAATTCAAATCAAACACAAGATTAACTATATAATCAACCATCCAGAACAATAGAATTATTTTCTTTGACTAAAACGACACTTGTGACACTTCCAAATCAAAATACGACAGTTTTATTATGCTACTTTTTATAAAAGAGAACTGTAAATGGCGCAAAATACATTAAAAAATTCAAAATCCTTTGTACTATGGAGGTGGAATCATGCAAAGGAAGGGTGTTTCTACAATGGCATACTAATCACAGATAGCAAAACTCCTGAATAAAGCTGAAGAGAGTGAACACAAAACCAAAATCTGAGAGCAGAAGAGGTCTTATCTAATCAGCGCACCTTCAACATAGGGAAAGTGCGATGCAGCGCACCTACTGCACACGGGAGGTGCGATGCATCCAGATTCCCAAGAAGAGAAAGTGTGATGGTCTAGGGACGAGACTTCAACCGGGTTCGAGGTCACAGTTTGCAGCTTAGTTCAAGGATTTAGGCGGAGCTAATGATAGTTAGTAAATGGAAATCAAAGGGGCTGATCTAATGAGGTTACTAGAGTCACCACTAGGGCAATTAGGATGTTTGCAAATCAATTGTTCAGTTTATAAACAAAACCTAGAGATAGACTGAAGCAGCATTGATCTACTTTGCACTTGCATAGCAAATGCAGTTCGAAGGCTAGCTGGCTTAACTTCAGGCTTCGTCTGTAAATTTATAACACAAACAAGTATAGAAAAGCAAACAAGCTATTTGCTCCCCAGTGGAGTCGCCATTTTGTTATCAGGAAATCTAATGTCCACTCGGAGTTGCTAGTCCCACTCAGACTGGTAGCTATCTTAGAAACAAACAAACTAAAACTACTTTCGCTTTCCTTTATGAGAAGTAGATAAGAGGGGAACATAGGACACCAACCTCAGTCTTGCGCTTGGTTCCTCTCCCTTTTGACAGATCCTTGCCACTTCTCCCTCGTCTACGCAGCTTCAAAGATCACCTATGGAATCAAAGCAGCATAATACTATCGAAGAACAGAGATCTATAATCATAAACAATATAGGACTAGACATATATTGACCACACAAATGCATATATCATCAAACATACAAGAATGTGGAGGAAAACTTGAATAGCTTTATTGATATCAAGAATAGCAAAGAGGATTACAACTAATTGTTCTGACCCAACGTCATCCTTTCAGCATGAAAGCCCTTCTTCACCCCATGAAAAGCTTAGATCACCCAATACTATGATATTCCACCAAGAAACCAACAACACTTCCTTACAAGATACGAAATTCCAGCCTCTGGATCTCTGGGATGAGGGATCCATATATAGATGATTGCAAGGGGGTGAGTCAGCTTCTGGAATTTTGATTAGTGTCCTCTCTCTGATAGTTCTTGATTCCACTTGGAGATTGATGATCTCTTACTGATCCCTGAGCGAATTCAGAGAGGCAAGTGTCACAGGAGAAGTTTCTAGAAGATTCCATGACGATCCACCTTGCAAACTGTCTCTGCCATTTGTCTACTCTCGCCCATCACACCCTACAGAAGGGCCTTCCAGTATGCATCACACCTTTTACACTGAGCAGGTGGGATGCATCGCACCCTCTGCACTAGGCAGTCTTTATGGTCCAGCTTTGACCAGTTCTGAGCAGTTTTCTGTGGAGAACCTCTGGGAGATTATGTAATCAGCTAACCTTATTCCTTTAGGGTGTGAAGCAACACTTTTAGGGACTTAGGAGCCCTCCATTTATGGACATGTATGATTGGGGTTGTAGTGCCCAAAAATTTCCATAACAATAGGGCATGCCAACATATGCTAGGGGAGTTATGTGCTATACTAGGGCATGCCAACATGTGCTTGGGTGTCCTACTCATGGAAATATGTTCTATGTACAAAGATGTTCTAGGTACAAAGATGTTCCAAGACATGCATGGTGCCAAGGAATGTTAGTGTGTTCCAAATCATATTAAGGTGTGCCATGAGTGTTGAGGAGTGTTAGGTCTCTTTGATTAATAGAATTGACAAAGCTTGATTGTGTATTAAATAATATAGTTCCTACACACACTAGTGGAACTTTATTTGAAGGGAATTTTCTAGATAATAAACCTAATAGAGATGAATCATGTGTTGACTCATAGGAAAACTATATTCTTATGACTTGAGGGAAATGATACACACTAATTACTTCTTAACAAATTGACTTATTCTAACCACTATGGCCTTGGACACATAATGAAAAGGAATCCACAACAATGGTCTTAAATCATTACCTTTTGAAAAAAAATATAGTAACAGGTACATAGCGTTATCAAAAACTCATTGGAATGATCAATGATGACGAACATTTTTTTACCATCACCAAAAGTAACCAAAAAGAGGATTGGTGAGGGTCAATATAAGATCATCACTAGAAGTGTCACCAAAGAGAGAATTAGTGATGGGATTTTAACGACCCTCACCAAAAGTGTCACCAAAGAGAGAATTAGTGATGGGCCTTTAACGACCCTCACCAAAAGTGTCATTGAAAATGGCTTTGGTGACAAACCTTAAAGGACCATCACTGTATGCACTTACAACAATGCTTTTTTAAGGACCGTCACCATATACGACATTGGTGACGGACCTTAAAGGTCCGTCATAGGCATGACCCTCACCAATGACCTTTTTTCTTTTAGTGGCTAAAACCAAGAGCACAATAAACCATGGGAAAACATCCAATTTATTACAACAAATTTCCCAAATATAATGGAACCCTTATAAAATAATAAAATTATGACTAGGAAATCACATGTATGGTCCAATAAGTCTGAAGTGGTAGTGTATCCACCCTCAAAATGAATTTCCTTTAAATCTAGTACGGTTAATCTTAATACACACTATGAAAAGTGATGATATGGCCCTTACCTTTCACTTGGTCACCATCCATGCATAATCCTAGCTAATGTAGCTTTAGGGATCCAACTCCGTCTCCAACATTTGCATTTTTCACACAATAATACAATGATACCAACCTTAAACCTTTATAAGCAATAGGAATCTCAAATACACCTAGATCTAACCTAGACTATTCAAGGATGAGCAAATATACTATTAACTTGCATATAGAGCTAAATACACATAAAAATAGAGGAGGAAAAACATATAGATATATATTCATGAAGTGATAAATAATAGAACAACAAAGAATATACCTTGAGTTCCTAGTTGTAGGTTCCTCCTATTCCTTTTCTCCTACTCCTCCTTAGCCCTCACATAAGCGTGAACACTCTAAAAGAGTCACTCAAAAGTCAACCAAAATATTTTTTCCCCAAAATATTCTCCTAGTGCTCCATTGTGATTCCTTATATATACGAATGGAGGAGGCTAAGGGATGTATCTAAACCTATAGAAATAATAGAACAATGAGTCAAACACGAGCTTCGAAGCTCATGATGTGAGGTTTCCAACTCACACATTGTTTATTTCCTTGAAAATTGGTTAATATAAAAGGGTCTAAGGATGATCACATGCCACAAGTGGTGCACTAGGAAACTAGTCGTGCCTTGCCAGTGGTACACCTTGTAATCGGTCACACATTACGAACATCACACTGGCATGCAAAGAGTGGCCTCACACAAAAATTGAAAATCCAAGGAACGAAATACAATGTCTGAGAATGATTCCTTACAAAGTCCTCAATGAGTCTCAGGGATGGTAGATATATCTATGAAATATTCCCCCTAATGTGTTAAGTTAGAAGAGGGATCAATGGCTAAAATACATTAAAATAGTCATAATCCTAAGGAAACACAATGAAGGAGTTGAAGATCATCAAACAAACATATATAAATCATCCCCAAGGTAGACAGACACATGATTAGAGAAGAAGAAAAGCATGGCTTCCAACATATTACACTGTGGAACCATGTAATAAGACACAAGATCATGGCCATGAAAAAGTATATAGTGGATCCATGTCATCAAAGAGATCATATTATTCATAACCATGGTCAAATACAATGTGAATCTATCTCACAATATACATCAAGAATATATATAGCACCAATTATATTTACGAAGTGGTCTTTTAAGTACTTATAAGATAATGATATTCTCCATTATAGCATATCAAGCCTAAGGTCTTCATCCAAACCCTAATGGTACAATTCTACGAGAATATATGAACTAATGTCAATCATGGTAGAACCAATTGACTATCGGACATTGATGAATATTTTTAATAGATGAAAGGGGACCCACCAATAATAATAATGGACCCAAATGTACCTATTAAAATATAGTAAGTATAAGTAGGGTAGATAATGTTAAACACTCATAAAACTAATTTAACAATATTCAATGAGGTAAGCCCCCTATCAATCATGATAAATCCTACCACTAATGAATGCACGTTCCAAATTGGTAGTAGTTTCATAATCCCTCTCCTATATCTCCTATATAGGGAATTGAGATTGATGAGAATATATTTGTTGAAGGAGTACCTTAATGTACCCCCATCAATCAACATGAAACAAATACTAAGAGATTATGTGAAGAGATAGAATCACCAAGTATAGCTAATATAGGTATGGTGATGGGTCTTTCAATTATCTCGGAATTACTTGTTAGAAAATGGAAGGGTTTTCCATTTAATTCACAATCCATAATTCATATATAACTTATGAAATGTCATGTACCATATATTATTAGTACAATTCTATCTGTGTAAATGTAGTTGTAGTAATCTATATGTTTGTCACAATTTGAGATTTATAGTGCATCATCAAGTCACTAGCTAATTCCACACCAATTTCAAAATCAAATCCATAATTTCCAAAAATATAAAGATAATCTAAATTGTAGAATTTAAGTAGATTCACTAATACAGAAAATGAATAACACATAAATGATAAGATGGCTTGCTAAAGTAATAAAGTAATATTCTACGTTGTAATATACTTGCAGCTGCAAAGATAATGAGATGAAATGAAATATAAAACTATAAAATTACTCTTTTCTTAGTTGAACAAAACCATTAAATGATTTGATTAAATCCTAGATACAAAGTACCGAAACCCAATATCAAGTTGCAACAATACAAACCCATGAGTTATAACAAAGTAAAAAGAACAATTTTTTGATAAAGCTAATCAAATGGAATTCTAGCATGTAACAAAATATAATCTACAGGGATTGTAGCAACATAAACAAATGGAATTGCAAAAAAGTGAATTATTCAAATTGCAACAACATAAACTATTTGAGTTGTAACATTGTAAATTAATCAAATTGCAAAAACATAAAAATATAGCAAAAAATATATGAACTTTTTTTTATATACTAATATCAATAATATTTGATTAAGGAGGGTGCCTTACCTCCTTAAATTAGCACCACGTTAATAATTTAGGTAGATTCGAACACTCAACATACCATACAAGAAAAAAATGAACTTTGAATTATAAAAGAAACGACATTACAACACTAGTTCCATACAATCTATGATATGTGTCTATATATCTAAATTCTTATTGTTCACTCCCTTTTATACATAGCATAATCTCTCTAAATGAAGTGATTGGGAAGGATGGACAACCATGAGAATCAAGTTGTTCCATCTTAACACATAATTTTCCCACAAATAGAAAGAATTTGAGTATATATTAACTTAATCAATTATATGATAGGTGGAAAGTGACTCATATTTCATCTTGATTGCATACTTGCTCCTTATCATTTTCCATTGTGAGAAGACTAGTTATTATGCATATGACTGATCCAAAGCTAACAATTATTTTTTTATCTATTGAGCTTGCATAGCTATAGTAGATGTGAAACATCATCAATATAGAGTTGCAACTTCGGGCGTAGCTTTGGAGTTGCAACCACAGACGAAAGTGAGAGTTACAACAATGGGCCAAAGAAAGAGTTACAATTCAGAGCCATATTAGGGGTTACAACAACGAGCTAAGGAAGGAGATACAACAATGGGATAAACAAGAGATGTAGTATTCGATGTGAGTTGATGTTGTGATCGTGATATATTCAAAGTTGCAGTAACAAGAGTTCAACAACAACTGAAAGTAAAGTCCACTCATCACAAGAGTGCATGACTCATGAAGAAGAGGATATACTCTAGGAACAAAGCCTAGATAAAGAAGAAATGAATCCGACCATATCTTGTAATACATTGGCTGGAATTACCACTCCTCAAACCATCAAGATAAACGGACAAATCAAGAAGAAAAATGTAATAATGTTGATTGATTTAGGAAGTACCCACAATTTTATTCATTGTAAGGTAGAAAAAGAATTGAAATTCTTCCTATATCTAGCACCAAAGTGTCAGGTGATGGTTACAAATGGAGGAACAATAAATTGCTCTGGAAAGTGCCATAATATCAAGCTATCCATGGGAGAATATGTATTGACTAGCCCAATGCTTTCCATTCCAATGGGAGGTGCTGATGTTGTACTAGGAGTCCAATGGCTACAATCCTTGAGTACAATAGATGTTAATTTTCAAGAACTTTTCATGAAATTTTATGTGGAAGGAAAGGAAGTTGAATTAAGGGGTATTTCAGGGAAACCGAGAAAGATAATAAGATCTAACAGTATGACAAAGCTTCTAAAAAGGGAACAAAGAGGTGTAATTACACAATTATGTTTGCTAGATGTTTCCACATCGAAATCATCTATTTCTCCAGATCTCCAAAAAGTCTTGGACAATCATTGCAAGGTATTTGATACTCCCAAAGGTCTCCCACCTATTCGTGATCATGATCATGCTATTCATCTGATTCTAGGAAGTGTTCCTCCAAACATCCGGCCGTACAGATATCCCTATGCCCAAAAAAGTGAAATTGAACATATGGTTGCCTCTCGCTGAATGGTGGTATAACACTTCCCTCCATACAACAACAAAAATGACCCCATTTATGGCACTTTATGGATATCATCCACCATCCATTACATCATATTTAAGAGAAAATTCTAAGGTTCAAGCAGTGGAACATCACATCGAGCATCAACAACAAGTCCTGCAACTCTTAAAGGATAACCTCGTGTTGGCACAAAATATAATGAAACAACAGGCAGATCTACATTGCAGCGAAAGAAGTTTTGATGTAGGTGATTGGGTATTCCTATGGCTACAACCATATAAACAAATGTTCCTCAAGCAAGCTAAGAAGGATAATAAATTATCACCAAATTATTATGGTTCGTACAAGGTGTTGCAAAAGATTGGTACTATGGCACAAATTGGAGCTTCCTGCAGCTTTTCGAGTGCACCTAGTTTTCCATGTTTCATGTTTAAATAAGGTTATAGGCGACAAGCTCCCAGTTCAAACAATATTGCCATAACTTGACGAGGAAGGAAAAAATATATTGGAACCAGAAGCAGTCACAGGAACAAGAACTTGACAACTATGAAATCGATCAATTTCGGGGTATCTCATCAAGTGGAAGAAATTATCCGCTGAATATTCCACATGGGAGGATGAGAATTTTATACAGAAGCATCTAGAACTACTCAAGCATTGAGGACAACACTTTTTGGAAGGAGAGGGGCATGTTAGGTCCCTATAATACTAGTGATTACCCCATTACTATTGTAAGCTGGTTTCATAACAGTGGTAGAATGGAATTCATTTATGTTCCAAGCATGTGGAACCAAAATATGTAAAGTGAATGAAAATTGTTGTTGGAAAGTAAAGTCCACTCATCACAATAATTCTCTCCATGGGTAAAAGGGTTGCTAAGTATAGGCTAGATAATGCAAACAATAACAGGTCAAGAATGGCTATAATGCTGGTAAATAGGATAAAAATATAGACACATAATAGAAGTAAATAGGAAAACTAGTAAATAATGTGTACCTAATGGTTTAGTTGCAGTAACAAGAGTGCAACAACAACTGTGAGTTGTGGCAATGACTATGAGTTGCAACAATGACTGTGAGTTGCAACAATGATTGTGAATTGAAACAAATGTTGATGAGTGCCTATGCTCTTATTCGCTATTTAGCATGGTCAATACAAAAAGATAAAAATTTTCTAGTTATGCATAAGAGTGAGGACATAAATGGCATATCTAGTTGATAATCATACCTTTGTTAAAAAACATGTGTTTATGAGTGGAAAGTGAAGAAATGGGGTATAATAAGGAAAAAGCAGAGGAAAAAATGTGTCGAATGGGTCCCAAAAATATGCCATATGGAGCACTCGTTATATGGTTGACATGGAAGGTCCACAAGACTGAAATGGTCTTGAATCAAGATTATTTCCCTTGAACATATAGCATTACACACTAATGACTAGCACCATTGACTCTAAATCACCACTGATATAGTGCAATAATGCATGGGACATTGAAGCACTCTCTGTAGTGACTAAAAGAGTAACCAATATGACGGATATATGACTCATATTTATAGTACAAATCCTAGGAAATCTAGAATGAAACTATACGAAAAAGATGGAAATAAGGTCCATGTTCAAAGGAAACATGATTGATCATTGCCCTTGTTTAGAAGATAGATCAAAGATGGTCGCCCCCCACTTTTTTTTTCATTTTTACTGTCTCCTTCATGGTTTTACAAGCATGAAAGAGAGATGAAAGTATGCTCAATAGATGTATTTTTCATGGTCTGATGATCACAAGAAAAGGATAAAATTCATCTCATCTAGAGAGAATGAGTGGTTGTTAGGTCCCTATAATACTAGTGATTAACCCATTACTATTGTATTTGTATCCCTTATTAATATTGTTGTGCCCATATTGTCCCCATATTTTTATTACTGTGCCCCATAGAATCCATCTATTGTTAAATTTGTGCCTTTATATTATTATTGTTAGGTCGGCTGGGTTAAGGTCCATGTTCAAAGGAAACATGATTGATCATTGCCCTTGTTTAGAAGATAGATCAAAGATGGTCGCCCCCCACTTTTTTTTTCATTTTTACTGTCTCCTTCATGGTTTTACAAGCATGAAAGAGAGATGAAAGTATGCTCAATAGATGTATTTTTCATGGTCTGATGATCACAAGAAAAGGATAAAAGCCATCTCATCTAGAGAGAATGAGTGGTTGTTAGGTCCCTATAATACTAGGGATTACCCCATTACTATTGTATTTGTATCCCTTATTAATATTGTTGTGCCCCTATTGTCCCCATATTGTTATTATTGTGCCCCATAGAATCCCTCTATTGTTAAATTTGTGCCTTTATATTATTATTGTTAGGTCGGTTGGGTTATATTGTGACTCCTTAGACTTCTATATATAAAAAGGAGGTTTAGTCAGTTGAATCATCAAAGAATTGTTCATTTGTGTAATGTAAAGGAGGTTGCCCCCTCGAAGAGGCTTATTTCTAAGGCGTTCATCTATCTTTTCTATATTTTTGTGAGTTGGTTTCATAACAGTGGTAGAATGGAATGCATTTATGTTCCAAGCATGTGGAACCAAAATATGTAAAGTGAATGAAAATTGTTGTTGGAAAGTAAAGTCCACTCGTCACAATAATTCTCTCCATGGGTAAAAGGGATGCTAAGTATTAGCTAGATAATGCAAACAATAACGGGTCAAGAATGACTATAACACTGGTAAATAGGATAAAAATATAGACACATAATAGAAGTAAATAGGAAAACTAGTAAAGAATGTGTACCTAATGGTTAAGTGGATTTTTCCATCGAAACACCACCCTGCCCTATAAGAACGATCCAAAATTGCACGGATAAATATCATAAAGGCAATAATGAAACATGGATTCTAAGTGATGAAAGGCTTTTACCTATTGAAACTTCCATTGCAAATTGTGAGAGATTCCATTAACATAATTCCATTTTGTCTAACCTATGTAAGAGTATGACCAAGTTTTTTATTTTTTAATTTTATAAATTTTTGGGACATGATGTCTTAGCTATGTATGGTTCAAGTTTTACTTATGACTTCAAATTATGTGATTGGAATTCCATTTATTTATCTACATGCATGCCTATATTAATTTCAATTTTTGTGATAAATCCCTCTTGGAAATAATACTGAGAGGGGGGTGAATTAGTATTATCTGATCAATAATTTTTATTTTCTCAAATAGATTTATATACGCTACTTCAGTAAAGTGAACTAGCGTGTATACGCAGCTATGATTAGAGAAACCAGCGTACACCCAGAAAAATTGTGATTTAGACAATTTATCATGTGTTGATATTTAACCAGTGCATCAGTAACTTATTAAACAAAGCAGTAAAAACAAAATAAACCATCACACATAACAAAGACACATGAACACCAAGGTTTAAGGTGGAAACCAATGTGGGTGAAAACCACTTGTTGCTGTCGTGTCCGTCTTCTTTTAATAATAAGAAAATATGTTTACAATATTGTACTGGTGCAGACTCATATCAGTAGGAAGGCACACACCTACAGAAGGCTACAACCTTCTCTCGTTTTCCAGCTTCTACTGGAAGGGAGATGCAACCCCTATCTCTTGTACTAGCCAATGTGATTACTAGTACATAGGCGCTGGCCTACAAAAGGCTACGACCTTCTCTCTTCCTCCAGGGACCAAGTTTCATAAATTGTTGGGTGTGGAGCCTGATTATCTTCTATATTCAAAGGTATCGCCACATAGGACCCTAGTTCGAAATGGGGGCGGCAACGCCGCCCGTAAAATATTCGCTACAGGGGGGGTCCAGGGGGGGGCGGCTGCGACCTTTGGGAGCCCCCCCCTGGTGGGGGGTTTCGGGGGCAGCGCCCCCGAAGCTAAAAACAGCTGTAAAATTGCCTTGTAAAAGTATAGTAATTTCTAGTCAATCTGGGCCATTCATTAGGCGGATGATCTGACAGTAGAACCTATGTTTAGTTTAGGGTTTTTTGCCCTACAAGGAAACCCCTCTCTTTGTATGAGGGTATTGTATTTGAGGCTGTGAGATAGATGTGTATTCTATGAGCGAGAAACAGAGAGGTGAGACTGTGTGAGAAAACAGAGGATATTACAGCGGATTTGCTGTAGGTTGTGTCTCTTCATTTTGTTGGATAATAAAAAGGAAGGACTGGCTGTTCGGGGTGGACGTAGCCCAAACTGGGTGAACCACGTATATCTGTGTCTCTCTTGTTTTGTGCATTTTCTATGTTTATATTTCTGCAATATTTTATGTGTTCCATTGCTCCGTAATATAATTTTCTAACCACTGGTATCAGAGCCGAAGGTCTATTTGGCTAATAACCTCGCAGGAAAGAAGGATTCCTGGTTCGAGTGGGAGCAATGGCGGAAGATGGTAAGTTTAGGGTTGAGAAATTTAATGGCCAAAACTTCTCGCTGTGGAAGATGCAGATGGAAGATTATCTGTATCAGAAAGATCTATACCTACCATTAGGCAGAAAAACAAAGATGCCGACGGGTATGAAAGACGAAGAATGGAACCTTCTCGATAGAAAGGCACTCGGAACAATACGGTTGTGCCTTGCTGCGTCAGTCGCCTTCAACATTTCAAAGGAAACCACGACAGAGGGTTTGATGCAGACGTTGTCGAAACTATATGAAAAACCCTCGGCCTCAAACAAGGTATTTCTTATGAAACGGTTATTTAATATGAATATGTCAGAAGGTGGATCTGTTGCAAACCATTTAAATGATTTTAATACAGTTACAAGTCAGTTAAATTCTGTAGGGGTAAACTTTGATGATGAAGTTAGAGCTCTGTTATTCTTGTGCTCATTACCAGAAAGTTGGGATGGTTTGGTACTGGCCATTAGTAACTCCGTTTCTGGATCTAGTACTTTAAAGTTTGATGATGTTGTCGGTGCTATCCTTAGCGAGGAAATGCGACGGAAAGGCTCCGGTGAGACATCGGGAAATGCTTTGAGTGCAGAGTCTAGAGGAAGAAAAATGGAAAGAGGAAAGAGCTCAGGATATCGCAGTAAATCAAGGAAAGGCAGATCCAAGTCCAGATCGAGGATAGTGTGCTGGAAATGTGGAAAGAAAGGACACCTAAAGAAAGACTGTAGATCTCGGAAGGGAAAAGAAGGAGATGCACAGCAAGAAAACAATCATGAAGCAAATGTGACAGGTGAGGTGTTACAAGATGCTTTGATTCTTTCTTTCGAAAATATTACTGATTCCTGGGTGGTAGATTTAGGGGCTTCATTCCATGCCACACCTGATAAGAAATACTTTCATGACTATGTTCAAGGAGATTTTGGACAAGTTCGTCTAGGTGATGATAAACCCTGTAAAATCATTGGAATGGGTAAGGTTCATGTAAAACAGCAGAATGGAAACCAATGGCTATTAAAGGAGGTAAGGCATGTTCTAGGTCTAAAGAAAAATCTGATTTCAACAGGGCAGTTAGGCGGTGAAGGTTGTGTGACAACTTTCACAGATAAAGCTTGGAAGGTCACTAAAGGAGCTCTGGTAATAGCAAAAGGCGAAAAGGTTGGTACATTGTATTTATGCAATGGTATTTCTAACTCTGTTAATGCTTTAACTTCCAGAGGAGCAGATGCAGCATTATGGCATCATAGGCTCGGACACATGAGTGAAAAGGGGATGAAGATTCTTCACTCAAGGAATTTGTTGTCGGGTTTGAAGAATGTTGATTTGGACTTCTGTGAGAACTGCATTTATGGAAAACAGAAGAGAGTCAGATTTCTCAGAGTTGGGAAAGAAAAGAAGAACGAAAAATTAGAGCTTGTGCATACAGACGTATGGGGACCTGCTCAGGTATCATCTCTCGGTGGCTCTCGTTATTATGTTACTTTTATTGATGATGCAACTAGAAAAACTTGGATTTATTGTATTAAGAATAAATCTGATGTATTTGATACTTTCAAGAAATGGAAAGCTTTGGTTGAGATTGAGAGAGGAAAGAAATTGAAGTGTCTTAGATCAGACAATGGAGGTGAATATTGCAGCAAAGAGTTTGATAGGTACTGTTCAGAGCATGGAATTCGCAGAGAGAAGACAGTTCCAAGAACACCACAAGAAAATGGTGTGTCAGAAAGGATGAACAGAACAATCATGGAGCGTGCAAGGTGCATGAGATTTCATGCAGGATTGCCTTTACAGTTTTGGGCAGATGCTGTAGATACTGCTGTTTATCTAATAAACAGAGGGCCTTCAAGTTCCTTGGATGGTGGTGTTCCAGAGGAAGCATGGACAAGTAAAAAGGTAAACTACTCTATTTTAAAGCCTTTTGGTTGTGAGGCCTTTGTCCATATTGATAAAGAAAATAGAACAAAGCTTGAGGCAAAGTCAAAGAAATGTACCTTTATTGGATATGGTGTTAATGATTTTGGTTATCGCTTATATGATTACGAAAATCACAAAATCATTAGGAGCAGAGATGTAATATTCAATCAAAAGGTCTTGTATAAGAATCAGTTGCAGGAAAATAAACAGGAAACGGAAAACAAGGAATACGCAGTCCTTGATGAAATCACTGAAAAAGTAAAGGTGCCTGAAAATAATAATAATCAACAACCACAACAACAGCAACCACCACAACAGCAACAGGCACCCCAAACACCTGAAAGTGGTGTTAGAAGATCTACTAGGATAGGTAGACCCCCTGAACGATACTCTCCTTCATTATATTATTTATTGTTGACTAATTCCGGTGAACCCGAATGTTATGAAGAAGCAATGCAGGTTGAAAGCAGGAAGAAGTGGGAGGTAGCCATGGGAGAAGAGATGGACTCCTTAATGCATAACCAGACTTGGGATTTAGTCAGGTTGCCTGTAGGAAAAACTACATTGAAGAATAAATGGGTTTACATGCTAAAGGAAGAAGATGGAGGAAAACAGAGGTATAAAGCTAGACTTGTGGTGAAGAGGTTTGCACAGAAGAAAGGTATTGGTTTTGATGAAATATTTTCTCCTGTTGTTAAAATGACTTCAATCAGAACTATTTTAAGTCTTGTAGCAGCTGAATATTTGCATCTTGAGTAGTTAGATGTAAAGACAGCCTTTCTCCATGGGGATTTGGAGGAAGAGATATATATGCAGCAGCCACAAGGATATGAGGTGAAAGGGAAGGAGAAACTAGTGTGCAGGTTGAAGAAGAGCATGTATGGCTTAAAACAGGCTCCAAGGCAGTGGTATCTAAAATTTGACAAGCTTATGTCTGAACAAGGTTATACTAGATGTCACTCTGATCATTGTGTTTATTTGAAAAAGCAAAATGATGGCAGCTATATTATATTGTTACTGTATGTAGATGACATGCTTGTTGCAGGATCTAACATGCACGAAATAAATGTGCTCAAAAGAAAATTGGCAAATTCATTTGCAATGAAGGATTTGGGAGCTGCGAAACAAATCCTTGGTATGAGAATAACTAGAGACAGGAAAAATCGTAAATTAACATTGTCTCAGAATGAGTACATACAAAAGGTGTTGAAAAGATTTAACATGCACAATGCAAAACCAGTTAGTACACCTTTTGCTAGCCATTTCGAACTTAGCAAGGAAATGTGCCCAAAGACCCAAGAAGACATGGATTATATGTCTAAAGTTCCATATGCATCAGCAGTTGGAAGCTTAATGTATGCAATGGTCTGCACAAGGCCTGATATTGCACATGCAGTGGGAGTTGTAAGCAGGTACATGAACAATCCAGGAAAGGAACATTGGATGGCAGTGAAATGGATTCTCAGATATTTGAAAGGTACCACAAATCAAGCATTATGCTTTGGTGGTTCAAACATCTCCCTACAAGGATATGTTGATGCAGATATGGCAGGTGATAGAGATAACAGGAGGAGCACTACAAGATATGTATTTACTGTTGGAGGAACATCTGTCAGTTGGGTTTCAAAAATCCAAAGTGTTGTTGCACTTTCAACAACAGAAGCAGAGTATGTTGCTGCTACAGAGGCTAGTAAAGAAATGGTTTGGTTACAAAGGTTTATGGGCGAATTGGGTAAGTAGCATGATATGGGCAGTGATAGCCAAAGTGCCATTCATCTTGCAAAGAACTCAGCATTTCATTCCAGGACTAAACACATACAGCTCAAGTACCATTTCATACGATCAGTGTTGGAAGATGGAGAGTTGAAGCTGGAAAAGATACACACTAGCCAGAATCCTGCAGATATGCTAACAAAAGTTGTAACCAGGGAGAAACTGAGAATATGCTCAGTTTCAGTTGGTCTTCAAGGATGACGATGAAGATGAGAAACAGCCAGGTCCAAAGAGGAGTCATTGTCCAGCAAATGGAGCAGCGGTGGAGTTGCTACAATCAGTCTCCAAGTGGGAGATTGTTGGGTGTGGAGCCTGATTATCTTCTATATTCAAAGGTATCGCCACATAGGACCCCAGTTTGAAATGGGGGCGGAAACACCGCCCGTAAAATATTCGCTGCAGGGGGGGTCCAGGGGGTGGTGGCTGCGACCTTTGGGAGCCCCCCCCCTAGCGGGGGGTTTCGGGGGCAGCGCCCCCGAAGCTAAAAACAGCTGTAAAATTGCCTTGTAAAAGTATAGTAATTTCTAGTCAATCTGGGCCGTTCATTAGGCGGATGATCTGACGGTAGAACTTATGTTTAGTTTAGGGTTTTTTTCCCTAGAAGGCAACCCCTCTCTTTGTATGAGGGTATTGTATTTGAGGCTGTGAGATAGATGTGTATTCTGTGAGCGAGAAACAGAGAGGTGAGACTGTGAGAGAAAACAGAGGATATTACAGCGGATTTGCTGTAGGTTGTGTCTCTGAATTTTGCTGGATAATAAAAAGGAAGGACTAGCTGTTCGGGGTGGATGTAGCCCAAACTGGGTGAACCACGTATATATGTGTCTCTTGTTTTGTGCGTTTTCTGTGTTTATATTTCTGCAATATTTTATGTGTTCCATTGCTCCGTAATATAATTTTCTAACATAAATTTTTAGACTGGATGTTCCTGGTACACAACGATACACATGAAGGCCTCGTTTCATAAATTTTTCATACTGGACCCTTTAGGAACTTTGAAACTCAAACTGCACCAACCAACAATCAATTAATATGAACAATCATATCACTGTCACCAGAACACTGTGTTGAATCTAGAAACCTACATCATTATTCAGAACGAGCTGCAACCTCAAAAATCATACATCAGAATGTATACGCTACTTTACTAAACCTAACCTGCATGTATACGCTACTTCCTGTAATCAAACCTGCGTATACCTTCAAGACTACTGAAACATAAAATTTCTAAATCAAGTCTGTACCAACTAGCAGTATGTTGACCATCTATTATCTATTTACAAAGCTTTACACAGGTAGTAGTAGATATCACCCTTCTCACTTATTCAATCAATCAATCAGATACTAATCTCCTTATGCATTCGGTTTTACATTAAGATCTAAGAAGACTTCATTGACAGACAACAGTAAAACAAAAAAAATTGATCAGATAAATAAGTCATATCTGAAGAAGAGTCTTTTATTTTGTATACACTATTTTGAAGAGTAGAACTTGCGTGTACATGTGCTAGTGTAGAGATGAACCAATGTACAGATCTGCAAATATTAACTCATAACTTCATTGCACTTCCGAACTTCAGACAAACCTAGATTGTGACATTTAAAGAATAAAACAGGTGTACACAATCAGATCTAGCCCAACCAATATTAGATCATTCAATAATAAGTCATTTCAGGTCTCATGATCCTGATCCAACATTGAATTCAAGGTGCACAAAGTATTTCAAATCAAATCACAAACATAGCCCCTGCAACATAAAATATCCTTTAGATAGAAGTATTCCTTAGAAACCCATACACTTGCACACCTGGCCTTATGAACTTCTCCTCCTTATATATCTTTAGGCCCTTTGTCAATACCTTGGACCAAAACCACTTAGGACCAATTCCTGGGACCAAATACCTAGGGTCAATACCTCGGACCATATAACTTGGACCCAAAATACCTTGGACCAAATACCTCGAACCGAAACCTTGGTTTTCCAACATGTATGCTGCTTTCCTCCTATGGGATTGCATGCATATGTATACGCTCTTTTGTTCTGTGGACCAGTGTGGATATGTTGTTTTGACTATGTGGACCTGCATATACTTCTTAAACTGCTTTTCATCAGCCTTTTCCTTTACCTTTTATTCTGATCAGTAGACCTTAGTTCCATCTTCATGTTCTTCTGTACCACTGCCATGTTACCTCTGAATATACATGTTGTACTATGAGTTTCCTTTTACGAAAACTGAATTGACCTGTGAGAGAGTTGTCATCAAGAACAACACTTGTATCATAATGCCAACAATCTCCCCCTTTGGACTTGACGACAACCATGAAGGTGTTGATTACTCCAAGCTGTAGAAACTATTAGAGATAACATGCAATACCAAAATACTCTCCCCCGTTGACATCAAGGGAAAAGGGCGGACCAAGAAACTTTCCTCCTTTGATATACATTATGTTGTCCATGCTCCCCCTAAGTAAGTTCCAAGTTTGCAGAGATATGATTCAAAAGAATAGCATGACTCTATAACTAACTGAGTATGACCTCCTTATGACCAATGAATCATACATACATCAATCACCCAACCAAGTGGGGATATACCAAATGTTTATACATGACAAAAATACAACAAATATTACATCATCCATCCCATGCAAAGTGGGGGTACAAATTACATCATTTTTCCAATAGGACTCATTCAAATATATAAGAAGTCATATCACACCCTAGACCTTTACATGATTTAAACAAAAAAATGATATAAATATATGAAGCCATAGCTGGACTCAGCAACCATAATACCAACAATGCAAAATGCATGTGAAGGCTAATGCTCCCCCTGAACCTGTGAGCTTGTGCTACCTGGGCATTTTCAACAAGTCATTCTATTATGGCTCTGATACCACTTGTTATAGCTCTGATACCACATTATTCCCTTGGGTACCTCCCTCTGTACCCCATATTATCCCCCCTAGGTATATAACATTCCACCCCCCTTAACATGTTTCGTCCCCGAAACATGGGAAGAACACAAATAATAAGATCTACTCAAATGAGTAGTCCACTGGTACCATGCACGTGCATCTAGCCATCCAAGAGAAAGGTGAACCCTCGATCTCGTTGGTGCCTCACTCGCTTGAGATGGAAGTTGACTGTGGTAGCTCTTCTGTGTTGATGTGTAGTAGGTGGATCTTCGCTCCTCTCTATCTATCATGCGGGGGTTGTTATCCTTGTGGCTAATTGGTTGCCATCTTGTTGGTTGTTTTCTTGCGGGGTGATGTGGGTGATGATATGTTGAAGTTTTAACCCACGGTGTATTTTTCTTTAATTCACCTTGTTGTGGTGCCTATTGTCGTGTCTTATCTTCCAATATTACTTCAACCAATGAGCCCTCATCCAATGTATCAGCACCTGTAACTCTTTTTGCTTCAGCCTATGTTTGTGTTTGATTTTCAATCATCAAAGGATCATCATCTGATATGTCAGTCCCTGGAACATCTTCTGCTTCAACCTCCATGGACTCTACCTGTTTATTGATGGAAATATCCTGTAATGTAATTTTCTTCTTTTTATACCAAAGCTTCAGGAATTTCTTTTGCACATTAATATTGATAGTACCCACTGAGTCCATCCAAGGGTATCCCAAAAAAACATCCATGTTATCCATATCTGAAGTATAAAAATCACCATGCAACACATACTTATCCATAGAAAGCTTCAAATCCTTATAAACTTGAACATCCTCATCATCAACCTGTGTGTTTTCAATGTGTTTTGCTGGCACTTGCAATTTTTTTGCCAAGTTGACATTTATGAGATTTTGCTTGCAACTTGGATTTATAGACACAATGATTTTCTCGTTCTAAATCAATCCATGAACCTGCAATAAGGAGACACCAGTAGAAAATAACCCCTTACGTGTCTCATTCTTTTTTTAGCACAAGACCATTTGTCCATAACGAGTTTTTCCAATTCTTCATTCGAAAACTTGGACAACTCTTTGATGCCAAGTGAGTTCCACCATATGGCGGCCTTTTCTTTCAAACTAATCGGTACAATGCAAATAAACCCAAGAAATAAGAAGATCTGAATATAGAAATGCTTCTTTATTGATCAAACCCTTAAGGTAGGGCAACACCATACATTCACTCCTTAAGGAAGGAGAGCACTCCGCAAGCCATATGCCTGTTCATACAATATTCCTTGACCTCCAAGATTCCCCATATTTGAACTTTAGTCTTTGTATGAATTCTTCAATAGTAGGGCTATCATATTTTCTTATAAAATTTTCCATGAAGAGGGTTTGAGAAAAATTCACTTACTTGGCGAAAATTTGAAATGGCCACAATTTCATCAATATTGCTCAAAATCTCTATTATGACCTATTTTCGGAGATGGAACAACCATTCTTCATCTGCTCATGTGATAGAAATCCTAATCCAGGCACTGGAATTTCAGATCTGCGCTACAACTCTCCAGCTGTCACCAAAAATTCTGAAAAAAGAGCTGATTTTAAATCAGCGATATCTCCCTCATCTGGACTCCGATTCGACTGATTTTTTCTTTGAAATCGGGTATTTTTTCACAAAGAATCCAGATCTGCAATTATATTTTGCATATTTTCCCCAACACGTATAAATCTGCACCACAAACTCGCTGCCTCGAAAAAATGTCTACAACACCACAGATTTTTAGATCAACGATATCTCCTTCATCTGGACTCCGATTCAGCTAATTTTTTTTTTTGAAATCGGGTATTTTTTCACAAAGAATCTAGATCTGCAATTATATTCTGTAGATTTTGTCCCAAAATTTATAGATTTGATCTGCAAATTCGCCGCCCCGGAAAGTTCCTATAAAAAATTAAAAAAATTCTCCACTTTTTCCCAAGAAAGTGCTCTAATACCACTTGTTATAGCTCTTATACCACTTGTTATATCTTTGATATAACATTATTCCCTTGGGTGCCTCCCTTTGTACCCCATATTATCCCCCTAGGTATATAACACATTCATCAAGGCATTTTTGTCAGTTAGATAAAAATCAATGAGCAAAGCATATCGTCAGATTGTAATAATCAACATTAGACAAAGCATCGATATCAGAGTTTCACCCACTGTTTTTCTGTCATAGAAAATATACACTCCTTCAGCCACAGAAACCCGCATGTATATGTGACTAAACTTCATGAAACCAACGTATAATAACCTTCCTTTGAAAAAATGGATTTAACAACAAGATGATGCAACAACTACACCCAGCTTTTGTCTGAGATATTCAAATGTTTCTTTGGGCAGTCGTTTAGTGAATATATCAACAACCTATTATTTGGAGGGAACATACTCCAATTTGACCTTTTGTTCAAGCATGTGTTCTCGTAGAAAATGGTACTTGATGGGTATGTGCCTGGTCTTGGAGTGCATGACTGAATTTTTTGAAATAATGATGGCACTTGTATTATCAAATAGAATGGAGATGGGTGGAGTACATGTGATGTGAGTTTCTTTCAACATTTGCATCATCCAAAGTAGTTGTGTGAAGCAAGATGCAGTGGCCACATATTCTACTTCAACTATGGATAAGGCAATCGAACTATGTTTATTGTTGAACGATGACACTAACCGAGAACCCATATAGAATGCACCTCCACTACTTCTCTTTCGATCATCAACACTTCCTACCCAATCTGCAGTTGTATATGCATGAAGAGTAAGGTCTGTATCTTTAGGATACCATAGTCTAAAGTCTTGAGTTTCTTGAAGATATTTGAAGATTCTTTTGACTGCTTGGAGATGTGATTCCTTATTTGCTTGGAACCTTCCAACAATTCCTACTGCATGCATGATGTCAAGTCTGGTACATCTTAGATAAAGCAGACTTCCAATCATAGATCTGTAAGTTGGTTAGTTTGTTGCTAGCGATTCATTGTTAGAGATGAGACTGCATCTTGTTAGCATTAGAGTACATACTGGTTTATAATATTCCATTATGTACTTCTTCAAGATCTACTTGATATATTTGGTTTGTGAAAGAAAGATGCCATCTTTTGTTTGCTGAACTTGTAGACCAAGACAATAAGTAAGTTCACCAAGTAAGGACATTTCAAATTCTTGTTGCATTACTGAAGCAAAATTTTGACTCATGAATTATTCACTGCTACCAAAAATTATATCATCAACATAAACAACAATAATTAGCAATTTATCATTTTCAATATTTGTGTATAAATTGTTATCTGCAGAACCTTTTGTAAAACCTTATTGTTGTAGATATTTGTCAAGATGGTAATACCAAGCCCTTGGATCCTATTTCAGGTTGTAGAGAACTTTTTTGGGCTTGCATACGAGTTTTGCATCATTTCCAAGAATGAATCCTTCTGGTTGTTCAATATAAAATTCTTCTTCTAAATCTCCATTAAGGAAGGTTGATTTTACATCCATTTGATATACTTTGAATTTTCGAAAACTAGAATAGCAAGAAACATTCTTATGGCTTCAAGTCTGGCAACAAGTGCAAAAGTTTCTTCAAAATTTATACCTTATTGTTGAGCATATCCTTTACAAACAAGTTTGGCCTTGTTTCTAATAACTTCTCGATTTTCATTCAGCTTGTTCTTAAATATCCTTTTTGTTCATATAGTATTTTTATCATGAGGTCTAGGAACTAATTCCCAAGTATCATTCTTTTCAATTTGGTCAAGTTCTTCATCCATTGTCTTGACCCAAAATTCACCTTTGCAGGCTTCATTTACATTTTGAGGTTCGGTGGAGGATATTAATGCTAGATAGCTTGAGGTCCTTGTAAATGTTCTTCTTGTCTGTATAACAACCCCCTTTTCTCCTAGGATTTGAGATTCTAGATGATTCTTCTAAACATACCTAGATGGAGTCTTTTCCCTGTCTATTGTATCTTCTTCTTCTGGTGCTTCATTGGTTTCTTCTTCTATATCATTTTGATTTGATGCAAGAAAGCATTCACCAACTTCCTCACTGTCATAATTCTCTGTTGATTTCATATGTTCTGTATTTCTCCATGCTTCATCAACTAAAATATCAATGCTTTCAACGATTTTTCAAAGTCTTTTATTATAACATTTGTACCCTTTACTTCTGGAAGAATAACCAAGAAAAATACATTCATCTTCTCCAAGTTTAAAATTACCAAGTTTTTCATCATTCCTTTTGATAAAACATTTGCTTCCAAAAAACCTAAATTGTTTTACAGTAGGAGGATTACTATACCAAAGTTCATGTGGAGTTTAATTGCTATTTACCCGAACATTCGCGTTGCTGAGAATAGTCACGGTTGTTAAAATTGGCAACTAGGGCCAAACTTCATGTGGGTCACCTTATTCATGGATGATAATATTTTTACTAGATTCCTCTCGTCGAGAGGTGTAGGATTGATCTAAAGATCATCCAATTCCGATAAGTATTTATGGAGATATGAATTTGTTTTGATTATGGACTAATTGTCAAAGTCGGCCAGTAACGTATGTAGGCTCAGAAGCCCAACAGACGCATCTATTCATCATCAACGTTTGCATATAAATATAGGAGGTCTCCTCCTCATTTGGACACTTCACTTCTCGTCACATCTCTCTCTCTCCTGCACAGAAAAGAGTCTCTTCTCTCTCCTGCGCAGAAAAGAGCCTCTTCTCTCTCCTGCACAGAAAAGACTCTATCTCTCATGCGTGTGGAAAAAGGATGTAGTTTTCAGGGCTACAACTGCAGATCGAAACTTTGACTAGTGTTGACCAACATTCTCTCTCTCTAGACTGCGCGGTAGGTGAAGCTGACTCTCTTTAGAAGGCCACATTTTTTGGTGAAGGAATCAAGGTGATCTGACCACCGGTTTGACATATATTGACTGCCCTAGTTTAGCGCTGATCTAGGGTTTGCTGTTGTTGATGTAAATCAGATTTTTGTACTATTTCTCTATGCTAAATTGTTGAAGATAAAAGAAGATTTGATCAAAGTGTTTCCCCATATTGGGGTTTGTCCCTGGCTAGCCACCACATCTTGTGTCTCTTGTCTTGGTTTGTTTTCTATGGATCGTTTAATGTTCTATCTACACTTTACTTAATGTACATGTGATTGCTAATCTGTGGATAATAATAAGAGAAATAAGTAAACTGCTCTAAGCATAGAACATACCATAACTTAACATGGTTTTGGAGCTGAGGTGAAGATAAAGCCCAAGCAAGAGTAAGAGAAATCACCGAAGAGAAGGTTGGCAAGGTTATCTAAAAAGAACTATGGGTCCTCAACACACTTCCCTGCTGAAGACAAACTCCGTGAAAAGTCTGACTACCATGGAGAGAAGATGTCTCTCGATCTAACATTAGAAGAACAAGAAGTGTTGGACCATGTGAGAGGTGGAATTTTTGATCCTCCATCAAATGCATCCGCTGCTACCAGGAAAAAATGGACCAAGGGAGAAGTCAAAGGAAATAATATCATTCGGGACTCTATCGACAAGCACTTGTTGGCTTATGTTTCTTAGCTGAACACCTCCAAGGAAATATACAATAGACTGGTGAGTTTATTTAAAGTTAATGATGCAAATCAAGCTCTGTTTCTTAGAAATGAGCTTAAGGAAATTAAGAAGGGAAAAGATGAAAATATGCAAGCATATTTCTTAAGAATCACCGAGATCAGGAACAATCTCCTATCTATTGGGGAAGTAATTCCTGACAGGGAAATGGAACTCACAACTCTTGGAGGACTACCATCTGAATGGTATATATTCAGGACTACTCTCCTCAACAATAATGTAATTCCTGGATTTGAGGAATTAATGGCAAGATGCATTCAAGAAGAAGCAAGGATGGAAGAACAGGAAATGCCCACACTTAAAGGTCATCCCACTGCTTTTTCTTCTCATGCTAAAAGAAGAAACAATTTCGAGGCCAAATCCAAAGGAAAGGCTAGACCAAAATGTGGAAGAAAAGGACAATGTTACCACATTATTATTTCCAGTTTTGCGGTCGACTATTTCCACTTCTGTGGTCGACTCTTTCTGCATATGAGGCTTCTGCGGTCAACTCTTTCTTCTACAGGGCTTCTACGGTCGACTCTTTTTTCTCCAGGGCTTCCATTGTATGTGTTGCTCGCCCTCTATTTCCATTTTTTTCTCCAAAGCTCTTAGCTCCAAAATTTCATTGCGAACATATAATGACGTGCTCATCTCAAGCTCTCTGGTGGTCTTATTCTCAAGCTTTATTATAACGACGTGCTCGGACCGTCTGCTTTTTTGCTTTGCGGATTTTCTAGATGGTCGTTGTTTTTGTTTTACGTATTTTATATAGATTTTTGGCTTTTCATGGTTCTGATCAATTAAGCGTGATTGAGAAGAAACTCAGGACAAGCCTGCTGGCTGTTATATGAATAGTAGATTTTGGGGCTGGCGTAGATCTATGGTAAATAGTAGATCATGGGGCTGTCGTAGATCTGTGGCTCTTTGTAACCAAGTCATGATATAGTTCTGCGGCTCTTCACTTCTCTTCTCATCGATTTGGCCTTAGATCTGCGACTATTCTCTTTACTGTGGTTTATAGATCTGCGGCTCTTCACTTCTCTTTAACAATATTTTGTGGCTTCTCTTCAGCAATCTTTTATACTCAACAAGAGAGCATTCTTCAGATGGCTCCCAACTTCGCGAAAATAGTTGTTGGCTTAGTTTTGTTCGCCTCTGGGGGACCATCTCCTGCCCATATCGTCAGTGAAGCCCCAGCTCCCACTATCGAGGTGGTCCAGGCCTCACTCGATGAGGCTTTAAAGTTCTCTGAAAGTGCCCTAATCTGCCGATTCAATGGTTTTTGTTCGCAGCTAACAACTCTCCACAGTTGGATCTCAGAGGTATGTAAGCCTCTAATTCCTGATGCAATTAATATCTACCCCTATGCTAGGGGTTTCTTTATAGTATATTTTGAAAATCCTGAAAGCAGACAATGTATTCTAGATTCTGGCCCTTGGTTTTGGGAAAAATCGGGCCTATTCACGAGGCCATGGAACCCATCATTTGATCCCTCAACAACAGTCATAACCTCAGCACCAGTTTAGGTGAGATTTCCAAACCTACCCTTGCATCTCTGGAATTTATCTTCACTAAAAGCCATTAGAAATACAATTGGGAAGATTTATTGCAGGTGCCCAGAAATAGAGGAATATGCCAGAACCACCTATGCACGCATATGTGTGGAAATGGACTTCAACACCAGATTCCCTGTTGAAATACACCTAACTAGTAAAGAATATGTGTGGAACCAGAAACTTGATTATGAAAGTGTCCTCTTTAGATGTCGATCCTGCTTTGAAACAGGCCACCTAGCAAAAAATTGCCCAAAAGCCTCCCAGAAAAATTCTACTAGAAAAAATCACCATAGATCTACATGGTGGGAAGGAGCTTAAAAAGAACACTACACTGGCATCAAAGAAGAATACTCTCAATAAAACTCTGAATCACAAGAAATCGGGCAAGAAAGAAACAACTCTCAAGACAAGCAGAGGAGAAACCCCACCCAACAACAAAAGAGTGAACTTGACAATCCCTCAAGCATCAACACTTATGAGGGTTCGGATACCGCACAAAATAAATCTTCATTTAACAACAAAGCAGATCTCTTAGACCAAACTTCTTCTCCAACTATCTTCAAAAGGACGAACACAATAGATCACGAAGCTAAGACACCCATGTCCCAGGAACTAGAAGAGATGAAGGAGATGCAAGATAAAGAAAGTTGGAAGACCGTAGAGAAAAAAAAGAAAGCTACAACACCAATCTCGCTAAGAAAGATGAGGAGCTAGACAATTAGAAACTAAGAAAGCAAATTATAGGTCCGATAGACCAATTTGGTCTGAGTGGACATTAACCATCATCATCATCATCATCAATAAACCAGGTCATTATGCAAGGGAGTGTCCTGATAAAACAAACTCACACTGGGATGATGATCAAAATCCCTCTCAAGGCAATCAAAGAAATGGCAGGTCAAATGGTCGAGGTAAAAGGATTCTTGGAAATCAAGGAAAAGGATAACCATTCAAGAAGGCAAGAAATTCCAGGTATGAATCTAACACTGTTGACAATAAGCAGGATGAATATTATCTACCAGCTGCTCTATCTACCTCTGCTCCTCTGGACTTGCTGGGAAATTGGCTTATTGATAGTGGTTCCTCAAGGCACTTCACTAGTTACAAAGAAGTTCTCCATAATCTGATAGAGAAAGAAACCAACCTGGAAATTTTCCTTGGAGATAATATGAAATATCTCATGAAAGGTGTAGGCAATGTCTCTCTTAAATTGAATCAAGGTAATACAATCCACCTACAGGATGTATTATATGTAACTGATCTCAAAAAGAACCTGGTGTCCATTTCGTCAATGGAAGACAAAGGCTACAAGGTGGCTTTTAGCGATGGCAAGGTACGTGTATGGAAAAACAATATTATATATGCCTTCACTCTTGGGGTTTGAGTTGATTCATTATATCAGATCGGAAGAAGTCTGCTAGGTGCCATGTCTTGTGACACATATCTTCAGTTCGAACTATGGCATTAGAGGTTTTCTCACCTTCAATATAAAGCTCTACCCGATGTAATAAAAATGGTGACCGGGATGCTCGAGTTCATATTAGAGCAAGAAGGTGTATGTCCCGGATGTGCCGAAGGAAAGCTAAAAAGGGTACCATTCCCCTCAAGCCAAAGCAAGACCTCCGATATATTGCAGTTAGTTCACTCAGACATATCTGGTATGATGCCTGTGAACTCTTTGGGAGGATATTCATATTACCTCACTTTTATAGATGATTATTCTCGCAAGACTTAGATATATATCTTGAAAAAGAAGGATGAAGTGTTCTCCTGGTTCGACATTTGAAAGCCCTGATCGAGAATCAAACCGAAAAGAAGATCAAGATCCTAAAGACTGATAATGGGACTGAATATGAATCCAATGAGTTTCATGACTTTTTGAAAGAGGCTGGCATTAAGAGGGAGACCACTACACCCTATACTCCTAAGCAGAATGGTGTGGTGGAAAGGAATAACCGTACGATTATTGTTATAGCTCTAAATATCACCCTAGGTATTTGTGATGCTTGGTTTATGGCGTAGGGCAGCCCCTCCTTCCAGACTTGGTCAAAATATTTTAAAAACAATGTTTTACTTCCTGTACGCTACTTTTCCCTATGATAAAAGCATGTACACGCTGGTTAGTATATACCCAACCTGCGTATATGTGTTAAAACACTTAAAAGGATTAAATTTCCTTAACTATGGGCGGAATTCACAGGTTTTACCTATTGATGATCTCCTAGTGCCCGTGGCCCAACTATTCCCAACTATTTCCCAGCTAAAAGACTAATTTGGCAGAAGTATAAAAAGACTTCAATGGGAAGGCCTTAATGAGGAGAAAAAAGTATAGAATTATTATACTGAGGTTATCCCTTGATCATGTCTGAAGTATCCCCGTGCTTCAAGCACTTCCCCAAGTTCAGGAAATTCTTGTTTCCTTGAGTGTTGATATTCTCCCACTTGCTTGAGATATCATGGTATTGGTTATGGAAGGAGGCTGTTGAAGATTAGGACTAGATGGACCTGGAGGACGGTTCTGCTTGGAGCCGGAAGAGAAAGACTCAGGCGAACTCTTTCCATGTTTATTATAGTTTTCTACAATAAAAAGAAATGTTGTCTTATTCCCGATGTCGACTTTGTTTATGCATCAGATGCTATTGTTATGGTTTATGTATGAATGACTATTTTGATGTATAACTAATCATCTAATATGATATAAAGTTGATTTCACTACAATGCTTTATCTATATGCTGCTATGTGTATTCAAATTGGTTGATTTGCAGATTCGAAGATTGTCAGGAGTTGTAGAGGGTTTGAACCCTGGTTGGAACTACCTAAACGAAGGACATCCGGGTATGTTCATCCTCGCATAGTTTGTTTATTTTAAGCATGTTTCCTGAGTTGAATTCTCGTTTCTTGCTGTAGATTACTCCTGCTCTACTATGGTTCTGACCCCAAGCTCTAGGGGTCTTATTCCCTTAACAATTGTGGAAGTGGTATGTGCTATGCTCCATGATCAAAGACATTCGAAGTTTCTATGGGCTGAAGTCGCAAACACCGCCGTATATGTACAAAACCAATGCCCCCATCAAGCATTGGGTTCCAAGACTCATGAAGAGATGTTCACCGGTAAGAAACCTGATGTATCTCATTTTAGAATTTTTGGAAGCCCTGTATATTTTCATGTGCCAAAAGAGAAAAGGAATAAATTAGGTGCATCTGGAAAGAAAGGAATCTTCGTGGGCTATAGTGAAAATACTAAGGGCTATAAAATCTATGTAGCCAGTCAAAGGGAAGTCATGATTAGTCATGATGTCACCTTTGACGAAGATATGGCTCTCAGCAAGGTGAACAATGTTCCTACTGTGAGGAGCTCTCAAGAAGTTGATGCTTGGGAATCGAAAGGAAAATATGATTGGACAATGCCCAATGTGGAAGAACCCATGGATCCTATTGATCCTCCTCCACCTGAGCCTTCCTCTTCTAGAAAGAGGCTTTCATGGCTTAGGGGGACACTTGATGATCCTATAGGACACACTGCACCCCGATGAACCTTCCATGAACGTAAGAAACCAAATAGGTATTAGGGATACCTAACCATCATGGGCACAATCATTCAAAATGAGCCTGCATCATTCTCAGATGACATCAAGCATCAAGTATGGATGGATGCTATGACCAGATAATATGAGTCTATTATGAAGAATGATGTTTGGGAAGTGGTTCCCAGACCCCTGGACAAGGCAATTGTCACTTCTAAATGGATTTACAAGATAAAGCATGCAGTTGATGAAAGTACGAAAAAGTATAAGGCTCATTTTATCACTCGTGGCTTCTCCCAGAAGGAAGGTATAGACTATGACAAGATATTTACACCTGTTGCCAAATATACCACCATCCGCTCGATCATAGCCCTTGCGGCTTCGCAAGGATGGAACCTACATAAAATGGATGTTAAGGCCATGTTCTTGCATGGTTCGATCAAAGAAGAGGTCTACGTGGAGCAACCCAAATGATTTGAGATTTATGATCGAAAATCTCATGCGTGCTGGTTAAAGAGGGCCCTCTATGGGCTGAAGCAAGCACCCCGAGCATGGTATGAGAGGATCGATAGCTACTTGATGAAGTTGGGATTCATTAGGAGTGAAGCCAATCCTAACCTTTCCTTTAAGGTTGAAGATGACAAACCTCTCATACTAGTGTTGTATGTTGACGACCTCTTTCTAACTAGTGCAGACCCTCTCATTCACAAATGTAAGAGGGAGTTGGCTTTTGAATTTGAAATGAAGGACCTAGAACTGACGCACTATTTCCTAGGACTTGAAGTTTGGCAGAAGCCAGGGGAAATTTTCCAATATCAAGGAAAATATGTGGTGAAGATATTGGAAAGATTCAGTATGGTGGACTACAAGCCCGTAACTACCCCGATGGAGCTTGACTTCGAAAAGTTAAGCAGTAGTGCTGCTAGACTTGTTTTACGAAATGCCACTGAGCATCGTCAACTCGTCGGAGCATTAGTGTTCTTAGCATATGGTTGAACCTCACCACATACATTGGATTGGTGCCAAGAATCTGTTGAGATATCTACGTGGCACAATTACTTATGGGTTAAGATACACTGCCGGAGATGTGAGACTACTTGGATATACTGATTTTGATTGAGCGGGCAGTGTGGTGGATCGTAATAGAACTTCTGGGTGTTGTTTCTCCTTGTGATCTCCTTCGATATCCTGGATAAGCAGGAAGCAGAAGTCAGTGGCTTTGAGCACCGCCGAGGTAGAGCATATTTATGCTAGCATGGCCTCCTATGAGGCAGTCTGGTTGCGAAAGCTCTTTAGTGAGCTATTTGGATTTACATTGGATACCACCGTGATTATATGTGACAACCATAGTGGGATCCATTTATTAGAAAATCTCGTATTTCATGATCGCTCCAAGCATATCGATATCAAGTACCACTATATTCGATATATGGTGCAGCGAGGAGCAATAAGGCTCCAACATATCGATACAGATGAACAAGTTACCGACATTCTAACAAAGCCCCTAGGAAAGGTCAAATTCCTAACTTTCTAAGAACGACTTGGTGTCGTTCAGAGACCCTCTGATGAGGGTCAAGTATGATGTATTGAGCTCTGGGAGCTCCAGGGGGGTGCGGGGTACTTCTTGGAGTGACATATGACCACAGGGTGACTCACCATCCCCTGTCAATGCACTTTTTACAGGGTAAGAGGTTCAACCTTCCCCTGTGACACCCCATGGCGACTATGGAACGGGATGATTAGTTCTGTTGTGGGCCAGGATGATTTTTTCTCCGTGGCGACTATGGAACAGGATGATTAGTTCTCATGTGGGCTTGGATGATGTGTTCTACATGGCGATTGTGGAACAAGATGATTCGTTCTCCTATGAGCCAGGATGATTAGTTCTTTGTGGCATCCACTAGATAGGATGATTTTCTCTCCTGTGGACAGGATTATTAGTTCTCCTGTCGAGGCATCCTACCCATGCAATCTATGATTCATGGGAAGTACCTCTCATCTGATCAATGAACAGGGAAATGAGGATAGGGACCATAGTAGTACCAATGGACGCATCGTTGTATCTACCATACTCCCTATGCTAGGATGACCTTCATTGATCTGGGATCAATGATACTGGTCTGGGACCATTGAGAGTCGTACACACTCTGAGACTAACTTCGGGTTAGTGGAGGATGGTATGATACATCATCGATCATTTATTCTTCTTCATAATTCGAGAAAAGCAGAGCATAGCAGAACCAAGCAGAGCAAAGAAAGGCAGAGTAGAGCAAGTAGGGTCAAGCCATACAGGACAGTGCATTTGATGGATGGATAGCAATGACAGTCCAACAGATTGTAGATGAAGTTCTCCCTAGTTAAGAGAGAGTGTTAAAATTGGAAACTAGGGCCAAACTTCATGTGGGTCACCTTATTCATGGATGATAATATTTTTACTAGATTCCTCTAATCGACTGGTGTAGGATTGATCTAAATATCATCCGATTCCGATAAGTATTTATGGAGATATGAATTTATTTTGATAATGGACTAATTGTCAAAGTCGGCCAACAACTTATGTAGGCTCAAAAGTCCAACAGATGCATCTATTCATCATCAATGTTTGCATATAAATACGGGAGGTCTCCTCCTCACTTGGACACTTCACTTCTCATCACATCTCCCTCTCTCCTGCGCAGAAAAGAGTCTCTTCTCTCTCCTGCACAGAAAAGACTCTATTTCTCACACGTGTGGAAAAGGGATGCAATTTTTAGTGTTGTAACTACAAATCAGAACTTTGACCAGTGTTGACCAACATTCTCTCTCTGGACTGCGTAGTAGGTGAAGATGACCTTCTTAGGAAGGCCGCATTTTTTGGTGAAGGAATCAACGTGATCCGACCACCGGTTTGACAGCTATTGACTGCCCTAGTTTAGGGATGATCTAGGGTTTGCTGCTGCTGATGTAAATCAGATTTTTGTACTATTTCTCTCTGCTGAATTATTGAAGATAAAAGAAGATTTGATCAAAGGGTTTCCCCATATTGGGGTTTGTCCCTGGTTATCTGCCACATCTTGTGTCTCTTGTCTTGGTTTGTTTTCCATCGATCATTTAATGTTCTATCTGCACTTTACTTAATGTACATGTGATTGCTAATCTGTGGATAATAATAAGAGAAATAAGTAAACTGCTCTGAGCATAGAACATACCATAACTTATCAATGGTAGCAAATGCAGCTTCACCCCAGAAAGTTGCAGGAGTTCTAGATTCATCTAGCATATCTCGAGCCATTTGTTGAACTATTCTATTCATCCTTTCTAACACACCATTTTGCTTAGGAGTCCTTGCGGTGGAGAATTGCCTTTTTATTCCATGTTGTTCACAAAAGTCAAATAATTCATCTGATATGAATTCTCCCCCTCGATCAGATCTAATGCATTTGAATTTTTAATCTGATTCATTTTCAACTAAAGCTTTGAAGGATTTAAAATTTTCAAATGCTTCATCTTTATGTTTTAGAAGACTTATCCAACACATCCCAGAAAAATCATCAATAAACAAAATAAATTATTCTTCTCCACGAGGTGACGTTTTCCTTGTTGGTCCACATAAATCAGTATGGATGAGTTCAAGAGGCTTACTTGCTGACCCTTCCTTTTCAATGACGTGAAATATGGTTTTCTTGCCGATTTGACATGGTCTGCATATGGCATTTTTTGGGATGCTGATACCTGGAAGATCACAAACTGCCTTGAGCCTGCATGCTGATGAGCCCAATAAATGGGTAATTATATGGGCTCGTTTTTCCTCCTAACTTAGCTTAATCCACCATTCTCATTAGTTTATTTCATGTCTTTTATTATATTTATGCTAATAGACTAAGTTGGGCAAGTCATTATGCCATGAAGTCTAATGTGTGCTTTATGCAGAGTTTTGGTCAACTTTGAGACAAAGTCAAAAGTTTAAGGAGCATTTGGCAACCAATATTTGGGGAAAACAAGGAAGAGGATTTGTAGGAGGGTTTCCCCCTCATTTATGACCGCCTACCTAAAATACTCCTTCAGAAAGCTTGGAGCACAAGCAGCCACATCCATGCATCAAAGGGGCAACCGAGCAAGTGAAGAAGAATTGTTGTCTATCTCTAGTCTTGGGAGCCAAGCCTCCTTGATTTTAGGAGAGCTGTTAGAGGCTCCAGTTGTATAAATAGGAGGGCTTAGGGCCTCAGTATTTTGGTTGGATGTTATTCAAATTTACGCACATTTGTTGCAGCTTTTGCTCAACGCATTTCAAGCTTACTTTTGTGAACAATTTGTGTAATGTGACTATTATTTTGATAATGGAGATGAAATATTTTCTGAGCCAGCACTGAGTTCTTCTAGAGGGCTAAAGCTCTTGGGTTAGGGTCCAACCCAAGCTTCCCATCACCTCTTGTTTTGTATTTATATGTTTTTCTTCAGCTTTTGAATTAGTTGTTGATTAGATAGATTTTTCCCTTAGTTAGAGTAGGTTGTTTCTTTGGTGGGTTACATAGCTATTTCCATTTCAGTTTGCTAAAGTACGTTAAATAGTGATAGGAGAAAGAAACAGAAAGGTCATCACAAAGCCTTGACCTCCTTTCCTCCCTTTGGGACCATGAGCTGAGGTCAAGACACTCTGCTACCACAAAAACACAGTTTTGCTTCCTCCTTGCAATTTCTAGTTTTGTAGTTTGGTTTAGAGGTTAATGCTTTGCTTTAGATATATTTTGTCATACTCATTTCTATTTCTGCAATAAATATCTTTCCATGCTTTCCTTTCCATATGGCATTGTTCAACATTTTATTTTCTAGATCAAAATTTAGGTTGACATGAGATATAGTTCTATCTTTTTGGTACAGCTAGTTCTTTTCCCGCTCAGTTTTAGTATTGTGATTTGTAGCTCTCTTATAGTACATCTCTGCTCATAATAAATCAATATTGCATCCGCCACCATCTATTTTTCCACATGTTTCACAGGTTGTTCACAACCCTTCACTAATCTGCCCTAATTTCTGCGCTTTTCTCATAAGCTTTCCTTTCATCTCTTCAACAAATCCAATTATCATTTTCTTTCATAGTCCTCCTTGATGAACTTCAGACACCGTAACACAACCCTTTAGTCTTTAGATACCCTTTCCCACCATTTTTTCCACCTTTAAAACCTCTAAAACATCCCTCGGCATCCTCCTTTAGATCCTTCTATAGATCCCTTGCAGCCTCCTGTAGAATTTCTTGAATGTGACTTTTTGAAGTCCAATTACAGAGAAAGACTCCAAAAGGTTACCAGAGGCCTATTGAAACCCTTCCACACCTTCCTACACCTTTTCCAACTCCAAATTCACCCTCCATCGCCACCTAATCGCTGCCACATCCACAAACAGATAAATCACATGCATGACAATTTCACATAAAATACACAAAAATCCAAAAAAGATGTTTTTTTCTCATTTCCTTCTAGAAATAGCTTGAATAGATGTAGCATGTTTCCTCAGTGGATCATGGCATTCATTTTATGGTTTTTCATCTCTCTTTCTGCAAAAGTAGGGTTAGTTGGTAAATTAGGGTTGCCTAGGTTTTCGCTTTACATTCCAGTCTTCTTTCTCTTTCTGCAAGTAGAATAGCCTCTGTAGAGTGATCTTTCCTTTATTTCATCACATTTAAAGCTTCTTTTGGAATTCATAGAAGTTGGCTTGATCTCCTAGTTATCTTACGCCAGCTAACCAAGTGACAGCCTGCAGTAAAAACTAGTACTTGTGCATACAGCACTGTCGCTTCCAAGTTATGAACTACCGAGTTGATAAAAGTAAAGTAGGAACCCCCAGGAGTTGCAGCATTGTTGCTACAATACTAGTGCTCACCACATTTTGGCGCCGTTGCCGGGGAAGCGTCAGAGTATTTTGTGATTACTGATTTTCTTATATTTTCTACTGCAACATTCTGCTAAGTAGTTCATTTAAGCAAAAGTAGAGTAGTTGTTCTCTTCAATTTCTGCATTTCCTTGCTTTCATTTCAATTTTGCAATTTCCATTTAAGCAAAACTAGATTAGCCACTTCCTTACCTTCATTTCAATTATGCAATATCCATTTCAACAAAAGTAGATTAGCCATTTCCTTGCTTTCATTTCAATTCTGCAATTTCCATTTTAGCAAAAGTAGATTAGTCATTTCCTTGCTTTCATTTCAGTCTGAAATTTCATTTCAGCAAGTTCATTTTGGTTAGTACAATTTGTTTGTTCAATCAATTTCAGTTTTGCAGGTATAAGCAGAAAAAGCAAAAAAATCACCCAAAAAATATTTCTTTTCATTCCTCGTAGTAATAGAGATAATTCAGGAAAATTCTTACCCAACACCCCCATCATATCACAAAGCCACCCTTCTCTCTTATTCAGTGGTAGTAATCCAGAAGAACCTTTAGGTGAACGACCAAAGATATTTGAAGAACCTATAGGATAAGAAGAGGAAGAAAACATCCCTCCTGAGACAATGGCTGAAAATAGAAATGCTAGGGGGAATGGAGAAAGAGTAGGGGGTACCTTTCCCATCCAAGAGACCAATGGGGACACTAAAATGAAGAATATAAGCCCTTCAGCCCTACCTCACTTCCATGGTTTGACTACAGAAGATCATAACACCTTCTTGTTTGAGTTTGTTGTTATTTGTCGAACCTATGACTATGCAGAAGATGAGCAGAAGTCGAAACTATTTCCTTCTACCCTCAAAGATGCAACATTGCGCTCGTTCATGGGATTACTCAGGGATATCATCACAACTTGGGCTCAGATGCAACAAGCCTTTAACAACAAATATCGCGACTACTGTAGGTTAAAAGATACCAAAGAATAAATCTTCCGAATGACTATGGGAAGTGATGAATCCTTGGAAGATTATGAAGAAAGGTTCCAACTCAGTTACAAAAAGGCTAGGTGCACACTTGACCCTGAGTCTCTAAAGTTGGTCCTGCTCATGGGAATTCTGGAAGACATTCTAGACACCCTCTATCTACTAGCTAGGGGAGAAATCTACCAACTACCTTATGAAGACATAAATATTGTTTTTAGAAACGATTATAGGGTACCCAGAAAGAGAGGTAGGGGGAGTCAACCCATAGCCAGTACCTCCTCATCCAGTTCATCCATCAAAGGTGAACTTGGAAACATGCTGGAAGACTTCAAGAGTGAGATAAGGCAGACTCTTACCATGCAAATGGATACCTTGCATATCAAAAGGAAACAAGAGGAAGCAGAGAGGGTGTTGGCCATTTATTGTCCTAGGTGCACCAGAAGGCATCCTAGGAATGAATGTCCATTGAACTCTATAGAGGTTTGTCCAGTCTGTGAAGAATATCATTCTATAGATAAGTTCCCTTCCTTGCTCGGACTTAAAGCTGTATACTAAGGGCCGAAGGAGCCACTGAACCACTCTATTTCATGAACCAAAGGATACCGCATGGACCTAGACCATACGAGTAGGGAATGCAAGGGACATATCAAGCATACTACAACCCCAATCAAGTCACTTCCATACCTTCTTGGAGTCTCCCTACTCATCCTTCCTGGTCCACACCTCCTCCTTGGTCATATCCATCTCAATATCATGCCCAACCAGCCGCTCATTCATTTCACTCCTATGCTCAGCCACAACCTCAATAGGATGCATCTCATCAGGGGTGGAGGCCCCAGTACAACTCTCCTCCCACTATTTTGCCTCCACCACCTGCTCAACCACAACCATTGCCTCCTGTTCCACCAAGGCAACCCCAAATTCCTGCTCAACCAGACCCGAACCCGAACAACAGATAGGCTCAACAAGTATATAATGGGGAACCATCATGCCCAACCTATGTTGTGGAGATTCAGGAGATTAACCTACGATCTAAGAAGTTTCTCCCAGACAGCCAGCCTCCCCTCAAGGAGGTTGAGGAAGATAAAGAGGAAAGTGAACCGAAAGCAATTCCACCCTTTCCTGGGAGATTACCTGGAACAACACAGCCTACCCCGGAAGAAACTAAACTTCTGGGAGAATTGAAACAATTATGTATAAAGATACCACTTCTCCAAGCCATAAAGGATGTGCCTATATACAATCAGATGATCAAAGAGAAGTGTTTCAGGCATCCAGGCAGGCGTAAGAGAGATGCCCCAACCATCAATGTCATAGGACAACTGTCCAACCTGATGTTAGGGTAGGTAATATGTCTGAAATATCTAGACCCTGGAAGCCCAGTAGCTGATGTCCACATCAATGGCACCATGATCCCCCATACCTTGATTGATCTAGGAGCTGCCATTAATGTGATGACAAAGGACACCATGCTCAAACTCAACCTCTAAGGCTCCTTGAGAAAGACCACGACAATACTGCAGCTAGCAAACCGCTCCACCATAACCCCTGAAGGGATTGTGGAGGATGTGATGGTCTCCATTGATTCTTGGGAGTACCCTGTTGATTTCCTAGCTCTTCAGCCGAAGGCGAAGCTCACTAGATATCCTCTCATCCTGGGAAGACCCTGGTTGGCTACTACAGATGCCTACATCAGCTATCAAGTTGGAAACATGACAATCAAGAATGGGCATATGTCTAAGCATCTAATCCTATACCCTCCTACCCAACCCTTGCTAGAACATGATCTACCTCTCTAGTTGGAGGAGGAGGATGAAGACAAGGTCTATTCTACACCACTATGTGTAGTAGAAACTGCCATGGGGGGGAAACCGCAAAATGAAGATCATATCATTGAAAGTTTAATTCAAAATCCACCCCCCAGTATTTTTCCATTAGAAGATATAGTGAAAGAAACCCAAGACAACCCCTTAGATGATCTTTGTGTGGCTGACCCAACCTCTCTTCGTGTTAAAAATATAAAATTCGGCCCAAAAAGAACCTTGAAAATCAACTCATCCCCATCCACCTCCGAGGAGAAGGAACAGTGTAGCATATTGAGAAACCATTAGATGCCTTCGCCTGGAGTTATAAGGAGATGAAGGGAGTGCACCCTTCAGTTTGTACTCATCAAATTTACATTAAGGAAGATTGCAAACCAGTCAGGCAACCTCAAAGGAGGATGAATCTAGAACTTAAAGACATTTTCAAGGAAGAATTGCAAAAGTTACTGGATGCAGGATTCATCTACCCCATCTCTGACAGTGAATGGGTCTCTTCTTTGGTGCTAGTGCCAAAGAAAAATTCTAAGTGGAGAATATGTGTCAATTATCAGGAACTGAACAAGGCCACTAAAAAGGACCATTTTCCTTTGCCTTTCATAGATCAAGTGTTAGATGGTCTGGCAGGAAAAAAGTTTTTCTCCTTCCTAAATGGGTTCAACGAGTACAATTAGATCCAAATCAACCCAGAAGACCAAGATAAGACCACCTTCACTTGTCCTTGGGGTACCTTTGCATATCGGGTCCTTCCTTTTGGTTTGTGCAAAGCTCTCGCCACCTTCCGGAGAGGGTTTGTCCTTGGGGTACCTTTGCATATCGGGTCCTTCCTTTCATGATGCAATGGAAATATATATGGATGATTTTACTCCTTATGGTTCTAACTTCCAGGAAGTTTTATCTAACCTAGGAAAAGTTTTGGACAAGTGTATTGAAATGAACCTGTCCCTCAATCCGGAAAAATGTGAATTCTTGATGACTGAAGGGACCGTGCTAGGTCATGAAATATCTCAACAAGGATTACAGGTGGACCCCAGCCAAATTGCCATCATCCAAAGGGTCCCACCTCCTCAAAAGGTGAGAGATGTCTGAAGTTTCCTAGGCTTAGTGGGATATTATAGAAGATTCATTAAAGATTTCAGTAAGTTAGCCTCTCCATTGTTTGGTCTCTTGGGAAAAGATGACGAGTTCATATGGACTAAAAACTGTCAAGAAGCCTTAGATACCTTGAAAAGTAAACTGGTGACTGCCCCAATTTTGAGAGGCCCAAACTAGGCCCTACCTTTCCACATTCACACAGATGCCTCAAAAAAAGAAATAGGAGCAGCCTTAGGGTAAGTTGAGGAAAAGTTACCTTATGCCATATACTTTATAAGTAAAAATTTGTCAAAGGAAGAGTTAAACTACACGGTAATTGAGAAGGAACTCCTAGTTGTAGTACATTCCTTAAATAAATTCAAACATTACATCACAGGCTATCAAACCTTTTTACACACTGATCATGCTGCAATTAGGTATTTAATGAACAAACCAGATGTAAATGCTTGCATTATTAGGTGGTTGCTTTTATTGCAGCAGTTTGATTTAACCATTGTTGATAAGCCTGGTAAGGAAAATGTTGTTGTTGACTTTTTGTCTCAAGTAAATCTACCTGCAGGTGAGGAAGGAATGGTGGATGATCAAATGCCCGATGAACACCTAATTGCTATGTCAGTACTCTCTCCATGGTTTGCTGATATAGCAAATTATTTGGTTTCAACACAGTTCCCACCACACCTGTCCTCAAAAGAGAAGAGCAAGATCATGAGGAAAAGCACCCCTTTCACCTGGATTGGGGGCAATCTCTTCAAACTTGGCCCAAATCAGATTTTGAGAAGATGTGATAGGGAGGAAAAAAAGTTTTCACATTCTCCTGACCTATCATGACGGGCCTTGCGAGGGCCATTTTGCAGCAAAGAGGACTGCCTTCAAAATTCTGCAAGCAAGTTACTATTGGCCCACTCTTCATCAAGATGTGAAGAGATATATTAGCCAATGTGATCAGTGCCAGAGGATGGGGAAGCCTACTCCAAAGGATGAGATGCCCCTACAAACTCAAGTGAATTTTGAGCCATTTGAGAAGTGGGGCATGGACTTTGTGGGTCCTATTAACCCTCCTTCAAAATAGAAGCAATACATCGTTGTGTGCACCGATTATCTGACAAAATGGGCAGAGACAAAAGAAATCAAGGCAGCAATAGAGGAGAAAGCAACTGAGTTTTTAAGAGAGAACATATTCTATAAGTTCGGGTATCCAAGAGAACTGGTTACAGATCAAGGTAGTCAGCTCACTTCCAATCTAATTGAAGACCTGCTCACACATCATAAAATCAAGCACATGACTTCCATCCCTTACCATCCACAAGCCAATGGGTAGGTGGAAGTCACTAATAGAGCTTTGGAAGGAATTTTGACCAAGGTAGTGAGCAGCAGTAGAAAATATTGGGCAGATCGATTGGTTGAGGCCACCTGGGCCTACAACACCACATGGAAGACCACCACTGGGTTCACACCCTATGAGCTGGTCTATGGGAAGAAGGCTTTGCTGTCAATAGAATTTGAATACAATACACTAAGGATGGTAGATCAGCTGGACCTAGATCTCAGCCATGCACAAAGGGAAATTCTACTCCAGCTCAATGGTTTGGATGAACAAAGATTGCAGGCCCTTCTCCACACAGAGGTAGTCCAACTTCAAAGGAAAAATATGGCATTACAAACATATCAAGGAGAAGCAATTCCAAGAAGGAGATTGAACATTGCTCTATGTCTCAAGGTATAAAGATTTCAAGGGCAAGCTGAGGACAAGATGGCTGGGACCCTACACTGTAGAAAAATGCAATGACAATGGTTTAGTACTCATTAGGACCATTGATGAGGAAGCCATCCCCATGCTTGTCAATGGGCACAGGTTAAAAATATACAAGAAGCACCTCTCCAAGCAAGAATTCATTGAAGATCTGAGTAACATAGTGTTGGTAGTGGAGCAAGTCTCAACCTCCACTCCACCAACTCACAAAGAAAAAAATAAAATAATAATGACTCAAGTGAAAACCTTTATGAGGCACTTGAGTCCCATCATTGCATTGAAAACCTCTTTTGAGGCGGCCAAGTGATGACAAAACCAAAAAAAAGGGGGAAAGAGAATAAGATCCCTGGGTGAAAACCTCCCTTGGAGGTGCCCAGGGTAGGCAAGTAGGGTGAAAACCTCCTAGAGGCACCCTAGTTGTCTTTTCAAAACAAATAAAAGGAAAAGATAAAAGATAAAATTGACTTTTTAAACACATTGCAGGTTACAGGTGGACCACGGGAAGCAAGAGGAAATGCCACAAAGCCTATCACACATCCTCTATGCTCTTCTCCATCAATTCTAATTTCTTTCTCCACCTCTTTATTTTTTTTGAAGATTGTGCATCCTACAGGAAGCCCTATGTGATTCTATAAGAGGCTCCTGTAGAAATCACAGAGAGCTCGACATAGCTTTTTAAAACGGTTTGAGGAACTCGGGATTTTCATAGAGAGCATGTAGGCCATCCCACAGTTGTTCACCATCATGACCATTCATCACACATCTACAGCACCTCATTTCCATTGATTTCTTTCCTTCATGCAGAAAAACACAGAAACCAGTTTAAAAAAAAAATAAGGAAATAAAAAGAACAGCACCTCCACAACTCACCTGCAGCTTACCAAATCCCTCTCCATTGCCATCAGAATCTTTAGTAGCATCCTCACAGCTCTCAGCACAAGAATCAGCTAAACGTTTTAGAGGGAGAAGCAACTACAGGAGCTCCTGTAGGATTTCATGTAGCAGTTGATCCCCTTAGAATCAAGCTCCAGCAGCAAAATAGGTTCAGCCATGAGAATGTAGAGAATGTTTGAAGCAAGATTCAACTACAGGGCACCTGTACAAGCAACTGAGCCACATATCAAGAAGTAGAGAGCATATAGCAGAAGGGATACAGGAATGCAGCACTGAAATCCAAGCATGCATCACTGAAATACGAGCATGCAGCAGCAACAGACCTAGCAACACCGTAGCATGAACATTCGACCTACAGTTAAGTGTCTAACCCTCTCTTATATCACATCTGTATAATTCAAAAATTTCATGAACAAATGAGATGGTTATGATTAAACTAGAAAGATGGTCAGTTCACTGGCCACCCACATCCAGTTTGATTGTGCTCATCTGAAGATCCACCACACATGTGTCTAGTCAACTAACGAAAAATCCAAAAAGGTAGGTAGTGGCGGATGTTTAAACTCAAACGCAAATGATGGGAAGTGATTGTGGGCAGAAGGCATGACGACTCATGATGACACAACAGTGGGGACCAACTGTTCGAATAATGACAACGTACCCTTTTTTCCACCTCACATCATCGCCGGAAATATCTCCAGTGAACATAAGTACTCGCTCTTGGACTTATTCACCACCTTTGTTTCCATTTTATCATCATCCCCACGACTATAGAGAGCTCCCTACCACCTCCATAGCCTCGAAACCATCGCTCTCTGTCGTTTTTAGAACTTTTCCTCTTATTGGGTTCTATAGGAGCAATAACAGGTCCTATAGGAGAACCTCCAACCATTTCTACAGAAGGGCCAGAGAGCAGTTTTACAGAAGAAAAAACGGGGTTTTCGCTCAAATTCAGACCTGAAGGGGTAGGCTCTGTACAAACCCACCTTGAATATTCATATGTACGAGTATTACAATTTTAAGGAGGAATTACGGCTGGAAAAGAAGAGGGATCGCATTCGAAAGTTCTGTCTGTTTCTTAAAAAACACAGTTTTTTTCTCTGTTTCCTGTTTCTGAAAAATTGTTGTCTCCTTCTCCACCTAGGGTATTCCAAAAGATTATAAAAATAATGGCAGGGGGATTCATGAGAAAGGAACCCCTAAACTCAGTCAGGCTTCATGAACATCCCAAGGTAGTGGGCATTTTTACGAGAGCTAATTGGATGCCATTTTTCGAAAAACTTTGTGGGTATGATGAAGAAGTGACTCAAGAGTTTACCCTATCCTTGGTACCCCACTCAAAGACCCACGCCATTGTTACTTTAAAGGATCTCACCATAGAAATCACCCTAGATTTCATCAGTAGGGTTACCAGTCTTCCACTTGGACTACCCTGGAGCAAAGAAGAAAAGCCACTAGGTCAAGTTACGAAGAAAGCCTTCTTCCAACCAAATGAGCATCCTATAGAGGACAAAAACGGCATCAGGAGAATAAGCATACCTTACCCTTGGGATGAGGTTAGTTACCAGATTATCAAGTACATTTCCTGTGAATGGAGGTATAACATAGTTTATGGGTACCATTTCAGACTTTTTCATGAGCTGAGATATGGCATGAATACTCCCACACCAAAAAGACTCAATATTCCCTATTTTCTCCTACAGTCCCTAATAGATTCCAGCATTAAATTGAAGGCAGGAGGTCCAAACCAATTGGCTCACCATGGACTAATTAAGCTGTTGGTGGAAGAAGCCCTCCACACCTTCACAATCCCCATAGCCTGGGAGATTTTTAGAAATATGACAAGAGAGGATGATATAAAAACCCTAACATATGACCTCAGTCCTTCTAAAACTGAGGGGGAAGTGCAAAAATGGGAAGATGAGGAGGAAACCAAAATAGAGAAGGAAGAGCCCAAAACAGGGAAGAAAAAAAACCAAAACAGAGAAGGACAAGCCTGAAACAAACGAGAAAAAGACCATAGCAGAGAAAAAGAAACCTAGTACAGAAGAGAAAAAGACTAAAACAGGAAGGAAAAAGACCAAATCAGAGAAGAAAAAAACTAAAGCAGAGAAGGAAGAAACTAAACAAGATGGGAAGGAAACCAAAACAGAGCTAGAGGAAACAAAGCTAGCAGAGGCAGAAAAGATAAAAGAAGAGAAAAAAGGGGCAAAAAAGACAAACGTGTCTCCTGAGACACTAGAAAGGGAGGTAGCAACTATTCTTGCTGCCCTCAGCACCCCAGTTAAGCCCAAACAGAAGAGAAAAAGGCAACCATCAATATATTTCAGAGCTCGAAAAAGCACAAGAATAAAAGTAGGGAACCCACAGCCACCCTCAAAGGAACCTATCATAATTGAAGATTATCCTACTGTCAAAAGGGGAGAATCTCCATCCAAAACCCCCATTACTTATGAAAGAGGAAGTCCAAGATCTTCCACTTGGAAGGAAAGAATAAAGTTGCAGGACTCAAAAACAGTCCTACAGGAGGCACAGTCTGCCCTATAGGAGACCCTAATAAAGCTACAGGAGACCGAAAATCTTGAGAAAAGGGCAAGAGAGCCGACCAATGGGAAGGATGAAACAACGGAGACACAGGAACCTAACCCCCAACTTAGTTTGGGCTCTTATTACAACCTTATTGAAGGGTGAAAAATTATTCCACAAAAATTTGCAGTCCCACCTTTCTTTGAACTAGAAAAAGAAAGTATAAGGAGACATAGATGGATGAAAATCGCCAAGTCCAAAGGGGTGGAGGACATTGGCCACATGGAAAACAAGCTGAGAGAAATGGGTAAGGAATTAAGCACTGTAAGGCATACAAAAGCAATCAGAAGATCTCACTTAGAGGCAGAAAATGAAATGTTAAGAAAACAACTGCAAGAAAGGGAAACATAGTTGGCATGCATGGCTAGCTGGTCTATGGAGGCACTACAGTGCAGACAACCATGAAAATCATATGGAGTATACCTCAAAGATCAGTGGCTACAATTCCAAATCAAGACCCTAGCACAAAGAGGCACCATGCCTTTTCAGGATTATAGATAGTTCATAGATCTGTGTGATCACAGTTCAGTAGAGGACAAGACAAAGTTGGCAGAGTTTTATTTGCATAACATGGCCCTCACTGGTATGAACCTATGGGACCCCAATGCTAGGTTAGGGGACTTTCAGCTGATGGCAATGGCATCATGGATGAGTCATGAGGAGAAGAGGGCAATAGAGATCAAGAACCTGATGGAAAAATAGAAGAATGAGCCCCTGATGATTAGAGCAGAGCCATCAAACTCTATGGCTCTCATTAGCACACACCAGCAACTTGTAGCTGATCCTCAAAGTGCCCCTAAGTACATCAATGATCAGGCCCAATCTATTGCACACTTTGAGGACATGGAGATATTTCTTGGAGATGACTACATTCTTGCTTGCATGAGAAGGTGGAACACACTGCCACACAACCTACAGATCAGGGAGTATCACTCCCCAAACAGGATGAAAGAAGTATTGAGGAGAGTGCCACTATATAAGCACTCTATGCAGAGTTTGAGGGACAATTGGATTGGCCTCAAGCTAAGCCCCCCACTGCTGCTAGGATTGTTAGAGGGAAAAAAAGAAGAAGAAGAAAGACAGTAGTGGGAAGAAGTGGACAGAAAGGCAGGATTTCATGCTAAATAGGAGGATCTCACATCAACAGCATGGGATGTCAGGGAGGCCATTAGGGCCATCAAGGATGAAGAGATAGATTAGTTGCTCAGAGGATGAGCAACACATTCAGTAGAGGGGTGATGATGAGCCCCATAAATGGGTAATTATATGGGCTCATTTTGCCTCCTAACTTAGCTTAATCCACCATTCTCATTATTTTGTTGCCTGTTTTTTATTATATTTATGCTAATAGAGTGAGTTGGGCTAGTCATGATGCCATGAAGTCTAATGTGTGCTTTATGCATATTTTTGGTCAATTTTGAGACAAAGTCAAAGGTTTAAGGAGCATTTGGTAGCCAATATTCAAGGAAAACAAGGAAGAGGATTTGTAGGAGGGTGTCCCCCTCATTTATGACCCCCTACCTCGAATCCTTCTTCAGAAAGATCAGAGCACAAGCAACCACATCGATGCATCAAAGGGGCAGTCCAGCAAGTGAAAAAGAATTGTTATCTATCTCTAGTCTTGGGAGCCAAGCCTCCTTGATTTTAGGAGAACTGTTGGAGGCTCCATCTGTATAAATAGGAGGGCTTAGGCCCTCAGTAATTTTGTTGGATGTTAGTCAAATTTTCGCACTTTTGTTGCAACTTTTGCTCAACACATTTCAAGCTTACTTTTGTGAACAATTTGTGTAATGTGACTATTATTTTGATAATGGAGATGAGATATTTTCTAGGCCAGAATTGAGTCCTTCGAGAGGGCTGAAGCTCTTGGGTTAAGGCCCAAACCAAGCTGTCCTACACCTCTTGTTTTGTATTTATATGTTTTTCTTCAGCTTTTGAATTAGTTGCCGATTAGATATATTTCTGCCTTAGTTAGAGTAGGTTGTTTCTTTGGTGGATTACATAGTTGTTTCCATTTCAGTTTGCTGAAGTAGGTTAAATAGTGATAGGAGAAAGATAAAAAAAGGCCGTCACAGAGCCTTGAACTCCTTTCCTCCCTTTGGGACCATGAGCTAAGGTCAAGACAGTCTGCTGCCATAAAAACACAATTTTGCTTCCTCCATGCAATTTCTAGTGTTGTAGTTTGATTTAGAGGTTAATGCTTTGCTTCAGATCTATTTTGTCATACTCATTTTTGTTTCTACAATAAATCTCTTTCCATGCTTTCCTTTCCATATAGCACTGTTCAGCATTTTATTTTCTAGATCAGAATTTAGGTTGACATGAGATATAGTTCTGTCTTTTTGTTACAACTAGTTCTTTTCCTGCTCAGTTTCACTATTGTGATTTGCAGCTCTCTTACAATACGTATATACTCGTAATAAATCAATATTGCATCCATCACCATCTCTTTTTCCATATGTTTCATAGGTTGTTCACAGCCCTTCACCAATATGCCCTAATTTCTGCGCTTTTCTCATAATCTTTCCTTTCATCTCTTTAACAAATCCAACCATCATTTCTTTCATAGTCCTCCTTGATGAACTTCAAACACCTTAACACAACCCTCTAGTCTTTAGCTACCCTTTCCCACCATTTTTTCCACCTTTAAAACCTCTAAAATAGCCCTCGGCATCATCCTGTAGATCCTGCAACCTCTTGTAGAATTTCTTGAAAGTGACTTTTTGAAGTTCGATTGCAGAGAAACACTCCAGAAGGTTACCAAAGGCCTCTTGGGACCCTTCCACGCCTTCCTACACCTTTTCCAACTCCAAAGTCACCCTATATCGCCACCTAATCGCTGCCACATCCACAAACAGATAAATCATATGCATGACAATATCACATAAAATACACAAAAATCCAAAAAACATGTTTTTTTTCCCATTTCCTTCTAGAAATAGCTTGAATAGATGTAGTTTGTTTCCTCAGTAGATCATGGCATTCATTTTATGGTTTTTCATCTCTCTTTCTGCAAAAGTAAGGTTAGTTGGTAAATTAGGGTTTGCTAGGTTTTTGCTTTACATTCCAGTCTTCTTTCTCTTTCTGCAAGTAGAATAGCCTCTATAGAGTGAGTTTTCCTTTCTTTCATCACATTTAAAGCTGCTTTTGGAATTCATAGAAGTTGGCTTGAGCTCATATTGATCTTGCGCCAGCTGACCAAGTGACAACCTACAGTAAGAACTGGTACTTGTGCATACAACACCATTGCTTCCAAGTTTGTTACAAACTACCAGGTTGATAAAAGTAAAGTAGGAAGCCCCAAGAGTTGCAGCATTGTTGCTGCAATACTAGTGCTCACGACATGCTTTTCTTATTTGAGAAAATCCTAGATGTCCCAATATTTTATGCCACAGCCAGTTTTCATCTGTTTTACTTAAATAGCATTGTTGTTATCATCCTTTGAGTTTGTATAAGTTATTTGGAGTTCTTGTACCTTTGATCACTGTATTTCCTATATCAAGTTCATGAACGACACATCCGTTTGATCGAAACACCACTTCATTTCCTTGATCACACATTTGACTAACACTCAACATGTTATGCTTTAAACCATCTACATACATGACATTCCTAGCTTTAACCTTTTCTTTCAAGAAAACAAAACCTTTACCTTTAATGATAGTTGGAGTGTCATTTCCAAATGAGACATTATTTTCCTTTTGTAAAGCATTATATGAATGAAGTTTCTCTTTATCACCTGCCATGTATTTGGAGCATCCACTGTCGATGTACCACTGATTTTCTTGTCCTTCTGCATACAAATTTATACCACATCTTTTTTATTGAGATTCCTTCCTTCTCCATATTTTGGGATTTAATGGCGTTTCCTCCTTTTGAAATGTTGGCTGAAATTTTCTCCTGCATTTAGATTCTTCATGACCAAATTTGATACAAACCGATCATTCTATTTCATTTTCAAGAGGAGAAAGTTATTATAGGAACTTTTCTTGATTCCTATTTCACTTCTTTGATTTCGTGCTTCTCTAGTCATGATGGTTTTGTAAGCAACACATTGAGCAGCCTTGTGTCCAAAGTTATGACATGAAAAACATTGCCCATTAAAGAAGTTTATGCGATCATAGAATCTTTTGACATTGTTTACCTGTTGGTTGCGGCTTCTACTGATATTCATCCTTGGAGTAAATTGAGTATGATTTACCTGATGAGTAGTTTTAGGCCTTTGCTGACGATTGACATATTGTTCACTCATCTTTGCTGCATCAAGATAGCTTCTGGTGGAGGTTGACAACTTCTGTGATTGAGATGATTCTTTAGTATATCCAAGACCTGTCTTTATCAGAGGAGAACGTTGAACTTTGATAATTTCATTCAAATTTTTTGATCCTTTAGAAATTCCAAGATTGAAAGATTTTGTCTTCTCAAGATATTTTCTTACACCCACAATTTCACATTCTATATTTTCATTGTGCTTTTCTCTTTCAGCAAGTTGGTGTGTCAAAGTATTTATGATCATATTCTTTCTTCTAAACAGATTTTGAGTTTAGTGATTTCTTCAAGAAAATATTCTTCTTCTAATGCATCCAGAAAATCATCATTGTCATAGGCCATGAGAAGTCTATAATCTTGTTCAGTTTCATCTTCATCACTATTAGATAGACCATCGCTGTCTTCATGCGTATAGTAACTCCTTCTATTCACAACCTGTTTCCTATTTCCTTTTGCATATACCTTCCCTTTTTCATATTTATCTTTATGAGGACATTTGACAGCATATTGACCAACTCTACCACAAGCAAAACATTTGAAAGGTAGCTTACTTTTGAATCTTCCGGAACCCCGTTGAAGCTTCTTGACAAAATTTACCTCATCTTCTTCTTCTGAAATGTGTCATGATTCATGGTGCTCTTCCTTTTCTTTTCCTTTTGCTGATGCTTTAAAAGCGGCTTCTCTCATATTTGATGGACCTCCTTTTCTCATTTCAATGGCAGTTAGGATTCCATGTAGTTGAGTCACTATAATAGTTTGAAGATATTGTTTTTCTTCTATGGAAGACACTTTTGACTCAAATTTAGAAGACAAATATCTCAAAATTTTCTCCACTGATATAACTTCCTTTATCTCTTCACCCAGATTCTTCATACAATTAACAATCTCATCTATAGGTAAGAAATAACTAGCAACACTCTCATCACTATAGATCTTAAGAGTTTCATATTGAATTCTGAGAGTTTGAAGCTTAGCATGTTTTACCTAAGAGTCTCCTTCATAGCTTTGAACGATTTTGTCCCATATTTATTTGGTTGTCTTGAGTTGCATGACTTTGAAATTCTGATTCTGACAAACTTCCCTATAATGTATTGACATCTTTGGCATTGGTTTTGTATAACTTCTTACTTGCAGAGTCTGTAGGAATTGCTGTTGGAAATTGATATCCTCCTTCTACAATTTCCAAAACATCTACTCCAAGCGATTGTAGATAAGCTATGGTTCTTATTTTCCAATAGACTAAGTTCCTCCCATTGAAGATTGGTGGTCTGATGGATCCCATGCCTTCCTGATTATTCATCTTGAAATATCTCCCTTCAAGTGATCAAGCTTCTTCAAAAGGACCTGCTCTAATACCAATTGTTGGAAATAACACTCGGAGGAGGGTGAACCAGTATTATCTGATCGATAATTTTTATTTTCTCAAACAGATTTATATACGCTACTTTAGTAAAGTGAACTAGTGTGTATACGTAGCAATGATTAAAGAAACCAACATACACCCAGAAAACTTGTGATCTATACAATTTATCATGTGTTGATCTTTAACCAGTGCATCAATAACTTATTAAACAGATCAGTAAAAACAGAATAAACCATCACACATAAGCAACACACATGAACACCAAGATTTAAAGTGGAAACCCAATGTGGGTGAAAACCACCTGCTGCTGTTGTCTCTGTCTTCTTTTAATAATAAGAATATCCGCTTATAATTTTGTACTAGTGTAGACTCATAGCAGTACATAGGCACCCACCTATAGAAGGCTATTACCTTCTCTCCTTTTCTAGCTTCTACTGGAATGGAGCTGCAACCCCCTAGCTCTTGTATTATCCAATGTGATTACTAGTACGTAGGCGCTGGCCTACAGAAGGCTACGACCTTATCTCTTCCTCTAGGGACCACGTTTCATAAATTTTCATACTGGATCCTCCTGGTACACAAAAATACACATGAAGGCCTCGTTTAATCAAATTTTCATACTAGACCCGTTAGGAAATTTGAAACTCAAACTGCGTCAACCAACAGTCAGTTAATCTGAACAATCAGATCATTGTCACCAGAACACTGTGCCAAACCTAGAAACCTGCATCATTATTCAAAACCAGCTGCAACCTCAAAAATCATGCGTCAAAATGTATACGCTACTTTACTCAACACAACCTATGTGTATACGCTACTTCCTGTAATCAAACCTATGTATACCTTCAAGAATATTGAAACATAAAATTTCTTAATCAAGTCTATACCAGCTAGCAGTATGCCGACCATCTACTGTCTATTTATAGAGCTTTACATAGGCGGTAGCAGAGATAACCCTTCTCACTTATTCAATCAATCAGTCAGATACCAAACTCCTTATGCATTTATTTTACATTTAGATCTAAGAATACATCATTGACATAAAATAGTAAAACAACAAAATTGATGAGATAGATCAGTCATATCTGAAGAAGAGGATTTTCTTTTGCATACTTTATTTTGAAGAGTAGAACCTGTGTGTACACGTGCTTTTGTAGAGATGAACTAATGTACACATCTACAAATATTAAGCCATAACTTCGCTACACTTCCGGACTTCAGACAAACCCAGATCACAACATTTAAAGAATAAAACAGGTGTACATAATCAAATCTAGCCCAACCAATATCATATCATTCAATAATAAGTCATTTCAGGTCTCATGATCTTGATCCAACATTGAATTCAATGTGCACAAAGTATTTCAAATCAAATCACAAACATAGCCCCTGCAACATAAAATATCCCTCAGATAGAAGTATTCCTTAAAAACCCATACACTTGCACACCTGGCCTTATGATCTTCTCCTCCTTATATAGCTTTAGGCCCTTTGTCAATAACCTGGACTAAAACCACCTAGGACCAATACCTTGGGTTTTCCAGCATGTACGCTCTTTTCCTCCTGTGGGAGTGCATGCATACGTATACACTCTTTTTGTTCTTGTGACCAGTGTGTATACATTGTTTTAACTAAGTGGACCTGCGTATACTTCTTAAACTTCTTTTCATCAACCTTTTCCTTTACCTTCTTTGTTCTGATCAATAGACCCTAGTTCCATCTTCCTATTCTTATGCACCATTGTCCTTTTACCTCTGAATATACCTGTTGTACTGCGAGTTGCCTTTTACCAAAACCAAATTGACCTGTGAGTGAGTTTCCATGAATAATAACACCTGTATCATAATGCCAACAATTCCAAAATAGCTAGATAACAAAGGAACTGACATATGTAACCTCTTGGATTCACCATGGGTGAGCCTATGATGAGGGCCAAAGGGATTATACTAACATATGAAAATCAAGAATTAGACTAAATCAACCCACATGCTAAAATAAATAAAAAAATACTCACATCACATACTAAACATTAAAATACATAATGTGCAAAGCATTGTGAATTGTGACAGTTTACGTAGATTAGAGCCCACTACTAGGATTAGGCCAAGGATTTTGATTAAAATTTATGAACACATGGGACATTATCAACATCATATGGCATATCATGTTGGGGCCATTCCACATAGAATTTAATTTCCACATTCCTAAATTTTCATGATTCCAATTATGAATCAGAACTAGACCACTATTAGGAAACAACTAAGGACAAACAGGGTGAGCAGTCTTCCAATCTACCATAGCTCCTTAATGATTCCCATCAAGACATAGATGATGTACATGAAATTAATCGTTGGTATGATTTATAGTGTAAAATATGATGCCAAGTTTTGAACAATAAATCCAATATTTTATTTGGTCCAAGTTTACACTTTGCCAGATGACATAGAAATCCCCCCTATCTTGATCAAGATTTCATATGTTAAGTTCCACCCTACCCAAATTAGAAATTAAATATTGTTAAACAAACATATGGCAGCAACATAATCTGAAAGATAAAACATGAGAATACATTTTTATTAACAAGTGATATACATTTATAGTACATGGTTTGACCGTTGGGTTCCAGATCCCAAGGTCTCTTGGACTCCTTTTGTCTATTCTTCTTCCACACTAACTCATTGAGTATTAGGTGTCCAACATTCCCCCCCCCCCCCCCCCCCCCCTTAATTCGAAGGGTTATGTATGAGTCCAAGAAGAGAGTTGTAATACAAAATGTGCAAAAATGCATGGCAGCACTAGGCCGAATGTGCTCTTTGAAATGTTGGTATAAAGGGTGTGGTTTAAGGATGACCACCAACACTAGAATGCTTAGTGCAGTTCCCAAAACTCTTCCAAAACTGGCAAGAAGCTGAAGTATTTTGCTAGAGGAAGTGCTCCTATTGTTTTGAAGAGGGAAACCTTCAACCATGAAAGGGAGGTCTCACCCCGCGTAAAGGGAGAACTTCAACCTGAAAAGCGAAGTCTCAACCTGTGATGGTTTAAGTATGACCAAAAACTCTGGAATGCTTAATGCAATTCCTGGAACTCTTACAAAACTGGCAAGAAGCCAAAGTCTTCTACTAGAGGAAGTGTCCCAGATTACCAACTGAAGGCATGCTCAGGGGCATCTTTATTTCTGGCTACAACTCTGAAACTGGTGTGGCAAGTTGTGGCTCAGGCTCGCTTATGGATTTGAAGCTTGTAGATGACCATCATTTCTCCCCCTGTTAGATACAAGGTGAGATGATGGAGAAAACTCAACTGCAAGACTGTTCAATACTCTTGAACAAGTTCTAACATGTGACTGAAATATCTTCTTGGCTGTTGATGCCCATTTCCAAGAAGCGATCCATCCAAGATGAATCTTTTCTCTTGCAAGAGGTTTGTTTCTGAAGCATCTGTTTGAAGAATGACTAGTTTTATGACAGTGCTTACATGGATGAAGATCAAAACAGTGATATTTCAAATGGCCAACTCGGTCACAGTGTTGGCATTTCACAACTTGTTGTTGTTGTTGTTATTGTGGAAGAGGGTCAGAATCTGGAACAGCTAGAGGTGAACTGTAATGAATGAATCCAACAGTTTGAAATTGGATAGGTTTTGAGTAATCTGGAATATGAAAGGACAATTCCTTTTCATATCCAAGATCAGTTCTATGCTTGTTATGGACAAGCTGTTCCCAAGGTCTGATGATGGGCTTGGGAAGTGCAGACTGAGTTTTTGCTTCTGCATGTACAACTGCTACTTTATTGGGCACTGGATCAGAATGAACTTGCTTCTTATGGGAGTCTGTTTTAATGTTCTGAATAGAAGTAGGTTCAGAATGATGACTCCTTTGTTTTAATTCCTTTTTTTGAAGCTAAGATTCAAGCTCCAAAAATTCTATCTTCTCTTGTGCATTTTGCAGACAAATTCTAATGTCAGCCAGAGAGGATTTGTTGATTTTTACTGTGTCATTAGTAGTAGACTGTATCAGAATTTTCAAAAACTCTAATACTTCATAAGCTTTCCCCATTTTCTCCAGTTCAAGAGTGCCAAGAAAAATGCAGAATAATGACAACAATTTTAAGCACTTGAATTCTCTAGAAAGAAATATGTAGACACTTGCAGTAGGGTCGATATAAAACAATCTTGTCCCCTTTGAAATAATTCCCTTCCTCAATTTAATGGCTTCATATTTCGAGTATTTGAAGGAAATTGAAAGCACTTCAAGTTAGCACATGCTGGAATTTATACATGTGTTTGTCCTTTACTGTATTGCAATGCCAAAAACAACAAGCAAAACACTCATAAATCTGAATTGTTGTTGCAAACAAATAGCAGACAATCTGGTGCATATAACACTGATATCACCCCAAAAATTAAAGCAACCTTCTCATTAGAACCTGTTGAGAAAAACAAATTTGTTTGTTGCACATAAATTTATGCCCAAACTGCACAATAGGAACAAGTAAATTGAACAAGCAACAACTTTAAATTGAATTGGATCTTTCAAATACTCCTTCACTTTCTTGGCCAGTGGAAAAGAATAGTCAAGTTCAATAGTGACTAATACATTCTTGTAACCATTGATGATAGCATGTGGAACAGCTGCAGTTGTGGGATTACAGATCGCCAAAGAAAGAGCTGTACATAATCTCATAAACTGTAGATTGCTTGCTGTGGTGTGCCAAATCTGAACAACATATATATGTCAAAACAACAGTTATGAAAACAACATATATATATATATATATATATATATATATATATCAGAACAACAGTTATCAAAGCAGCGCATAAATTTCTGCCTTTTGCCTTGACATTTGTTGCGGTCGAAGACAAACACAATCGCCGACTATGAAAAGTTGTATGGATCCATGAAGCGACTTGACAGCTTTCATGGGATCTTCCTCTCCCACAGACTTTATACAAATATTCAATAATTGCTTCTGAGAAATGCACGAGCTCGTGCAATCTTTAGAAAATCGATTCGTATGATTACTCCTCGGCAGATATGTTGCCGCAGGCCATGCTCATTCCCTCAATAGACAAGCTTGAGCAGAATCCCTCAAAGCGGTCATAGTAATGGAGGATTGGCTCAACTATATTAGTTGAAGTAGGCCCTCGCCTTTCATTTACTACCCTCAAAGATATTATCTTTTAAGACAAATGTCGTGCTGGAACCTGTTGTTCAGGTGCCATTACTCGAGAAGGCATGATACCGATTGCGGAGAGAAGTGGCTATAATTTGGAGGCTGGGAGTAGTTATTCTCAGGCATGTAAAGATTCCGCAAGAGGAATGCAGAATATCAACCGATGGGAAAGGTGAAGCTTATGTGCAGCTTTGGTGGTAAAATTCTTCCCAGGCCTAGTGATGGGAGGCTTAGATATGTGGGTGGAGAGACGCGGATCATTACAGTGAATAAAGGTATTACTTATGCGGAGCTTGTGCAGAAGCTGACAGATGCTTACGGCCAAGCTCTGATTCTCAAGTATCAATTACCGAACAAGGATCTTGATGCCCTAGTTTCTGTGTCTTGTGACGAGGACCTTAAGAATATGATGGAAAAGTATGCCAAGCTTGAGGGTGACGAAGGTTCTTCAAGGCTCTACATCTTTCTATTTTCCACAACTAATTATGATCTCAGCCATTTTGATGCAATGAATGATAAGTGGAACACCAAGCAATGATATGTTGATGCCGTCAATGGCATCTCTGGCATCCTAGAGACAGGATTCGGAAAGCATGCTGACAGTATAAAATATACATCAATGCGACAAGCGGAGAAGATGAATGCGCATGAGGAGGAAAGGAAGCTTTGGAGGAGATTAACAAAGAAATGGGATTCAATGCACCGTGCGGGTTTTTGGCTTATATCGTAGTGTCATTATAGCTCGATAGGGCATTTAAATTTAGTGGTTGCAAGGCCATAAAAATGTACGCAATATCGCAACCACAGTTGCAGCAGATTTCCCAGTAGTAAGCCAACACTGTTTAGTCGGAAATAGCTCATTATTTTATTCCAATCAATGCATTTTTCTGAAACAAATCTCTGCTCATACACAGAGCCGCAACCGCCCGTCTAATATTTTCATCTCATATTGACATCTGGGCAACTATGCTGCTTCTCTGCTATAAAATTCATTGAACTCGCATTATTTATATAGGTAACACTCCTTCTCTAGAAATTAGTAGACCGCGTTGGATGCCTAGTATTGGTCCGGCAAGAGGTTCAAGGAAGAAAACATGCTCAGGCATCAACAAGTTCAGAGTGAGGATAGAAATTGGATGTTGGAGAATGTATGGAGTGCAGGTCTGGAAAGGGTCAGTGTTGGTATTTATTAAGTGCGCAAAGAGTAACTGCAATGAAATTACCAACATTTCTATTGCATAAATAAAGCAGAGGCTTAGAGAGGTAGACAGAGAATCCACAGACCTGTCAGAACAGTTTATTTTCTACACAGAAAGGCCATAAAACAAATGGCTCAAAGTAATTATGCAAGGCAGGAATACGCCTACTGCTCTGATACTGTTAGGCCCATATACTACTAGTGTAACCCCTTATTGTTATTAGTAAAACCCCCTTATTATATTGATGTACCCATGTAGTGCCCATATTGTTACTATTGTGCCCCATAGAAGCCCACTATTGTTATTATTGTGCCCTTACATTATTATTGTTATGTCGACTCTAATTATATTATGACCCCTTAGACTCCTATATATAGAAAGGATGTCTTTTCATTTGTATCATCCAAGAATTGTTCATTTTTGTAATATAAAGAAGGTTGCTCCCCTGAAGAGGCTGAATTCTAAGGCGTTGATCTATATTTTCTATCTTTTTGTGAGCTGGTTTCATAACATTTGGTATCAAAGCTTTGGATTCTAGGGTTTCGCTGCTCCAAATAGGTCATCATGGAATTTTCGCTATAACTCTTTTTTTTCGACGTTTCAGAAGCAAAAAAAAAAAATCCATTTGAGACGAAATCGCGTTGAAGCTCGGGTCTAAATTTCAGAGATTTTCACGCTATATTTGCGGAGATATGATCTGAGGAAGTTGGTCTTCTTGCAGACTCCTGAATTACATTCCAAACAGGTGACCTGGGGAAAATCATCATAACTATCTCTCTGAGCATCAGATTGAAATTTCGTAAGATGGTATAGAAAGAGGACGGACTATAGTTTCTTGTATATATTTTTTAGAGCCAAAGGTCGAAATAGTGACACGTGGCACGTCATACAATTTCGCTCTACTAAACTAGTATATAATCAGGTCACTGTGGAGATTTGGCATAACTCTTCCTTGGAGAACCAAATTTAGATCAGACTGGTGGCATTGGAAAGAGGACACATAGGGCTACTACAAGTTGCAATTTTAGAATTGGAAGAACCGAAATTACAGAGTTATAGTCATTTCAAGATCGAGCTCCTAAAATCAAAAAATTGATATGAGGAAGTTCGATGGCAAGGATCCCGCAACATGGATACTACAGATGGAGCAATTTTTCGATCTCAATAATGTGCAAAACACACAAAAGGTATGTATTGAAACTTTATATTTGGAACCAAATTAGTTTGTATGGTATCAATGGCTTTGCTCTTGTAAACAAATTATCACTTGGGAAATTTTTACGGAAGAAATGACAGCACATTATGAGGATACAAAAAGCAACTCCTTTTTTAGCCAATTGATAAGTCTCAAACAAAAGGGTTCAATAATGGAGCACATTGAGGAGTTCCAAAAATTGAACATAAGGGTAAACAATATTCCAGAGGAGCATAGGATTGATGTGTTCATAGGGACTTTAAAGGAGAATATCCAACATGATGTTCACCTTTGGGAACCTGATTCATTGGAGAAGGCATTCAGGTTAGCAAGAAAAATGGAAAGAAAAATTATGGCAACCAGGAAGCCTACCACTCACAACTATAAAGATGGAAGTGTTCTTGCCCCTAGCCTTCCACAACCTATAAGGTTGACACCACAAAAATTGGAAGAAAAAAGAGCAAAAGGTCTTTGTTACAGTTGTGATAGCAAATACACTAAAGGTCATAAGTGTGCTAAGAAGAAATTATTCTACATAGATTGTGAAGAGGAAGAAGAAAAGAAACAAGAAAGGTCAAAAGAAGAGGATATACTCCAAGAACAAAGCCTAGATAAAGAAGAAATGAATCCAACCATATCTTGTAATGCATTGGTTGGAATTACCACTCCTCAAACCATCAAGATAGAAGGACATATCAAGAAGAAAAAGGTAATAGTGTTGATTGATTTAGGAAGTACCCACAATTTTATTCATTGTAAGATAGCAAAAGAATTGAATTGCTTCCTATATCCAGCACCAAAGTGTCAAGTGACAGTTGCAAGTGGAGGAACGATAAATTGCTCTGGAAAGTGCCATAATATTAAGCTATCCATGGGAGAATATGTACTGAATAGCCCAATGCTTTCCATTCCGAAAGGAGGTTGCCCCCTCGAAGAGGCTGAATTCTAAGGCATTGATCTATCTTTTCTATATTTTTGTGAGTTGGTAGTCCCCATATTGTTATTATTGTGCCCCATAGAAGCCCACTATTGTTATTATTGTGCCCTTACATTATAATTGTTATGTCGGCTCTGATTATATTATGACCCCTTAGATTGATATATATAGAAATGAGGTCTTTTCATTTGTATCATCCAAGAATTATTCATTTGTGTAATGTAAAGGAGGTTGCCCCATCGAAGAGGTTGAATTCTAAGGCATTGATCTATCTTTTCTACCTTTTTGTGAGCTGGTTTCATAACAGGTACCATGTTAAACACACACATCGCAGCCACATAATCTGAAAGATAAAACATGAGAATACATTTTTATTAATAAGTGATATACATTTATAGTACATGGTTTGACCGTTGGGTTCCACATCCAAAGGTCTCTTGGACTCCTTTTGTTTATTCGGCTTCCACACTAACCCATTGAGGATTAGGTGTCCAACAAATATGGATGATGAGGTATACCATCCCTTGGAATATAAATTGAAGACATGGCCTTCATCATATGGCCTCATCTAAAGGAATTTTACTTTTAAGGAATTCAAGAGAACTCGGTGAAGTGACAACCCATGCAGGAAAGGTCTCTTGATCATATTCCATATTAGGAAAGAGTTTTTGAACAACGTTGGAAGATGTTGACTATATCACTAGATATAAAACCTATATTACACAGAGCAACATTTGGGACGTGAGAATCTACTTTCAAAGGATATTTCACAACAAAAGGATTAGAAAATCCAAGGGATTCACTTATGACAAAAGAGAACATGAAAACTAGAGCCACATGTTGAGAAAAGCCTAGTAGGGACAAGGTAAATGCACCCATTGATAAAGAATAAATAAACATCCTTGCATTAACACTCTCATATGCACTCATAGAATCATAAAAAAAATGTCATAGTGGTGTCAATAATGGTCCTTAGGTTGGGCACGTAGTATGAAATTTGGTCCATGGCCACCACTCCTCCCTAATGAGGAAAGTAAATAACTATAAAAACTAATGAGACTATAGACATAATTGTGTAGAACCAACTATGCCCAACTAGAATATTATACTCTAAAGGGAAATCAACCACTTTGGTTTCCACCAAAATAATAACACTGCCTAACTCTATCAGAAATATGGTAAGGAACCCATGAAATTGGAACATATATCCATTGAAAGCCTTAATAATGGTGTTAAATAAAATGAGATTTTGTGAGATGAAAATATTCTAACATGACATGGAAATTAGGCGAGTAGAGACTCCTTCATCAACAACAATATGGAATGTGTTTTTTCCCACATATAAATACCTGAATTTTAAAAGTGATCTGGTGGGAAAGCCTAGGACAACCTTGGTTCATTTAAAATGTAATAAAACTAAAATCTAAGGGTTTTACCCATAGAGGATTCACCTTGTTGACCAATATCTTACCATGTATTTTCATAAAGGGGTTTTAAAAAGACAAAAAATAGGGTTAGTATATTGTAGGTATAAGAGAGTGGAATGTGGGGTATGGGGCTTTATATATATATATATATATATATATATATATATATATATATATAGATAGTGTGTGTGTGGTATAAAAAGGGGTATACAATAAAACTAGGGATATCTATAAAAATGGGGGTTGTTTGTAATATAAATATGTAGTGGGAATTTGTTTCAACAAAATTATGTTGGGAAGTTTTTATTAATATCTAGTGATATTATAAGTATTATTTAATATCCCATAAAACTCAGGTGATATGACACAAGTTGAATCTATAGACACCCAATGGGTGTACCCAGTTATGGCTAACAACAATGTTTTGTAATACATGGTACAAATTTGAAAAACATCAATCGAAAACTTGGCACATGGTCCTTGGGCCAAATCCTCCATAATACTAATGGTTGCGTTGTGCATTGGGATCATACATTGACCTATGAAGAACACCCTTTAGTGGGAGAAGGAATGTATCAAGTGATGGATTGCCTACCTAGAGAGGGTAACTAGGCTAGGAAGAGGCAAATGGATCCTCATTTGAAAGACCGCTCTTAAGATTCTCATAACTATGATCTCATGTCCATAAAAATACCATATGGTCATACATGTATACACTAGCACCTGAGGACGTACCCACTTGCTGAGGGGTATTTTCTATGCCCCCTTGCAAATGAGTAGGATTTGATGCTATTATTTTCTTGTTATTGAGGAAACAAATGGTTGAATGTAACAATCTACTAGGAATCCTTCTGCTAGAAAACATAGTGACGATTTTCATCTAATGAGTAAAATGATCCTCCTGACCACAAAAAATTTTAAGGATATAAATTTATTTTAAAGTGTAGAAATCTTAGCAAATATTACTAGTCCCTAATATGAAAACTATAATATGTTTGGAAATATTCATATAGAAGTATTCAAACTTCTAATGATTTTATATAATCTCCCTAAAATTTGGGTGAATCAGTTTTAGAAAAAATGTAAATTAGTGAACCCTTTTTTAGGGGAAAATATGTAAAATTAGTCCATCTACAAAATTAAGCCCCTAAAAGTTTCCTTGCTCCCTACAAATTTTGTAATGAAATTTCAACTTCCTTTTGTTGTTAGTGCCTCCACTAGTGTAATTTGAGCTTGTTAAGTCCCTTGATCATTATTAAAATACTTTTTCTTATTTTTCTTCTTTGCACTTTTATTATTTTTCTTCTTTGCACCTCTGATTGTTGAGGATTCTTTGATTATGTTGATTACATTGAATTCACCTCAAAGGGTTGAGTGGGGACAATAGAAATTCGCGTGGTGGACATTGTAACTGATGAGCAGGGTATTTGCTAAGAATTCAAATATTATGGCTATGTATAGTATTATGGGTGACTATTATGTATTGAAAAATAATAAATATATAATGCATGTGAATGCTCAATAAAAAACATGTAATTTATTATTAAAAATGGTAAATATTTGGCAAATATCATCAATTTAATCATATACATGGAAAAAATAGGAAAATGTTTAACCAAATGGATTTTTTTGGACATTGTCAAAAAATTAGTGAATTCGCTAAGTCACCCTTAAAAATTTCATTATTGATGTATTTGATGCAATTGTCAACTATCCAAATTGTGCCACTAACTGGCCAAAAGATTCACTATAAATGGAACCAAACTCACCATAATAATGTGGTTCTAGGTTTGGATTGTGTGGATCATTCAATGGCATTGGAGCAAGGGGAATACTTTTGTACAAAGTGTCTTATTGAAAATAGATCGAATCAAAATGTTGGGCTCGAAGTATAGCTTATTCCTTTATCATCACCCCTCCCATCATAACATCCTTGGCTATGGGAGGTAACAAAGACTTTCTAAACCAACGCGTTAGGATTTGGTTAGGAAAATTGGCCCTTATAATCTTATGAAACTACCTCCACTCATGGTTGTAGTCAAAGATATGGGTGGTGATGTTTTGACACAAGAATGCCAACAACCCTATCCCTATATCATACCTAATTGGAAATTAAAAGTGCACTAATAATGCCATGGCTAAGGACCAAAATTTACAAAAGGAAGCACCTTCTAACTTGAAATACCATTTAGCAAAAATTATAATCAAAGTTCTTCCGAAAAGGCATAATTAAATTCTGTCATACATCAATGAATTAGATGAGCACGAAAGGTGGTATGCCATTAAGTGTGTCGACAAGCCTTCTCTAAGTTCATCATTGAATTTCGATATGTCAGATAGTATATTTATAGGAGTGGTTTTTCATTAAGGATTGCGAAGGATGGGGTCAATTTTCAATCATGAGAAATGTAACAAACCTATTGTCACCAATACAAGAAATTATGTATTGGAAAACCTATTTTGGAAGAAGGAAGAAGTCAAATTTGTAGAAAAGATTAGTAAAAAATTCATATATAGGTACATGAGACACTATAGAAGTCATAAGAAAAATACAAGTTCGAGCATCATCAACACAGAACAAAGATGTTGTTCAAGGTGGGAGACAGAGTATGGTTACAATTGAACAAGGAGAAGCTTCAGGTTGCTAGTAAGAAAATCAAGGCTTTGTTATATGGTCTCTTTGAGATATTGGAAAAGGTGGGGGATAATGCCTATAGACTTAGTCTACCCCCATGCATGTGCATTTACTCAATTGTGATTGTTGAGAATTTGAAGATCTATGAACCTTCCATACTAGATTAGGAAGAGGAAAATGTCCTACCTTGTGTAGAGGATTTGACACTAGATGTTTAGGCAGAGTTGAAAATCTATATAGTTTTGTAGTAGACGTCCAGAAATATGAGACATGGGTAGCATGAACTTTGGCAGACTAGGTTGAAAGGACAACTTCTACACATAGCTAAATGGTACACTTTAGAGAAGGTAGAGGAAAATTTTCCTTACCTCATTTAGTAGAATATTTTGTGGACCAAAATCCTCCAAAATTGGGAATGTGTGGTCCAAATTAGATAATTATATTGTTTGTGATCCATATCATTACTTTCAAAATGGAAAAAGTGGAGGAATCAACTCATAGGACCTTTTTTACCCACGGGACCCAGTTTGGTAAATTGGGGTATGAAACCTTATAGGAGCAATTTTAGGTTGCAAACAACATTCATTTGGGTGTAAATATTTTCTACATTAGTTCCACACTTTATTTTTCATATTATACATACAAAGGCCTTCCAATAGTGCAAAATTTGCCTTAAACGGAGTATGTATGCAAAATTGATGCCACTCAGAAGTTTACCTTCCGATTTTAACCACCATAATTTGAGAGTATTCCATGTCAACCCCTATTATTCACGGAAAAGGGGCTAGCCACATGATTTTGATGAAGAAAATCTATAAGAGTCCATATTGTAACTATGGTTAATAGTTGAGTGAGTCAAACCTAGCCACTAGTAGGTTATCAGACTATGTTATAATCGAGCCACTAGGAGGAAAAGGTGTTCCATTCTTTTCGAGAGTAATTTTTCCATAAACAAGTAGGTATCCAAGAGGGATAGGGAGAGAGCACACATAGACGATTTATGCACTGTAGTATCCCACAATCCATATGTCATACCTCATTGTACCCACAACCATTTTCTATTTAGAGAAAGATAGTAGTGCGGTCTCACCATCGAGATGGGTTTTCTCCTAAAAGGGTTACAAGGATATATCTTGTGTCAATTGTGTTTGTGAGTATTTATTTATCCATTCTCTATTTTCAACAAAAATTCTAATTTGCATCAATATATGCAATCAACAATAATATACAAATCCAAAAATGTAAAGAGAAAAAACCCTAATAGTGTAGATTTCAGATTTTTAAATATATCTTATCAGATCTATTATGACGAACTATCAAGTGGAATATCCATGATAATTTATGGATTCGTTTGATAATAATTAAGAAAACTATGTATAAAATTATGTGAATTCCCTGCCTTGGTAGCCTCAATGATTTCAATCTTAGTCTCATTCTCTTTACCATAAAGTATATTTTCAAATATTATGGTAGAAAAAATTGTGGGGTTTTGTTGTACAAGCCCAATTTTCAAATGTAGTGACTTCAAGTTCAATTTCTTTATGTCTTTACCATCTATTGTAACCTTACCCACTATGAGATCATAAAATATTTCAACTAATGCAATCACTAAGCCTTCTCATAAAACACTTGCCGCGTCCAAGGCTTGGCTATGACATACTTTAATTTTTAGGTTCAAATCTTTGAAAATAGTGATTTCAAGCCTTGATGTGTAAGAAAATTCTATATGCTTTAATTCAATTTCACCTTTGATTTTATGAGTAGTTTTTGCATCATCATGAATATGGAGCACTATTAGAGCGAGTTTGTTATGAATTTACTCAATGTTACTTTAATACACATTGGCCTCTCTCTCTCTCTCTCTCTCTCTCTCTCTCTCTCTCTATATATATATATATATATATATATAGATAGATAATACAATCACAAGCCTTACATAGTATCTCTATCCTCAAATCTTTGTTTTTCATGGTTATGGGTCATCCACAATCCCGCACTTCATCGAAGTCCATTTGCTAGGTTGCACATTGTCAATATCACAGTTGATCATAGGAATTAGAGGGTATCTCTATCATCGTATCTTTGTTCATCACGGTTATGGGTTAACCACACAAAACAATTCTCTTTAGTGGCTCTTCATATTCAACAATGGCATCTTAAGAGACAAATTCACGCAATGGGGATCATTGCTTCTTAAGGAGGGAGGAATGATCCAAATGGAAATTGACATCCACCCATGGTATTCATTAACCCATGGTATTTATCGACTCATGGAATATACCCATGGTATTGTAACTGGTGTCCACCTATGGTATTCATCCACCTAAGGTATTTATCCACCCATGGCATTCATTCACCCATGATATTGTAAGTGAGATCCGCCCATGGTATTCAATCACCCATGGTATCTACCCACCCATGGAATTTACATGTGGTATTATAACTAAAAAAGTACTATAAGTAACAAGTCGCATTTTGTAAAAGGACATATTAACCACCACAACGCAACTTTTACAGTTATTCATAATCTTGGTGGCTTTGTTTAATGTGTGTTCTCCTATTTTCTTTTGGCATTTCAATTTTTCAGATCTTGGCCCCCCACCAAGATCCAGATATATATATATATATATATATATATATATATATATATATATATATATATATATATATATATATATATATATATTGGTTCACTAAAGTTTTTTGTTAAATAGAAGAAAGGATTTCATTAAATCATTTTTGCTGCATTTAATGATTATAAGTATTTTCTTTGTGAGAATGCAATACTGAAGGAGGAAACCATGACGTAATCCTATAACATGATGTTAAGATATCGGTAATATTTATTTTTTTATAAATGTACTCTTTTATTTTTTAAAATCTTCAAATACCATGCATTCAATCTTGTTAATTTCAGCGCATATCCCATCATCCAAAGCAATGCTAAAACATATATTATCAAATGTATACCTTATCTTTAGATTAGATAGTATATATTATATTATGTAAATTCTAGCATAAACCATATTAATTTTGAGTTATTATTGAAAACATTCACTAGTTTTGCTTCATTGGTTATCTTATATGTCCCATTAAATCTCCTTACTCATATATCATATATACAAATACTATGGCATATCCGGGTTGAGGACATCTGAGTTTGGGGTTATGCATATTTTATTGCGAGTGTTCCATGCACTTTCAAATAGACATTCATGATTCAATAAGTCATTTGTTGGCTATGGTCATTTTTTTTTATTATGACAAATATCTAAAAAAAATTAACATAATTGTATTATTGAAGGATCATTTTTAATCAAACCTTTATTGGTGAAGGGTTAATTTATTATCAAAACATTAATCTTTAAGAGTAAAATTTTAAACATAACATACATTGACAGGAAGTATAAAGACCTAAAATATCTTATAGGTAAAGAAGAATCCAAATTCCAACCCTGTCATCTTAACAAAAGGGAAGATGGTCATTATACATGATTGCAATTAGGGTTCCCATCAACATTATTTCATTCCATAAGTGAGGCTGAAACAAATCAAACCAACGGTTTACAAGATCAGGGCATTAATGGTGCAAGAATGGAATAACAAATATCATTTGATGATTCTCTCATGTTAAACAAACATGTACCTTATTAGTACATGCCCTTCAAGTTTCAAAGAATATAGTAATTGATTTTAGATAGTGTATTAGTCATGCATGAAAACCAAAACGGATTTCCAAATCTTAAACCAAATTTTCATGGAATTATATATTTCTTTTTTATTTTTTTAATGAGATTTCATGATTTTAATCAAATTTTAAACTTGGAGTTCTTATTTGGCCTCTTCCCAAGGCACTAACTGTATTAGAAGGTAGGATATAGACTGGAATAGGATTTTTCCTGGTAAATTAATGTTAGGATTACCTAGCATTAGTTCACTAACAATAAATGTTTAATTGACTCCTTTTGATTTCCTTTCGTGACATATGGCTCAATGGCGTATGACATTTGGGATTTGCCTGGCGAGCACATAGGACCTCTTCCCATTCCTTTACTATGGGTGATCTTATCTCCATTCCAACCTTGGCCTTTGTACCTTTTCGCGAGATCAAGGCAATCCATTCAAATTGTGTAACACTCTCCTCCCACATCTACCCAAGTAAGCATGCCAACTGGGTAAAAATGCGACGAGATGCTACTATCATTGGATTCGACCTCCTATGTTGCCTTAAGGAAGTGGAATCAAAGGAAAACATCAACCAAGCTATCCACATCACCAATAGAACCCTCAAGAGACATGTCAGTCACTCAGACATCCTGTCCCTGGGTCCCATTGATGTTTTGAAAACCTTAGGCCTTAGTCACTCCCATACTATACACAAGAGAGCATCTAGAAACCCAAGGTCACTCTCACAAGCTTGACTGCTAGGGACCAGAGACTAAATTTGTTAGTGCTAAGCCAACGACCTTGGGAAGCGAGCCACTTTTTCAGGCGGAGAGCCCAAGTTACTGCCCAAAATGGAATGATAACTCAGAAACAATAAAATAGCAGGGAAACAATGACGCCAAAGCAATAAATTGAACAAGACCTTAATCAGACCCCTACTAGCCATACCAAGCATTTTGTCAAGCATATAATCAAGATGTAACCTACGGGTGTAAACAATAGAATTAAGTATAGGGATCTCATACTTATCTGAGAATCACTATGAGCCATTGTCCCCTCATGTCATTTGCTGAATTATTATCTATTAGCCCATAGATACATTATCCATTCATTTACAAGTAAAAACATGCTAAGAGACATGCATAGTTGTTGTCATAAAACATACATATAACCATCATAATAGGGACAAAAATATCATAAGCATATCAGTCATAATGTCCACATATATATATTAGTAAATTTACACATGAAAATCAAGGGAATGAATTTCTCATTAATGAATGCAATAAACTAACTAGAGATGGGACTACCACGTTCCACCCAACCAGAGAATGGCTGAGCCAAATGCCTCTTCAGCCATTCACCCTGTGCCATATTCCAAGCATGGATGTAGGAGTCATAGAACACACCAAAAACAACAAATAAGCATAGATGCCACCGGAGTTATCCACCTACACCGTGGGGAATTTGAGTGCCTCCTAGTCTCTTAGGATTTACCGTAATCCACAGCCTAATCTAGGGATCACTAGGCCCTACACCGAGACACACTCACCAAGATTTATCGTACATCCCATCCCAAGACTACTAGGGCCAATGGCGATAAATCCACCTCTTGACTTTATTGTATATCCCACCATTCACCGAAAAGGATTCCTAGGCCCACCGAGGCACACAATCCTAGCTTTACCACAACCCACAATCTGGCTCAGGGGTTACTACGCTAGTGCCTTTACCGTTATCCACATTCCAGTTTAGGGACCACTAGGCCATGTGTTTTTCATTTCAGAGATCCACCCCACTCAGCTTCGAATCCATCCATCCATCCCAGCTCAATCAAATATGAAACCCATCTCATCATGGCTATTAGGAAATTGCAAGGCTAGGCTAAAGATCATTGTCACACCAAGAAAAATCCATAACATGATAGAAAACAACCACATGCAATCCCATGCATGCCAAATATAGAAAGGGAAATAAACATGTAAGTTGATACCTACAATGAAGCTTGTTGTAGCTACTTGATCCCTTTCCTTACTAGATCTTTGCTTCCTCTTGCCTTCTTTTCCTCTCCTTCTCCAGTGCCAAAGTGCTCCAAGAAACTCGAAGTGTCCAAGAGTGAGAGAGAGAGAAAGAGAATAATGGGAGAGCTCCAAAATTGTACTAATCAACTTGGCCACAGATCCTCAGAAGCCTTTTTATCAATGAGGCTTCTATTTTCTTCATTTTCCATTATTTTCCTTCAATTTCCTCCTCACATGTAATCTGTTACCTTTCACCTTCCTTTTCTCCTAATTTCATTTATTTTCATAAATAAAATGCCAATAGATGTCTCATGCCTTTCCAAATCCTTCACCATAAACAACCAAATGAACACCCACTAGGATGTTTTTGCCCAACATTCATCTTGGAATACGTGTCCCATCATCCATGGCCTTATATATATTTCACATGGAATTTTCACCAGGGTTGTTACATAACCTTCACCTTGGAGGAACACCATCCTCAGAGTTCAATGACACCTATAACCAACAAGATGATTGAAAACAAAACATACTGGCCATAGAAAATTATAACATAGATTGTTGCAGTATTCACAATGAATGGCCCACTCAAAAGCAAAACATCATGAGAACATGACCTGATAAAAACCATACCGCATACTGGAGCTTTATAACAAAACTCATTATGATATTTACAATAACCACATGTACACATACACATACACATTTGATTCAATCAGCAAATATTCATACACATATGATATTGTTTATGGAGCTTTACAAACTAGCTCAGTACAGTATTTACAATAATATACCCATATATACATATGCACATTTGCTAAACCAACAAATAAAAGGATATGATGCTTGTATCAATCAACAAGGGAATCCAAAGGATCACACCTCCACCCTCAAAGTAGTACCAGGATTCACCTCCTTCCAAGGAAGTCTAGAATCCACTGCCGCAGTCAAAGATGCATCCAATGTCCAATGCTACAATCGTATGCCAGTTGTCCTCTTAGTGAACAGTTACTGGCTCATTGTTCCAGGGCACACTCCCAATGTGCATTTGAGTCCATCTGGCAATGCTGACTAAAACAAATATATCCATGACCTTCCCTTCTCTGCTACACAGTCCCTCGGGAATCCGGTCACCCCTTTCGTGTAGTCACTCACCTTCCAAGTTGTGCTAGAACCCCCATCCCGGGTAGTCCATCCCTTGGAAAGGATTCCTCGCATTGGAAGATACAAAAAAAAGGCATATCCCTGCCTCAAAACCATCATACCTACCATATCATGCTCATGTAAATCAATGGACACTATTGGGTACTAGTGTCCCACAATGGCCTTGTTCTTGAAGTTCTTTACCAACATACTACTGCATTTTTCAAACCCTCTTACTGACGCTACTAACAGTCGATTTCAACCAATCAACTAATAATTTCCGTGCTTCCTTTACCAAGCACACAACTTCCACTAGATTCAAAATAAATTAAAATAACTTCAAATCGTACCTCATTGGTAGCTCGTCAATAAGGTATACCTGCAATCCTATTTATTTCCTGTCACAACAAGTCAAACTAGCATCTTTGACCAAATCATCATGTATATACATATCACATTAGGTTAGCTCAAACACAACCATCCTAGATCAACACCATAAATCACATGTAGCCATCATAAGCCATAATCATAGATCACATATAATCATCATATACCATAATCATAAATCACATGCATAATAAAATTAAATAAAATGTTGATATGTATTCTTTCATCAATCCTTAGCTTCTACCTTTGTCTTTATTTTGTACGCACTCCAGTTCAGTTGAAACACCAGACAAACACCCGATGCCTTCTCCTAAACCATGTGTACGTACACATAGTGTGCATCACACACATACATCTACACATTGCATACAACACGATGCAATACATGCACCTAGATCTGACATACAACACATACACCTACACATGAAGTATAACACAACAAAAATACATATATAGAATGCAACACAATGAATGAATATGTCAAAATACCATGACTACACAATGCACATGCATAGTATCACATGTGTGCAACACATAATGTACGTCATGCACTCAATCCCACATGTACACCAGTACCACATGTACAAATCACCACCCGCACAACATGCGCACAACATCACATGTAAATGGCACAACGTGTACACAATGCCTCATGTACACTGCATCATTGTAAAATATGTACACAATATCACATGTACACGATACCACATGCACGTCAAGTACGTGACACCACATGTACACAATGCCACATGCACGACATGTACACAACACCACCTGCACACAACGCCACTTGTATCACATGTACACAATGCCACATGCACGACATGTACACAACACCACCTGCACACAACGCCACCTGTATCACATGTACACAAAACCACATGCACACAACACCATATGCACATAGTGCCACATGTACAACATGCATGCAACACCACATGTACATATCACTACATATCCAACATGTATGTAGCATCATTTGTACACAACACTGCATATCCAATCATGCACACAACACCATATGCAATATTCACACAACACTATTTGTACCATCCTATACATAACATTGCATACAGAACATGTACACACACTATATATACACAACAGTGCATGTGCACACATCATAGATGCAACATCTACAACATATACAACATTTGCACAACGGTGGTACCACACATCCAAAACCACATTGTCCTTACCAAGAAACCTTGCTTCCAGTGTCTTATCCATGCTTATCCTAGCATGTCGCAGAACACACTGCTTTCACTTTGCTGATGTATCCCTTGGTATAACCTATCCATAACATAAGCATAGGCACAATACAAGCATACAATATAAATTCATATTCACATAATATTGACCTCATATTTTTGTCATGACTACTCTTCCCACTTGACTCCTCATAGCCAAGGACTTCTTCATGTCATTCGCCTGCATAAGCAATCATTCTGCCACAAGAACGATTCTTAATTATTTGTCAGACAATGACATAGATACATGGATACATACATACATATACGTAAACATTAGCATAAACAATCATGATCATGTTAGACAATGATATGCATACATACATATATATACACATAAACGTTAGCATTTATAATCATGATCCATGATGACCCTATCAAACATGACATGCATACACACCTACATGTATACATATACAAACATTAGCATAATCATGATTATAATATAATTACCAGATAACATAAGGTCTAGGTTAAGAGAACTTCCTTAGTCATGCACAACATTGAAAACAATCATTCCCAGCTTAGCCAAGGCATCTGATGCCTCAGATCCATTTACTTTACCTTTTTGGTTACGTTTCTCATGTTTGTACTTCCACCGTCCATTTACCACAATGGACCGAACCAGTCCTATCGATTGTCATAGTCTTACCTTCTGCTATGCTTACTCATGCACCGAGCTTCTTCTAAATCTTACATTACCTTTTGGGTACCACACAACTCTCTCCAAGCTCCATTAAATTTCCTCTTTCCCAACCAATTCCCAAGACTTAAAATAATAAAATGAAAGAATAGAAACAATAAGAAGAAGACGATGAAAACCAAAAGAAATACGACACCGCAACAAAGTGGCATAGCTATGCACCAGACACAATCAAAATCACAAATCAACCACAACAATCACAAAATATCAAAAGCACAAGACTAACAATAGACACCATGAATCAATCCCCGTGGTTCCCAAGGAAAGATCAACCTGTGCCTTCTTCAAGATTTCATGGCAACCTCTCTTGCCATGCAACTCCCTGCATCATGTTGTCATTAATACACAACTACTAGTGAATAAATAAACATAAAAATACACTAGTTACCTCATCTTGTTGTTCCAAACACGTTGCTTGTAAATGAACACATCCATGCCATCTCTCAAGGGACTCGAGTTCTCTTGACAGATCCACATGTAACTAGAGACTAGCTAATATACTTCTCTTGTACATGTCCATGAATATAGCATATATCCATGTAATTTCAAACAAATCAATGTTAAGAAGACTTCCTGTGTGTAGAGTACTCATTCATTTGGAATTAGGGTTTCCAAACATATCCAAAGGAATTCTTTCCCAATTCCTTTCTTCTACCTTTTTACCTTGTTAGAATTGAGGCTCACTATGTGTTGTCACATCATCCAACTGTTAGTTATATAAACACATCAAATATTACCTTGTTACGCTAATACTAGACATGTTTCCTGCAACCATTCACACATGTCAACCACATGTTCCAAATGTCAAGACAATCATATCTATCAATATGAAATCAACCTTTACCAAGACTAACAATCATGTCATAACACATAGCCAACTCATAGTCATTAGACATAATGCTACAAGTGTCAACTACATTTAAGTACATATCAATTATCTCAACACATATGTGTTAGTACAATCATCTTAAAACAAAATCAATTGAACACATACTCATATTATGCAATTCATCAAACATTCAACCAACTTGTAAGCATGCCATGCTAAATAAATTAACTAGACGACATAATCAAATAGTCAAGCACCAAATATACGACATAATCAAACTCATACCTTATTGTATATCGAGGGAGGCTATCTTGTCTGCAAAATCAATCTAGGTTAGCACGATACAATTTCACAACATATCAACTCAAACATAAATCGTGATATCTATAACAGTAACTAACTAACATGTTCATGTCATAAGCTCATAAGCATTTGTCTTTCATGCATAAAAATCACATATGTATGATAAGTGTAGATTAGTACGACACCATATCACAAATATGTCGGCTCATACATGAATATCACAACCATAACCATCTGCATAGGTCAAACTAGGTTAACACAATACATATAACATCAATATCTTCAATGCAATGAACATACCCATCACGCATATAACTAATCCAAGTTACAACATCATTATCTCAATAAAATAACCCTAATCATCAAGTTAATAACATATAACAACAATACACTATATATCATGCTCGTCAACAACATATAACCTAAACATCAAGTTATCTAGCATAAAACAACAATAGCAATGCATACAACCACATGTTACCATCATTCTTGATTATACGACTCATGTGCATATGATTATGCTAATCAACTATCATCTATCATGTACGTAACCATAACATCAAAAGACATGTACATAAACCTAATGTATATAAAAATCCTTGCCCAACATACAAACATGTATAACGACATGCTCTTGCTTTGAGGTCCAATGTTGCAACTTCACTTTGATGATCTACATCTCCTGCTTTACCTCATTCAACACATTAGCATCATAATGTACCAATAGTACCATGATGACCTAAATTGCATACCATGACTTCACAAGGCATGTTTGACCTACTATTCATGCATAACTATAACCAAGACCATACATGCATAACGACTGCATATAGAAATATAACACACGAGTACAAAACCATAGACAAATCCTTCTAGCTAGAGATCAGTCATCAATGCATGACCATATCAACTTCACAAACCATGACCTCATGCATGACAATAACCATTACTCCATTGCACGCATTGTCATATGCAACCATCAACATGCATAAGAAATGCATAATCAACTACACATGCACACGAACACATGTAGTCGAGCATAAGTGATCAATACTTGTAACTAAACCTACAAGACTTATACATGTAATCGAACATACAAGAATGCAACCAAACTAATCAAGCGACATATAATCATAATGATTCATTCCACGAAATCAACGTCAACTTCTTCATGACAACCTTACTACAACCATAATCAATCGTCAAGCAAATTAAACAAGCACATGGAATGCAAGTGTAGGAGACACACATTAAAATCACAGCCATGCATGAACAACACATAGCCCATCCAGTCTAAGTGAACCATACCCTGATACCACTCTGTAACACCCTCCTCCCACATCTACCCAAGTAACAATGCCAACTAGATAAACATGTAACGAGAGGTTGTCATGATTGGATTTGACCTCCTATGTGACCTTAAGTAAGTGGAATCGACAGAACACATCAACCAACCTATCCACATCAACAACAAAGCCCTTAGGAGACATGTCAACCACTCAGACATCTTGTCCCTGGGTTCCATTGATGTTTTGGACATCATAGGCCTTAGTCGCTCCCATGCTATAGGCAAGAGAGCGTTCAGAAACCCAAAGTCACTCTCACAGGCTTGCCTACGAGCGAAGAGAGACTAAATTTATCATTTCTATGCCAGTGACCCCGAGATTTGATCCATTTTTTTAGACCTAGAGCCTAGGTCATTGCTCATAATGGAATGATAACTCAGAAAAAATTAAAGAATAGGGAAAAAATGATACAAAATCAATAAGTTGATAAAGATCTTAATCAGACCCCTACTATCCATGCTAGGAATTTCGTCAAGCATATCATCAACATGTAGCCTACAAGTGTAAACAATAGAATTAAGTATATGGATCTCATACTTATCTGAGAATCGCTATGAACCATTGTTCCCTCATGTCATTTGTTGCATTATTATCTATTATGCCATAGATACATTATCCATTCATTTACAAGTAAAAACATGCTAAGAGACATACATAGTTGTTGTCATAAAACATACATATAACAAACATAATAGGGACAAAAATGTCATAAGTAGATCAATCATAAAATCCATATATATATATATATATATATATATAAGTACATTCACACATGAAAATCAAGGGAATGAATTTATCATTAATGAATGCAATAAACCAACCGGAGATGGGACAACCAGTTTCCACTTGACCATAGAATTGAGCCAAATATCTCTTCAACCTTCCCCCCTCATGCCATCTTCCAAGCATGAATGTGGGACTCATAGAACACACCAAAAACACCAAATAAGCATGGATTCCGCTAGAGTTCTCCACCTACACCACGAGGAATTTTCAAGCCTGCTAGTCTCCCTTGCTTTACCATAATCCACAGTCTAATCCTAGGATCACTAGGCCCTACACCGAGACACACTCTCTAGGCTTTACCGTACATCCAATCCTGGGACTACTAGGCCCAACAGAGAGAAATCCAGCTCTTAGCTTTACTGTATATCTTTCCATTCACCGACAAGGATTCCTAGGCCCACCAAGGCACACAATCTTGGCTTTACCACAACCCATAGTCTGGCTCGGGCGTTACTAGGCCAGTGACTTTATCACGATCCACAGTTCAAGGACCCCTGTGCCATGTTTTTGTCATTTCAGAGATCCACCCCACTCAACTTCAAATCCATCCTGCCATTCCAGCTTAACCAAATATGAGAACCTGTCCCATCAAGGCTATTAGGAAATGATAAGGCTATGCTAAAGAACATTGTCACATCTGGCAAAACGCATGCCATGATAGAAAAGAACCACATTTAACCCCATGCATGCCAAATCTAGTAAAGAAAATATGCATGCAAGTCGATACTTGTAATGAAGCCTGTTGTATTTGATTGATCCTGCCTTTCCCTACTTGATCTTTGCTTTATATTGCCTTCTTTGCCTTTCTTTCTCTAACGCCAAAGTACTCCAAGAAAGTCTAAGTGTCCAAGAGTGAGAGATAGAGAGAGAGAATAATGAGAGAGCTCCAAAATTTTATTGATCAACCTGCCCACTGATCCTCAAAAGCCTTTTTATCAACAAGACCTCTATTTTCTTCATTTTCCATTATTTTCCTTCAATTTCATCCTCGCATGTAACATGTGACCTTTCACCGTCCTTTTCTTCTAATTTTCCTTTATTTTCATAAATAAAATGCCAATAAATGCCTCATGCCTTTCCAAATCCTTAGTCATTTCCTTTGCCAATTTTCTTAGCCATAAACAACCAAATAAATACCCACTAGGATGTTTTTGCCCAACATTTAGCTTGGAATACGTGTCCCATCATCCATGGCCTTATAAATATTTTACATGGAATTTTCACTAGGGTTGTTAAAACTTGCAACTCAATATGCAATTCAATTTGCAATGGGGTTCGGTTTAGTCGTTGGTGCTAGTTGTTACATGGAAATTCTTGTTGTTGGGAGATGCAACTCTATCTGTCCAAAGAAATTCTTCTTTCATTTTACCTACGAGGATAGATGTAAGGACTAGGCACTAATAACTTAATGTACAAAACTCTGACCAAATTAAATTCACTGTGAATTCTGGCTAGATGTAGCATGTTGTTGGACTTCAGTTCAACAAGACTCAAAATGAATAATGTTGTTGATTAGGTGGTAAGTGGATCCTTAAGAAACGACTTGAGAAATTATGGATCATTAATAAATAGATTGAGAAATATTTTTTCTATACTTTCAGGCATTTACATTTCTCTTTATTTTACTTCTATGCAAAATGTCTTTTCCTTTGCAAAATATGCAGTAGATAATAGATTATGATTTTCTATGAAATTGCAATTTAATCTGAAATAATGCAATACAAGGAAATAAAATTACCTCCACAAACTGAGATGTAAATTATGATTGTGTTCAAAATTTAATTTGTGCTTACAAAAATGTACTTGTCTCCCACGAAAACGGAATCCCTATGATGTTCCTTTCCCACTGCTTGTTGAAGAACATTTTAGTTAGGTTGAAATTTACAAAGAAAGTGTTTCTCTAGCTAATCTAGGCTACCTTAATAACTAGGGATGATGCATTTGTTTGGCCTTAAAGAAAAATTTAAATTTTTGAAATAAATATAGCCTATGTTTAACATTTCGAAAGGCTTGGATGATTTTGATTTACTTTTGATTTGTGGGTCGAGTTCATCTCTAGAATATTCTCCAAGAGAAATATGCTAATTTAACGAATTTACTGGCATTTGCAATTAATTGTAGAAAATTTTGGGAAATTATTGAAAGAAGAATTAAAAAGGCAATTAAACCTGAGCACACTTGCGTAGATATTGGGTTAGAAAGTTGGAGAGGGAGAGCATGGGATTGGAGAACTTGGCTTGTAGAGAACTAGAGAGAGTGGGAGAGCTGTTCATGTTGCTTGTTGAAGAATATGAGGTTTCGAGCCTAGCTTGGATCATGAGGTCCTAGACTAGGATCAAGCAAGGGTTGATCTTGGTCTGTATACTAATTCCTCCTTGGTTTTTTTTGTTTGAGAGTAAGGCCTCATTGACTACTTTTCTGATTTTGATCACAACATGAAGTCCCTTGTTGTTCACTATTTGATTACCTTAAAAAACCTGTCTCTTCAAACTATCTAAAGCCATTGCCATATCTAATTGTGTCATATCATCGAGCCATTAAAAGAGTGCCTCAAACATAAATCAAATGGGTATGAAGACGTCCAATTACATCACAAACAATGTATACAAGAAATTTGAATTATTCTATTACAAAGGGAAAGGTAGAGCTTCATGCCCATAGTTGGGCTAACTGCACTAACCTCAGAGCCATGCCTAGGGAAAGCAAAATGTCATTTTCCCCACTAAAAATTTAGTGAAGTTAACTGGTGCATGAAAGAAGTCCAATTATTAAAAATTGAACGAAATACTTCTTGTGCAAATAAAACTACCCCATCCCACACAAGCAGATCTCGCCTTCTCACCAAAGCCGAAGACAAGGTTGTCAAGGGTGCTACTTTTTTTAGCTACCTCGATACCTCTCACTAAGCCAGGTGTTGCGTATAAAAAGTCATGCCCACCAGGGGAAAGCTTCAGTGCTTTGGAGGTTACCTTTAACCAACCAGAGGAGGTGAGGGGACATGATGAGATGGGTGATTACTTCCTAGAATGGATACCTGCTGCTAGGGGTAGGTAAGGAAGACTTTTTCGAGGTTACTTAAGTGAACTTAGGGCAGTGAGATTTTATTTTATTAATGATTTTGACACAAGCTATCATGAACACCTCGGTTAACGGGACAAAATTAACTCCATTGTAGTGATTCATGGATCACTCAATTGTGGTAATTCATGTTGCACTAAAGGACCAACATATCCAGTGGTGAAAGATTGGAACTTGTGAAGTTTGCAGTGGCTTATTTTAATCAATCAGACACATGAAATGTATGCAAGCTCCACCTGACAAGTCTTTTCCTTTTTATTTTAATTTTACTTTATCTATTAAATATCTTACTTTTTATTAGATTTTACAATTTAAATTTTTATTATATGTGCATGCATAAATTAAAAACAAACTAACATAAGGTTGATGCACGGACCTTGCATACAACTCAAGTGTGAATTCAAGAAGTTTATGAGCATGTAATGTTTGGCTATGGTTTCTCTAAATCTAAACATTCATTGCCTCGAAAATGATTACATGCTTGGCAATTAGGTCTTTTAGTTTTATTATTCTAAAATTTCCTACTCCTATACATCTTATTTCTTCATGAGTTATAGGCAGGGACATTGTATATTATAATAACTAAAACAAATCATGCGATACAATATGCACTCATTGTGGTTTGTAGAATCTTCACTTTATGGTGATTTTTGTATCATTATCTTCAACTCCTAGTATTCATTACTTTTTAAAGATTTATTATCGATCCTGAGTAGCAAATTTTCAATCCTATGTTGTAGGCTTCCTCATTACCAAAACTTATATTTTAGCAGTATATTTTGAAAACATGTGTTAGCTTGTCACAAGTTGTTCTCCATCAATGAATGGTGAGGTAGAAATCTAGTTGGTCATTCAAAATTATAGTTATCTTTTTTATTCTTCCATCAAATATACCTCTCATAATCTCGGTGTTTCCTCAAAATTTTCATTGAAACAACTAACTAATTTGGAAAATTTCATTGCTAGTGAAGGATTTCCTTGGTGGACAAATTCTTCTACTCAAAACCAATTCCTCATTTCTTTGTCTATTTTAGAAATATTTCACATGGCCATGAAACATATTTCTCTTTTAGTTTAGATAACAAAGATGATGAAATAAACAAGAAAAAGGGATTGTGGTTAAAATGCATTGTTCTGATCATGTTTATGAATGCTTTCTTTTTCAGCATGACCATAAACGTTTTTTGCCATACTTCCAATCTTGTTGTTAGTATTGATTTTCCAAAAACCATCATGCTTACTACACCAAATATCATGTTTGTAGATGAGGTTCATTCCATATGCTTATTGAATTTTTCGTTGCCCACTAACACATCAATGTCTTGGCAAGATACTCATTCCATGGCAACAATAAATGGAACTAACTACATTCCAACTGTACTTACCTATGATTTTTTGTTTTCTGTTAGAAATAAACCACAACGGAAATCTCAATTTGTTGAGAATTTTTCATCGACTTTAACAAGAGAAAGATGGATGGATGGTGATATCAGGAAAGAGGTCTTTCAAATCCTCTTTTCATTTCTTACGCACAAAGAATTTTTTTTCAAAGGAAGGAGGTAATCGAATTCAATGCATTGGAAAAAGCATTACAATTTCATTGGAATCAGAGGAAAATTTGACAAATGTTTAGTTTGATTCTATGGAGAAGGAAGACTTTGTGGCATAATTCAAGATGTTTGACTTTGAGTTGTGTAACCATGTTAGCATAGGACTTTAAACATAGGATTAACCAAATGGCGCTTTAAATATAAAGTAACTTCTTATACATAGCTTATGCCTATGCCTTTTAGGCTAGGAAAATTTATTTTTGGCTTCTAAATAAGCTTTAATCTCCACTCTAAAGCAATCAACATTTATTTTTGGCTAAAAATAAGCTTTATCTCTGCAATGGAATCCTTTAGGCATGTAATAATTTAGAATTCATTTTGTATTGATTTGCAATGCCTCTCATTTGGGTCGAAGAGTGCTTTGAATTATCTTATTTGTGTATCAAATTGCACCTATGTGCATGGAGGGGAACGCTAAGTGTCACCTAAAAATTCATTTCATGTAATTACAATTGAAATATTATCAATACAAGTGATTTTTTCTAATTTCTAATTTGTTGCAATTGATAGTTGGCCCTTTTCCAAATCTATGCAGTCTTCATAAAAAAATGATCATCTTAAAACTTGGGTGTGCAAACCTCCTTATTAGTGTTGGAAACCATGTATTTTGTGTCGTTGGTTTCAACATCTTCAATAGTTTATTTATTAACTTCAAATCCAAGCTTGGACACATCCTTAGTGCTAGAAACCATATATTTTGGGCTACTGGTTTCACCATATTCAATAGCTGATTTATTACATTCAAATCTAGGCCTTGACACATCATTTTCAAAAGTTTGGATGGGAATGATATTTTCCATGTTTTCTTCTACATTTTCCATGGCGTTGGAAGTAATAATTTCTTCATTTATAATTCTCACCTATTCATTTTCAGACACAACTTTTCTCACCTTTCAATTATAGGCTATTTTCTTCATCATCTAATGCAAGTTTGCTCGTCTCTTCTTTTAAGTATGGCCTCTTATGACCAACCTCTTTAGAACAACAGTAAATACCTGCCAGCATTAGTGTAATGAACTCAAGAAAGCATTGTTTGATAAATAAATATTTTCATCAAAGAGAAAGCTAATGCCTTCTACCTCACAATAGATTTCACTAGCACAAACCCATATATAGTGGTTATTTGCAATCCATCCACAACCTTTAGGTAAACGCTCTAATTCATCTTCTCCCTTTGATAACATATTGAAATGGTTCTCAAGCAATATGAAATTGTGAATGGTTCTTCATTGCAGGGGCATTCACGAGAGCACATTAGCAATCTTGTGCTTACATCTAAAATTCAATTGTGCCTTTCTTTTTTTCCATTGACATTGGCCAGATCTATCAATAAACCAACTGGAAAATCTTGCTACAAGTGTTATTAATATAGGAACTCAAACCCAACTTTTTTATATTTTATTTTATTTTATAACATTCTAGTGTATTTAATTAGAAATTATACTATTTAATTTTATAATTTTTATTTTTAATTAAAAATAATTCTAATTATTGATAATATTGCAATTAATGAAAACTTTCATCCTTGCCCTGATCTTGGTAGGAAAACGAGATTTAGATACTTCCCGAAGTATAGTATATGCCATTTTCTGTCTGTATCACTTTACATGTATGATAACCATTTGCATATTTATTCTTAATTAGTTAACAATGAATTGCTAATTTCGTGTTGATTTTCTTTAAAAGTGGGGAAGGGACTGCAATGAACTTGGCTAGCCTAATCAACACATTCTATCTCTTTCGAAACCTATCCCCTCCAATCTCCATGCTTCCATAATCATTTTACATTATATATTAGTATTATTACCTTACTGTTTATCGCTGGGAATTTGTATGCTTTTTATTGTACACTATTAGGACAAAGTGTTAAATCCAAACCCAACTAACTTGAGATTAATGCCTCCATAAATTCCATCTTTATCAGATAAATCACTTGTAAGCTACCTCAAAAAAGCTTATTTTATAAATACATCATGTTCAATATCGAAGTTATGAGCAATACACGTCAAGAAATATGCATCTGATGTTGAATTTAATAGTTCATCAAATAAACCCTTCTACATGCAAAAACAATATAGATTGTACAGGGAGAAAATCTTAGGTTCCTTTGATTACGAAGATAATATTTAAACATTCAACAAGCATAGAACTCCAGGTAAGAACAAGATTAAAATTCAAGCACAAATGAGAGGATTCTTAGAAATGTTTTAGTTTCATATAATTGCCAAGGTCCCAATCCTTAAACATTTGTACAGGAATAGAAAGGAAAAAGAAAATGCATTCTAAAAAAAATTCCAATGTTAATAACAATGACACTAGCATTCTCATGTGTACAATTAATAAAATTTGCAAATCTTTGCCATATTACAAAATCAATGCGTACAACTCTAGCAAGCCAATTTGATGAATTTGTAAAATACTACTTTTAAGAGAAGATAATATGAGGCACACAATAAATCGATCAATGTGAACTTCCATATTTTAGGAAGAATATATTTACATAACACTTAAAATTTATTATATAACATGATTAAGAATGAAAAATGGCAGAAACAATGGTTCACAGGTAGAAGGAGTTGGTGAAAATTAATAATAAACCCCTTTTACAACATGGTCTCCTAGAGTAGCATGAGAATTTTGTGATCCACTCACTTGTTGCTTGACTCGAAAAATGAGGGACATAATATATGATTGATTTGACCCTAAAAGGAGCACTGCCACTTAAGTGACCGTTCTCTTATTTGAGTATTTTTTAGCTGCAAATAAATCACCCTTATTATCATCTACCAAATGCTGGAGAAGTGTTCTAACATCCATCACCAAACAAATTAGAGTAACACTCCAAATTATCTTACAATAAGAGAGCAAGTGCAAAATTTGGAATGACTAGAAGTTTGAATTTAGAATACCAAAGGTATTTGAGCTTGACTTTGCAAATTGCACTGTCTTTGGGTTGCTCGCAAAATATTTGAAAACCCATCTCGTATTCAACAATGACATTCAAGTTTTCCTATAATGTCTGATTATGTTGGCTATCTTACAATGCAACCTGTGTAACAAAGCCACAACTTTTCAATCAGTGAAATAGTATTCAAATAATGAGATCTAAACTGTTATTCATGTATAATTCAAATGATGGTTGTGTTGGGATTACGGATTTCACTATCCATGTTTTCAATAAGAAAGTAGGGTGCATCTTTGGTATTTCAGGGCACAACTGTAGTGGTTATGGCGGGGTTGGTTGCATCATTAAAGGTGACTGGTGGAACATTAGCTCATCATACCTTCCTATTCCTAGGAGCCTGAGAGCAAAATCTAGATCTATGTGTGAACCATGCAAATGAGTCAAAGACGAGTTGCTTTACACTAATTGAAAATAATGACGACCTTATCTTCCAAGCTCCTATGCAAGAATTCTAGGTCAGGCACCAATTTTTACCTGTAAAGTTGGGTTTATGAAATTTTCTTTTTCCTGTTATGAAATTAAAATATTTACTTATGTTATGTCTACAATGGATGCAATATTATATCTTTCCAACCTACACAATATTATAATACATTTTATGAGCGAAATTGCTTTCAAGATTATGACTATTTCTAAATTGATTAGTCCAAGTTGTGGCCATTGTTTACTTCCAATTTCTTCTTATCTAGATTGGATGAAGCTTCACTATACTAGTTTCCAATCTCCATTTATACTTTCTAATCCTACCTAGACTCATCTTCCTCTGACTTTTTAAAAATTTGTGTGTGTTCTGTATCTTTATTTCCAAGAGCACATCTCGTGCTTCCCATGTATATCAATTATATTTATTTGTTGGTTAGCCCCACAAACCTTGCTTCCTCAACACTAGCATAACTTATGTTGGAAAGGTAGAAGAGGAAAAGCACAAAATTTCACACACGCAATAACAGGGATTGTGACTCTTCAATTAATCACCCAAATTTGATGATTACAATGAACCTCGTGAGGCATTTTTAAACTTTTTCAACCAACCTTAACATGCACACACACTCTAAATTAAACTTTACCCAAAATAAGACTGAATTGGAATTAATCAACTTGACTAAGTTAACCGACTCTCTCAATTTAGACAACTCTACATGCCGGAGTAAATAACTATCTTTAGCAATTTAGTTAAATAAATTAAATTTGAAGAACTTATATATATTTTAATTATTTCATGTATTTGTTCTAATTCTTATAGTTTATTTAAGCCTCACAATCCTATTTGGATTCTTGTGTTGCATCCTTAAGGAGTGTCCTTAATCATTTAGGAATTAAGAGAACCCACAATCAAAGCAATTGAATGCAAATATTTATGCTCCTTAAAGTGTTTGAACTATATATGGTGAAAATATTTCTAGGCAGGAACATGAATTGTGGAGCTTATAGTACTTGAAATGACGAAATAGGTAATGAAAGACGCCAGTTTCTTCTATAAGTTTTGACTTTATGAGCATATATTTTGTTGTTTTCCTTGTGAAAATATTCTCGAGGGTACATACTAAGGTACTTTCACTCTCGTGGAGTAATAAATCACTAATAGAGGCTTGCAACAAGATATGGATGGTTGACTCCAAGGTATTTTAAAATTTAACACAAACCCATAAATACGAATGAGATCATTGTGTTATTTGTACATTGAGAGCACTTCTAATATCTAATGTTTTAAGGAATCCTTGTCTTGTGTTGTAGGGACTCGTAGTAAATTCAATAATGGAATCTCTTCAGCATTTCAATAGGCCATAGGCACATGAGCAGGAACCCCACAAAGATCTCTTAGATGTTGTGAAGTTTCTATCTAAATTCTTAAAAGATACATTTTGAATGATTATTAATTGAAAGTTTTGTTTCTTAATTTGCCATAAACATCCAATATGATGCAAAATACTTTTTATTGGTTCGAAGTTTCTATTTGATTCTCTTTACGAGCGAAAATTGCAAATATCTCTCAACATTTTATGGTTACATATGATTTAGGTAATCAAACCAACAATATTGATTGGCTCATCATGAGTTAGAAGAAATTTCACAAAAGGAAGTAACTGAGGCTATTTCCTCTTACTGCAATGTATTATCATATTTCCACCTTATTACCTCAATGGACGAAGCAAATGTCAAAATGTGATGATATATAAATAGTTGTCATACCATTTTGCTCATTTGTACTCTATATTCTTAGTTAAATATGTTAAGATCAAATTGTTGATTAAGAAAAGTTCAATGTTCCTTATATTGAACTAGAACCTTGCAAAAACTTGTTATTGTGGCTCTCTCGAATCCAACTAGTCAGTGAGAATGCAATGCAGAGGACGCATATAATTGGAGTCAGGTATGCTTGTATATATATTGATGACTGCAGCTAAGATTATATCAATTTAGTTTTAGAATTTTAAATATGTTAGTTTATCAAGATTGAAGGGCCTTATAATGACCATTATTTTCCCTTGATATTAAATCTAATAAATGAGTGGCACCGAGACTTACATTGCAGAGGTGTGCAATTTTTGCTAGTGACACCTGAACAAGTCTTGTACATTTTCACATTAGGTTTAGTGAGAAAAAAAAGTTCTTAGAGTTGATTATATTCATTGTATGTGGAATTTGAATGTTGTGATTCTCTTAGTGGATGTTGGTTTTCCTTGATATTGGAATACTAAAACTAACATAATTTTCCCTTTAGTATTGGTATTTCCTTGGGTTGAATATTGTACTATGACACAACCTTGTCCATATTCCAGTTATGTGATAGGAGAAAATGAAAAGAAGTCAAAAGGATTCTCTGAGTCTTCACACATGTTCTTTCTTTTCGATTTTGCAATCCAACAATGCATACATCTTCCCTGAATTTGGTTTAGGAATGGTCATGTCGATGATATAATGTTGGCAGATGATAATGATTTGTCATTTCCTCCCTTTCCTATTTCTAGAAATTGACCTTTCCTATGATAATAAAATATGCATTCACATGTCTAGAAGTTCAAATTTAGAATACAAAAGCATCTTAGACAAGCATTTTGTGATTCTTAGTTGACAATTTTAAGAAAGGTAAGGGTTGTTCTGACTTGGGACGGGTGCAGAGAAAGCGAAGAGGGCTTTCAAATACGGTTAGGGTTCTGGCACGGACTGCTTCTGGCAGTCCTATTCCTGGGACAGAGGATAGTGGAAGCCTGAAGTCACTCGAATCTGATCAGAGAGGCGAGAAACGCAGAGGCAAGAAGCAGTGAGGGGAGTCGTAGGAAGGCGGGATTGATAGAGAAATGACAGATGGGGATGGGAGGGGAGAGATCCCCTCCTACAAAAATGTAGCGACAGGTGAGACCAGTAGAAATGGGGGGTATAGAGGTGTCGGCAGGAGTAATAAGGATATTCCGATCATGGGAGATCACTGGCAGGCAGGGTTGGAAAGCAGATGCTTGCCCAAAACAACAAAATACCCCAAGTACGTAATCCCAAACAATAAACTGGAAGAATATAGAGAACACATGAAAGATCATGCTCTAATCTATAAGTTTGTGGGGACCTGGCCGTCTGAGAAAGATTTAGCCAATGGATACAACAGAGATGGAAGCCCAAGGGACATATAGACTTAAAACTAGGAGCAAAGGGTTTTTTTATAGTCATTTTTGCTAGCCTGGAAGATAAGGAGAGGATCTTTGAGGGGGGACCATATTTCTTGAATAAAGTTGGGCTATTCATGAGGCACTGGGAGGAATGCTATAACCCAAATAAGGAAAAAATGATAGTGGCGCCTATCTGGGTAAGACTGTTTGGACTCCCAATCGAGTTCTGGGATCTAGAGATTCTGGAAGGGATAGGAAACACAATCGGGACATTTGTTAAAGTGGCGGAGACCACCAAAAGGGGAAAATACACGTCCTGTGCCAGGATCTGTGTATACATGAATATCACAGAACCACTACCAGAGTATATCGAAGTAGAGTACCATGGTGAGATCTAGCAGCAACCAGTCGATTACGAGTATATCCCATTTCGATGTCGAAGATGCCACAAATACGGTCATCTTTTTAAACAATTTCCCCTGAATGCATCTATAGAGGTAGCAGAATAGGGGAAGGAGGAACAGAAGGAGACAGAGCCAAACAGGGAGGATGACGAAGGGTTCATAGAAGTGCTTACTAGAAGGAAATCTCAAAAAGGATCAGTCCCTCTAAAATCATCTGTCAAAACAGTAATCAGAGAAAACCAAAACAAGTTTGGAGTACTACAGGAGGAGGAAATGGAATTGGAGAAGGAAGCCAGCGAAGAGGAACCAAAGGAACCTATGAAAAGGGTTGTAGGAAAGACACGATGCAAACAATCATAGAACAAGAGAAGGAAGGAGGAAACTTGGGAAACCCCCAAGACTTATCTGAAATGGAGATAGACCCACAAAAGGAAAAGGGAAGTGAAGAAGAACAAGTAATGAAGAGACTTCTACAATAATGGCGTCATCTGGATGAAAGATTCATACTGGAAGAACAAAAACAATTATACAAGGAAATGTTCCAAAAATATAAGGAGAAAGGAGGATTAGCCATGGCAAATCAACCATAACAGTTAGGAACGCAAGGAGGACAAAGCATGGAAGCGGGAAAAACCGGAAAAGTAGGGAGTAAAAGAGGAAGAAGACCTATGAGTGAAACCATCCAAATAGTTGGAGAAATGTTAATCAATTCCGAACAATTCATACCTCTATTAGAGGTATTCCAACAACCACTTAAACTGTTAAAATAATAATTACAACATGGAATATTATAGGGTTAAACAATAAGGGGAAAGAGAGATATCTGAAGGACAGGTTGAAAAGGGACAAACCCAGTGTAATGATTATTCAGGAAACCAAAATAAGTGAACAGAAATTGAAGGAAATAATGCAGAAATTTCAGCCTCATTATGAAATAATGGGACAGGATGCTATAGGTAGTGCAGGGCACCTGGCAATTCTATGGAATACAGAGGAAGTTCAATTTGAAAATTGGGTGAGTTTGCCTCGAATCCTCTAAGGAAAATTCAAGAATATAGGTTCTCGAGAATGGGTCCTTCTCACTGGAGTATACACCCCCCATTTAACGGGAGAATGCAGAAGCTTCCTCCAAAAGGTAGGAACAATCCGAAGTTTATTCCCAAATTTACCTTGGATAATAGGGGATGACTTTAACATGATCACTTCCCTAGAAGAAAAACGAGGGGGTCTGAGAAGAACAGATCCGAACATGGAAGCCTTTGGCGATATGATATCGGAACAAAGATTGGTGGACATACCTACTACAAATGCGATATACACATGGAATAACGGAAGAGGAGGTATAAACCAGATCGCTTCAAGACTGGACAGATTCCTACTATCTGAACAAGTTATAATTAAGGACATATTTTTTGAAGCAAGGATCTTACCAGGAATGGGTTCAGATCACTGGCCGATCGGACTAGAAATTGACATGAAGGCTTCTCCAAAAAAATGCCCCTTTAGGTTTGAATCTTTTTGGCTTAAGGATCAGAAATTCATGACAAAAGTGGAGGAATGGTGGAACCAGATCCAGCAAAAAGGCAGAAGCAGAATGCAGACCTTCCAATTAAAATTAAAAGAGCTTAAGGAGAAAATAAAAAAATGGAACCGAGAAGAATTTGGGAATATATTTAAAGATCATCAACTATTAGACCAGAAAATGGAAACCCTTCAACAAGAAATAATCCCAAAAGGTAGAAGTGAGGAAAGAATTCGTGAAGAAGGGATATTTTTAAGTCAAATAGAAGAAAGAGGAAAACAGGAGGAGATTCTATGGAAACAAAAATCAAGAGTAAACTGGCTTAGAGAAGGAGAAAGAAATACGAAATTCTTCCATCAAGCCATGATCCAGCACAGACAGAGAAATCGAATTTTTTCCATCACAAATGAAGAAGGAAGACGCTTAACCCAGCTTGAGGAAATGGAGCAGAATCTAGTAGATCATTTCAAAGACCTCCTTACAGAGCCCCAGGTCAATAGAAGAGCAGTTATAGGAAGAATTTGTAATGAAATCCCTGAACTGATCACTAGAGATCAGAACCTAGCCCTTATGAGATCTGCAACCCTAGAGGAAGTGGAAGAGATTCTGAAAGGGAGGAAGAAGAATAAAGCTCCAGGACTAGATGGATTCACTGTGGAATTCTACCAAGAAGGCTGGAAATTCTTGGGGCAAGACATTTTGGAGGTGGTGGAAGAATCGCACCGAAATCAGAAGGTATGTCCTGGTCTTAACTCAACCCTCTTGTCTCTTATTCCCAAAAATGCTAACTTGGATACTGCCCAGGGCTTTAGACCCATAGCTCTATGTAACGTAATTTACAAGATCATTGCCACATTGATAGCCAAGAGACTGAAGCCAATTCTGTCAAGTATTATCTCTCCGGAACAAACTGGGTTTGTGGAAGGAAGACAAATACTTGATGGCCTAGTAGTTTCTCAAGAAGTAGTGCACTCCTTGAAAACTAAAAAGGAAGTGGGAATGATGATTAAGCTGGATCTCTCAAGAGCATATGACCGTTTGAACTAGGATTATCTTAAATTGGTTCTAGTGGCATTCGATTTTAACAATAGATGGATTCAATGGGTGCAAGATATGATCGCTACACCAAATTTCTCCATCCTCCTGAATAGGACGCCAACCTCGACATTCAATGCCACAAGAGCGCTGAGGCAAGGGGATCCTCTATCCCCTTTCTTTTTTATCATAACAGCAGAAGGACTTGGCAAATATATTAAGAAAGATCTGAGAGAAATGAAAATTAAAGGGTTAAGACTTTGGGGTAACAACCTGCCGATCACCCACCAGCAATTTGTAGATAATATCATGCTTTTCTACGCAGACTCTCTAAGAGAAGTTAAAAGAATGAAAAAGATTCTTGATCATTTCATGGAAGCTTCAGGTACTCAAATTAACAAGGATAAATCTTCCACGTTCTTCTTCAACACACCAGGAAATGTTAAATCTTTCTTGACACGAATATTGAGCTTTCGCTTTGGAGATTTACCCACAAAGTATTTGGGGACACAATTAGCCCTAAATCCACTCAAGATGGCAAACTGGCATCATACCATAGAAAAAATCTAGAATATAATGGCAAATTGGTCCTTTCGAACCTTGAACATAGCAAGAAGAGCAGTGCTTCTAAGATCGGTCCTACAAGCAATTCCCATATGCCCCCTTGTTATAGACATTTTTGGGCACTACAACCCCAAGCATGAAATGTCCATAAACCAAGGGCTCCTAAGTCCCTAAAATTGTTGTTCTAACCCCTAAAGGAACAAGGTCAACTGATTACAGCTTCTCCCAGAAGTTCTCCATGAAAAACTGCTCAGAACTGGTCAAAATAGGATCATTTCAGCTGATCCATAGGCAAAGTGCATGGCATCTCACCTAAATACACTGTGTGGGTGCATTGCATTTCAAAAAGCCCTTCTATGGGGTGCGATGGGCAAGAAGTGACAAATGGCAGTGTCATTCCTCGAGGTGGAGAGGCATGGAAACTTCCAGAAACTTCTCCTGTGACACTTGCCTCTCTAAATTCGACCAAGGATGAGTAAGAGATCATCAATCTCCAAGTGGAAGCAAGAACTATTAGAGGGAAGACACTAATCAAAACACAAGCTGACTCATCTCCCTTACAGATATCTATATATGGATCCCTCATCCCAGAGATCCAGAGGCTGGAATTTTGCATATTGTACAGAATTGTTGTTGGTTTCTTGAGACAACATCAGATTGTTGGGTGATCTAAGCTTTGTATGAGGTGAAGAGGGGGCTTCCTTGCTGAGAGGATGATGCTGGGTCAGAACAACTGGTTGTAACTCCCTTGGCTTTTCTTCTTTATCAATAAAAGTTATTCAAGTTTTCCTCCATACTCTTGTGTAATTTATGTTTTATGCATTTGTATGGTCAATTTACATCTGATCCTAGATTGTTTATGATTATAGATCCATCTTCTTGTATAGTGCTATGCTACTGTGATCTTACAGGTACTCCGTGAAGCTGGGCATGCAAGGGAACAAGTAGCGAAAGACTATCAAGAGAGAGAGGAATCGAACTAGGAGATTAGCGCAAGACAGAGGTTGGTCTTCTTTGTTCTTCTCTCATCTATAGTTCATAAAGGAAAAACGAAAGTAGCTTTACTTTGTTTGTTTCTAAGGTAGCTATCACACCTTAGTGGGATAAGCAGTTTTGTGTAGACACTTTTCCCTGTAACAAAATGGCGACTCCGCTGGGGATGAATTAGTTTGTTTGTTTATCTTCCTTGTTGTCTATTTTATAAACTTACAGACGCAGCCTGAAGTCAAGCCAGGTAGCTTTTGAACTGCATTTTCTATGCAAATGCAAAGTAGATAAATGCCGCTTCAGTCAATCTCCGAGATTTTTTTATAAATTAAACAACTGATTTACAAACTTTCTGATTGCCCCTTGTGGTAGCTCTTAGATCCTCCTTAGATCTACCCCTGATTTTTGCATTACTGATTACCATTTGCTCGGCCAAAACCCATGAACTGAACTGCAAACTGTGACCCGGGACCCAAGCAAAGTCTCATCTCTGGCCCAGCGCACGTACTGTTCTATGAATCTGAAATTCAGCGCACTTCCCGAGTGTAGTAGGTGCACTGCATTTCAAACTCCCTATGTTACAGGTGCGCTAATCAGACTAGGCATTGTTCAGTTTTGGTTTCTGTGATTCATCCTTTCCAGTTCTATTCATGAATTTTGCTGCCTGTGATCAGTGTATCTCTGTTTGAAACCCCTTTTCCTTGTTGTTATTCCGCCTCTTTTGTACAAAAGAACTGTAAATGTTTTTGTGTATTTGTTGAGTCATTTTCAGTTCTCCTTTGCAAAAGTAACGTAATCGTATTGTCGTCCTTTGATTTGAAAGCGTCGCAAGTGTCGTTTTCATCCATAGGAAAGAGTTTGGTTGCTGTAGATAGTCGATTATCCTGTTACTATTGTATTTGGTCTGAATTTGTAATTTTTCTAGTGTCGAAAGCAAGTATTCATTTCCAAATCGTAAAGTGTTGTGATTGTCTCCATTTTTTATTTCGAAAAGAAACTTGTTGGTAATTGTCACTTGAAAAGTAATTCAGATTTGTGCATCAGCTTTATTTTCTCCATTCACATACTAAGAAAGCCGAAAAAAATACATGCATGTGCATTTGCATTTAGACTGGTTGATTGGTTTGATTTAGGAAAGTGCATCTAGAGTGTGCTCTTTCTCTTTGTGAAAGAATACTGTCTCTCTTTCCTTAGTAGCTAGGATTTTCATTGCACAAAGAAGATAAAAGATTGTTTATCATCTTAGATTGCATTTTAGGAATTACACATCTACATCTCGCGGTGAACCTGAAAGGCAAACTTCATAAACAAGATCAACTATAAAATAAATTCAATGAATCTAACAATGCTTTGGAACCTAACGCACAACATTTAGAAGTCTAGGCTAGAGACGTATTCCGGCGTCGTAAAGCCTGGTAACTGTTGTTCTCACTGATGGTTTGGTGATTCCTCCACTTTGAGACGATAAGTGCCAGTACAGACTTGTGCTCCCACATACCGTTGAGTATATTTTGGGAGACCATAATAGGCTTAATCCTTTATCCATAGGAAGCTGTGTCTGCCGCCCTATCGATCGCAATGCACTGAACACAGCATTCAGGAAGATTGACTGTCGTACCGTAAAAAGTATTCTGCAGTTGCGATTGGTTTGGTAATCCCTCTACCTAGATTTCCAGAGCAGTCCCTTTCGTTCCTTTTCAGACTCCTTAACGGAAAAGGTCCATCTGAGCACTTGTCACTTCAGGCTCATTAAGAATCGAAGGAGACTAAAGTCATCTTTTGTTTTTTCTCGACTCTTAAAAATTTAAAAAACAAGTTTTGTCAAAGCGTCTAAAATTTATTTTAAACGGAATAATCATCACCCTTTCCTACGTTGATCTTAGGTTGAGAAAATGGAATCCACCAACCAAGGAATTCCCCTTGGAGGAAATCCTAGTCCCTTCTCCTCTTGGGGAGATGTTGGTGCGTCCCATATGGCCACATTGTCGCTTCCAAGACTGACAATCGGCTTGCCCGTATGGCTCTTCTCAACATCTGTCGTTCAGAACACCGCAATTCCTGAACAATCGCGTTAGCAACTAGACGAATCCAGAGTTACCCACCAACCTTCTACTTCCTCCAATTCTTCCTCTCCTCCTTCTTCTTCGCTTGATGGGGTTGGTAAAGCCAAAAATCAAGTACCTGAGAAGAAGAAGGAAAAGAAGAAGAAAGAGAAGAAGAAGAAGGAGCCAAAAGTGAAAGGGGGCAAACAAGCATCGTCTAGCGAAAATCCACACACTGCACCGACCAGGCCTAAATCGCCATGTGTCATTTGCAAAGGAGACCACTATCATAGAGATTGTCCTTGCATCCCTCGGATCTTAAGGGACTGGTCTCCTCGTTTTCACAACCCGGTGTCGTCAACCTCTGATGATCATGTTGAAAACACACTGTCGACTAGTGAAAGTGAAGCCCCAGGACAAAAAGGAAAATATAGATTTCCTTGTAAACTGTGCGAAGGCGATCATGCCGTCCACCGTTGTCCCTTCTTAGACGAGGCTAAGAGAGTTTTGGATGATCGTCCGGTTTCACCGTTACGACTTCCTACTGGATATAAAAAACTCTTGCCGAGTTTGTCACTAGTTGAAAATCCGGCTGGCCCGCCCAAGTGGTCGGCCGAAGCGTCTATCATTGAAGACAAACCATCTGAACCCATACCAGATGAAAGTCAAAAGGTCGAGGCAGCAGTTGACCCAGTCTTGCCTTCAGAGGTTCCATCTTCAGATGATACGGTCAAAGAAAAGAATAAGGATGACACCGTCCAAATTCTTTTTGTAAGCACAGACTCCGATGAACATGGGAGCAATTTACCCATTCCTTTACCATAGGAAGAAGTTCATCAGAGTCGTACCCGGCCGTCTATTCGGTCCCACCTCCAAGCAACCTAGTTGTCTCCTTCGACTGGAATCAACTAGGCAGACCCTGTTTACCGGCTAGTGTACCATTCCGAATTATTGCTCAAATATATAGAATGGTTATGGCTGGTACCATCATAGATGAAGGGGCTTATGTGAGTATCTTTTCCTCGGCTGCTTGGAAAGCGCTTGGTTCGCCATCGCTTTTGCCTGAGATGAGAAACCTAACAGGCTTTGACAAAGGAACCAGTCGACCGTTAGGGATCCTTCCCAATGTGCCCATAACATTGAGGGGGAAAACCGTTCATGTGAACATAATGGTCGTCCAAGGACCCTTGGATTATAATCTACTCCTTGGACGAGACTATATTTATTGCATGGGAGCAATTCTCTCCTCACTCTTTTGAGTAATGTGTTTTCCGCACGAAGGAAGAGTGGTCAAGCTCATAGACCATCTTTCATTTCCCGGATCACGCAGAGCAAATAGTCATATGCCATCCCTAAATGGTCTTTTCACACAAGGAATGTCTCATCAATCCCCAGTCCGTCCACCTGATGAGCGCGAGTGATTCGGGGGACATGACTGAAACCCAGGGGCATGCACCCTGGTCTGCTTCGGCAGGAAAACTTCGGGTATAGGATAGGTTTCCACGAGAGATATATGACTGGTCTATACTCCCGTCCGTGATTGGAAGAGGGAGTTATTTTGGAACAAGATTCTCTTGTCAAAGTTATGTGAGTGGAGGCATCTGCACTGCTCACCTTTGTCTACTTCGGTAGACATCGCTGAAGAAATGTTTTGTTTGCGCTGTGAATAGAACAATCTTTGGTAACCTGAAAGAGGATTACCTTTCCTGATAAAACAAATGTTTTGTCGGTAAGAACAAAAGGTAACCTTGAAACTTTATTTTATACCTGGGGGCATGCAAGCCTTTTGGCATGCGAGCAAAGAGTGATCATTTATCTGTTTTTTGGGTTGGTTGTTTCCTAACTTGCATAAAGAAAGGATGTGGGGCAAAACTCTAAAAATTGCTGGTTTTTAATTGGGACATTCTTATTATACGACTGGATTAATCGAGCAGTTTTAGCGCATAGTTCAAGGTCGTTAAAAAATAAACATAAGCCATGAGAAAATGTTTCCCCCCATGTTTAAGCTCATTAAAAAATGAACTATTTCCCGGTAAATAACCATCGTGAATGTAGTACTTCAGCCTTTAAAAGCCTTGGTCGTGTTCTCATCGTCACCTTCACTCTGTATTGGCCGATCATTCACCTCCATTTGATTATTTACCCCTTTTGAGAAACAGCTGCGAAGAGTGATCTCACTAGCCATCCTTGTAACACTGCCGTGATTGGAACATTCCAAACCTTACCTGGAATCAACTGCTACCAAATTTTATCACTCGTTCCTCAAAAGACGAGTCTCCTTTAAGCTCTTTTCAACTGACTCGTAAAATATGAAAATATTGCAAAGCCATTGGCCTGTCCAGCTCGTTAAAGGGACCGGAAGTGCTATCCCTCCTCTAAATTTTAATCTTTTTGGACCTCAGGGATTATTACACAAAAAGATCGAGCGCTTGTTTTGTTCGGCTTGTTAAAAGTATTGAAAATTCATCCCTTCTGTATTGTTTTATACTTTTTCGGACTTAAGGGATTAGATGACGAAAAAGGAATTTTGGAGTTTCCTTTACGTTCCTTTTAAGACTCTCTAAAATTGAAAAGGACCGAGTTATCTTTGTCATTAAACTCGTTAAAACTTAATAGCGATAAACTTGTCCATAGCAGACAAGAACGAGTTTCACTATCGCTAGGCTCGTTAAAACATAGCGATGGGTTTTCCCGAAGGGAAAATTATAGAACAAGCATATGCTATCCTCCTCAAGCTTGACAAAAATAAAGAGGTAATGGTCAGCAATGACTGGGGAAAATTGGGAAGAAAACTTGAAGAAACTTTGTTGGTAGCAAGTCGCTCTTGAACATGACAATTTCACTCTGCATCCAAGTCGGGTTGGGTTGTTTCATTCACCAGTCACATCACCATGGTCCCATCACACCATCCACATTTGGGGTAATGCTACCAATCCATCATTTCAGTGTCGCCGATATATTCAAGAGAAGTCATTCAGAGAATTCACCTGTGTCTCACCCACTACAATACATTTACACTCCATTCTTTCATGATCGCCGCCTTGAACCATATGTCATCAGATCGTTTTCACCTCCATTAAAATCATTTGCTCTGTTCCATGTCATTGATGTGGGATTCATTAAGGTCTTCCTGTGACGGATCGCTTCTTATCGACATCATCTCATTATCCAAGAAGTCGATCTAGGAATACCCCGTTCAGTACTTTGAAGCTTGCATGCCTCAATGGCAAGTTTCTCACTTCCGGCGACAGGTTTACATCAATGGCCTTCGACCGAAAGATTTTGCGTGGTGTTCGACGCCAAGTCCTTTATTCCCACCACGTGAATTGTACTGCAGTACCTTGAGGGTCATTATCATTATCGGTGATTCCTCTCGCACCTGTTAACAACTTACATCATTGGTTGGTAATCAGGCGATGTCTTTCCGTGTTTGACTCCAGAACATCTCTCACATGGATAGACTTGTTCTTCGAGTGAAGATCGAATGAGATTGAAGACCCCGGATCTAGTTTCACCCATCCGGGCTACGATATATATTTAGGGAAATAAAGACATCAAATGTACATCATTGCTGCACAGATAATCATCCAATCAAAGGGATGATGACTCTACAAGAATCATTAGTCTACACTCAGACGATTGTCTGTCCTATGTACATGAAAATGAATTTATAAAGCTGAGCATGGGAATGCCCACCTCAGATAGATCATGAAAATATTATGAAGATAATGTATTGTATTGTATCTTATTACAGGCCTCCTCCCAGCTTGAAAGAAATTCGGATCCTCATAATAAAGCATTTCACCCGACATCAAAAGATTAACAACCTCATGCTTTAGGGGGAAACTGTTATAGACATTTTTGGGCACTACAACCCCAAGCATGAAATGTCCATAAACCAAGGGCTCTTAAGTCCCTAAAAGTGTTGTTCTAACCCCTAAAGGAACAAGGTCAACTGATTACAGCTTCTCCCAGAAGTTCTCCATGAAAAACTGCTCAGAACTGGTCAAAACATGATCATTTCAGCTGCTCCATAGGCAAAGTGCGTTGCATCTCACCTGAATACACTGTGTGGGTGCGTTGCATTTCAAAAAGCCCTTCTATGGGGTACGATGGGCGAGAAGTGACAAATGGCAGTGTCATTCCGCAAGGTGAAGAGGCATGGAAACTTCCAGAAACTTCTCCTGTGACACTTGCCTCTCTGAATTCGACCAAGGATGAGTAAGATATCATCAATCTCCAAGTGGAAGCAAGAACTATCAGAGGGAATACACTAATCAAAACAAAAGCTGACTCATCTCCCTTACAGATATCTATATATGGATCCCTCATCCCAGAGATCTAGAGGCTAGAATTTTGCATATTGTAAGGAATTGTTGTTGGTTTCTTGAGACAACATCAGATTGTTGGGTGATCTAAGCTTTGTATGAGGTGAAGAGGGGCTTCCTTGCTGAGAAGATGATGCTGGGTCAGAACAACTGGTTGCAACTCCCTTGGCTCTTTCTTGTTTATCAATAAAAGCTATCCAAGTTTTCCTCCATACTCTTGTGTAATTTATGTTTTATGCATTTGTATGGTCAATTTACATTTGATCCTAGATTTTTTATGATTATATATCCATGTTCTTGTATAGTGCTATGCTATCGTGATCTTACAGGTACTCCGTGAAGCTGGGCGTGCAAGGGAACAAGTAGCGAAAGACTATCAAGAGAGAGAGGAATCGAACTAGGAGATTAGCGCAAGACAGAGGTTGGTCTTCTTTGTTCTTCTCTCATCTATACTTCATAAAGGAAAAATGAAAGTAGTTTTACTTTGTTTGTTTCTAAGGTAACTATCACACCTTAGTGGGATAAGCAGTTCTGTGTAGACACTTTTCCCTATAACACCCCTGTCGGCAACGGTAGTTCCAAAAGGGGCATGCACAAAAATGGTAGAGATATTCAAAAAATTCACCTGGGGAGGACCACAACAACAGAGGAAATGGACCTTGATATCGTGGAAAGGCCTGACAAAAAATAAAGTAGAAGGGGGATTAGGGCTAAGAGATCCCTACATCTTGAATCAAGTAATGGGAGCGAAGCTATGGTGGAGATGGATGAAGGGAGGAGGAGACCTATGGAAAAGAATCTGGACGTAAAAATACAACATGCACACTAAAATTGAAGACCTCCTAAGACTGGAAGAAACTCCAAGGGGCTCTACAATATGGAACTTGGCCAGTCAAAACAAAGATATGATCTCCAAACATGCATTTTTGGAAATTCGGAATGGGCAATCAACTAAATTCTGGGATGAAGCTTAGCAGAAGAGAGAAAAAATGAAGGAAATGGAGGGCCTAAGGAATACATGTCAGAGATCTAAGGAGGAAGGACTGAATAATGTAAAAGATTACTGGCATGAAGGAATACAAGAGGAAACCTGGAGAACTTGGAAGGACCCAGAGGTGTGGGACAGAAACATAGATACCGAACAAAGAGAGTTATATACAACATAAATGAAGTCTAGGAGAATAATCATTAGAACAGGTCCAGATATATTAAGATGGGGTAAATCTACGACAGGAACCTTCACAATTAAAGAAGCCTACCATCTAACCACGCAGCAAGGGCAAGATGAAAATACTTCCCTATGGAAACAAATATGGTAGGGTTTCTGGTGGCCAAAGGTAACCATGTTCTTATGGTTGGTTGGGAAGAGTCGTATCCTGACATGGGACCAGATTCAGTAGCGTGGAATCCATGGACCCCTAGATGTTGTTTATGCAAGCAAGCCCAGGAAACTCAGGAACATCTCCTAAACTCATGCCCTTTTGCGCAACAGCAATGGGATGAAATCAACAAGCTATTTGGGAAGACAAATAGAGATCCTCAAAGCATAAAAGAAACTATTAATCGGTGGGGATGTGGCCAATTCCTGAGTCTAGTAGTAAGAAGAGCCTGGAGTTTAACGATGGGCTTAAATATATGGATGATATGGAAAGAGAGAAACCGAAGGATATTTCAAGATAAAGAAATGGCACTTTAACTGATTTGGAAAAGAACCCAAACCCACATAAGGGAAACAATCTTAACGGAAAACTAGAATCAAGAAGATTGGGAAACAACTCCGAAGGAAGGTAAGATTCTGACATACCTCAATCTAGAACAAGGAATGGTTCATCCCCAGAAATAGAAAGATCTCGTAACGATTGTCAACAGCCCTGCCAATTTTAGACGCCCTCAAGATGGCTTCATCAAACTTAACTTCGATGGTGCCTCTAAAGGAAATCCAGAGCCAGCAGGATTCGGAGGCATCTTCAAGGACCATCAAGGGAGGACAAGATGGGTGTACGCAGATCATGGGGTTATTATGAGAAACAATGAAGCAAAATTAACGGCAATTCACCAAGGACTAAGAATAGCGATCAGAAATGGATACAATAATCTGGAATAGAGGGGGACTCAAAGACAGTGATAGAAATGCTTAGAATGTTGAATAATGGCAAGGACTGGGAAAAAGTAGTGCAGAGCTGGAGGACGGCAGGCCTAATTCAAGACATGGAAATGCTCATGAAAAGAATAGGCTACAAGATTATCAATCATATTAGAAGAGATGGCAATAAGACAGCGGACTTCCTTGCTAATTGGGGATGCAATGAACAAGGGGTTAAAGTTGATGGTATATGGCTGATGCATATAGAAGATCAAAGGTGGGAGCCCTTCAAAGCAATTATCACCCATGACAATAATGCGGACACGTTCTTAAGGTAATAGTCACAAGTGACCCCCGATCGGGATGAGAGATGGGGAGATGATGTGGGAACGGATCGTGGAGGGGAATGGATGGTAGTGCCGGCCTCCAAACATTCCCATAATAAAACAGGATGCAGGGGTGGCATGCAGATGGGACAGCACCCCGAGGAACATCGCTGACACGGGAATGGGGGAAGAAACAACAGAAATCGGTGGTGACAGAATGATGAGACGTAGGACAGATGGTAGAAGGAAAAAAAGAGAGGTGAGGGTAGTGAGGGTGGTCATTAAGAAGCGAAGGAAGAAGACAATGGAAGAGCAGGACGAGCTGGTTTCATGTGAGGCAACACAAAGGTCTGGGTATGTTTTCGTAAAGCCAAATCCTGTAATTTTCTTAACCTTAGGTAGTCTGATGGAAGAAGGGGGAGAGCTAGGAGTAGTAGAGAGAGGGAGAAGTATACCAAAGGGGCAAAATCCTTTAGAGCTGGCAGTAAGGAAGAGGAAGGTGGTTCGAAGGAAAATTCAGGGGAAGGGCATAGAATGGGAAGAAGCTGCGGGAACCAGGGCAACGACCTACTCGATTTCTATAAGGGAGATGATCAGGGACATCTCGAGGAGGACAAAGAAACAATCTGGGAAATGGAGAAGACTAGAAAGAGTACCCAATTGTCTGGGCTAAGGGGAGGAAAGAGTGAGAGCAACCCGACCATAGGGAGAAATTGGAACAGGGAAGGCCAATTCTGGGGAATGGGAACTCAGGAAATGAGAAGAAAGGCAATGGCAGAGAATCTAACCTTCGTTGTTGGACATGATAAACAAGAGACTGTAAGTGGCAAAATGGCGCGGCCGGGACGGGGAAGGGGGTGTGGTGGAAGAGGCCGGTCTAACCAAATCGGCCGCAACAATTATGCAACCTCAACATCAGTCCCTCAAAGACGCATTTGGAGAACGATGAGGAAAATTGTCCAAGAGGCGGAAAGGGCATATCGAGAAGGCACAGACGAGGACATCCGCAGACTCATCAAGGAACTGGAAGAAAACGTAATGGAAGAGGACTCAGAGCCAGAAATGGAAGAGTGGGGGGACCTCATCTCGGACCCGGGTAACACCAAGGGACGCATGACTTTATATAAACAGGCCTTGCACGTTTATTGGGTGTTGAAACGCCTACTAGCAAAGGTGTTGGAGCAAGTTGCAGGAGAAATGGCGGAACTAGCCCAAGGCATGCCTAATATGAAGAAAGAAATGAAGAACCTTCAAATCACCATGATCATGCAGGATAGTAAGCTGGACGAAATCCAGCAACAGCTGAAGTAGCTTATTCCAGCACAACGAGCAGAGGTGGTACCACCCGAGAGGGGGGAAGAATGACATTTTAAGTCGTGCAGTGGTTTTCAATGTTAGATTTCTGAGGATAGTATTTCATCCTTTTTGTCTGTTTTCATGACTACTGGATATATGTTTAGTATTTTCTGCTGCGAAGTTTATTTAGCATGGATTGATAGACTTATTCATTTTTGTTACTAGATGGCTTATATTAATTTGAGGTGGCCAACAGACTCGGTTTCCCATTTGGGCGGGTTGAGGCCACCAAAACAATGTATATGGCTTAACCTAGATTTATATGAATAGAAATAGAAGGGCACTACCTCAGCTTACAAAAAAAAATAAATTAAAAAGCACTCTGTAAACCATTGTCGTATTAGCGAAACTTGCAATATTTAAAATTAACCCAAGTCATAATCAATATTCTTTTTGGACATTTTGTTTTGCTACCATTCAAATCAGAAAGAAATATAGTATATCTACGGACAAGTAATTACTTATTTAGAGATTAGATGCAAATGGTTAAGATTTATTTTTTACTAAAAAATATAAAAATTGCAGTTAGCAACTCATTTTGTTATAATGTGAAATTCAAAATAAATAAAAAAGTCTCCATTAATATCGAGCCACATTTTCTACTAACTTAGGTCTCGATGATCTATATTTAGTTTCCGATATTAGCAATTTTGAAGTCATACTAACTTATTTCTAGGTAATCTAGATTTACTTTTCATTAAAAATAGAAAGAACGAAAAATTAAGTACAATATAAATTATTTTTTATATTTTTGTGATTTTTTTATATTTTTATTGATTACAAAAATTATATATAAAAGATACAAATAATTGATTTTGATAATTTAGATTTTAAGAAAATAGATTTATGATTTAGATATGAAATCACAATATCTAGAATAATACCTAGAAATATTCACTAACAATTTATAATACACAGAACACATCACATATAGAAGCATTGCTTCCCTCTTAAATAATAAAAAGTAACCATCAATAACTTTGAAATAAAATACCATTATTGTTGAAAATGTTTTTTTTTAACGCCAAAGCACATGACAAGAGACGAACATATAAAAAATTTAAACGCATTTCACACGCAGAATGCCCTGTCTTGCCATCAAAATCCAAATCTGGTTCCGCCTATAACATAAATGAGTGTTTGAAGGCGTAGTTCAAACACAGTTTAACTAGCTGACATTTTGTTGGTATGTTTTGCGTTTTTAATACGATGTTCTGTTTTATATTGAGATTTTGTTGATATTTTTTTGGTTTTTGGATTTTTAATGATAAGATAATTTTGTTATTTGAATTTCATTTAAGAATAATCAAAATAATAGAGATTTATAAATTTAATAATTTATAAATAAAACATTAACTTTTTAATCAAAATTTCAAAATATTGCAAGGATGTGGCATTTCCCACGGAAACGGTGTTTAATTGGTTGAAAACGTGGAATGCTAATTAATATACTAATTCCCTAAAATGACATGGACATTATCTATAAGGACCAAGACTTTGAAATGCACAGTACCAAAAATTGGATTTGGAGTCCGGTTAAGTTCACCTCAAGCTTCTCACAAGATGTTCGTAACAACGCCGTCACTTCTGACATGTTCGTAAAACAATGCCCTCATTTTGAAGGGACGGCTTACAGCGTGTTCGTATTTTAATTCAACCTCACCTGCTGACGATGCTTTCATAGTACCGTACGTTTTCCAAGGAGTGTTTACAGTACCTTTTTAAGGGAGGGCATGATTATTCTTAGTATGCATTCATTCATGAAGGAGAGATCTTCCATATTTCAACATCTTCTTTGAAAAATTGATACAATTTTTCGGAGAACCACCAAGGGAATGTTAAATCTATCAAAAGCATTTATATGAAAATATAAATAAAACTAATGAACAAAAAATAAGAGAAGTTTGATTCTCAATCTATGAGGTGAACTCTCATTGTAATCTCATATTTTCATAGGAGCAATGAATACATTATTATATAGTCCATATATTTCTATCTTCATTATCAATTATTTGACTAATCCACTGTCCCAAATAATTAGCTGAATGATCACTCACTTCATCTATAAATTTGTTGCCCTAATTCTGATAACTCAAAACAATTTTGTCAGCAATTTCATAGCTTTATTTTAAGCATTATCTTCAACACTCCCCCTTAATGCTTAATGCTTAATGAGGTGATTCCAAGCATATCCCTTAAGTATTTGAACTTCCCTTTAGGTAGGGCTTTGGTAAATATATCTGCGCGTTGTTCATTTGTTGTACAAAATTTTATTTGAATTTATCCTTTTGTCACATAGTCTCTTATGAAATGATATTTGATATCAATTTGTTTGGTGCGATTATGAAACACTGGATTTTTAGTTATGGCAATGGTAAACAAGTTATCACAGTAAATAGTTGTGGCATATTTTGGTTCTTGTTTTAGATCTAGCAATACTTTTTTCAATCAAATTGCTTCACATGCCGCTGTTGTTGTTGCAATATACTTTGCCTCTGTAAAATACAATGAAATAACTGGTTGCTTCTTTGAACACCATAATACTGCACTTGATCCATAGTTGAATACATAACCTGAAGTGCTCTTTCTATCATCAAAAGATCCAACCCAGTCACTATCGGTATAACCAACCAACCCAAAATTATTTGATCAAGTATACCAAATCCCATAATTTCTTGGTCCACAGACATACTTCAAAATTCTTTTTGCTGCTTCAAAATGGATCTTACTTAGACTTTGCATGAATCTGGAAATCAAGCCCACTGCATCCATAATATCAGGCCTAGTGGTAGTGAGATACAAAAGACTTCCTACCAGACTCCTATAGGATTGAGCATCTACTTTTTTAGCGCCATCTTCTACAGAATTTTTTTTTCATTTGTATTCATGGGTGTGCTTATGGGTTTACAATTTCTCATTTTCAATTTTTTAAGAAAATTGAAACATATTTTTCTTGTGAAATAAAAATTCCATCATTCATCTGTGTCACTTATATGCCAAGAAAATAATGGAGCAAACCCAAATCAGTCATTTCAAATTCAGTCATCATAGCTTCCTTGAACTCTTCCATTAACAAATCACTTGAAGATGTGTATATCAAGTCATCTACATATAAGCACACAATTATTATATCATTACCATTTGACTTGATATATAATGTGTGTTCATTTTCACTTCTATTAAACCCATTTTTCAAAAAATAAGTGCCAATTCTGCTGTACCATGCTCTTGGAGCTTGTTTAAGCCCATAAAGAGCCTTTTTCAGTTTGTAGACTTTGTGTTCATTTTTTGCTTTTTCATATCCTTGGGCTGGTGAACGTATACATCTTCTTTCAACTCACCATTTAAAAAGGTTGATTTAACATCAAATTGATAAACTAACCATTTAAATTGTGCTGCCAATGCCAAAACGGTTCTGATTGTATTAAATCTTGCAACATGAGCATATGTTTCATTGTAGTCAATACTTTGTTGTTGAGCATATCTCTTTGCTAGTAACCTTGTTTTGTGCCTTTGTATTGATCCATAAGATGCATACTTGGTTTTCTACAACCATTTCACCCCAATGACTTCTTTTTCAATAGGAGGATCCACAAGCTCCCATGTTGCATTCTTTTTAATTGTTGCCATCTCTTCATCCATTTATTTGCACCAAACTAACTCTTTTACTACATCTTCAAAACATCTTGGTTCTATTTCAATCTGAGACATCAAAGAAAAATTAGTATAACCATAAATTTCATTTAAAGATTTTGTCCTTTTTGGAGGAGGACTTGGACTTGAAATAGGACTTGAAGTAGCAGAAGATGATAGAGTGGATGTGGCCTCTGAAGTATTTTGATTACTCGATGGATTTGAAGAAACAAAAGATTCATCTTCTTGTACAACAATACTTGGAGTTTGTTGTTGCACATCATGATTCCATTACCATTCTTCTTTCTCATCAAATAAGACATCACGACTAATCATTAATTTTTCAGTTTCTAGATTGTACAATCTATAACCTTTAGTTTTTTCACAATATCCAATAAAAATGCATTTCACAGTTTTAACATCAAGCTTTCTTATCTTTTCAGCGGGAACATGAGCATAGGCAATGCAACCAAAGATTCTTAAATGAGAAATATTGGGTTTTCTTCCACACCATGCTTCATAAGGGGTAATATTTTGCACACTTCTTGTTGGGCATCTACTAAGCAAATAAACAGATGTAGCTACAGCTTCAGCCCAAAAAATGTTTGGAAGGTTTTTACCTTTCATCATGCTCCTAGTGATCTCAACAATTTTTCTATTCTTATGTTCAGCAATGCCATTCTGTTGAGGAGTATAATTAGCGGTCAATTGCCTTTGAATTCCACTAATTTTACAATGAGAATCAAATTTATTAGAAGTGAATTCTCCCCCTCTATCTGTGCAGAATGTTTTTAGACAATAACCACTTTGCTTTTCCACAAGAGCTTTAAATTGTTGAAATATGACAAATGCATCAGATTTTTCTTTAATGAAATATACCTATGTTCTTCTACTAAAATCATCCACAAAAATAATGAAATACTTATTTTTGTTGAGAGACAAGGTTTTCATAGGACCACATATATCTGCATGCACTATTTCCAATGGTTTACTTGCTTTCCATGATTTTCCTACTGGAAATGAATCTCTATGTTGCTTACCAAGAATACACTCTTCACAGACATTATCAGTAGATCCAATAAGTGGTAACCCTTTGACCATTTGCTTGTTATATAACAATTTCAAGCCTTTCATATTCAAATGTCCATACCTTATGTGCCATAGCCAGGAACTATTTAATGTTGTACTTGCTTCACAAGGGAGATTGAAAGCAAAAATTCTGTTTTGCAGCGTATTAGTCCTAGCAATAATTTTATTGTGATCATTTTTATCATAGATTATGCATTGCTTGTCCTCCAAAACAATTAAATATCCATTTTCAAGGAGTTGCCCCACACTCAAGAAATTACGTGCTAGACCAAGAACATATAAAACATCATTAATGTGCTTTAGTTTTCCTTGTTTTGTCTTCACAACAATTGTTCCCTTACCTTTAGCTTCAACTAGCTTGTCATCTCCTAATAGTACATCAGATTTTGTAGATTCATCTATCTCTACAAAGCCATCTTTGTTTCCTATCATGTGATTGTTGCAACCACTATCCACAAGCCACACCTTTTTGGAAACATTATTAGTTGAATTAGAAGCCAAGAATAAAGTGCCAACCTCTTCTTTTTCTTCAAAAAAATTAACTTGTGTTTGTTTTTTCCAACAATTTCTTTCTTACAATAAAAACATTGAACTTGAGATTTATTAAATCTTTTACTTTCATCATTGTCATCATTACCTCTTTTTTTGTTGTATGCAGAAAAAAATCTTCCTCGACCTCTACCTCCTCTGTATGTTTGTCCTCTTCCTCTTCTTCAGCCAAAAATGTTTTGGCTTTCCTCATGAGAGGAACCACTTTTGTTTTTGAAAATATTTCTTCTTGCTTGAAAATCTTGCTCAATAGATTTTTCAGAAAATCTATTGATTCTTTGCTCATGAGATTGAAGAGACCCCATTAGCTCATTCACAGACAACTGAGTCAGATCCTTACACTCCTTAATAGCAACAACAACCCCATCAAATTTTGCAGGCAAACTTCTTAAAATATTCTCTACAATTTATCGATCTTTTAAATCTTCTCCATATGACCTAATTTCATTCACTATACCCATAACTCTAGTGAGAAAATTCTAAATAAATTCAGAGTTTTGCATGCACATGGTTTCAAATTCTCTTCTTAATGACTGCAACTTAACAATTTTTACATTATCATTTCCTTGATATGCTTGCTGCAAAGCATCCCATGCCTCCTTTGATTTCATTACTGCAACTAGTCTGGGAAATATAGAATCATACACTGCTTGCTGGATTAGGAAGAGAGCCTTTGAATCTTTCTTACGATTTTCCTTTAGGTGGTTTCTTTGGTTTTGAGTCCAACGGGGAAGTGTGTGAGCATTCTATATATCCATTCTCTACGAAATCCCACAAATCTTGTGAGAGAAACAATGTTTTCATCTTAATGCTCCAAAAACCAAAGTTCTCACATTTAAACATTGGTATTTGTGGTTGAGGAATATTCATATTGTTGGTCATCGCTGCTAACTGCTGAGCACTCCAACCAATAACTTGATTCTGCACAGGCTTCAAAAAATTATGAAAACTCTTGCAAATGGCTTTCACGAACTTTTGAAACCTCTTGTCAACAACACACACTTTACATATAAATCAACTCTCCTAACTTAGCTCTGATACCATGTTAAATCTATCAAGAGCATGCATATGAAAACATAAACAAAACTAATGAACAAAAAATAAGAAAACTCTGATTCTCAATCCATGAAGTGAACTCTCATTGGAATCTCATATCCTCGTAGAAGATATGAATACATTATTATATAGCCCACATATTTCTAATTTTATTATCCATTATCTGACTAGTCCATTGTCCTTAATAATTGGCTGAATAATCACTGACTTCATCTATAAATTTGGTGCCCTAATAACTCAGAACACAAAATTTGCTATAGCTAATTTGTCGCGATTACATAGCTTTATTTTAAGCATTATCTTCAACACTGAAAAGCACGATGGAAATGAACGAGGAGATATGGAAGAGATTAACCCAAAACCTGTTAATGGTGGTTTTGGCAAGACTGCCTATGGAAAGCATTGTGAGGTTTCGCGCAGTTTGCAAAAGTTGGAAGGAAATGTTTCAATCCGCGAAGTTCAGAGAGTTGGTGGCCACCTCAGCGGTTTCTTCTAGTGAGGCATTTCTCATTGTTCCGGGAAGGAAACAGTTAACATCCCTTCATTCGTCTCAGCCATTGTACGTCAAAAACCTATGGAGTGGTATAGAAAGTGGCTACAAATTTCGGTGTCTGTCTTTGGATTTTCTTCCGAGCCTTGTTGTTGTGGTGGCAGGTTGCAAGAACAAACTTCGTTGTTGGAGTGGAAAAGATGAAATTTTCATATGCAATCCTGTCATCCAAACCTGGATAGAACTTCCACAACGTTTTGTAGATACAGCGTGGGATTTCATTAATCTAGCTTTTGATACACGCACGGCACGTTGTACCCTTATCATGGGAAGGAATTCTACTTCACAAAATTTTATGGTGGTAGAGATGTATGATTCCGAAACTAATAAGTGGACTCAATTAGAAACAACTGTGGGCAATCTAGTTCGACCTCAAGGGGAAGGCATACATTCGAATGGGAGATATTATTGGTTAAATGAATTACATGACAGGGATTGCTTGAGCATAGTCGCATTCGGTGGAGAACAGAAGCAATGGAAGGTAATCAAGGGGCCACCGAACATAAGAGTTGGCATCCTCCCCCGAAGACTTCATGCAAAGGGCATATAGTATTAGTTTGTACGGGTCACATTTCTTTATGGGAACTCAGTATAGATGAAGTAGAAGGAGAGAAATGGGCTCCATTTTAACCAGTGGATGTTGAGCATGAATTGAGGAACCTGATGTTTTGCATGGACATGACAGTGAATCACAGTGGTTGCGCATTAGTCTTTCTGTCCGTGACGAATGTTTTTGCGGTTTGGAGCGAGGAAGCAAATAAATTGCAGAAGATAGAGTTTGGACAAATACCTGATTTCTTAGATTATGTTGGTTCTCATATTTCAGTGCGTACCTTCCAAGTAAACAATATTTTCTAGCCCTAGTATACACAGGGCTACTTATTTCAGTCTCATTATTGCTTTTGTGTCTTACATCCGAACCTCATTCAGATAATTTTTATGGGTGTGGAGAACAATGGTAGATTTTATTGTTTTTTAAATTCTCTAAACTTGTGTTTGGAGGGTATCTAGAACTGCTATGAATGCGTCTTTTTGTTGAAACGTTATTTGACTTCTGATCTCATATATCAATATTCATTATCAACACTGCTTGAATCGACACAGCTGTGTGCCATTTTTGTAGGAGAGACTAAAATCAGTTTTGCAGTGATCTATTTAATTGGGAGGTTCTTATCTCGTTTGTATCAATTCTCTAGTGTAAACTTATAACTTTAGGTGAAATTATTTTTTCATTTTGATAATTGAATAGCATTATTAAGGCATTCTGCTTGTGGGAGGTGAATGTGTAGAGATTTTAACACGAGGGAAGTAACGAGTGGCATCCTCGTAGAGCTCGCTTAAAACAGTGAGACACAATAAGATCATATATACGTTTTGTTGGCTTATTTTGAGGCCATGGGCAAACAGGTTTAGTTTTGTGAAATTATAGGGTTTTTTATGACTCAAATTTTTGTTTCTGAAAAATCCATTGATAACTTGTTTATATAATCAAGATTATATTCATTGTTTTTATCCGAATGAAAAAAGCTATATTATATTCAAAGATAATTTATGATAATACATCAACATACATCTATGATAATCATATATTGTACCCTGATATGGCGAGCTGACCAAAATTTAGAGAGATAGCATGTTCAGATCATTAAAATGGTATCAGATATGGCATGCAAGCCAAGGATAGGAAAATATCATCTGCAGATTACAGAACTAGATATAGCAGAAATATGAAGATTTTTGAATGACAACACTGAATTGTAATGCTGAATGAGTATACCTCAAAATAATGGGCTGAAGAAGAAAATATAAAACCCGGGTACATTGATGCATACCTATGATGGAGAAGGTTGATAGTTAGATTAAGTACCCGGCATTATGAAGCCCCGAATTTGGTGCTGGATATCGCCCACTGTTACGCTCACTTTCCAGAATTCATTTGGGGAAGAAAGTCCTTTCTTTGAGGGGGCATCTGCCATATTGTTTTTTTGTTCTATCAATATGGTGAATGGAATAGTCCATTCAAGAGATTTACAGATGGAATCTATTCCGCTCAGCCATCCCGATAGATTTATATTATTTATGATGTGGACAGACTTTACATGATTTATAATAACCTTAGAGTCCTCGACAATATGCAGCGCCTGAATGTTTAAAAAATCACAAAACTTTAATAACCCAACCAATGCCATTGCCTCCACTTTGTTGTTCGTCCCTTTCCCACCATGCCAAAAAATATCTATATGCTGGTCCTCCCCTGGAATAATATAGACCCCACAACCACAATATCCATACAGAGCCGCCCCATCAAAGTAGGCACGAGGAACAATTGTGGGATCAATAGATTTATTATTTTGAGGCTTAGTAACTCTGTGATGGATATTGGGGGAATAACATATATAATACTGGGATAAAATGAGCTCAAAAATAATTATCTTTGTTGTTATTAAAGAGGACCCTATTCCGCCATTTCCATATCTCCCAAATGGTAATCAGTGGAATAGTCCTCCAGTCTTCTTTTATCTTACTCCACCATTGAAAAGCTTCTTTAATAGAGGAAAAGAAAATCCTATTAGTACCCAAATGATCATCAAGACTCCTCCATATCCACAGGGAAAATGGACAGATTAAGAAAATGTGGTAGTTGCTTTCCTTATTCGATTTGCATAATGGACAGATTGTTGGTCCACTCCAATTCCTTTTTTGAAGGTTATCCCATGTAAGATTCTTATTGTGGAAAACTAGCCAAGCAAACATAATAATCTTTGTGGGGCAGCCCGCTTTTCAGAAGGTTAAGAGAAAGTGAAGGTCAAAATTGACCAAATGTAGTTGAAAATATATATCCTTGACAATAACCATAGACCTCCCCTTGGCACCCTTCCAGATTAGCTTATCCTCTTCCTCTGCTCTGTGTAAGCCCCTGTTCCTCATAAACCATAAAATCTGGCTCCATTGCAAATCCATGTCATCATTAAGATTTAGCAAAATCGCCGATTTCCATATAGGAATAGGTCCCATCCTTCTCTCAATGACTTGGTCCCAAAAGAAAATCCCTTTTCGCTGAAGTGCCTGAAATAACTGCTGAGAAATAGAAGCTTCCTCTTCACCTCCTGCAATCGGATCGAGTCCTATAATAATATTTTTCCCAGATTGAAAGCTCCATGCCAGGTTTTTTAGAAAAAAATGCTCAATTTTCCGGAAACTTCTCCAAATAGCTAATCCATGTGGAGTTCCAATTGATCCTTGTCTATACCAGAAGGTTAATTCTCTGCTTTCCATATATTTGGCCTTGATGGCTTTGCTCCATAGACTATCCCCCATAACTCCTATCCATAAGGATTTGCAGAGAAGTGCATTTCGGAATAAATGAAGGTTCATGATGCCCCAGCCACCCAATTTTTTTGGCCGAGTCAAGTGAGAAAGCTTTGTAAGGTGAAATCTTCTATGCTCTTGATTTCCCCCCCAAATGAAATTAGCATTTATTCTGTTTAATTTGCTTATTATGATAGTAGGTATATAAAAGAGATGAGCCCAATAAACCATAAGTTGAACCAGAACTGTTTGCATTAATATCGCTCGCCCAGCCAATGATAGGCATTTAAATTCCTAGCCCGCAATTCTCTTGAAATACCTATCAAGAATCCACATCCAATCGGAAGAAGAGTATCCCACAGGTTTTAATTTAAAGCCTAGATATTTCAGGCCCACGCACAGTGGAATCGCTTTTATGTTGAAAAGGTTTGTCAAGAAAGCAACAAGCTCCACATTAACATCCTCCAAGTAGAAAGATGATTTGTCAACATTTATATAGAGCCCAGCGACTTTCTGAAACATGCGCAATATGTCGTGCAAAAAGATCCACAAAGCATGACATAGCATTGCCGATAGAAGAATGTCATCAACGAACAAGTTATGAGAAAAGGAAATACCCCTGCAGATCTTCAAAGGATGGCATCACTTTTTCCTTTACGACTTTTTGAATGTGTAGACTAAGGGTATCCATGACCAATGTGAAAAGAAGAGGGGATAGTGAGCATCCCTGCCTCAAACCTCTGGCGGTAGGGAAATAGGAGGATGGGATACCATTTACAAGGACAACATAATTTACATCAACAACGCATGCCATTATCCAACTTGTACAATTTTTGTTTAAACCAATTTTGTAGAGAAGACATTTAAGGAAACCCCAATCTATACAGTCGTATGCTTTCTTTAGATAAATTTTTAATAAAGAAGCTTCGGATTTCCTAATGTGCATAGAGTGAAGGCATTCTTGCGCAATGGCGATAGCCTCAGTAATATTCCTACCCTTTAGAAAGCCATGCTGCTTCAGGGAAAAATGGGAAGATAATGTATGTCTCATCCTGTCCGCGATGAGTTTGGAGATGATCTTGTAAAGTGTATTACAAAGTGAGATGGGACGAAAGTCCATGAAGGTGTGGATTTCTTCTTTTTAGGGATTAAGGAAATATAGGTGGAATAAATTAAATGGTTAATAGAGCCCTTTGTCCTAAATTCCTCCACCATGTTCAGAAGATCATTTTTCAGCAAATCAAAAAAGTGAATGAAAAAATATATAGTCCAACCATCCGAACATGGACTTTTGTCCTTTTGAAAGGATTTCATGACAGAAAAAAGTTCATCCTCAGAGACCTGTGCAAAAAGAAGATCATTCTACTCCTCATTGAACATTACAGGGTAGGGTTCAATTCCCCAAATAATGTCATTAATATCACTGCCCTCGTGACTACTATAGACTTCCTGAACGTATTTTACCACCTCCTTAGAGATATCTTCTTAAGTCACCACCGAGTACCCCATCTCATTTTTTATTTGCCATATAGAATTAGATTCCCACCTACCATTTGCATATCGATGAAAAAATTTAGTATTTCGATCTCCTTCTTTAAGCCATGTGGCTCTGCTCTTTAGTTTCCAAGAAGCCTCTTCAATAGCAAGAAGTCTTTGGTTTTCTTTTTCTAGATTTCTGATATGGGCTCTCAATTCCAGAGACACATTATTTGAAATAAGATCAACAGATAATCTTTCTAGATCATCATTAATCTTCTTAAGAGCTTGTCTATTAGAGATAACCTTATCCCGTTGCCAATTTTTAACACATGTTCTAAGGTCAGATAAGCGATCCAAAAATGATTTGAAATGCCCAGGAGGATCTTCAGAGGAAGAAGTTTTCCATTGTTCCCGAATGAGATTATTAAACTGCTCATCTTCCAGCCAGACTCTATTGAATTTGAAAGGATAACCTTTCGTAAGACCCATCAGATTCCATTGGATGGAGATAGTTTTGTGATCAGATATGTAGCTCGAAATAATCTTGACAGAGGGGGTCCCCAAGTGGTCAATCAATCTGTCATGAATGAGGAAACGATCAAGTCTCTTTGCAAAATATGCTTCATTAGATCTCCCGTTATCCCATGTAGGACCCATTCTCATAGGATAAACTTCGACAAAATTTTGCTGAAGGATAACATCACAGATCATACTACCCACGTTGTCATTTTTCCTTCCCCTACCCCAAATCTCGTCATTAGATAAAGTGGAATTTAGATCCCCTCCAATCAACAGAGAGTCAATGTCCAGGAATTCAAAAGACAGAAAATGTTCCCAGAAAGTAAAACGTACTTTATATGGGGCATAGATATTTAAGATGTGAAAAGCCCAGTAGAACCTCTTATATAGGCAAGAAGTAGAATACCTGCGAAACATTTGAAAGCCATAGCCGAGATCCATGCCGAATCCCACAAAACCGCAAGCCCGCCGGAAAGACCAGAAGCATTCATCATTGCCATATGCCAAGCGGGGAGCATGCTTCTAAAGTATGCAATGGAGTCCTAACACCCGTGCATTGTCTCTTGAATGAGAATGATTTTAGAATTAGAGGATCTGAATAGTTCTTTTAGAGCTAAAAATTTTGGGTCTGCTCCAAGACCCCTAATGTTCATTGAAAGAATGTTGATCATTTAGACGATTCCCCAGGCTTGCTTGCTCTAAGCGGCCCATTTTCAACCAGATCAATGATAGGAATGTCGACTAGAGAGAGGTCCCGAAGGTTCAAATCCAACCGACCAATCCTCCCTCGTAAATGTCTGCTCCCTCTATTCTGTTTCCTTCTAACTGTAATATTTGCCGCAGAGGATGGGCTAATAGAAGGAGGAGGAGAATTTTGTGGTTTGTATATAGTCAGAGGGAAAAGGTTGAGGGATTCTCGTTTTAGTAGTAAATCAAGATCACAATCAAATGATTTTACCGGGGAGCAATCGGGGGAGTTATGGGGAGTGATAGTTGAACAAGGAGCCTTCCCTTTTAAATCCGCAATGGCTTTAGATGTGGAGGAGGAAGGCAAGAGGGGGGGAGGGGATTTAATCTTCTAAGGCGCAGGAGTGGGGTTGAATGGTGAATGAGGAGAAGATGAAATATAAGTAATGTGGGAGGCAGGAGGATGACCCAAAAAAGGATGAGGCATAGGGAGAGGGGAAGGAATAGCCAGGTCCAGGCAAGGTTCAGGGGGGATAGGATTAACAGGTTGAGACATCCATCTTTCAGAAGGGGAAAGACACAAAGCATGTTGTGTCCTCAACTTGCCAAGAGAACTACATGAGGGACAATTTTCCTTTTGCAGACTATGATCTGGCCGGACATACACAAATGAGTGAGACCTTTTCAAAGATAAAATTGATGTTTTCTCCAGAGAGAAGTCCCAAGAGGGCGAGAGATGAACTTTTCCCAGGTCAAGGGCCCTGCCCGTAACATTTCTCCTGCTTATATCGACACCACCCAGCTCCTGATCAAAAAAAGAAGATTTCCTATGGAAGTCCCACCCCTTTTGTCTTGCACCAGGACGACGAGGACAGGTCAATTTCAAGTGTCTTGTTTTATGGCAAAAAGAGCATCTGAAGGGGACTCCCCAGAAGTCTAAAACTTGGAAGAATGGTGACCTCTTTGGGGTTATACGTATATAATTTGGTAGATGTTGAGGCTATAAAGTTGTTTCGATTCAATTTACTCTTATTTTGGTTGAAATTTACTATACAAATGACATGGCATTGTTGGTGATCAATTCAAAGTGTTTCTGCTTTACGGTATGCTGAAGATTAGTGAATTAAACGACATAATGTTAGAGTGATAGTGAATTAAACAACAGAATGTTCGAGTGATAGTGAATTAAACAACAGAATTTTAGAGTGATTCTTTTAGTCCTTGGAGTGATTCTTCTAAGAGATTATATTTAATTTTTAGTTTTTATTTAATGTGCAATATTTTTTTGAATCTATATTAATTTACCTAACTTTATTCCCTTTGTTTTGATTTTGAAAAATAAATTTATTTTCATGTTTTAAATATGTAAAGTATCAAATTATTATTATTATTATTATTATTTTTTATTTTATTTTATTTTATTTTTTATTTTATTTTTTTCACTACGAGTAAAGTATCAGATTTATCAATTGACAAAAAATTTATGAATTGACATTCAGTACGAGTAAAGTATCAGATTTATCAATTGACAAAAAAATTATGAATTGACAAAAAAAAATAGTGAAGATGCCATTTATATTTTACCAATTGCAAACAAAAAAATTCATTTTTTGATTAACCTGCAATTTACCATCAAATAATTGGGAACTCACATTGGTGGATGTTCTGATGTTGAGATATTTAGCTTCCAAGTTTAAATGCTGAGTACCTCCAACATTTCAGATAAATCTGTGATTCCGCTTTATGTATGTTTTAAATCGAATAATGTATTTATCTTCCAAATTTAAATTGTAAATCTGTGATTCCTCTTTGTGTCTGTGTTTGTTTGTTTTTGTTTTGTTTTTTTTTGCCAACTCCTCACCCCACTTCCAGGGCTTTACACAAATATGCAATTCCTAAATTTTTATTGTTGCAATATAATTATAAAAATTATAGGTGCTAGCTGAGAATCGTCTCATGGTTTTGTCAATTTACTGTTTTGTAAGTATAATAGATTATACACATGGAGATAATGGATAAATTTTTTAAATATGTGAGTTACTCACGAGTTACTAATCCCAGAAGATTTTTATTTTTCAATATGTATGAGTTGTAGTTGAGTAAAATAATTTATAATCAATTATTGTGTCTATAAAATCAATAAATCCCATTGCTATATAACTATGAATGAGACCTAGTGTGATATATTTGAGAGTGAGCAGACATGAGCTTCATCTAATTAACAAAGTTCTATTATTGTGTTTAGTTGTTTAAATTGATATCAAAGCAGAGAAAACACTTCCTTAAACTAAAAAAACTAAAATATTTTTATTTTTATTTTTGGCCCATTGGGGCCAAAGTAAAGTTTATCGAGTTGCAATTGACCCACCCGGCTGCCTTAATAAATCACGTTACCCTTAATTTTTAACAAATCATGTTACCTGTAATTTTGGCTCCCCAAGTTTTTTTTTTTTTAAATGTTCGAAAAGTCCAACTTTGGTTCAAAGACAGTGTGCTCTGAAAAGTCATGGCTTCCTATCTCGTTTACAAGTCTTGGAAGTCAGTTCCACCCACCACCGTTTCAGCCTCCTTAATTCTGGGCGAGATTTCTAATTTATTTTTAAAAAGAATAGGAGTTATGTTAATATAAAAAAAGGGGATTATGTGAGTTTTCAGAGGGGTTTAGTTGATTTTCAGAAGGCCTTATTTAAAAAAAATGCCATAACTCATATTCGAAGGTTTTTTTTTTTCAGAAAGCACGGTGATTTTTTTTTAGAAGAGGGTGTTATTCAAATCAATTGTGAGCATTGCAATATAAAAATAATACGAAAAAAACAGTTCGTAAAAGATTTTGTGAAAGTGTTCTCTTAGAGAATTTGTAGATTTGTCTCTTTTGTAGAAGTTAAGCAGCAAGAAAAGCCATCACAAAGACCCAACTGCAAGCATGTGTTATGTTTACAGGTTTATTTTCTTGCTGAGTTGTAGTCAACCAGCACTTATCAAATAGGAAAAGTTAAGAAACTGAGAGAGTCAAAGAAACAACAAGAGTTGTTTCAGATCTATTTGAAGGAGTTGGAGGAAAAAAGGCAAAAGAAATTCTTCGTATTAAAATTTTTAAATGGCAACATTCTTCCCTTGATTAAAGATGCAAAGACAAAATTCATTGTTGATGGGTTTAATGCAATTGTGAACTGTCCAAATTATGCCACTAACTGGTCCAAAGATTCACTAAAAATGGAACCAAAGTCACCATAAGAAAGTGGTTCCACATTTGGCTTGTGTGGATCATTCAATGGCATTGGAGCAAGGGGAATAATTTTGTACGAAGTGTCTTACTAACACTAGATCAAATCAAAATGTTGGGCTTGAAGTATATCTTATTCCTCGATCATCATCCCTCCCATCACAACATCATTGGATATGGGAGGTAACAGAGACTTGCTAAACAAATGTGATAGAATTTGGTTAGGAATATTGGCCCTTATAATCCTATGAAACTACTTCCACTCATGGTTGTAGTCAAAGAGATGGGTGGTGGTGTTTTGACACAAGGATGTCATGATATCTATCCCTATATCATACCTAATTGGCAATTAAAAGTGCATTAAGAATGCCATGGCCAAGGGCCAAAATTCATGAAAGGAAGCACCTTCTAACTTGACATACCATTTAGCAAAACTTATAATCAAATTTCTTTTGAAAAGGCATAATTGAACACTATCATATATCAATGAATTAGCTGAGCATGGAAGATGGTATGCCATTAAGTGCGGGCCTTCTCTAAGTTTGTCATTGAATTTTGATATATCAAAAGGTAGATTTATAGGAGTGGTGTTTCATTAAGGATTGTGAAGGATGGGGTCGATTTTAAACCATGAGAAATCTAACAAACCTATTGTCACCAAGAAAGGAAACTATGTATTGGAAAACCTATTTTCGAAGAAGGAAGAAGTCAAATTTGTAGAAAATATGAGGAAAATCCATATGAAGGTACATGAGACACTATAGAAGTCATAAGAAAAATATAAGGTTGAGAAGAGAAAACTCAAAGGTAACCACAAACCTCTTTGGGTTCAAAAACTGGTCTTTTTCAACCGAAGGGGGCTCACTCACTCGAAAAATATAAAGTTTAAAGACTTTAAAGCACAAGTTTTTTCAATAGACGAGGTCTGAAAAAGGAACTCTGAAGTATTTGGTTGAAGTATGAATGGTTGAAGATGATAATAGCACGTGATCATTTGACTTTCTATTCACTTTACTTATGCAAGTAAAATCAACATCTTAAAAAGGGCTTGTTAGGCATAACTTTGGACAAAATAGATCCTCTGTAGTATAGAGGAGAAAACAAAAAACACAATTTCTTTCCTTGCATATAATAATACTGCTCATACATAAGAAATAAGCTAAATAGAGGAAATAACATGCATGAGTACAAAATATTTCATTTGAAATTGAAATATGAATACCTTTGTTTTAGAGCATCTTAATTGAATACCAAACCAATTGAGATCACTATACCCATAAACAAAAAACTATAAAGAAGAATAATAAATGAAAAATAGATGAAGAAAGCTCCAAAATGTCATACCATAAGAATCCTTGTAGAAAATAATCGATAAACCTCAAGTCATAAGCATTCTATTCATAAAATGGATCACAATCAATCTCATAAACTCTAATAACCGATGCAAACAATGTTGAACCAAAAACAACCTTTTCAATCTATTTTTCCAGTTTAAATAGACATACAATAACAAATCCAAAGTGTCTAGATGCATCGCATCATTGATCCAATAGGGGATCGAATCAAAGTAAAGAGGAAATCTTTTTTTTGTTTTAAAGTCTTTTTCCTATAATGATCATGTTAAATTGGAAACTAGGGCAAAACTCCATGTGGGTCAGCTTATTTATGGCAGCTGATAATTTTATTGGATCCCTCTCGTCGAGAGGTGTAGGATTGATCCAAAGATCATCCGATTTCGATAAGTATTTATGGAGATATGAATTTATTTTGTTTATGTAATTATTATCAAGCCGACCAGCTCCTATGTAGGCTCTAGAAGCCAAAAAGTCATGTCTATTCAACCTTACGCTTTTAATATAAATAGACGAGGATTTGGAGTCATTAGAATAACACATTCTTCATGTGATCTCCTCCTCTCCACGTATTGGGTTTTGGTGAAGGAGGGACACTAAGAAGAATACGCTGGCCTTGTATGATGCCCTAATTGCTGTACGTTGCCCTAACTGCTATACGTTTCCCTAGCTGTTGTACGCTACCCTAGCTGCAGGTCAGATGTGCCCTAGCTACAGGTCAAGGGAAGGCTCCTATCCTCTGCCCAAAGGAGTTCTAATAAACAGTTAAGATGATGACCTAATCTGCTGACAAGTAATGCCCTAATCCGCTTTCCAAGGAGACTCTTAGATGCATCAAAAGGAGACTTTAATTTGTGGTTAAGGAGAAGCCTAACCCGCACTAAATGAAGGACTGATACGCAGCAGAGGTGGAGGACTGATACGCAGCAGAGGAGGCTCTTATATCCGCATCAACAAAGCCCTAATCCGTTATCATAAGGAGGCTCCTAAACTGCAGTTTAGAAGTGACCCTTAGCCGCAGCCAAAGCAGACCTGGCCGTAGATATAACAATGCCCTATATTCTACACTCAGCTCAATACACAGTCAACGCTGGATAGTCATATGCTTATAATGTAAACGCTAGATAGTCTCAGATATACATTTCTCTCAGTGAATGATATATGCTGTTCATAGTAAATACGTTGTGGATGTTCACAAGATAACTGTACCCAGTCTTAATGTTCACGCTGGTTTCTTGCTACCATGGGAGATCGCTGTACGCATTCATGCAGCCATGGGAGATACCTGTACGTAGTCAATGTTCACGCTTTCTGCAGTCACACTCATACGTAGCCAAAGGAAAGGCCCTACTATATGATGCAGAGCACATATAGATTCTATACGCACATATACGCTGAGCACATATAGACTCTATATGCAGAGCACACATGGAAAACTTTATATAATACGTTGTTCATGAATATATATGCTGGTCAAGAAGTCAAGGGTACCATTGTCATCAAGCAGCAGTGATGAAAAGGTCGTGGTATTACAATATGTATATATGTCAATAGCAAGCTATATATGCACACAACATTCATAAAACAGTCAACGTTCTATGCTGGTCTTAGAGACACTTAATATATATACGCTAGGCATGAAAGACACATCTATGCTGGTCATTAAAAGGAGCAATTGTAGTCATAAAGAATAGTCGTTGTGATGTATGCAGATCTGGTAGTGTAGATCGGGCTACCGTGTGGGGTAGATCAGGGTATAAAGACTCCAGTCACTCATACACAGTTCGTGGAGACTCTTATGCACATGTCATAGAGACAGGCAGCAATAAAAGAAAACCTATAGCTGAAGAATACCAATACGCTGTGTGTAAAGGGATTACGTGGAACTATAGCCTAGCTGCTTTGCTAGAGCCTAGGCTGCAAGCCATAGCAAGCAGCTAAGGCTGATATCAAAAGAAGCAAATTTTTGCAGCATGATGAAGCAATGAGAAGGTAGAGGAAGCAACATGATGGGCAACACTATGAGATCATGTGCATGGCAGGACAATGATACATTAGCAGGGGCAATAGCGTGATGATGATGCACCTAAGTTTGAATAGCATTATGATGGATAAGATCATGGACATGGGCAGCATTATAATCATGATTAGTGCAGTATGATGCAGTATGCAGTGGTGCAGCTTGAGAACCTGATGTAGGATGATGATAGGTGAAGGAGTCACCTTGGAGGATCAGTTGAAGCAGAATGTCTTCAACTGATCTCATCGTTATAGAAGATGATCTATGCTCAGATCTAGACAAGTCAAAGTGTTGACTTATGTTGTAAATGTACTCTCTCTCTCTCTCTTTCTCTGCTGAACTTTGAAGATAAAAGAAGAATTGATCAAGGGTTTCCCCACACATTGTGGGGTTTGTCCCTGGCTTGCGCCATATCTTATGTCCTCTTGTCTTGGCTTGTCTTCTTCGATTTTATATTTATGTTCTATCTGCAATTTATTGTAATGTTGATGTGATTGCTAACTATGAAAATTTAAATAAATTGCTCTAGCATAGAACATACCTAAACTTAACATGGTATCAGAGCTGAGGTGAAGACAATGCCCAAGAAAGAGTGAAATAGCAATCATCGAAGACAGTGGGGACAAGACAGAAGGATCAATGGGTTCCTCATAATTCACCTAGGGTGAAGTCAAAGTAGAGAATGTTATCAGAATGGCACAGCGGAAGATTATGATGGTCCATCTTAAGATCACTTCATCGGGAAGTTCGGATCTAAGGGTGGAAGGAAAGGCGGATGCCTTATTGAAATAAGTTCGGCCGTTATGCGAAGGAGTGTTCGAATGGCAGAGACACATCTCTTGATAACAATCATTCTTGGGACATCTTCAATGATCAAAAGAATGACTGGTAATGCAGGTCATCAAGGAAATGGTCGACTCTTCCAGGAAAGCAAGGAACCCCAAAATCTCTTTTATGTACCTGATCGAACCTGATGTCCATCTCGGAAATGGGAGTCAAAGGTTACAGGGTGGCACTTATCGGTGGAAAGGTACGTGTTTGAAAATAGATCTTTCAAAGATGTTTTTGAGTTCAGGGTTGTATCAAGTTGCAAGAAGTCCACTGGGGACCATGTCCATTGACTCAGCACCGGAGGTCTGTGAGTCAGATGGTGACTAGGATGCCTGAATTCAAAAAGAAGCATGAAGGTACATGTCTGAAATGTACCAAAGGAAAATATTATAAGGGGACCATTCCCCTCATGCAGCAGGTTCACAGGTTTGGAACAACCCGAGGAGTTTGAGAATCATGATCAAGGAATCTCATGTATACAGGTGGAAGAAAGCCCTCTATGGCTTGAAGAAAAACACCTCGGGCATAGTATGAGAGGATTGATAGCTGTCTAATGCAGCTGAGATTCACTAGGAGTGAAACCAATCCAAACCATTACTCGAAGGTTGTGGATGATAAACCTCTCGTACCAGCACCTATGTCTGACAGGTGCAAACCCTCTCATTTATAGGAGACAGAGGGAGTTGGATTCAGAATGTGGGAAGATAAGCTGCAAGCTTGTGACTGCCTCGAGGATCTTAACTTTCAGAAGTTATATGGTAATGATGTCGGACCAGATTTGGGAAATGCCTTTGAGTTTCATAAACTCATTCGCATTGATGTTCTTGGAGAACCTCCGTTCGAACATATGTGTTGCAGTTAGCATGGTGAGCTCATATTTGGTTGAGCCTCACTCGATTGGTACCAAGAATCTTCTGAGATATCTTCAGGGGCACAATCTCTCATGGATTGAGATACACTGCCGAAAATATGAAACCACATGATTATTCGAATGATGAGTGGGCAGGCAGTGTGGAGGATCACTAGAGCACTTTTCAGTGTTGGTTCTCTTTGGATTCTGCTTCGATGCAGGAAGCAGAAGTCGGTCACTATAAGCATTGCCAAGACTGAATACATGGCTACGAGTATGATCTTGTATGAAGCTGCATGGTTGCGGAATTTCTTATGTTAGCTATTTTTCTCTGTGACAACCAGAGGTGTGATTCGATAATTGAGGAATCCTGTATTCGACAATTTCTCCAGCAGATAGACATCAGATACTGCCTTATCTGTGTTATAGACATTTTTGTGCCTTACAGCTATAAGCATGAAATGTCCATAATCTAAGGGATCCAAAGTCCCTAAACATGTTGTTCCTACCCCTAGAGGAACGAGGCTAACAAACCACAGCAATTCACAGAATTTCTCCACCAGAAACTGCTCAAAAACAAGTCAATTCAGGATCAATTCAGAGGCTCCACTAGCTGTCTGCGCTGAAATGTAGAGATTACACTGGCTAGGTGCACTGCAACGCAGGTAGAAGCACTACCAGGGTGCGCTGAGCGGGAAGTGACAAATGGCAAGTTCATTCAACGAGGTGGAAAGGCCCTGGAAGCTTCCAGAATCTTCTCCAATGACACTTGCCTCAAGGAATTTGACTAGTCATGAGTAAGAGGCTCTTAGTCTCCAAGTGGAAGCAAGAACTGACAGAGGGAGAGGACACTAGTCAGATCTCAAGCTGACTCATCCTCTCTCCAAACATTTATATATGGATCTCTCCTCCATGAGATCTAGAGGCTGGAATTTTGTTATTGCAAAGAATTGTTGTTGGTTTGAGACTGGAATCATTGGGTGCTTAATGCTTTGAAGGAAGGTGAAGATAGGAATTTCATTTGCTGGGAAGGAGATGCTGGATTGGAGCCCTCTGGATTGTATCTCTTCCTGAACCTTGTTATTCATCAATAAAGCTATCTTGGTTTCTCTTATATACTGATGTATCTTTGATGTATGATTGCATTAGTATGTTTAGTTTATTTCTAATCCTGAACTAGTTATGAATATGAATCTGTGTCTTTGTGTAGTGTTCTCTTCATCAACACAAACTCCGATGAACAAGGGGGTAATTTGCCCATTCCTTTATCGTAGGAAGGAACTTCGTCAGAGTCATACCCGGCCGTCTATTCGGTCCCACCACCAAGCAACCTAGTTGTCTCATTCGACTGGAACCAACTAGTCAGACCCCGTTTGCCCCAAATATGGATGGTATGGCGAGACCAGGTGATGTGACCGGTGAATGAAACAACCCAACCCGACTGTGGTACGGAGGAAAAGTGTCATGTTCAAGAGCGACTTGCTACCATCAAAGTTTTCTTGAGTTTCTCCCAATTTTTCCCCAGTCATTGCTGACCAGTACCTCTTTATTTTTGTCAAGCTTGAGGAGGATAACATATGCTTGTTCTATAACTTGCCCTTCGGGCAAGCCCATCGCTATGTTTTAACGAGCCTAGCGATAGTGAAACTCGTTCTCGTCTAAAGACAAGTTTGTCGCTATTTCATGCATTTAACGAGTCTAACGACAAGGATAACTCGATCCTTTTCATTTTTAGAGAGTCTGAAAAGGTACGTAAAGTCATCTCTGAAAGTCCTTTTTTGTCATCTAATCCCTTAAGTCCGAAAAAGTATAAAACAATACAGAAGGGATGAGTTTTCGATAGTTTTAACGAGGCGAACAAAACAAGCGCTCGATCTTTTTGTGCAATAATCCCTCAGGTCCAAAAAGATTAAAATCTAGAGGAGGGATAGCTCTTCCGGTCGCTTTAACGAGCTGGAAGGCCAAAACTCGGCAATCTTTTCATATTTTACGAGTCAGATGAAAAGAGCTTAAAGAAGACTCGTCTTTTTGAGGAACAAGTGATAAAACGGGTTAGCAGCTGATTCCAAGTACGGGTTGGAATTTTCCAATCACAACAGTGTCACAAGGATGGCTAGTGAAATCACTCTTCGCAGCTGTTCCTCAAAATGGGTAAACAATCATATGGAGGTGAACGATCGGCCAATGGAAAAGTGGAGGTGACGGTGAAAACACGACCAAGGCTTCAATGGCTGATGATATTACATTCACGGTGGTTATTTACCGGAAGATAGTTCATTTTTTAACGAGCTTAAACGCGGGTGGAAACATTTGCTCGATCTTATGTTTATTTTTTAACGAGCATGAACTATGCGCTAAAACTGCGCGGATCTTGCGTTTATTTTTTAACGAGCATGAACTGTGTACTAAAACTGCTCAAATCTTGCGTTTATTTTTTAACGAGCATGAACTGTGTGCTAAAACTACTCGATAACATGGTCTAATTTTGACTTTTTACCATAACTAGCTTTGCCCTTTTCAAAGATAGTACTGTACCTTCAATTGCTGCATCAAACTTGTTAGAAATGAATAACATTGGTTTGAAAATGAGATTAAAACCTTAATATTTATCTTTGAACTACGTAAAAAACAATTAAAAAGTATTTTTACCTCTCATTTTACCATTTCATTTGAACTTGGTTTGTTGGAGCTTTGGAGGTGCCTCTTCCCCCTTGATTTTCACCAGCTGATTTCAGGAGATTCTTTGGACGATTCTCGGCACCGTCTGGACCAGGTAGGAGCTAAACCTTAGCTCTTTCTTTTCATGGTTTCCTTTTTGCATTCTGTGCCTCTTTTCCTGTTTTTCTGAGCCCCTGGGGTTTCATGAGCTCGTTTTCCCATCAACGCAACCTGTGCCTAGCGAAACTTGCGCTGAATGTCAGCCAGTATGAAGGCAGTTTGACATTCAACGTAGGTGAACCACTCCTGCAGGTGCGTTGGGCGAAAAAGAGGAACTTGTTGCACATTTTTTGATGAAAATTTTGCCTGTTTTGCATCAAAATCAGGATCTTACTCCTTCTCTTGTTTGTTTTGCAGGAATCTTTGAGAAAAATGACCCTTACATGGCGAGAACGAGAGCATGAAGAAGAGGACATGATTGCTTTACATGATCCTGTCACGGTGAACGCGTTGCGGAACTGTGGTCTGCTGAAGTTCTTCCGTATCTCTAGCATGAGACAACAGATCTCTCTACTGCAGTATTTGCTCGACGCTTGGGATCCTATCAACCAAGTATTTCAGATTAGGGGCAAATCTATCCCCTTGACCGTAGTAGACATTTACTTCTTGACTGGTTTGTCAAGGCGGGGTGCCCCCATTTCTTTGTCAGGTTCGGCCCGAGGGAGTGACTCTGTGAGAGATTATGTCCGCCAGTATTGCAGGGAAGGATCTCAGCCGAGCAGAGACGGCAAGATTGTTATCCGTGAGATTGCTGACAGGTCCCTCAGGTCTATCTTGTATACTATTGGTAGGATGGCCGGTAGCGCGTCCCTTCACGTAGCCAACAGATCCTATGTGCAGCATGCCTTGGAGTGTCTCCAACCGAAAATATTCAACTGGTGTAATGCAGTACTTCTTCAGATGAAAAGTCAGTTAACCAAGGTAAAGGACGGAAAGCTGAAGAACTTTGGATTTGGTTCTATTTTGACCGCCTTTGCTTTGGAGAAGATACCACTGATGCAGCCACAGTATATTGCACTCGACTTGCCTTCTCCTAGTGAACCACGCATGCAGAGATGGGTTGATCACATGTCTAGGCATGTCGGTCAATCTCAGATTTCTTTCATTGATACCTTCTTCAGGTGGTTCGAGCGTCAGGAGATGGTCTATTCCGAGTATCCATATGTTGGCATGGACTTCCGGGGTGATCCGGATTTGGTACTGCCGGATGGTGAGCAGTGGGGCGCTATTGGTAAAATCTTTGACCATATCACTATTTACTGTTTTTATTTATAATGTCCTTGTGCTTTATTCTATCAAGACTTTAATCAAACTCATGTGTGCATGTAGATGTTGGTCCTGTTCGTCCAGCAGTTCGCCCGAGAGCGCCCGCCGTTGCCCCAGCAGGGGAGACTGCTGGGAGGGTTATTCTTCGTGACCTTGATGTGGCCGAGACCCTTACAGCTGTGCAGGAGCAGGTTGAGAGCCTTACTCTCGGCATTCCAGATGTGAGGATCGATGAGTTACCTTTATAGTTGCAGCGGCATACTACTGGTGTGCCTAGACGATGGACTCGTCTCTTATGCATGATCGCACAGGCTGTGACGTGCTATCATGAGCATCACTAGACTAGGGTGCCCCCTAGCATTTTTGAGTTTTTGGGTCATGTGACCGATTCATCACATAAGTGTCGCCAGATGTTCAAGAGAAGTCGTTCAGAGAAGTCAACCGTGTCCCATCCACTGCCATACATTATCCTTCATCCTTTCATGACCGCCACCCTGAATCATATGTCATCAGATCGTTTTCACCTCCATCAAAATCATTTGCTCCGTTCCGTGTCACTGATGTGGGATTCATTAAGGCGCTCCTTTGACGGATCGCTTCTTGTCGACATCAGCTCATTATCCAAGAAGTTGATCTAGGAACAACCCCTTCAGTACTTTGAAGCTTGCATGCCTCAATGGCAAGTTTCTCACTTCCGGCGACCGGTATACATCAATGACCTTCAACCGAAAGATTTTGCGTGGTGTTCGACGCCAAGTCCTTTATTCACACCACGTGAATTGTACTGCAGTACCTTGAGGGTCATTATCATTATCAGTGATTCCTCTCGCACTTGTTAACGGTTTACCTCATTGACCGGTAATCAAGAGATGTCTTTCCATGTTCGACTTCGGAACATTTCTCACATGGATCGACTTGTACTTAGAGTGAAGATCGAACGAGTTTGAAGACCCCGGATCTAGTTTCTTCCATCCGGTCCGCGATATATATTCAGGAAAGATAAAGACATTGACATGTACATCATTGCAGCAGATAATCATCCTACCCAAAGGATGATAATTTCATCAAAATTATCAGTCTACCATCAGACAATTGTCTATTCTATGTACAGAAAAATGAATTTATAAAGCTGAGCATGGGAACGCCCGCCTCAGCTAGATCATGAAAGCAGTATGAAAAATAATGTATTTTATTGTATCTTATTACAGGTCTCCTCCCAGCATTGAATGAACTTCAGATCCTCCTAATAAAGCATTTCACCCGATAAACGACCTCATACTTTAGGGGGCAACTGTTATAGACATTTTTGTGCCTTACAGCTATAAGCATGAAATGTCCATAATCTAAGGGATCCAAAGTCCCTAAACATGTTGTTCCTACCCCTAGAGGAACAAGGCTAACAAACCACAACAATTCACAGAAGTTCTCCACCAGAAACTGCTCAAAAAAAGTCAATTCAGGATCAATTCAGAGGCTCCACTAGCTGTCTGCGCTAAAATGCAGAGATTACACTGGCTAGGTGCACTGCAATGCAGGTAGAATCACTACTAGGGTGCGCTGAGCGGGAAGTGACAAATGGCAAGTTCATTCAACGAGGTGGAAAGACCCTGGAAGCTTCCAGAATCTTCTCCAATGACACTTGCCTCAAGGAATTCGACTAGTGATGAGTAAGAGGCTCTTAGTCTCCAAGTGGAAGCAAGAACTGACAAAGGGAGAGGACACTAGTCAGATCTCAAGCCGACTCATCCTCTCTCCAAACATCTATGTATGGATCTCTCCTCCATGAGATCTAGAAGCTGGAATTTTATTATTGCAAAGAATTGTTGTTGGTTTGAGACTGGAATCATTGGGTGCTTAATGCTTTAAAGGAAGGTGAAGATAGGAATTTCATTTGCTGGGAAGGAGATGCTGGATTGGAGCCCTCTGGGTTGTATCTCTTCCTGAACCTTGTTATTCATCAATAAAGCTATCTTGGTTTCTCCTATATACTGATGTATCTTTTATGTATGATTGCATTAGTATGTTTAGTTTATTTCTAATCCTGAACTAGTTATGAATATGAATCTGTGTCTTTGTGTAGTGTTCTCTTCTTGTGATCTTGCAGGAACCTGTTGAAGCTGGGCGAGCGAAGGCAAGTAGCTGGGAACTCCCAAAGAGAAGAGAAACCGGATCGAGGGACAAACGGAAGACACCGGTTAGTCCATACATCTCTCTTCATTCTTAATTCATAAAGGGAGAATACTAGAATAGCTGTTTCTGTTTGTTGCTAAGGCACTGTCACACCTTAGGTGGATAGGATCGTCCTGCATAGGCATTTTTCCCCACAACAATCTGGGATATGGAAAGTCGATGAACAAGGAGGCTCCATTGCATTAAGATGATGTACAGGACAGAGCCCTGAGGAAAGATCAAATTTGTGATTTTCCCGAACGACTTGGAGTCGTCAAGAGACCTTTGTAAAAGGGTCCTGCATGTTGCATAGATTGAGCTCTGGGAGCTTTGGGGGGCTTGCAGTTCTATTGGAGCAACATACGACCACAGTGTGACTCACCCTCCCCTGGTAGTGTGCACTGGAATAAGATGATTCGCTCTCTTGTGGAACAAGATGATTCGCTCTCTTGTGGGACAAGATGATTCACTCTCTTGTGGAACAGGATGATTTGCTGTCCTGTGTAGTAGGATTGAAGTGTTCTCCTGTGAGGCCTGGATTGATGTGTTCTCCATGGCGGCGTGGATTGATGTGTTCTCCATGGTGATTGTAGCAGGATTGATGAGTTCTCCTGTGAGGACAGGATTGATTAAGTTCTCCTGTCGAGGCATCCTACCCATGCAGTCTGGGACTCATGGGAAGTACCTCTCATCTGATCAATGAGCAGGGAAATGAAGTTAGGGACCATAGTAGTACCGATGGATGCATCGTTGTATCTACCATAATCCCTACACTAGGATGTCCTCCATTGATCTGGGATCAATGATACTGGTCTGGGACCAGTGGTAGGAGTTGTACATACTATGACGCTAACTTCAGGTCGGCTGAGACTGGTCTGGGACCAGTGGTACATACTCCGAGACTGACTTCGTGTCAGTGCAGGACTGGTCTGGGACCAGTGAGAGTCGTACATACTATGACGCTGACTTCAGGTCGGTTGAGACTGGTCTGGGACCAGTGTTACGCACTCTGAGTCTGACTTTGGGTCAGTGGAGAATGGTATGAGACATTCTCGATCAATTCTTCTTCTTCATAGTTCAGCAGAGCTTAGCAGAGTAGAGCTAGCAGAACAAGCAGTGCTGAGCAAAGCAGAGCAGAGCTAGCAGAGCCAACAGAGCTTAGCACAGCAGAGCAGAGCCAACAGAGCTAAGCAGAGCAGAGCTAGCAGAGTTAGCAGAGCTGAGCAGAGTAGAGCTAGCAGAACCAGTAGCGCTGAGCAGAGCTGAGTAAACCAGAGTAGAGCTAGTAGACCCAGCAAAGCTGAGCAGAGCACAACATAGCCAACAGAGCTGAGCAGAGCAGAGCTAGCAGAGCTGAGTAGAGTAGAGCAGAGCCAACAGAGTTGAGTAAAGATGGGCTGAGCAGTGCAGGGCACTGATGGCAAAGATAGTATCGTCGGACATATGGATCAGCAGATGGAGTTCCCCCTAGTTGAGAGGGAGTGTTAAATTGGCAACTAGGGAAAAACTACATGTGGGTCAGCTTATTTATGGCAGCTGATAATTTTATTGGATCCCTCTCGTCGAGAGGTGTAGGATTGATCAAAGATCATCCGATTCCGATAAGTATTTATGGAGATATGGATTTTTTTTTTATGTAATTATTATCAAGCCGACTAGCTCCTATGTAGGCTCTAGAAGCCAAAATGTCATGTCTATTCAACCTTACGCTTTTAGTATAAATAGATGAGGATTTGGAGTCATTAGCATAACACATTCTTCATGTGATCTCCTCCTCTCCACGTCTTGGGTTTTTGGTGAAGGAGGGACACTAAGAAGAATACGCTGGCCTTGTATGATGCCCTAATTGCTGTACGTTTCCCTAACTGCTATACATTGCCCTAGCTGCTGTACGCTACCCTAGCCGCAGGTCAGATGTGCCCTAGCCGCAGGTCAAGGGAAGGCTCCTATCCTCTGCCAAAGGAGTTCCAATAAATAGTTAACATGATTCCCTAATCTGCTGACAAGTAATGCCCTAATCCGCTGTCCAAGGAGACTCTTAGATGCAGCAAAAGGAGACTTTAATTTGTGGTTAAGGAGAAGCCTAACCCGCACTAAATGAAGGACTGATACGCAGCAGAGGTGGAGGACTGATATGCAGCAGAGGACACTCTTATATCCGCATCAACGAAGCCCTAATCCGTTATCATAAGGAGGCTCCTAAACCGCAGTCTAGAAGTGACCCTTAGCCGCAGCTAAAGAAGACTTGGCTGCAGATATAACAATGCCCTATATTCTACACTCAGCTCAATACACAGTCAACGCTGGATAGTCATATGCTTATAATGTAAACTCTAGACAGTCTCAGATATACATTGCTCTCAGTGAATGATATATGTTGTTCATAGTAAATACGTTGTGGATGTTCACAAGATAACTGTACCCAGTCTTAATGTTCACGCTGGTTTCTTGCTACCATGGGAGATCGTTGTACGCATTCATGTAGCCATGGGAGATACCGGTACGTAGTCAATGTTCACGCTTTCTGCAGTCACACTCATACGTAGCCAAAGGAAAGGCCCTACTATATGATGCAGAGCAGATATAGATTCTATACGCACATATATGCTGAGCACATATAGACTCTATATGCAGAGCACACATGGAAAACTTTATATAATACGTTGTTCATGAATATATATGATGGTCAAGAAGTCAAGGGTACCATTTTCATCAAGCAGTAGTGATGAAAAGGTCATGGTTATAGCCACAGTAATACGTTGTCATGGTATTACAATATGTATATATGTCAATAGCAAGCTATATACACACACAACATTCATAAAACAGTCAACGTTCTATGTTAGTCTTAGAGACACTTAATATATATATGCTGGGCATGAAAGACACATCTATGCTGGTCATTAAAAGGAGCAATTGTAGTCATCAAGAATAGTCGTTGTGATGTATGCAGATCTGGTAGTGTAGATCGGGCTACCGTGTGGGGTAGATCAGGGTATAGAGACTCCAGTCACTCATACGCAGCTCGTGGAGACTCTTATGCACAGGTCATAGAGACAGGCAACAATAAAAGAAAACCTATAGCTGAAGAATACCAATACGCTGTATGTAAAGGGATTACGTGGAACTATAGCCTAGCTGCTTTGCTAGAGCCTAGGCTGCAAGCCATAGTAAGAAGCTAAGGCTGATATCAAAAGAAGCAAATTGTTGCAGCATGATGAAGCAATGAGAAGGCAGAGGAAGCAACATGATGGGCAGCACTATGAGATCATGTGAATGGAAGGACAATGATACATTAGCAGGGGCAGTAGCGTGATGATGATGCACCTTAGTTTGAACAGCATTATGATGGATAAGATCATGGACATGGGCAGCATGATAATCATGATTAGTGCAGCATGATGCAGTATGCAGTGGTGCAGCTTGAGAACCTGATGTAGGATGATGATAGGTGAAGGAGTCACCTTGGAGGATTAGTTGAAGCAGAATGTCTTCAACTGATCTCATCGTTATAGAAGATGATCTATGCTCAGATCTAGATAAGTCAAAGTGTTGACTTATGTTGTAAATGTACTCTCTCTCTCTTTCTCTGCTGAACTTTGAAGATAAAAGAATAATTGATCAAGGGTTTCCCCACACATTATGGGGTTTTTCCCTGGCTCGTGCCATATCTTGTGTCCTCTTGTCTTGGCTTGTCTTCTGCGATTTTATATTTATGTTCTATCTGCAGTTTATTGTAATGTTGATGTGATTGCTAACTGTGAAAATTTAAATAAATTGCTCTAGCATAGAACATACCTAAACTTAACAGATCAAAATTAAAAAAACACAAAGCATTCATATTTAAAAAACACTCTAAATCATTGTAAAAACACTCTTGTTTTTGAAGCATATCTTCATGGATCAAAAGCAACAAAAATAATGACCACTGACTACTGTGTGTGCAGTGACTGGGTAACAGTTGGGCAACCACTCTGTTGGCACTTTTGTTTTCAAAATTGACATGTGGGTGGAAACTAATGGTATGAGTTGGCTACCACCTCTGCTACATGATCACCCCTTTAAACTTTGACATCTGGCATCTTTGTTGCACCTATGAACACCTCCCACAAACTGAAATTAAACTACGTGACACTGGGGACCTCAAAGATGCACTGCGCGGCATTGGTAAATTCATAAAACAATGTGCAACACTAGTAAATGCATAAAACACTCGACGACATTGATAACTCTCTACGCAAAACTGTGCTAACATTGGTAGCCTCTGTGTGGAATTGTGTAGCGACTGTGTAGTGCCTACGCAACGGGTCAATGTTTTGGGTATATCTCGCAAACAATGATACTTGTGTAAAACCTGAAGGAGGTTATTGTATATGAAACTTTTGTGAAGATAAACCTCTTTCAGTTTCTCCAAATTCTTCCCCAACTTCTTAGAAAATTCTCTGCAAAACAATGATTTAAATTATGAAATTTATGAATTGCGAACAATGAGCTTTGAATATGCATTTGAAACTCTTGATCTATTACACTTGTGAAAAAACTGGAAGCGTTTATTGTTCACTCGTCCATGATTGAAAAAAAAATCTTTTAGTTTTTTGAAATTTGGCTCCATGGGTTTGGAAACAGTGTTTCAAAATGATGGCTAAAACACGGTATTTGCGCAGCACTGTGCAATGAATCTAAGTAGCCCTCCATGATTTGTATGGATGCACACCTTCTTTGGAAAAATGGATTAAAGGGGTACGATTTAAATGTATATGTGATGGTCTATAATCCTTTAAGTTATCTTTTCCCTGTTTGCAGGGTTCCAAAATCAATGATCCTAGTTTGCGCAGGGGTTGCACAACGACCTTCTTCCACATGGATTATGAATTATGAATTATGAGGATGGATTATGAATTTATGGGTGGTAGGGGTATAGTGGTATGATGATGAGGTGTGAATTGAGATATGAAATTATGATAAATGGTGCATGGAAGGAGTACATAAAGGTGAATGATAAATCGTGAATGATGGACATGTGAATGGTTACATGGGGATATAATAGACAACACTAACATACCTATAAAACTTTAACAAATGAAATTTGATTGCTATGGTTTAACTTGTGGTAAATGGAAACCCCATGTAATGCCCCCCTAGATTATGACAACAATGATCATAGGGTAAATTGACATAAAAACCCCCAAAATTCCAACTCAAAAATCATAATGAAAGCTTTCAAATTCAAACTCCCCTTCCCACTATTGATAAAGACCTTGATGACCAAATGAAAAGCCACTTTCATAATGACTTCCCAAGAAGTGGTAAGTCAAACTCATAATAGTGAAAAAGTTTGTGAGTTTGACCCTTTGTATGACAACAAAACTATGAATTTTCGAAGACCTTCGACTAGTAAATTAATTGACTCTAACACAGATCAAAGAAGTTGTTCAAGGTGGGAGACATAGTATGGTTACAATTGAATAAGGAGAGACTACAGGTTGCTAGTAAGAAAATCAAGACTTTGAGATATGGCCCCTTTGAAATACCGGGAAAGGTGGGGGATGATGTCTACAAACTTATTCTACCCCCATTAATGTGCATTTACTCAGTTGTGATTGTGGAGAATTTGAAGCTCTATGAACCTCCCATGCTATGTTAGGAAGTGGAAAAAGTCTTACCTTGTGTAGAGGATTTGGCACCAGATGTTTGAGGAGAGTTTACAAAAGATATGGTTTTGTAGTAGAAGTCTAGAAATATGAGACAATGGTAGCATGACCTTTGGCAAACTGGGTTGAAAGGACAACTTTCAGACATAACTAAATGGTACACTTGAGAAAAGGTAGAGAGAAAATTTTCCTTACCTCATTTAGTAGAAGATTTTTTGGACTAAAATCTTTCCAAAATGGTGAGGTGTGGTCCAAATCATATCATTTTATTGTTTGTGATCCATCTCATTGCTTTCAAAGTGGAAAAAGTGGAGGAATCAACTCATAAGACCATTCTTACCCACGAGACCTAGTTTGGAAAAATGGGGTGTGAAAACTTATAGGAAAAAATTTAGGGGTGAAACAACATTCCTTTGGAGGTATATATTTTCTACTTTAGTGCCACACTTTATTTTTCATATTCTACACATAAAGACCTTCCAACAGTGCAAAAATCACCTTAATTGGAGTATGTATGCAAAAGTTATGCCACTTAGAAGCTTACCTTCCTGTTTTCACCACCATAACTCGAGAGGATTCCATGTCAACCCCTATTATTCATGGAAAAAGGGATAACCACGTGATTGTGATGAAGAATAATCTAGAAGAGCCCATATGATAACTATAGTTAAGAGTTGAGTGAGACAAACTTAGTCACTAGTAGGCTATCATATTGTGTTATAAACAAACCACTAGGAGGAAAAGGGGTTCCATTCATTTTGAGTGTACTTTTTCCATAAACACGTAGAGTAGCCAAGAGGGATAGGGATAGAGAACACGGAGAGGATTTGCACATTGTAATAGCTTGCAAGCCACATGCCATACTTCTTTGTACCCACAACCATTTTCTATTAAGAGAAAGAGAGTAGTGCGGCCTCACCATTCAGATGGGTTTTCTCCTGAGAGGGTTTCCAAGGATATATCTTGTGTCAATTGTGTTTGTGAGTTTTTATTTATTCATTTTCTATTTTCAATAAAATAAATAAATATAATTTTCATGTATATGCAATCAACAATAATCTACAAATCCAAAAATCTAAAGAGAAATAAACACTAATAGTGTAGATTTCAAGTTTTTAAATATAGATTATCAAATCTATTATGACAAACTATCAAGTGGGATATCCATGATAATTTATGAATCGGTTTGGTAAGAATTATGCAAGCTATGTATAAAATTATGTGCATTCCCTACCTTGGTAGCGTTAATGATTTAAATGTTAGTCACATTCTCTTTACCATAAAGTATATTTCATATATTATGGTAGCAAAAGCTATGGGGTTTTGTTGTACAAGCCCAATTTTCAAATGTAGCGACTTTAAGGTAAATTTTTTGATGTCTTTACCATTTATTGTAACCTTGCCCACTATGAGATCATAAAATATTTCAACTAATGCGATCATTAAGCCTTTTCCTAAAACACTTTCTAGGCTCAAATATTTGAAAATAGCAATTTCAAGCCTTGATGTATAAGCAAATTCTAGATGCTTTAATTCAATTTCACTTTTGATTTTATGAGTAGTTTCTGCATCATCGTCAATATGGAGCACTATTGGAGTGAGTTTGTTATGAATTTACTCAATGTTACTTTTCATTGGTCTCTCTCTCTCTCTCTCTCTCTCTCTCTCTCTCTCTCTATATATATATATATATATATATATATATATATATATTAGAATGAGTTTGTTATGAATTTATTCAATGTTACTTTAATACACATTGGTTTTGCTATGTGTATGTATTTAGTGAATCCATATATATATATATATATATATATATATATATATATATATATATATATATATATATATATATATAAATGGATTCCTAAATCTTGTTGATAAATAGAGGAAAGGATTTGATTAAAGCATTTTTTACCACATTTAATACTTATAAGTATTTTCTTTCCGAGAATGTAATACTGAAGGAGGAAACAATAACATAATCATATAACATGATGTAAAGAGATCGATAGTATTTATTTTTTATAAATTTACTCTTTTAATTTTTAAAAGATTCAAATACCATGCATTCTGTGGGGTCCGTTAATATGCCATGATTATTCTCACTTGTGAAGGTTTATTCCACCCATTTCCACCATTCTTCATCATGACATTTATTATAATTTATCATTTAAATCCATTTTATAACTAATTTATGCTCTCATGGATGAATGTTATTTATTCTCTTTTATTTTTAATAAATTGATTATTATGCATTATTTTATCAATGATAGTTCTAATAAGTTGGTTGTAACATCATTTTCCATTCTTAGCCTCCAAAGTAACTTCCAGATTGAAGATTTGATTTTTAAATCAGCCAACTCAGAAATTCGCTGGTTTAAGGAGTGACAGTTTTTCGGTTAAGATTCTGAGCAAATGAAGACGAATTTGGAAAATCCGGAACATGGGTTTTGTCCAGAACGGGCCCAATTATCTTCATGGAGAACAGTTTGCCCAAATTCGGCTTGTACAGGGAGAAACGTAGGGTTCTTTGAACACGATTTTCTGGGATTTGCTGTTGCGGCCGCCCTCCAAATCTTAGCTGCAAACCCAAATCCGCCTTGTTCTTGTTGATCAATGGGTTGGAATCAACCTAAATTTGTAAGAGAAATCATGATTGTAATTATCTATACTCTGATCTTTCTCTATTTAATGAAACCCAAGATCAGAGACGGAGGCAGATTGGAGAGAGACGTGATGATGGAAGAATGATAGAGAAATGATGGACAACGGTGGTGGATTATTCATGCTGTAGCTTTTGCTGTTGTAATGGTTCCAATTGGCTGATTAATAAATGAATTGGGAATTGCTGTTCATTCTTCTTATTCTGAAGTGATCCCGCAGCATCCGCTGGCGGCTAAGGGCCCAGCCTATGGCGGAATACGCTGCTACTACTATATAGTATCTTCTTTTGTTTTATGCGTGGTTTGTTATCTTTATTGTTCAGTAATCTGATGCACGAATGCTATGTGATCATTAATTCATTAATGTTCTTTCCGAATTCCTTGTGGCGATTCTGCGTTATATTATTAAGTCTTTTCCAGAATTGATTGCATGGTATCAATCTGAATCGGGTATTTCTATTACAGAGCTTTTGTATTAAACGTTACCATCACAAGATTTATTTGAAGTTATGATTATCAGAATCCGGAAGTAATGTTGTATTTGGAAACATAGTTATCATCTCAGATTACTATCTTAGTGTGTTGAATGTATATATGATATCTGCTGTTCCATAATTCATTTGTAAATATCTTCTCGTAAAGTAAAGATCATTGGAATTGCTTTTGCCGATTGTTATTTGATTGCGGAATGAGAGTTCAGTTTTAACTCGCGAGATTTAGTTCTTTTAATTGTTGTTTCATTTACTGCTTTCCATTTTGTTTCATGCTGCTTTTTGCCATTCCTTTTTACTTGCATTTACTGTTTTAGTGTGGGAGGAGGATCAAGGCTGTCGTGAGACACAGCAGACGCTATTATGCTCCCAGATCCATGATCCATACTCTAATTCCTTTTTCCTTCATCAATTTCTAGAGGACTGAGTTATTATCCTCGATTGATGGTTGTTTGAATGAATGATTTAGTTTCTTGCTGTTCCAATTAGATTTTGTTTCAAGCATTCATTTACTTTTGGGTTTTGAGCACTATACTGCGAAACATTACTCTTAAGAAAATAGCCGCCTCAGACAGAGTACACTCTTGAAATAAAAAGTCGTCCCTGGGTTGATAATTAATGTGAGGTAATTAGGAGTTCACAAGACACCTTTTTATCGCTCCACACATTCAATTTTGTTAATATCACTGTATATCCCATGATCCAAAGAAATGCTAAAACATATATTATCAAATGTATACTTTATCTTTAGATTAGATAGTATATATTATATTATTTAAATCCTAGCATAAACGATATTGATTTTAAGCCTTATTGATAACATTAACTAGTTTTTCTTTATTTGTCATCTTATATATCCCATCAAATCTACTTAGTCATATCTCGTATATACTTCTATGGCATATCCGAGTTGAGGATATTTGATTTTGGAGTTATGGAGATTTTATTGTCAGTGTTCCATGCAATTTCAACCTGAGATTTTTGGTTCTATGGTCATTTTGTTTTTTTCTTATGACAAATATGTGAATTTCTTTAACATAACTATATAATTGAAGGGTAAATTGTAATCAAACCTTTATTGGTGAAGGGTTAATTTATTATCAAAACATTAGTCTTTAAGAGTAAAATTTTAAACATAACATTCCTTGACAAGAAGTATAAAGACCCAAAATATCTTATAGGTAAAGAAGAATCCAAATTCCAACCCTACTAGCTTAACAAAAGGGAAGATGATCATTATACATGATTGCAATCAGGGTTCCCATAAAACGCTGCTTCATTCCATAATTAAGTGAGGTTGAACCAAACCAAACCAACGCTTTACAAGATGAGGGCGTTAACAATGCAAGAATGAATTAACAAATCTCATTGATGATTCTCTCATGTTAAACCAAGCCTGTATCTTATCAGTCCCCACCCTTCGAGTTGCATAAACTATCATAATCGATTTTAGACAATGTATTAGTGTTGCACGAAAACCAAAACGGATTTCCAAATCTGAAACCAGATTTTCATGGAATTATATATTTATTTTTAATTTTTTTATGAGTTTTCATGACTTTAATCAAAGTTTACACTTGGGGGTCTTATTTGGCCTCTTCCCAAGGCATTAACCATGTTAGATGGCAGGATATAGACTGGAATAGGCTTTTTCTTCATAAAGTAATGCTAGGATCACCTAGCATTAGTTCACTAACAATAATTGTTTAATTGACTCATTTTTATTTCCTTTAGTGATATCTAAGACATCTAGCTCAGTTACGTCTGACATTTGGGCTTTGCCTGGTGAGCACATAGGGCCTCTTCCCATTCATTTACTATGGGTGATCGTATCTCCCTTCCAACCTTGGCCTCTGCACCTTTTCCTTTGCGAGATCAAGGAAAGCCATTCAACTTGCAACTCAATTTGCAATGGCATATGCAACTCAATCTGCAATGGGGTTAGGGTTAGCCGTTGGTGCTAGTTGTTCTAGGGAAATTCTCGTTTTTGGGCGATACAACTTTATTTGTTCGAAGAAAGACTTTTTTCATTTTACCTATGAGGATAAATGCAAGGACTAGGAAATAATAACTTAATATAGCATGTATGTTGGACTTCAGTTCAACAAGACTTAAATGAATATTATTGTTTATTATCTTATAAGTGGATTCTTAAGAAATGGCTTGAGAAAGTGTGGATCCTTAAGAAATAGCTTGACCAATATTTTTTTCTATACTTCTAGGCATTGACATTTCTCTTTCTTTTACTTCTATGCAAAATATGAAAAATGTCTTTTCCTTGCAAAATATGCAGTAAGTAATAGATTATGATTTTCTATGAAATTGCAATTAATCTGAAACAATGCAATACAAAGCAATAAAACTACCTCCACAAACTGAGATGAAAATTATGACTGTGTTCAAAATTTTATTTGTGCTTAAAAAAATGTACCTATCTCCCATGAAAATGGAATCCTTGTGATGTTCCTTTCCCACTACCTGTTGAAGAACATTTTAGTTAGGTTGAAATTTAAAAGAAAGTGTTTCTCTAACTAATCTGGTCTACCTGAATAACAAGGAATGTTGCATTTGTTTGGAAATAAAGAAAAATTTTAATTTTTGAACTAAATACAACCTACGTTTAACATTTACATAAGCTTGTAGGATTTTGTTTTGTGGGTCGAGTTCACCTCTAGAATATTCTCCAAGAGAATTATGCTAATTTAACAAATTTACTAGAATTTGCAATTAATTATGGAAAATGTTGAGAAATTTGTGAAAGAAGAATAAAAAAAACAATGCAACCTGAGCACACTTGCGTAGAGATTGGGTTACAATGCTAGAGAGGGAGAGCTTGGGATTGGAGAACTTAGCTTGTATAGAATTAGAGAGAGTGGGAGAGCTTGTTCATGCTGCTTGTTGAAGAATATGAGGTTTCGAGGCTAGTTTGGATCCTGGGGTCCTAGATTTTAGGAGCGAGAAAGGATCTATTTTGGCCTGTATACTAATTCCTTCTTGGTTTTCTTGGTTTGAGAGTAAGGCCTCATTGACTATTTTTTTGCTTCTGATCACCGAACAAGGAGTCCCTTGTTGTTCACTATTTGATTGCCTCTAAAAGCCCTGCCTCTTCAAACAATCTAAAGCCTCTACCATATCTAATTGTGCCAGATCATTAAGCCATTGAAAGAGTGCCTCAAACATGAATCAAATGGTTATGAAGATGTCCAATTACATCACAAACAACGTACACAAGAAATTTGAATTGTTCCATTACAAAGGGAAAGGTAGAGCTTCACGCCCATAGCTGGGCTAACTGCGCTAACCTTAAGAGCCAAGCCTAAGGCAAGCATAATGTCTTTCTCTCCACTGACAATTTAGTGAAGTTAAGTGGTGCATGAAAGAATTCCAATGATTAAAAGGTGAACGGACTACTTCCTATTCAAATAAAACTACCCCATCGCACACAGACAGATCTCGCCTTCTCCCGAAAGCTAGAGTCAAGGTTGCTACTTTTTTTAGCTACCTCGATCCCTCCCACAAAGCTAGGTGTTGCATACAGAAAGTCCTGCCCACCAGAAGCTTCAATTCTTTGGAGGTTACCTTTAACCAACTAGAGGAGGTGAGGGGATGTGACAAGATGGGTGATTACTTCCTAGAATGGACACCTGTTGCTTGGGGCAGGTAAGGAAGAATTTTTCGAGATTACTTAATTGAATTATGGCGGTGATATTTTATGATTAATAATTTTGACACAAGCGATCATGAACAGCTTGGTTAGCAGGCCAACATTAACTCAATTGCAGTGACTCATTGAGCACTCAACTGTGGTTACTAATGGAGCACTGGAGGATTGACATATCCAATAGTAATTGGAACTTGTGAAGGTTGCAATGGCTTCTTTAAATCAATCAGACACATGAAATGCATGCAAGCTCCGCTTTGACAAGTCTTTTCCTTTTCCTTTTTATTTTCCTTTATTTATTAAATATCTTAGTTTTTATTAAATTTTAAATTTTTACTATATGTGCAGGGATAAATTAAAGCCAAGCTAACATAAGGTTGAGGCATGAACCTTTCATGCAACTCAAGTGTGCATTCAAGAGGTTTATGAGCACATAATGTTTGTCTATGGTTTCTCTAACTCTAAAAATTCATTGCCTCAAACACCATTGCATGCTTGGAAATTAAGTCTTTTAGTTTTATTATTCTAAAATTGCCTACTCCTACACATCTTACATTTCTTCATCAGTTACATGCAAGAACACTGTAGATTATAATAACCAAAACAAATCATGCGATATAATATGCACTCATTGTGGTTTGTAGAATCTTCACTTTTTGGTGATTGTTGTATCCTTATCTTCAACTTCTAGTATTTATTACTTTGGTAACGTTTATTATCAATCCTGAGTAGCAAATTTTCAAGCCTATGTTACAGGCTTCCTCATTACGAAAACCTATGTTTTAGGAGTATATTTTGAAAACATTTGTTAGCTTGTCACAAGTTGTTTTCTTTCAATGAATGGTGAGGTAGAAATCTAGTTGATCATTCAACATTATAGTTATGTTTTTTATTCTTCCATCAAATATACCTCTCATAATTTGGGTGTTTCCTCAAAATTTTCATTGAAATAACTAACGAATTGGGAATCTTTCATTGCTAGTGAAGGATTCCCTTAGTGAACATATTCTTCTAGTGGAAACTTTTTCCTCATTCCTTTATCTATTTTAGAAATCTTTCATGGCCATGAAACATATTTTTGTTTTAGTTTAGATAACAAGGAAGATGCAAGAAACATGCAAAAGGGAATGTGGTTAAAATTCATTTTTCTGAGAATGTTTATGAACGCTTGCTTTTTTACCATGACCATAAACGTTTTCTGCCATATTTCCAATCTTTTTTTTAGTTTTTATTTTTCCAAACACCATCATGCTTACTACATCAGATATTATCTCTGTAGATGAGGTCCATTCTAGATGCTTATTGCATTTTTCATTGCCTATTAACACCAATATCTTGGCAAGATACTCATTCCATGGCAATAATAAATGGAACCAACTACATTCCAATTGTACAAACCTATGATTTGTTGTTCTCTATTAGAAATAACCCACAATGGAAATATCAATATGTTGATAGTTTGTCATCCACTTAGATGGATGGATGGTGATGTAAGGCAAGAGGTATTTCAAATCCTCTTTTCATACCTTAAGAAAAAACACAATTTTTTTCAAAGGAAGGAGACAATCGAATTTAACATGTTGGCAAAGGCATTAGAATTCCATTGGAATCAGAGGAAACCCTACCAAATGTTTGGTTTGATTCTATGGAGAAGGAAGACTTGTGGCACAATTCAAGATATTTGACTTTGAGTTGTGCAACCATAATAGCATAGGACTTTAAGCATAGGCTTAACCAAATGGCACCTTAAATTTAAATTCACTTCTTATACATAGCTTATGCCTATTGTTACACCGAACAATCCCTCTTACGGACAAGAGCGATCTCCCTAGATCTTTGACAGAAACTAGAAACACGCAAGACAATTGAACTGACTTTTTCCCTAAGTTGAACTTGTTTGAATTATAAGAATTAAAGCTAATGGATGAGCCTCTTACCTCTTTCAAAAAAAATGCTCAATGAAGATATCTTGGTGTGATTCGATGCAACTCTTCAATGCTTGATAAGACTTGCAAACATTGACCATAAAAGGATCAAAAGCACATATGATATAATAATCCAAACAACTTAGCCTAATGATCAAGGAAATTAGGAAATGAATTTGCCTTAATAAACATTATAAACAATTGTAAATCATTCATAATTCAAATAAGACAAATGAATGGGAGAAAGTGTTAATTTGTATTAATCAAATACTTCATTTAGATTCCTTCATTTTAGATCCAAAAGAGGAGGATGAGACTCCTTCATTGAGGGATTAGGCTACCATGAGAAAATGGATGGAGATGCATCATCTCAGGGTTATAGTTCAAATATTCATCACCTGGAAGCTTTCAGTTGGGAAATATTCGACCAACTATTTTTTTAGAATGTACTTTTTATTTTACTTTTTAGAATTCACCTGCGCGAGTTTATAGTGGTAGAAAGAGCACAACTCTGCGTTGTTCTCAGAGTTAGTTTCAACACATGTGCGAGAAACTCTAGAGAAATTGGCGCAAGTGAAACTTAACAAGGTGTGACAACTATTTTCTCAAATTTCTCATGTATATCAAAATATTTTGGGTTTCTTAACTTCTGAGGGAGTTGGTTCGAACATGTTCATGAATGGTAAAAAGACCCATAAAATGATCAAGTGTGATGGTGACAAATTGACATGTAGCAGATTTCCCCCTAAAGTGTGAAGTCTGTAAAACAAGTTTAAAAGATTGAAGAACTTTATCATTCTAAGGATCAGATCAAAGGCAATGGTCAGAAACCTGCAGGGAACATTCAAGGAATACAATGCAAATATATATCAAAAATCATCTTTGAGGTAGGCATTCCCATACTCAGAGTAAAAGTGAACTCAATGAACAAGCATGGAAAAACTAAAATCATATATATAGTAGACACAATATGGAGGCAACCATCCATCTACATAATCATGAATATAAAATTTCCTAGCAACCTAGATTTATGAAACTAGATCCAAGGTCTTGATCTCCATATCTCGATCTATAGTACGAATCTAACCATGCCAGTGAATGTCTCGAAGTCAAACATGGCAACAACCATGTAATTACAAATCAATGATGAGAATTGTTAACAAGCCCGAGAGAAACCACCAATAATGACAATGGTTCTCAAGGTACTTCCAGTACAATATATGAAGTGTGAATAGGTGATATGAAGTCGAACACTCATATAATTGTTCGATCGAAGGCTAATGATGAGAACCTGTCGTCGAAAGGGATAAATTTTCCATTAAGGCATGCATGCTTCAAGGTACTAAAGGTTTATAAATCAACTTCCTAGATAATGAGTTGAAGTTGATAAGAAGTGATTCGTTGTAGGAAAGCCTATGACACGAAACATAGTGTCAAGTTTTGAAAATAGTTTGCAAGGACTGACTCAAGGATGGCCGACACGATTGAAGGCATAGCATTTGCAAAGGGATTTTGAACAGAGGTTGAACTTCCCTTGAACACATAACAACACGATTATGCCTTGGCAGCATTTGAATTATCGATAATACCCAAAACCATGAATAATTTCAATGAGGTTTGATTAACTGTAAGGAAAATGGATTTCCCAACCTAGAAATGAGTGTGACAGAGTGTTGTGTTCAAGAGCGACATGCTACATTTTAAAAATGATAATGTAAAATGGACACCTTTTCCCAATTTTCACCCACCATTATTGGCAAGCACCTCTTTATTTTTTAAAATCTTGAGGAGGATAACATATGCTTGGACTGTAAGCTCATCCTTCGGATGAGTCCATCAAAGTATTTTTAATGAACCCTAAGAAGAAATGGTTCAGTCCCGTAATGCTTAATGATTCCTATATTGTTTAGTTTTTTTACGAGTCCAGTAAATGAGTAACTCGATGTCGTTTCCTTTTAAGAGTTTTAAAAAGACACAAAAATGAAACTCATTCAATTCTTTTACTGTAAAATTTTAACGAGCCCGAAGAAAGTAAATCTCAACGTTTTCCAATTTTAGAGTGTCAGAAGAAAAACATAAGTAGACTCCATCATGTACTTTTTGGTCAGTTTTAGTCTCTCAGGTCTGAAAAAGGATAAAATAATACAAGAGAGAACTCTATTGACCATGTCTTTTCAACGTATACCTTTTTTGTAACAGTCCTAGCTCAGTCCATAGAAGTGATAAACTTATATTGAGCGGACGATTGTTCATTTAATTTTATGAGTTCGAACAAGAAAGTACTCGACGATCTTTTCATTTTTGAAAGAGTCTGAGAAGGGATTAAAAGAAGACTCCATGATTTTCATTTTTTGTAATTTTTAAGAGCATGAAAAGTGATAAAAGTTTGCTAAAATGTCAAAATGATTCATCTTCGCTCTATAACCGATCCTTCACATTTAAACTCAATAAATTGTCATAACTGCTCAAAAAGGTCATTTTCCCTCTCAAAAAGTTTTAAACAAAAAAAATAATATTTTTTAACTCCAAAAACTTATAAAAGTGGGAAAAAGTAAATTATTTTCACCATTTGAATTTTTACCATTTGAGAGCAGAGAGAGGAGTTTTTACCACTAGACTTCTAGGACTAATTTCGAGCCAACCAGTGGACGATATAGCGCACCATTTTTTTCCATTTAGAATTTCATTTTGAGTTTTCATTTATTTTAGAGAAAAACTTTGTTAAAAAATGTGTCCTCCGCCCTACACGGGTTTTTTTAATTGGGCCCCCATAGGTTGATAAAAATTTCCACACGGAAAATCATGTCCTGCGAGGAATTCTACGAGAAAAAACCGCGTATCTGCACTCTGTTAGTAAAATGGCGGTCGGGCCAGGGGTTTATTTTTAAACAATTTTTGAGCTAAAAAAACATGAGATGAGTTTTTAAAATGATTCTAATTGCTTTAAAATGGTCATTTCAAGTCATTTGATTTCTCAAAATGGAGTGGAGGGAAAGAGAGCGTGAAGCCAATGATTTGGTAGCTTTGGTAGATCCCGCCACCATGCAGACTCTCAGGACTTGTGGCCTCTTGAAATACTGGCTCATTCCTGGGATGAAAGCTCAGGTAGATCTGATGACATGGTCGGTAAGGACCTAGAATGTCCAGAAATAATTCTTTGTGGTTGTCAATCATCTTATTACCATTAGTGCCAATGACATATACTTCTTGATGAGGTTGTCTCATCGGGGAATCGATCTTTCACTATTTGGATCAAGGATGGAAGGAGATACTACTGATGGGTATATACGACGCTTTTGCAGGGGTGCACCACCTAAGGGTGGGAGAATTGACATTTAGACCATCGAGATTTTACCCTTGAGGACCATTGCTTTCACTGTTTATATACGGTGTGGCAATGCTTCCCTTCATCTAGCCACATGGGCATAGATGTAGACGGTCGCGGAATGCTGGGAATCCACGATATACAACTGGTGCGAGGTAGTGGCAATGAATATGAAGTTTCAGTTGACTAGGTGCAAGAATGGAAAATTGAAGAATTTCGGTTATGGTGTCATTCTTAATACTTTTTCCCTAGAGAGGGTTCTTATCCTCCAACCACAAAAAATTTTAGCGGATGAGGGGGGTTCTAGGGATCCATGCATGATGAGGTGGGTTGCACTGATGGCACACCATGGAAGTGATGGACCAGTAACGAGGTATACGACAGTTTTTGACTAGTTAGGCCAACATATTGTTCCGATTGAGGAATTCCCGTATGCCGAGATGGATTAGAGAGATGATCCTGATATCCCACTTCTAGCCAGAGCTCAGTGGGGTGATCTAGGTAAGAATTCCTCATTTTTACATATTTCCAAATTTTTAATTTTTTATCTGAAATGCATGTGCAGATATGGGTCCAACCCGACTAGCTGGGGTGAGACGATTCGATAGACCAAGTGAGAAGCCTATAGCAAATGCGACAACGAACCCAGAGGCCGAGGATATCCTAACAAAGTTAGAGCATAACCTTGAGAGGTTGACTTCCAACATCCCAGAGACTGGGACCGATGACATTCCACACATCTATCAGAGACATGCAGTTGGGGTTCCAGGGCCTCTCAGACATTTGCTGTGTCGAGTTTCTCGTGATATCATTTGTTATCATGAGCATCATCATGCTTAGATGGTCTAATTTCTAGGACCACATTTTGACTTTTTGGTGTCAGCATATTCGGAAAATAAAAGGCCACGGGACCTTATGTCCTCAGATAACATATTTTTTAGACACACTTTTATACAAACTCTATTTTAATGAAATATCTACTACTTTTTATCAATGTTTATTTCGATCAATGTATGAATGAATATTTTTTTTAATTTACAAATGTTGCAAATGTCTATTCAACACATGATTCACCAATGCATCCGTCAATGTGTTTAAATATCTTAGAATGGTTGATATTCGATGTAATCACATTCCCTTTCCAAGAGACAGACTCGTAAAAATACTCTTAACATGGTTGGACTCCAAACTGTATATACACCATTTAAATGTAATACCACGAGTTGCGAATCTAACCTAACGATCAAACGTCAGATACCATATGTGATGGCATCAACTAATAGCTCAATGACCGCGCTATATTCCGCAATGCTATTTTTTGTTTGATCGAGACATATTCTGTTAGGCCCCTATACTACTAGTGTAACCCATTATTCTTATTAGTATAACCCACTTATTATATTGATGTACCCATGTAGTGCCCATATTGTTACTATTATGCCACATAGAAGCCCACCATTGTTACTGTTGTGCCCTACAATATTATTGTTATGTAGGCTTTGATTGTATTGGGACCACTTAGACTCCTATATATAGAAAGGAGGTATTTTCATTTGTATCATCCAAGAATTGTCCATTTATGTAATATAAAGGAGGTTGCCCCCTCGAAGAGGCTGAATTCTAAGGCGTGGATTTATCTTTTCTATCTTTCTTGAGCTGGTTTCATAACATTTGGTATCAGAGCTTTGGATTCTAGGGTTTCGCTGCTCCAAACAGGTCATCGTGGAATTTTCGCTATAAATTTTTTTCTGTGATGTTTCAGAAGTCGCAAAAAAAACCCATTTCAGAAGAATTGGCGCTGAACCTTGGGTCCGAATTTCAGATCTTTTCGCGCGATATTTCTGGAGATATGATCTGCGGAAGTTGGTCTTTTTGCAGACTCCTGAATTACACTCAAAACAGGTGACCTGGGGAAAATCGTCATAACTTTCTTTCTGAGTATCGGATTGAAATTGCGTAACAAGGTACAGAAAGAGGACGGACTGTAGTTTCTGCTTGAATATTTTTCAGAGTCAAATGTTGAAACAGTGACACGTGGCACTTTATACAAGTTCTCTCTACTGAACTAGTCTATAATTAGGTCACTGCGGGAGATTGTGCATAAATTTTTCTTGGAGAATCCAATTTGGATCAGACTTGTGGCATTGGAAATAGGACATAGAGGGCTACTACAGGTCACAAGTTCAGAACTTAAAGATCCGAAAGTACGGAGTTACAGTCGTTTCAAGGTAGAGCTCCTAAAATCAAGAAAAAGCAAGATGAGGAAGTTTGATGGCAAGGATCCGGTAAATTGGATACTTCAGATGGAGCAATATTTTGATATTCATGGTGTAAAACTGTTACAAAAGGTATGTATTGCATCTTCATATTTAGAACCAGATCAATTTTTATGGTACAAAGGGCTTTGTTCTCGTAAAAAACTTGTTACGTGGTCAATTTTCACGGAGGAAATGATAGCACATTATGAGGATATAAAGAGCAACACCTTCTTTAGAGCAACACCACGACAATTGGAAAGAGTAAACGGGATTTGTGACATAATGGAAAGCAAAATTATGGAAAACAAGAAGCATACCCCTCACAACTATAAAGATGGAAGTGTTGTTTCTCCCAGCCTTCCACAACCTACAAGGGTTACACCACAACAATTGGAAGAAAAAAGAGAAAAAGGGCTTTGTTACAATTGTGATAGCAAATGCACTAAAGGTCATAGGTGTGCTGAGAAGAAATTATTTTACATAGAATATGAAGAGGAGGAAGAAAAGGATCAAGAAACATCAAAAGAAGAGGATATACGTCAAGACACCACCCCAGAGAAAGAAGAAATGAATCAGACCATATCTTGTAAAGCATTGGCAAGAATTACCACTCCTCAAACTCTCAAGATAGAAGGACATATCGAGAAGAAAAAGGTGCAATAAGTGAAAGATCACATCGAGAAAGAAGAAATGAATCCAACCATATCTTGTAATTCAATGGATGAAATTACCACTCCTCAAACTATCAAGATAGAAGGACACATCAAGAAGAAAAATGTTCAAGAAGTGAAAGATCACATCGAGCATCAAGAAATGAATCCGACCATATCTTGTAAAGGACTGGAAGAAATTACCACTCCTCAAAAGATAGAAGGACATATCAAGAAGAAAAAGGTTCAAGTAGAGAAAGATCATATTGCGCATCAACAACAAGTTCTCCAACTTTTAAAGGATAGCGCCACTTCGGTGCAAAATCAAATGAAACAATAGGTAGATCAACATCGTAGTGAAAAATGTTTTGATGTGAGTGATTGGGTATTTTTACTGCTACATCTCAAGCAAGCTCTTTATGAGAAGGAAATGTTGGCAATACTACATGCACTTAAAAAATGGCGACCTTACCGAATGGGAAGACGCTTCAAGGATGAGGATGTGGAAGCATTGTTTTGTGCTATTTATATTATCCAACCAAATTGGATAAACGAAGCAACGGATGAATGGAAGAAGAACGAAGAAGTATGGCCACTTATTCAAAAGTTGCAAAAGATCCCAATTCAAGCAATATTGCCAGAAATTGAAGAGGAAGGAAAAATCATATTGGAACCTGGAGCAGTCACAGAAACAAGAACCCGACAACTACGACATCGATCAATTTCAGAGTATCTCATCAAGTGGAAGAACTTACCCGCTGAATATTCCACATGGGAGGACAAGAATTTTATATAGAAGCATCAAGAACTACTCAAGCGTTGAGGACAACGCTTTTTGAAGGAGAGGGGCATGTTAGGCCCCTATACTACTAGTGTAACCCATTATTATTATTAATATAACCCACTTATTATATTGATGTACCCATGTAGTGCCCATATTGTTACTATTATGCCACATAGAAGCCCACCATTGTTACTGTTGTGCCCTACAATATTATTGTTATGTAGGCTTTGATTGTATTGGGACCACTTAGACTCCTATATATAGAAAGGAGGTATTTTCATTTGTATCATCCAAGAATTGTCCATTTATGTAATATAAAGGAGGTTGCCCCCTCGAAGAGGCTGAATTCTAAGGCATGGATTTATCTTTTCTATCTTTCTTGAGCTGGTTTCATAACATATTCCATGAATAGACACTACATCATCACTGGGTGAATAGATAACCCAGGCTGCGGGAGACAAATTTCTAGTACTACAACTAGCACCATCAACAAAGCCATTGTAAGTATGAGAGAATGTCGACATTTGCAAATGAAGTGTAAAAGTGAGATAAGCAGGAGAAGCAGTAGAAAATGTAAAAAACATTATTTGTCACACATACCTAGAAAAATGTAAATAATGTACAGATCTTCACCAAAATTTTATGCAAAATATTTCATTAGGTAAAGACCATTTCTAGGCTTTCCCAAAGGAATACCATTGTAATCAACTAGCTCATAGGTGGCTTTATCTAATACGCATTGTATGATATAAGGGTCATCCCACATGGGTTCGAACATCCCATGCAGCTAACTTGTCATGAGCTTGATCATAAACCAAGACTAGGTCACCTTTTGAATATGGATAAGGATTAACGTTTTCATCACATTGTGCTTTGACACATTTTTGGTGAGCCTTGCTAGCCAGTATGGCATCATGACAATTTTCATCTAAATGAGTTAAATGTACAAAGCATTATTCGTCCGCAGAGGTAGCAGGTAATTCGATTACTAGTTTTAGGGATGGGATTTCACATTCAATGGGTAATACTGCTTCAAAACCATAAACAAGTTGGAAAGTAGTAAAATCAGTCGATGTTTTTACAGTAGTAGGGTAAGCCCACAGTGCTGAAAAAGAGCATAGATTGCTAGTTTTCTTTATGCATACCAACTATCCATTTAATCATATTGGTTAAAACTTTATTGACAACTTTGACTTGACCATTAGCTTGTGGATAATACAAAGTAGAGCTATCTTGGGAAAAGCCAAGTTGGGCGGATAGTTCGACCATCATAAAGTTACGAAAATGACTACCATGGCCTGTAACAATAGCTTGTGGGACACCAAATCAAGCAATCACATAATTGAAAATGAAAACTATTGTAGTTTCACCGATGTCCCTATATGTAGGCATCCCCTCGGCCCATTTTGTAAAGTAATCGACCGCAAGGATAATACACCCATGCCCCCCGGCCAAGAGAGGGTTACAAGTGACGAAGTCAATGCCCAATTTTTCAAAAGGACCAAAAGCTATGATAAGGTGGAGAGGAGCTGGAGGTGCTCGCATTTTGCAATCATAGATTTGGCAATTATGGCATTTACAGACTATAGTAATGCAATCTTTAAACATTTACGGCCCAAAATAGCCAACATGTAATATCTTTTAGGCAGTAGCATACCCAGACATGTGACTGCCACACACTCCAGAGTGACAGTCATTTAATGTTTTTACGGCCTCTTGACAAATCAAACAACATCGGAATATAGAATTGGCACAATGACAGTAAAGAGTGTCGCTAATAATATTGTATTGTTGGGATTGGTATCAAATTCGATGACGATTAGTTTTGGATAACTTAGGCCTAAAAGTTTGTGTTTGGAGATATATAATGATGTCTCCATATCATGGATCTAATGTACTGATAAGAAAGAGAGATTAATTAGCAAAAGAATATTCTGCTACAGTTTCTATATCAATATGAGGAAAGTCACACAATAATTCAACGAAAATCAAAGATTTCTTTGATTTGAATTTTTCAAATTCCAAATCAAACTCTCATAAGATAAATATCCACTTGGAGTATTTCCCCCCTAGCAATTGTTTAGTGAGAATGTACATCATAGGGTTACAATCTAAAATGACAGTTGTTTTTCGAAGAAGTATACAGTGACAGAATTGTTGAACAAATTACACAGCTACCAAGGCTAGCTTCTCCACATGTGTGTATTTAATCTGGATTTTAGTGAGACTCTTACTCAAATAGTAAATCACATGTTCACTGCTAGAATCATCCTCTGGGACTAACACCATGCAAATGGCGGCATCGGATGCAACTGGTGAGCTCTAGTATTGTAGCAATAATGTTGCAACTCCTAGGGCTCCCTTCTTTACTTTTATCAACCCGGTAGTTTGTAACAAACTTGGAAGCGACGGTGTTGTATGCACAAGTACTAGCTCTTACTGCAGGTTGTCACTGGATCAGCTGGCACAAGTTCGCTAGGAGCTCAAGCCAACTTCTATGAGTTCTCAAAAGAAGCTTTTACTGTGATGGCAAAAGACTAATTCTACAGGGGCTATTCTACTTGCAGAAAGAGAATGAAAACTGAAATGGAACTCAAACCCTAGCAAACCCTAGCAAACCCTAATCGTGCAAGAAAAGAGATGGAAACTACTGAAATGGGTGCCATTGATTACTGAAAAGGTAAATTGTATTTATTCAAGCTACTTCTGAAGAGAAATGGAAAGAAATCATCTTTTTGCAATTTTGAGTATTTTTATGTGGATTTATTATGCTTGTGATTTGACTAATTGTGACTGTGCAGAGGTTTGGTGGCAAAGGAGGATGGAGTTGGCTTTTGCAGATGGTGAGGAAGGTGTGGAGGGGTCCTAAGAAGTCCCTAATACCCTTTTGGAGACTTCCATTGCAATCAGACTTCGAAAAATCACTCGCATGAACTTCTACAGGAGGTTGCAGGGGATCTACAAGAAGTTCTACAAGAGGAGGTCGAATGTGATTTTTGGAGGTCTGAAGGTGGAAAAATAGTGGGAAAAAGGAAATGAAGGATGGATGAAGGTGTTGGAGGGTTTAGGACTCTATTAATGAAGATCGAGAATGAAGGAGAGGGTTGGACTTGCTCAAAGGGGAAGAAAGCAACTTTGCACAAAAACGCAGAAATTAGGACAGTTTGGCAAAATGTGGTGAATGAGTGAAGGAATCTATGAAAGATGAGCTGGTACAGGTTGTGCTGTGGAGGGATGACAAGCTGGAATGTTTTTCAAGTGAGCTGCACACCTACTTCTTAAGATTGACCCAAGCAAGAACCGAAAAATAGAGTTTGTCTAATTTGACCTAAAATCTGACCTAAAAACATAAAAGTGTTGAACAAAACTTTATGAACAAGAAACTATGTGAGAAAGCCATGGTAAATGAACAAGAAATGGTCTAAGCATGTGAATCCAAGCAAATATCAGCTTCTCCAACTCAAAACATCACACTAGCGATTGCATGAAAGGCAAAAACGTGTTTTTGGTGGCAGCAATAGTGCCTGGTCCTCAATTCATGGTCCCAAGGAGGGAGAAAGGGGATCAAGGCCTGCTGGTAGCCCTTTTGGATCTTTCTTTGTTACTACAACAAACTACTTAAACAACTTGAAGCAAGAACAACTAATTTAATCATCAAAAGCAACCTATTTTACCAAAGCAAGATTAATCTTAAACAACAAAAATCAGCTTATGAATGCAAGGAAAAAACATATAAATACACAAAGGAGGTGCTGGGAAGCTTGGGTTGGGCCCTAACCCAAGAGCTTCAACCCTCTAGAAAAGATCAGTGCTAGTTCAAAGCTGGATTCATCTTCATTGATAAAAAAATAATAGTTACATCACAAAATTCTCTGCAAAAGGAGCTTGAAAATGAGCTGAGTACAAGACTGCATAAAAGTGCGAAAATAGACTATGAAATGTCTAACTAACAAAATTGAGGCCCCAAGCCTTCTTATTTATACAAATAGGGACTTCCAACAGTTCTCCTAAAATCAAGGAACTCGGCTTCTTAGAATTGAAGATAAATAGCAGTCCTACTTGACTTGCTCAGCTGCCCCTTGAAATCATCAATGTGGCCCTTTGTGCTCCAAGTTTTTGATGGAGAATTCGAGGTAAGGGTTCATAAATGAAGGGGACACCCTCCTACAAATTCTCTCCCTTGTTCTTCCTCAAATTTGGCTGCCAAATGCTCATTAAACCTTTGATTTTGTCTCAAAATTGACCCAAAATCTGCATAAAGCACACATTAGACTTTTTGGCATAATGACTAACCCAATTCACTCTATTAGCATAAATATAATAAAAAAAGTGAAATAAAATAATGAGAATGGTGGATTTAGTCGAAATAAGAGGCAAAATGAGCCCATATAATTACCCATTTCTGGGGCTCATCATCACCCCCTATTGAATGGGTTGCTCATCCTCTGAGCAACTAGTCTAACTCTTCATCCTCGATGGCTCTGACAGATTCCCTGAAATCCCATGCCTCTGATGTGATATCTTCCTCTTTATCATGGAAACCTGCCTTCCTATCCACCTCTTCCCGCTGTTTCTATTCTTCCTCCTCTTTTACTCCTTCTTTTGTCTTCTCTACCTTTGTTAGCTTTGCTTCCTCAAGCTCTATTTTGGTTTCCTTCTCATCTTGTTTAGTTTCTGCCATATCTGCTTTAGTATTTTTTTCTCTGGCTTAGTCTTTTTCTTTTCTGTTTTAGTCTTTAGTCTTTTCTATTTTGGGTTTCCTCCTTTCTGCTTTGGTATTTTTCTTCTCTATTTCAGGTTCTTCCTTCTCATCTTCTATTTTGATTTCCTCCTCTGTTTCAAGTTCTTCTTTCTCTATTTCGGTCTTTTCCTCTTTGTCTATTTCCTCCTCATCTTCCCCTGCCATATTTCTAAAAATATCCCAGGCTATGAAGGTGTTCTTGGCAACTTGACCCAGTGGTTTTTCTTCTTTGCTCCAGGGGAGTCCAAGTGGGAGGCTTGTAATCTTGTTGATAAACTCTGGTGTAAGCTCTATGGTCAGACCCCTGACTGTAGCATGTGTTTTCAAATGGGGTCTTAAGGAGATTAAGAATTCCTCGATCACCTCCTCCTCATATCCATGAATTCTCTCAAAGAAAAGCATCCAGTTTGCCCTCGTGAAGAGGGCTACCACCTCTGGGTGTTCATGCAATTTGCTGGAGTTCAAAGGCTCCTTTCTCATAAAACCTCCTAGGATGCTGTTTAGTGACTTCTGGAAATGTTTAGGTGAGAAAGAAGGAAACAACCTTCAAAACCAGAAACAAAGGAATAGCTGAGGTTTATCTTTCTGGAATCAAAGAGGGAATTTTTCGTGTTTCTCTCTTTCACAACAGTAATGTGTAATTTTTCCTCCCTTCAAACCCTGTTTGAAACTTGAATTTACTGCTTGGGTTTTTTCTATTTTGAGGAAATCAATATTTTGACAAAACAAAGAGTATAGGAAACAATGCTTTTCTTCTTTCTCACAAAATGAACAGGCTCCCAAATGCAAATTCACACTTTTCATAGGCTTGATTTTCTATGGTTGCACCTCTTTTTTTTACAAAATAATACGGGGAAGAAAAAAAAAAAGAGAGACTTTTAGTGTAGAGAAGAAAACGGAGAGACTGTATAGAATTCAGAAAAACACAGGCAGACTTATGTTTTCACTTTCCCTTTCTTTTTCACCTCAGTACTTTGCTTCAAATCCACCACCTTTTGTAGATAATTAACATGTAGAGTGGGTTGTCCAAGCCTACCTTCTTTCGAGCTCGAATTTTGGAAAAAACTCTCGAATTTTCCCTCTGCAAAGCTGTTCACTGGCCTTCCTGTAGAACAGTTACAACTTCCTGTAGAATGCCGATAGCAGAAAAATGGCTGAAAATGATAGTGTATGATGATTTCGAGGTTATGGTGGTGGATGTAGAGCTTACTGCAGCTAAGTGGACGAGGATGAAATGGAAGAAAAGGTGGCGAAGGAGTTTTCAGGAGACATACTTATGTTTTCTTTGAGATATTTCCACTGATGGCGAGCTGGCAAAAATGTGCGTTGGCATTATTTGGACTGTTAGTCCCTACTGCAGTGTCATCATGAGAATTTACGCTTTCTGCCTGTAATCACTTCCCATTATTTGCGCTAGAGTTCAAAACATCTGCCACTACCTGTTTTTTAGATTTCCCGTGGGTTGACTAGACACATGTGTTGTATGATCTCCAGCTGAGCGTTGTTGAACCGGACAAGGGTGGTCAGTTAGCTGGCCACTGATCAAGTTTAACCTCAACCATCCCATTTGTTCATACAGTTTCTAAATTATAATCATGCAACAAAGGAACGAGTTTCGTCACTTACCTGTTAGTCACTACCGTGATGTTGCATGCTCAGACTTTGGCACTTTGTTTTTTTTATTGTTGCTGCTGTTGATGCTCGTGGCCTTTGAACTGGTGATTCGGCTACTCCATGCTGGTGATCTTTGATTAGGAACCGCTCCTTGCACATTGTATACATCTTGGCTACACCGATTCTGCTTCTGGAGCTTGATTTTTAAGGGTATCAGCTGCTATGCTTTGTTGTTGTCTGATGTGTGACTATTTTTCTTGTGCAGGTATCTTCTTGGCTGGATCTGATCTTTAGGAGTTTGCTTCAACCTTCAGATTTGCACCCTCATGCTGCTGATGCTAGATTTTAATGGGACAATGACTTGTTTTGTCCATATCTCCCAAACGGTAGACTGGATCGACTTGAAATTTTCTGAGCATGTTTTCGTCATCATTATGCACCTCCAATAGAAAAATTGTGGTTAATGGATGCATGAATTTCGAGAAAAATTGAAAATGGTTGAAGGTGATCAAGGCCGATTTCTCGGAAACCATGCAGTGGAATTGGCTGAAATTGCTTGGGCATGTTACTATCGCCCATATGCATCTCCCCATGAAGCAGTTTTTTAAATGGATGCATGGACATGGAGAAAGTGCAAAAATGGCTGAAGGTGATGGAGGCTGATTTCTTGGAAACCATGCACTGGAATTCACTGAAATTGCTTGGGCATGTTGCCATCATCCCTATACAACTCCCCATGAAACAGTTTTTTAAATGGATGCACGGTTTTGAAGTTATGGAAAAAACAAATTTCTGCTCTATGTATTTTTGTATCAGAGCATTCTGTAGTTTTTTGGACAGTACGAAAAAATGAGCTTGGGCTGTAATGCAGACTTGGAAATGATGGAAGAGAGGTTTTAAGATTGCAGGGGGATTTATAAACCCTTTATGAAGCTTCTGTGTTCCCCAAACCTCTTTTAAAATCCATTTCTAGCTCTCTGTAATTTCTACAGGAGTCTCCTTTAGAAAACACAGTTTTCAGAAAAGAAGCACAGTGAGGTGGAAAGAATGTCAAGAATGATTGAGAAGGGCGAGGGAAGGTAGGATAGGTGCTGTTATTGGTTTTAGAGCTTTCTTGGCACCTGCTACTGCTTCCTGAAGTTCTCCTTCAAACCTTCAATACAACTGGAAATTCATTTTTCTTTTTCTTTTTCTCTCTCTTTTTATTTTTTGGAAACAACTAGGGCATTGAGGAGAGTGCCACTATATAAGAACTTTATGTAGAGTTTGAGGGTAAATTGGATTGGCCTCAAGCTAAGCCCCCCACTATTTCTAGGACTGCGAGATGGCAGAAAAGAAGAAGAAGAAAGACAATAGTGGGAAGAAGTGGACAAAAAGGCAGGATTTCATGATAAAGAGGATGATCTCACATCAACAACATGGGATGCCAGGAAGGCCATCATGACCATCAAGGATGAAGAGATAGATTAGTTGCTCAGAGAATGAGCAACACATTTAGTAGGGGGGTGATGATGAACCCCATAAATGGGTAATTATATGGGCTCATTTTGCCTCCTAACTTAGCTTAATCCACCATTCTCATTATTTTATTGCATGTTTTTTATTATATTTATGCTAATAGAGTGAGCTGGGCTAGTCATTATGCCATGAAGTCTAATGTGTGCTTTATGCAGATTTTTGGTCAATTTTGAGACAAAGTCAAAGGTTTAAGGAGCATTTGACAGCCAATATTCGAGGAAGACAAGGAAGAGGATTTGTAGGAGGGTGTCCCCCACATTTATGACCCCCTACCTCAAATCCTCCTTCAGAAAGCTCGGAGCACAAGCAGCCACATCGATGCATCAAAGGGGCAGCCGAGAAAGTGAAGAAGAACTGTTGTCTATCTCCAGTCTTGGGAGCCAAGCCTCCTTGATTTTAGGAGAGCTGTTGGAGGCTCCAGCTGTATAAATAGGAGGGCTTAGGGCCTCAGTAGTTTGGTTGGATGTTAGTCAAATTTTCGCACTTTTGTTGCAGCTTTTGCTCAACTCATTTCAAGCTTACTTTTGTGAACAGTTTGTGTAATGTGACTATTATTTTGATAATGGAGATGAAATATTTTCTGAGCCAGCACTAAGTTCTTCCAGAGGGCTGAAGCTCTTGGGTTACGGCCCAACCCAAGCTGCCCAACACCTCTTGTTTTGTATTAATATGTTTTGCTTCAGCTTTTAAATTAATTGTTGATTAGATAGATTTTTGCCTTAGTTAGAGTAGGTTGCTTCTTTGGTGGGTTACATAGTTGTTTCCATTTCAGTTTGCTGAAGTAGGTTAAATAGTGATAGGAGAAAGATACAAAAATTCCATCACAGAGCCTTGACCTCCTTTCCTCCCTTTGGGACCATGAGCTGAGGTCAAGACGCTCTACTGCCAAAAAAACACAGTTTTGCTTCCTCCATGCAATTTCTAGTGTTGTAGTTTGATTTAGAGGTTAATACTTTAATTTAGATATAATTTGTCATACTCATTTCTGTTTCTGCAATAAATATCTTTCCATGCTTTCCTTTCCATATAGCATTGTTCATCATTTTATTTTCTAGATCAAAATTTAGGTTGACATGAGATATAGTTTTGTCTTTTTGGTACAACTAGTTTTTTTCCTGCTCAGTTTCAGTATTGTGATTTTCAGCTCTCTTACAGTACATTTCTTCTCATAATAAATCAATATTGCAACCATCACCATCTCTTTTGCCACATGTTTCATAGGTTGTTCACAACCTTTCACCAATTTGCCCTAATTTCTGTGCTTTTCTCATAAGTTTTCCCTTCATCTCTTGAACAAATCCAACCATCATTTTCTTTCATAGTCCTCCTTGATTAACTTCAGACACCTTAACACAACCCTCTAGTCTTTAGCTACCCTTTCCCACCATTTTTTCCACCTTTGAAACCTCTAAAACAGCCCTCGGCATCCTCTTGTAGAATTTCCTGAAAGTGACTTTTTGAAGTTCGATTGCAGAGAAAGACTCCAGAAGGTTATCAGAGGCCTCTTGGTACCCTTCCACACCTTCCTACACCTTTTCCAACTCCAAAGTCACCCTCCGTCGCCACCTAATCACTTCCACATCCACAAACAGATAAATCACATGCATGACAATTTCACATAAAATACACAAAAATCCAAAAAATATGTTTTTTTCTCATTTCCTTCTAGAAATAGCTTGAATATATGTAGTTTGTTTCCTCAGTAGATCATCGAATTCATTTTATGGTTTTTCATCTCTCTTTCTGAAAAGTAGGGTTAGTTGGTAAATTAGGGTTTGCTAGGTTTTCGCTTTACATTCCAGTCTTCTTTCTCTTTCTGCAACTAGAATAACCTTTGTATAGTGAGCTTTCCTTTCTTTCATCACATTTAAAGCTTCTTCTAGAATTCATAGCAGTTGGCTTGAGCTCCAAGTGATCTTGCGCCAGTTGACCAAGTGACAGCCTGCAGTAAGAACTAGTACTTGTGCATATAACACTATCGCTTCCAAGTTTGTTACGAACTACCGGATTGATAAAAGTAAAGCAGGAAGCCCCAGGAGTTGCAACATTGTTGCTGCAATACTGGTGCTCACCACATGTTTTTTGTATTTGAGAAAATCTTAGATGTCCCAATCTTCTATGCCACAACTAGTTTTCATCTGTTTTTCTTAAATAGCATGGTTGTTATCCTCCTTTGAGTATGTATAAGTTATTTTGGGTTCTTGTACCTTTGATCATTGTCTTTCATGTATCAAGTTCACGACCGACACATCTGTTTGATCGAAACACCACTTCATTTCCTTGATCACACATTTGACTAACACTCAACATGTTACGCTTTAAACCATCTACATACATGAAATTCCCAGCTTCAACCTTTTCTTTCAAGAAAACAGAACCTTTACCTTTAATGATAGTTGGAGTGTCATTTCCAAATGAGACATTATTTTCCTTTTCTAAAGCATTATATGAATGAAGTTTCTCTTTATCACCTGTCATGTGTTTGGAGCATCCACTGTCCATGTACCACTGATTTTCTTGTCCTTCTGCATACAAATTTATACCACATCTTTCTGATTGAGGTTCCTTCCTTCTCAATATCTTGGGATTTAATGGCGTTTCCTCCTTTTGAAATGTTGGCCGAAATTTGCTCTTGCATTTAGATTCTTCATGACCAAAGTTGTTACAAATCGAGCATTCTATTTCATTTTCAAGAGGAGAAAAGTTATTATAGGAACTTGTCTTGATTCTGTTTCACTTCTTTGATTTCGTGCTTCTCTAGTCATGATGGTTTTGTAAGAAACACTTTAAGCAGCCTTGTGTCCAAAGTTATGACATGAAAAACATTGCCCATTAAAAAAGTTTATGTGATCATAGAATATTTTGACATTGTTTACATGTTGGTTGCAGCTTCTACTGATATTCATCCTTAGAGTAAATTGAGTATGATTTACCTGATGAGTAGTTTTAGGCCTTTTCTGATGATTGACATGCTGTTCACTCGTCTTTGCTGCAACAAGATAGCTTCTTGTGGAGGTTGACGACTTCTGGGATTGAGATGATTCTTCAGTATATCCAAGACCTGTCTTTATCAGAGGAGAATGCTGAACTTTGATAATTTCATTTAAAGTTTTTTATCCTTTAGCAAATCTAAGATTGAGAGATTTTGTCTTCTCAAGATCTTTCCTTAGACCCATAATTTCACGTTCTAGATTTTCATTGTGCTTTTCTCTTTTAGCAAGTTGGTGTGTCAAAGTATCTATGATCATATTCTTTTCTTCTAAACAAATTTTGAGTTTAGTGATTTCTTCAAGAAAATATTCCTCTTCTAATGCATCCAGAAAATCATCATTGTCATAGGCCATGAGAAGTCTATAATCTTGTCCAGTTTCATCTTCATCACTATTAGATAAACCACCATTGTCTTCATGCGTATAGTAACTCCTTCTATTTACAACCTGTTTTCTGTTGCCTTTTGCATATACCTTTCCTTTTTCATATTTATCTTTATGAGGACATTTGGCAGCATAGTGACCAACTCTACCACAAGAAAATCATTTGAAAGGTAACTTACCATTGAATCTTCTGAAACCCCGTTGAATCTTCTTGACAAAATTTACCTCATCTTCTTCTTCTAAAATGTGTCATGATTTGTGGTGCTCTTCCTTTTCTTTTCCTTTCGCTGATGCTTTAAAAGGAGCTTCTCTCATATCTGATGGACCTCCTTTTCTCATTTCAATGGCAGTTAGGATTCCATGGAGTTGAGTCACTATAATAGTTTGAAGATCTTGTTTTTCTTCTATGGCAGACACTTTTGACTCAAATTTAGAAGACAAAGATCTCAAAATTTTCTCCACTAATGTAACTTCCTTTATCTCTTCACCTAAATTCTTCATACAATTAACAATCTCATCTATACATAATAAATAGCTAGCAACACTCTCATCATTATACATCTTAAGAGTTTCACACTGAATTCTGAGAGTTTGAAGCTTAGCATGTTTTACCTAAGAGTCTCCTTCATAGCTTTGAATGATTTTGTCCCATATTTATTTGGTTGTCTTGAGTTTCATGACTTCGACAAATTCTGATTCTGACAGACTTCCCAGTAATGTATTGACATCTTTGGCATTGGTTTTGTATAACTTCTTACCTACAGAGTCTATAGGAATTGCTACTGGAAATTGATATCCTCCTTCTACAATTTCCAAAACATCTACTCCATGTGATTGTAGATAAGCTCTGGTTCTTATTTTCCAATATACTAAGTTTCTCCCATTGAAGATTGTTGATCTGATGGATCCCATGCCTTTGTGATTATTCATCTTGAAATATCTCCCTTCAAGTGATCAAACTTCTTCAGAAGGACCTGCTCTGATACCAATTGTTGGAAATAACACTGAGAGGGGGGTGATTCAGTATTATCTGATCAAAACTTTTCTTTTCTCAAACATATTTATATACGCTACTTCAGTAAAGTGAACTAGCGTGTATACGCAACTATGATTAGAGAAACCAACATACACCCAAAAAACTTGTGATTTATACAATTTATCATGTGTTGATCTTTAACCAGTGCATCAATAACTTATTAAACAGAGTAGTAAAAACATAATAAACCATCACATATAAGCAACACACATGAACACCAAGATTTAAGGTGGAAACACAATGTGGGTGAAAACCACCTGCTGTTGTTGTCTCTGTCTTACTTTAATAATAAGAAAATTAGTTTATAATCTTGTACTGGTGCAGACTCATACCAGTACGTAGGCACCCACCTACAGAAGGCTATAATCTTCTCTTGTTTTCCAGCTTCTATTGGAAGGGAGCTGCAACCCCCTAGCTCTTGTACTAGCCAATGTGATTACTAGTACGTAGGCGCCGACCTACAGAAGGCTACGACCTTATCCCTTCCTCTAGGGAGCACGTTTCATAAATTTTCAGACTGGATGCTCCTAGTACACAATAATACACATGAAGTCCTCGTTTAATCAAATTTTCATACTAGACCCTTTAGGAAATTTGAAACTCAAACTGCATCAACCAACAATCAGATCACTGTCACCAGAACACTGTGCTGAAACCAGAAACCTGCATCATTATTCAGAGCCAGCTGCAACCTCAAAAATCATGCATCATAATGTATACATTACTTTACTGAACACAACCTGCGTGTATACAATACTTCCTGTAATCAAACCTGCGTATACCTTCAAGAATACTAAAACATAAAATTTCTTAATCAAGTCTATACCAACTAGCAGTATGTTGACCATCTACTGTCTATTTACAAAGCTTTACACAAGCAGTAGTAGAGATCACCCTTCTCACTTATTCAATCAATCAATCAAATACCAAACTCCTTATGCATTCAGTTTTACATTCAGATCTAAGAAGACTTCATTGAAAGAAAACAGTAAAACAAAAAAATTGATCAGATAGATCAGTCATATCTGAAGAAGAGGCTTTTCTTTTTTATATGCTATTTTGAAGAGTAGAACCTGCGTGTACACACACTTTTGTAGAGATGAACCAATGTACAGATCTGCAAATATTAACTCATAACTTCGCTGCACTTCCGGACTTCAGACAAACCCAGATCACGACATTTAAAGAATAAAACAGGTGTACATAATCAGATCTAGCCCAACCAATATCAGATCATTCAATAATAAGTCATTTCAGGTCTCATGATCCTGATCCAACATTGAATTCAAGGTGCACAAAGTATTTCAGATCAAATCACAAACATAGCCCCTACAACATAAAATATACTTCAGATAGAAGTATTCCTTAGAAACCCATACACTTGCACACCTGGCCTTATGATCTTCTCCTCCTTATATAGCTTTAGGCCCTTGGTCAATACCCTGGACCAAAACCACTTAGGACCAATACCTTGGGTTTTCCAGCATGTACGCTCTTTTCCTCTTGTGGGAGTGTGTGTATACATATACGCTCTTTTTGTTCTTGTGACCAGCTTGTATACATTGTTTTGACTAAGTGGACCTACGTATACTTCTTAAAATTCTTTTCATCAACCATTTCCTTTACCTTCTTTGTTCTGATCAATAGACCTTAGTTCCATCTTCCTATTCTTATGCACCACTGCCCTGTTACCTTTGAATATACCTGTTGTACTGTGAGTTTCCTTTTACCAAAACCAAATTGACCTGTGAGTGAGTTGCCATCAAGAACAACACTTCTATCATAATTCCAACAATTCCAAGATAGCTAGATAACAAAGTAACTGACATATGTAACCTCTTGGATTCACCATGGGTGAGCCTATGATGAAGGCCAAGGGGATTATACTAACATATGAAAATCAAGAATTAGACTAAATCAACCCACGTGCTAAAATAAAAAAACACTCACTGTTATAGTTCCAAATCTCACTCTTATGGTTTGTGATGCTGTACTCATGGCCCAAGGCAACCCCTCCTTTGAGACCTGGTCCTAAAATTTTAAAAAACAGTGTTTTATCCCTTATACGCGACATTTCCCTGAGTTAAACGCGTGTATACGTGGGTCTGTGTATATCCAAACCGCGTATATGTATTAAAACACTTAAAAAATGTAAAATTCCTTATTTTTGGGCGGAGATCGCGGGTTTTACCTGCTGATCACCTGTTAGTGCCCGTGGCCCAACTGTTCCCAACCAACTCCCAACTAAAAAAATACTTTGGGAGAGGTATAAAAATACCTCAAAGGGAAGGCCTAAGGGAGGAGAGAAGAGAGAGAAAGGTTATTATGCCGAGATGTTTCCCCTGACCAGGTCTGAAGTCCCTTGTGCCTTCTGCACTTCCCCCATTGGTCCAGGAAACCTTTGTTTCCTTGTGTGTTGATGTTCATCCACCATTTATGACATCATGGAGAGAGTCATGGAAGGAGCTTGTTAAAGGCTTGAGGCTGGAACGGATCTGGAAGGAAGCTTTGCTTGGAGCCTGCTGAAGGTGATTCAGGTGAAAATATTACTTTTTATGTACTTTATTTGTCTATAATAAAAGAAACACATGTCTTGGTTCCCGAAATGAATCTTCTTTATGTTAATGATAGTCATGTTTAGAATTCATATGTAAATGGTTGTTTGGATTTCATAACTAACTACCTTTATTTATAACATGAAGATGGTTTCGTTATAAGGTTTTGTCCATATACTGTTGTGTTCTTTGAATTGTTTTTTTTGCAAGACAAAAGAGAAGAAGGGAACTCCAAGAAGGGTTTGGACCCTAAAGGCCTTCTCAAATATAGGACCTAAGGTACATACCCTTTACAATAGAATTTGTTTATAATAGCATAATGGCTGTGTGAATGTGTGTTTTTTTGAATAGAAAACTTTCAGTCTGCTAGGGTTTCAACCCAAAAAGCCCTAGGGGAACATTTCCCTCCAACAGAATTGGCGACTCCACTGGGGACAACACTCTTGTTGTTCCTAGTTTGGGTGTTTTTCAAGCCAAACAGGGCTCAGCTGCCTGTTTGTTTGCTGTTGCTGTCTAGTCTATTTTTGAACTTTAAGTTTTGCCAGTTTCTTCAGTTTGTTTTTTATTTTTCTTGAAACCTTTTATATACTCTGTTTTTCTTAGTTATAGAGGCATATGTACACATTTTGCTTTAAGTGAACCCGCGTATACGCAGGTTTCCTTAGTTACAGTAGCGTATACACGCATTTTGTACATAATTACAGTCGCGTATATCTTGAAATTTTCAAGATTTGTAAATCTTTTTGTCTCTCAAGGTCTGTCTGGTAGTTTGAGTTAGTCTGAAACAGTCATTTTCCAGTATCAGTTATTTGTTTGACAGCAAGCATCTTGTTCCGAATTCTCTCTGAGTATAAGAAGTATTGGTCTTGTTTTTCGTTGATTGCAAGCGTCATCGTTTTTGCTAAAGCACGCAAGATTTCTTGCTAGGAATCTTGGTTGCTCTGATTCATCAGGGTAGGAAGATTGATCTCAATATTTGTGTTAACCTTGCTTTTGGTGACTTTTTGTTTGCTTGACAAAACCGCTTTTTGTGACCATCCACTTCTTTGTTTCATGAAAGTTGTTGATTGACACTTTCTTGGAATTTGTCTTTTTGATCTTTTTGGTTTTCATTGCCAAAGCTTTCATTTCTGCTTTTGATTGTTAAGAGCACTTTTAAAAACATTTATTTTTGTTGAGTTTTCATCCGTTGTGTGGTGTCAACTTGCAAAAGTGTTTGATTGCCTATTCTTCAATCACAAGTTTCAGTGTTGTTGAGAGCATTTTTTGAAAAGACTCTTTTGTTGTTGCTTTTGAAGAAAATCTTTTGAAAAACTTAGTTTTTCTTTCTTGAACTTGGTTTTCATTTGGTTTCCTTTTAGTGAGTGAAAGTGCTTTATGTTTGTCTTAGAACTTGTTTTTAGTGTTTAGACGAAATGAATAGTAGCATCTCATATTCCATCTAGACATTTTAAGTGGCAAGATAAAGATTGATAAGCAAGCAACTTTCATTTTTTGTTTTTAGAGTAGTTTTAAATCTTGCATCCGCATATATTTGTTGCATTAGGATAGATTTGCATACCTTTTTAGGCATACATAGATTTGTTAACTTTTGTGAGTGTGAAGTGTGAATTAACGAAAAGAAAAGAAAAATTTGTTTTATTAGAAGTTCCTCTGAACCCTATAGAAATTGCTCTTCATCGAAAAACGAAAAAGTGCATGTGCATGTAGTTAAGTTTTTATTAATTTCTTTTGCATCAAAAAACACCACTAGTTTCACTTCCGTTACCTTGTGACTTAAACAACAACTTATTTTAAAATCAAGCGCTAACTAAAATTCACTAGAACTTTTTGTTTTAGTCAGTTACACCAACAAGTTTAGGATTTTAGGGCCTTGGATTAGGCGAGTGGAGAGTTAACTCTCCAAGGCCACATAAACGTTAAACGTAGGAGTCTGAATAACGAGAGAAAATCCAATAGCGTTAGGAAGACCATGAAAGCTCAGGATATGGGAGTTAAGCACGAGGGTCTGTGAAGACAGGGAAGAGAGATACCCCCTCTCCTACTTGTCCGAACTTACCTCACGACTGTTCTGCCTGGCTTCTGCGACGAGTTGGTATCCATAGTTGCTACTCCTATGGATCTACACAGGTGGCTATGGAGGGAAATCCTGTGGCACCTGAGGTCGACGTTGCATCACTCTCGATAGTACTACTGGAGGGCACCCTTGCGAAGCTTGGGGGCTTGCACCGACGCAGGCTATTGTTAGGAGGTCATCGTAACTTCCTCTGATACCTTCGCTGATAGGACTGGGCCCTCATCATCCTAGACTATCTTTGGAAGGCCCCTTAATTCAATTTCTTGTATTTTGGTGTCCGGTCCTAATCAACCGAAGCGGAAATACTTGGAATTTGTTTGACTGGCTGTTATCATTAGGGACTTTATAGTGTGTGCTCTGTGCTCTTAGTTGGCCTAGCTTTCAATTTTTTGAGTCTTTAGTTAGATCATAACAAAAAATTCAAAGTGGTTGACCGATCTCCCAGATGGTCTCGAAGACTTCGTGGTCTTTCACCACCAAGTTTAGAGCCTTCTCCTAGAAGGAGCAGAGGTAATACTACTGGTGGGTTCCGTCCCATGCCGGTTGACGCATCGGGGATTGATCCTCCTCTCGGGGGCATTAGTGTTCAAGCAAGGCTTGGCACTTATGAACAAGAGAGGGACACTCCAGTCCTTTCTCGAGTTCTCTTTCAAGCGGAGAATAACATAGAGGCAGAAGAACTCTCAGAGTCGTTAGCGGCTCGGAAGTCTCCACTACCATCTAGTCATCCAGACGTATTATAATATGTTGGGACTCCGACGCATAGACCGTAAAGTCCAGGTTACGCTACGCGCTTACCATCAATGACCACTACTGGAAGCATGGCTTCTACAAGTGCTACGACTATGCAAATTCCAACATCGGTGCAAGGAGGAGGAACGATTTCCATCTCCTCTGCTTCCTTTTTTGGATCTTTTGCTAGCACATCTTTAGTTGGGTCTACCTCCATTCCGTCCACGAGTGGAAATGCCCAAACCAATGCTTTTGGTACTGGATTCTTCCCATTTGGTACCCACTCACAGGGTATTCCATTGGTTCCGTTTAGTGCGGCTACGTCCATGATGGGCAGATCGGCTTCATTCAAGGGTTTTCCTTTCGGAAGTGGTCATATACCACATTCCAAACCGACGATTGGATCCATGCATTTTTCATCTGTAGGACAAAGCAACAATCCTTTCCAAGGTTGGAATAACCCTGGGGTTAGTGGCACGGGAACTGGGAATTCGTTTATCGGCCAACAAGGGAATAGGCCGTACTCCACAGTTAGTTCGTTTCAAAGTATTCCTCCCCTAGATTCGGCTTGGAATCCTTATCAGGGGTTATCAACCCCTTATAATACTTTAGGAGGAAAATTTTTTGGTTATGGAGGTTTTGCGGTCGGAGTTGGTCAAACTCCGAATTTTTCTGGATCACAAGGCTTGCCTTTTGGTTCAGCCGGTTCTACGGGTTACTTCGGGCAGCTTGGTGCCTCCCAAAATCCAGGACAATCTTTTCAGAACTTTGGGAGTTCTGCCCAGTCTGGGTGGAATCCCCAAGGTCCTCCTAGGCTTCCGTTTCTGGCAACATTGAACTTGCCAGATCTCACTAAGTTAACAAATGACCCAATCAAATACAATCCAGCCTGGCCTCCGGTCCTAACCGAACTCCCTTCGGACATTCCAAAATTCGAAGGGAAGAGCGGTGAAGACCCAGGCGACCATGTAACCACATTCCATTTGTGGTGCTCATCTAACTCCCTTATCGATGACTCGATTAGGTTGAGACTCTTTCAGCGCACCTTGACTGGTAATGCAAACAAATGGTATATAGAGTTGCCAGGGGGCAGCATCACATCTTTCGCTGACTTAGCCAATATTTTCTTAAATCATTTCCAGTTATCTATCCGCTATGATGCCGGAACTGAACTTCTGGCCACTTTTCGTCAGGATAAGGCAACTCACATTTCTAACCATATTCAGGAATGGAGATGGAGAAAGAGGCTCATTAAAGCCAAAATCCCTCCAGAGTACTGTCTCAAGTGGTTTTTGAAATCTTTACAACCCGAGATCTCCAAGGATGTCTCCATGTTTGGAGTCTATTCTGAGGAGCAAGCCATTTTTAGGGCCCAACAATTAGAATTGATCTACTCTCAGTCTGGGATCCTACAAAAATACTTGCCAGATGCTCCTAGGTCTAAGGTTGACGTAGCTAAGTCGAAGCCAAGTCCCCACATGGATGGTATCGTTGGGTCAGGAGACACAACTACTGTGAACTTGTTGAATCAATTGCAGCAGTTGTCCTTACAAACTGCTTCTAACAACCAAGTCACATCGACTAATCCCCCAACTTCCCAAAATTCTTCAATTAATGTTGTCCAATCTGATAACCCCAAAGGAAATCAAAATTCCAATGGGAAAAAGAAAGGACGAGGTAAGAAAAAGAACCAGGATGGGAAGCCTGATGCAAATAAATCCGGTAACAACGTTGATGGTGGTAGAAATGAGTCGAGAAAGAAAGTCAAGTTTCCATGCAAGTTGTGCAGTGGAGACCACTTAACTCATCTCTGCCCTAAGATTGAAGACGCTCAACGCGTGTTAGGACAGCAAGGGACTTCTAGTTCTCAAGTTGTGTTAACTAACCCGTTTCCCCAAGGGCAACAACTTCTTGCTGGCGCGAGTTCAAACCCTGGAACCTCTGCAGGGGGCAACCAGGAAGGGGAAAAATCATCGACTGTTTTAATGATGGGTTCTAACATCCATGTGGCTACTCGGTCACGTGATTATGGTGAAGCTGAAAATTCGAAGGACAAGACTGTTCCCAGAAATATTGACCTTCATATTGAGCGACCCCCTGTTGAGACTATACCAAGGATACCGAAAGGTTTCGCTAAACGCGCGACTATTAATCCTAATGCTAGGGCCGCCCAGGATTACTCCATTGTGGAGGATCTGGCTCAGAGTCCATGCGCCATGTCCGCTTTAGAGGTTCTCCAGTCGTGTCTGGCTCAACGAAGTGCTTTACTTTCCGCGATTGGAGTAGTCGATCCAGCTAATTCTTTAGTGCTCACTTTTGACATGTTAAATGTCAAAAAGCGACTCCTCATCATATGGCTTTCCAAATAAAGTCTACGTACCGGAAAATCAATATTTTTCGTGTCGTTATAGATGAAGGAGCTTCCACGTGCGTCATGTCGATGTCATGCTGGAAGGCTATTGGATCGCCTTCGGCTGTTCCTTCACCCACCATCTTGACTGCATTTGATGGTCATTCTCATAAGCCGCATGGGATTATCCCGGCCTTTCCTATATGTGTTGGGGGGAAGGTCGTCAATATTGAAGTAGAGGTCATAGATGCTAACCTAGACTATAATCTCCTATTAGGAAGGAAATGGGTATACGAAATGGACGTCGTTGTTTCGACTCTGTTTCGTGTCATTTGCTTTCCTCATGAGGGGAAAATCGTTAAAGTTGATCAAATGGATTATTGTCCAATCGATCCTCAAGCAAGCTCTAACTCTACTGTTCCTTTAGTGGATAACCCTCACCCGCCTATTGAGAATTTAGGAGTGGGAATGTATTCCTCATTGATGGGTACCTTTGATCTTCCCTCTCCTTTCGCTAAAATCAATTCCATTTCATCATCTAAGGAGTCCCCTCGAGAAGAGTCCTTTCGAACTCATTATTTTTCAGACCCTTGGGCCTTGCCTTCACCTACGACCACATTAGTTGAAGGACAAGTAAATGGAATGGCATTCCCTATATCTGCAGCTGAGCTTAGATATCAATCTATCATAGACTCTGCAGACAACCACCCTGCTCCTTTTTCCGAAGAGGAGTTAGATGGTGATGTGGCCCCGGCTTGGAGCCTTGATTCTACCTCTGCCTTGGGCTGCTTAGATACGGTTTTACCTTCTGAAGAAGCAATCCTCGAAGCAATGATGGGTATAGATTGACCTTGGGAAGACTTACACCATCATTCGTACTTTCTTCCTCCATTGCAGGAAGTAGAATCTAGATTCTCCGAGCTCTTTACTAGTGATGTTTGTACGGTGTCAAATCCTTTGGCTCCAGCACACATTCGTGCTGAAGGTAATATGTCGGTAACTTCAAAAACGATACCTATAAACATCTATAGGGATCCTAACATTATCGAGAATCTCTTCATCGGAATTGAGTGTTCCCCTGAAGAAATTAAAATTTACACCGACCTATTTAAGGAATTTCGAGATGTATTTGCTTGGTCTTATGAGGAAATGCCTGGCATTGATCCTTCTATAGTTCAACATGAGATCAAGACGTATGAGAAAGACAAACCGGTTCGTCAAAGGCTTCGGTCAGTTAACCCTAGGAAAGCAGCAACTATCAAAGCTGAAGTTGAGAAGCTGCTAAAGGCGGGTTTCATATACCCTGTACCTCTTACTGATTGGGTTTCTAATCCAGTCCTTGTGGATAAAAAGCAAGGAACAATCCGAGTATGTATCGATTTTAGGGACCTAAACAAAGCTTGTCCGAAAGATAATTACCCCACGCCATTCACTGATCAGATTATCGACGAGTGTGTGGGTAATGAGATTTTTTCCTTCATGGATGGTTTTTCGGGTTATAATCAAATTTCTATCCATCCTGAAGATCAACATAAGACAACCTTTATATGTCCCTGGGGTACCTTCGCATATAGAAAGATGCCTTTTGGTCTTAAAAATTCTGGAGCCAGTTTTCAGTGGGCCATGTCATATGCTTTCCACGACATCAAACATGTCATAGAGGAATACTTGGATGATCTCGCTGCTTGTTCTCAAAAGAGAACTGATCACCCTAGTCATCTTCGATTAGTTTTCGAGCGATGTCGTTTTTATAAAATCCGGTTGAATCCCAACAAGTGTGTTGTCGCGGTTACGTCCGGTCGGTTGTTAGGGTTCATCGTGTCCAATGAAGGGATTCGGGTTGATCCCTTCAAGGTTGAGGCGATAGTTCAGTTGCCTCCCCCTTCCTCAATTCGACAACTTCAAAGTCTTCAAGGGAAGGCTAATTTCTTAAGACAGTTTATAGCAAACTATGCCGAGATCACTAAAGGGTTCATGCGTTTGCTACAGAAAGGAGTTCCATTTTTGTGGGACAACTTTGCGCAGCGGTCGTTTGATGCTTTGAAAAAGGCGTTAGTCTCTGCCCCACTTTTGAGTCCACCGGATTATGGTAGAGACTTCCTTTTATATCTCGCTGCAGCAGAATCAACCATTGGTATGGTTCTCGTTCAGGAAGACGATGCTCTCACCAAGCATGTGATTTATTATTTGAGCCGAGGTTTAATAGGTCCTGAACTTCGCTATTCATTGGTTGAGAAGTTGGCCTTGGTAGCTGTCCATGTTGTCCAGCGGCTTCGTCATTATATCCTGCTACGCAAAACTTTTGTCTTAGCGGCACTCAATCCATTTCAATTTTTCCTCAGTAGGCGAGTAATTGGGGGCAAATATAATCGATGGATAGTCATTTTGCATTGATCTCGAGTTCTTGTTTGCCAAGTATAAGAAATCCATGGTTTTCGCGGAGCTAATTTCTGAGCTACCTTGTGGAGAGGATACTGTTTATGAGGAAAGTTTTCCTGACGAACATTTATTCCTCATCTCTTCACTCGACCCTTGGTATGGAGATATCATTATCTATCTCCAGACTTCAAAGTTTCCCTCTACTTTCTCCAAGGATGAACGTCGAAAATTACGTCACTTGGCTAAAAACTATGTTATCATTGGTGACACACTATATCGTCGAGGGATTGATTCAATCCTTCGGCGCTGTTTAACCTTAGAGGAAGCAGAGTCAGTGCTCAATGACTGCCACAGTGGAGCTTGTGGTGGTCATCTATCAGGGCTTGCTACAACCCAGCGCATCTTACGTGCCGGCTATTTTTGGCCTTCACTCTTTAAAGGCTGTGTGGAAGTGGTCAAACGCTGTCACCGGTGTCAAATCTTTACTCGAAAAATGCGCGCGCATCCAGCTCCTCTTTTTCCCGTTGTCACCGTCGGTCCCTTTACTAAGTGGGGTATTGATTTTACGACTTGTAATCCGCCTTCAACGGTGAATCACAGGTACATTATCGTGGCTGTAGACTACTTTACGAAGTGGGCTGAGGCCATGCCTACTTATAAGAACGATAGTGACATGACAGCATTGTTTCTTTTCAATCAGGTTATCTCAAGATTTGGTATCCCGAGAGAGATTGTCACTGACCATGGCAGTCATTTTCAGAATCAACTGATGTCCGAATTGGCTCTCAAATTGGGTTTCCGCCAAGAGCATTCGTCTCCTTATTATCCTCAGGCCAATGGATAGGTCGAGGCAGTCAATAAAACTCTTAAGACGATACTCCAATGGACAATCGATAAAAATCGGTCCAATTGGCACGTTATGTTGTATTTGGCTCTTTGGGCATACCGAACCTCCGTGAAAATGGCTACTGGTTTTACACCTTTTTAGTTGGTTTATGGGATGGAATCTATCTTTCCGGTTGAATGTGAAATTCCATCTCTTAAATTGGTTGTTGAGCTCCTTCCAGAGACTTCGAGTCTCGAAGAGCGCCTACTTCACTTGGAACATCTCGATGAGCAGCGTCGAGATGCTGCCACAATGAATGAGGCTCATAAGAAAAGGGTTAAAACGCAATATGATAAATCTGTCCATCCTTGAGTCTTTTCTGAAGGTGACCTTGTCCTGGTCTATGACCAAGATAAAGACACCTTGGGGGCAGGCAAATTTAAGCCTATGTGGTACGGTCCTTTCATTATTAAACGAGTTTTAGAAAAAGGGTCGTATGAGTTAATCGATTTTGAGGGAAACAAGCTGGCAGAGCCCCGAAACGGGCTCTACTTAAAGAAGTACTTTGCTTACTTTTGGCTAGGAAATGGCTTCTTTGTACTTTATGTATATTTGTACATATATCATCGAGAGTTTTCTGATATCAGCACTTTTTGGTCTACTGTGGCAGGTGTTGATGGATGATTTGGTCTATTTTGGGTTCGCCGATGGTGCTAGTCGGCACACTCGGAATCTCGCTTCCGCAGCTTGGGTACTCTATTATCCAACTGGTCAATTGATGGCATCAAGAGGCGTGTGTATCGGTCCCGCTTCAAACAATATGGCCGAGTATACTGTGGTTATTAATTTATTATCCGAGGCAATCTCTCATGGGATCGACTCGTTGGTAGTATATCTTGATTCTCAATTGATAGTGTCTCAATTAAATAACATTTATCGGGTACGTGATCCATCTTTATATCGCCAGTATTTAAGGGTGAGGTTGTTGCAAAGATCATTTACTTATATTAATTATTTGCATATTCCAAGATCTCATAATTGGTTAGCTGATTCTATTGCTAATCAGGCATTAGATTGGCACATCAATCATTCATCATAATAAAATCAAGCATCAAAAAGTCAAACTCTACATATATATATATATATATATATATATATATATATATATATATATATATATATCGTAAAGCGTCTCGAGTGTACATATGTGTGTCCAAAAATATACAAAATTTGGGACTCAAATGCCCATAATCATGTCTGACATATCTAATGCCTCGGCTCAGGATGAGCGTCTAAGTATGTAACTATCGCATTGGCCACACGCCGAAAAGTGCGAACCCAGTCACATGGCATGCCAACCACATGACGCTGCATATCCTCAGGAAGGTCCTCTATGGCGGCCATCGGGACTCGGCAGCTCAGCCTCGCCAAGTGTCGTTTGACATTGTTTAGGGTCCGTTCTGTATCCGCAGCTGCCTCTTCGACTCCTCGGCAACGCCGTCCATGCCGTGGGAACCCATCTGGTCGTACCGACCCAATGTCTGGAACATGATCATCATATCAGTCATTTGAATCTCATCAAAAATATTTTTCAAAATGCATCATTATATTTGAAAAATAAAAAAAAAAATCAAAAAATTCTTACCAATCTCACCCCATGCTGCGTTCGGTGGTAACACTAGATCAGGATCTCCTCGGAAATCCAGCCCAACATAGGGGTAGTCATCCACGACGATGATCTGCTGATCCCACCAGGTGAAGAAATCATCATCGAAGGCAATCCTTGGGACCTCCCGACCCCCCAGACGTTTCATTAGATCGGCCCACCGCCCCATGCGTGGATCGCGTGGGGTGATGATGGAAACTGCTACCCTGGGGTGGAGTGCAGAACCTTCTCGAAAAAGAAAGTACACAGGATAGTCCCATATCCAAAGTTCTTGGTCTGTCCCCTCCTGATAGAAGTGAGCTGGCTCTTCATGTTGGCCAGGAGAGGAGTACACCAGTCGAACACAGTAGTGAGACAGTCAACTGCCACGCTCATGATGACCCGTGACGCCTGATGTAGAGAGGATGATCCGTTCGCTCGAGCTATGGCGAACAGGATTATCCTAAGTCACAAACTCGCCACATGTGTGATGGAAATATGGCTCCCAACCTTCTTGGGATGTCTCGGGCAGTATATTTGTACATAGTCCTCTATCGTGAGGCTACTCCGTGTCCTGCCTCGGGAATGTACTACCTCTCCCCTTCAGGAAAGGCCCGTGATAAAATACATATCCTCCACTTCTACCCTGAGCGGCATCTGATCGATCATAAAGGCTTCCTCCTCGACGTCCCAATAATCAATGAGCATCTCAAGCAAATGCATGCTCGCTTTCATATTTGGCAGTTTGAAAAATTTAAGCAAACTGCATCCCCGTAGGGCATCTAATGCTTCTGGACTGTTCATAACTTCATTATCTACTGCTGCGTGCTCTCTTTCACGCCATGTGACAGGCATCCTGAGAAAAAATTGATTTAAAACCGTTAGTTTTTGTTTAAAAATGGTTCACGGCATATACGCGGGTCCCTGTGCACACAGTCGCGTATAGGGCCCATGTGTACGTGGGTTCAATATTACCAACCCGCGTATACGCCGCGGAGAAATTTTTGACAAAATTTCAACGGTGAAACATCAATCAAAAATCTTAAAACCTGTCACAATCAATTGCAAGCTAAGTATAAGAGTTACCTGGAGGTCTTTGACGAATTTGAACGGTTGAATCTAGCTGTGGGAAGTTTGCTCCTTTTGCTCCAAATCCTTTGCTATCAAACTCAAATGGTATAAATGGTGAGTCCAAAATGCTTTTTATAAGTTTTGAAAATGAAAAAAAATTTCAAAATTTTATTTTGTTTGGCCTCATGTGACTTTTAACTTGGGAGCTTGGAATGTCGAGAATGGTTTGATTTTCAGGACATTTTGGACGTTTTTCAGTTTTGAGACGGTTCCATGACTGCTGACCCGTCATGGCAGGTATCATTTTCTCACTAGCATATAGGTTAGGGACACCATTTTTCTATTGCATTATGCATACTACCCTCCATTTGTCGATACATCTGCCATAGGGTCGATCCCATCGTGTTATGGTTCGTAAGCCATCTTCACTCACCGATTCTTTAAATCTTGACACGATGGTAGAGCCATCCTTTACATGGGCATCGTAGTTAGCACCTCACTGACTTCTGTTGCACTCCATTGAGTAGGCTCGGGAGTCCTCTATAGTCCTGCCATGACTTATGCATTGAAGACTCATTCCTCTTAGCTTCTCCGCTTTGTTCTGGCCTTATACCCTAAAGGCTCCTTTTTGTTGAGTTGTACTACTGCATTGCATGTTGACCACTTGCACCTTTTGGCCTAGAGCCGGCTTCACTTGGACTCGTGTTTAAGCCAACTTTTGAACATGACGACTTCAAAATCAACCTTGCATACCTTTGACTTCTGTAGCTTGACACACCTTGACTCGTGGAAGGAACACACCTTTGAGTGTCACTGACCAGTTTTCACCTCCCTGCATTGAGCATAGGAACGTTCCATTCCCAGGAACTAGATCATCTGTTTCACCGACACTCGTTCTTTCCACTGTACCATAGCATTCTTTTATTCTTTTTCCGGCTTAACAGAAAAAGACAAAAAAATAAATATTCCAAAAAAGAGCGGGAACGAGACAATATTTCCATTTATTGTTGGCAGCTAGAGTCAGTCGTGTCGCCCTTGAACAAAGCACTCAAAACAAAGTCTCCTCCGCATGGGTGGGATTTAGTTTGACTTAGGTACGCCATAACCTTGTTATTGAGTCAGTTCTCCCCCGATTGGTTATCTCTTCCAATCATATGGAGGGTTCGTTCGTACCTCTTGCATGGCGAACTTATACAGAGTCATCATATGTTGCCACATAGTCACATTGAGTCGTGCTTTTGTTCAAGGGAAGTTAGCCTGAGTCGGCCTCTCTGCGGTGTCTTTTGACTCATTTTTCACTTGGCCATCCCTGGTTGTCAGTGTCATGTCTATCATCACATTAGCTATATTGGTCCTTTACTCGTGTTGGTTTGAGAAGGTCTCCATTGACTTCTTGCTGGCGGGTCTTGTCCTTATCGACGATGACACCTTGCTCTGAGGACAGGCCTAGAGCTGCACACTGGCCCTATTTTCATTATTGATAGGTCACCTTGCGCTCAGCATTGATCAGTATCATGGGTCTTTGACTGAGTGGTTTCCCTTGTGTTCGACATCAGCTTACATTATCACACATTGGGATTCGTGCAGTACCTTGGTTTCCATTTGACCCTATTGGTGGATACCTCGCCTCTGTGTCAGCTTTCATTATTGGTTGGTTCAGAGGGTTTCTGTCGTGCGCTAGCCACATCTTGTGTACGCCGGAAACGTACTTCGGTTGGGTTAATAGATCTTTTTCGCCTGATTCCTTCCACATTATTGGCCTATGGGTTACACTTGCGCTAGATTGATGAAGGATGACTTAATGCCTTCCTTCTAGCGGATCTTTCCCTATCGACTCTGACTCATTGCTTTGGGGCAAATATCTAGAGTCCATTTGGCAGTACCTTGGGGTTTGCAGTCATTAGTGGCAGATCCTTCACTATCGACAGTGGGAAATCATCATTGTCTCCTGATCGATAGATTCTTACAGGTGTTCGACTCCAACTCATCTATTCACACTTGTTAGATTATACTGGGTACCTTGACGCTCATTATCATTATCGGTGAGTAGTCTCGCGTTTGTTAACGGTATACATCAATGACCGGTAATCAAACGATTTCTCACATGGTCGACTTCAGATCATTTATTCCCATGGTGTAGAAATGTACCACAGCGGTCAGTGAAGACCTCAGGTTGCATCAGCATTCATTAGTTCACTTGACAGTTGCTCCTATTGCTGCTAGTTGATACCATTCCACTTTGTATGTTGCAGTCAGTCATGGCGACATTCTATATGCTGGCACCTGAGTTTGCAGTGTAGTACCATCCTATTCCATCATGTTCAGTTGGTACCTTTTGGGATCAGTCTTTGATATTAGTGATCCGTTGCATCTTTCAGCATCATTGACAGTCTTATATGTGATATTCAGACATGTACTTGTTCATTATGATCAGATGATCCATTATGTATCTTTCAGTCATTTATACTTGTATACTTAGTGGATCCGCTTGTACTTGATATGCAGACATGCTTTACTTTTTCTAAGCATGGGTATGCCCGCCTCAGACAATGTTTCTTTCTGATCTCCTTTGGTGGCTTGGAAGGCTGAATTATGGTGAAGTCCTCCTCGGTTTTTGACAGACTTCCTTTCCATGTACTCACATAATATATTTCAGCCATCATGTACCCCTTCTGACATCATATATTAGGGGGCATCTGTTATAGCTCCAAATCTCACTCTTATGGTTTGTGATGTTGTACTCATGGCCCAGGGAAACCCCTCCTTCCAGACCTGGTCCTAAAATTAAAAAAAATAGTGTTTTATCCCTTATACACGACATTGCCCTGAGTTAAACGCGTGTGTACGTGGGTCTGTGTATATCCAACCCACGTATATGTATTAAAACACTTAAAAAAATATAAAATTCCTTATTTTCCGGTGGAGATCGCGGGTTTTACCTGCTGATCACCTGTTAGTGCCCGTGGCCCAACTGTTCCCAACCAACTCGCCACTAAAAAACTACTTTGGGAGAGGTATAAAAAGACCTCAAAGGGAAGGCCTAAGGGAGGAGAGAAGAGAGAGAAAGATTATTATGCTGAGATTTTTCCCCTGACCAGGTCTGAAGTCCCTTGTCCACTTCTGCACTTCCCCCATTGGTCTAGGAAACCTTTGTTTCCTTGTGTGTTGATGTTCATCCACCATTTATGACATCATGGAGATAGTCATGGAAAGAGTTTGTTAAAGGCTTGAGGCTGGAATGGATCCGGAAGGAAGCTTTGCTTGGAGCCTGCTGAAGGTGTTTCAGGTGAAAATATTGCTTTTTATGTACTTTATTTGTCTGTAATAAAAGTGTTGGGTCCCTATAATACTATTGATTACCCCATTACTATTGTAGTTATACCCCTTATTTATATTGTTGTGCCCCTATTACCCCCATATTGTTATTTCTGTGCCCCATAGAATCCCTCTATTGTTATTTTTGTGGCTTTATATTATTATTGTTAGGTCGGCTGGATTATATTGTGACTTCCTAGACTCCTATATATAGAAAGGAGGTTTTGTCATTTGTATCATCCAAGAATTGTTCATTTATGTAATGTAAAGGAGGTTTCCCCCTCGAAGAGGCTGAATTCTAAGGCGTTGATCTATCTTTTCTATCTTTTCTTGAGCTGGTTTCATAACATTTGGTATCAGAGCTTTGGATTCTAGGGTTTCGCTGCTCCAAACAGGTCATCGTGGAATTTTCGCTATAACTTTTTTTTGTGACGTTTCAGAAGTCGAAAAAAAAACCCATTTGAGAAGAAATCGCACTGAACCTTGGGTCCGAATTTCAGAGCTTTTAGCGCGATATTTGCGGAGATATGATCTGAGGAAGTTGGCCTTTTTGCAGACTCCTGAATTACATTCAAAACAGGTGACCTGGGGAAAATCGTCATAACTTTCTCTCTGGGGATCGGATTGAAATTTCGTAAGAAGGTACAGAAAGAGGACGGACTGTAGTTTCTTGTGTGTGTGTTTCAGATTCAAAGGTTGAAACAGTGACTCGTGGCACGTCGTACAAGTTCGCTCTACTGAACCAGTCTAAAAACAGGTCACTGTGGGAGATTTCACATAACTCTTCCTTGGAGAATCCAATTTGGCTCAGACTTGTGGCATTGGAAAGAGGACGCAGAAGGCTACTACAGGTAGCAATTTCAGAATTGGATGATCCGAAATTACAGAGATACATCAGATTCAATATCAGGCTTCTATAAAGTGAAAAAAGGTGTGTAGTTTTTTTTTTTAATTTTTGTGTAAGCTTGGTTTAACGGAATTCAAAGGGCATAGTAAAGCATTATTATCGGTAACTGATGCCCCGAGGAAAGAAAATGCAAACACCTAGTAAGGAACCTGAAAGCTCTAGCATGACTCATGAAGAAGAGGAAGAAATGCTACATGATATATCAAAATTACAAGAACAAGTGCAACAAATGTCACGCTCACAAAAGCTAACAGAAGCTAAGATAAGTGGCGTGGAATCTAAGATAAATGGCGAGGAATCTAAGATAAATGGCGTGGAATCTAAGATAAAGAGCATGGAAGCTAAGATGGATGATTCGAAGATAGATTTGAAGAGAGACATGGCAGATTTGAAGATAGATATGAAGACAGACATGGAAGAATTGAAGAAGTTGCTACAAGAAAGGGTCACTAATGGTGAAAAGGTAGTAAAGGAAACTCATGATGAGAACAAAAGAAATGTTAATCATGATTCCATAGATGCTAATGTTGGATCGAAGAATCACCATATTCCAAAAATCGATATGAGGAAGTTTGATGGCAAGGATCCCGCCACATGGATATTACAGATGGAGCAATTCTTCGATCTCAATAATGTGCAAAACGCACAAAAGGTACGTATGGCAACTGTATATTTGGAACCAAATCAGTTTGTATGGTATCAATGGCTTTGCTCTCGTAAACAATTTATCACTTGGGCAATTTTTACGGAAGAATTGATAGCACATTATGAAGATACAAAAAGCAACACTTTTTTTAGCCAATTGATAAGTCTCAAACAAAAGGGTTCAGTAATGGAGCACATTGAGGAGTTCCAAAAATTGAACATAAGGGTAAAAGATATTCCAGAGGAGCATAGGATTGATGTGTTCATAGGGTCTTTAAAGGATAATATCCAACATGATGTTCGCCTTTGGGAACCTGATTCATTAGAGAAGGCATTCAGGTTAGCAAGAAAAATGGAAAGCAAAATTATGGCAACCAGGAAGCATACCACTCACAACTATAAAGACGGAAGTGTTGTTGCCCCTAGTCTTCCACAACCTATAAGGTTGACACCACAACAATTGGAAGAAAAAAGAGCAAAAGGGCTTTGTTACAGTTGTGATAGCAAATACACTAAAGGTCATAAGTGTGCTGAGAAGAAATTATTCTACATAGATTGTGAAGAGGAAGAAGAAAAGGAGCAAGAAAGGTCAAAAGAAGAAGATATACTTCAGGAACAAAGCCTAGATGAAGAACAAATAAATCCGACCATATCTTGTAATGCATTGGCGGGAATTACCACTCCTCAAACCATCAAGATAGAAGGACAAATCAAGAAGAAAAAGGTAATAGTGTTGATTGATTCAGGAAGCACCCACAATTTTATTCATTGTAGGGTAGCAAAAGAATTGAATTGCTTCCTATATCCAGCACCAGAGTGTCAAGTGATGATTGCAAATGGAGGAACAATAAATTTCTCTGGAAAGTGCCATAATATCAAGCTATCCATGGGAGAATATGTATTGACTAGCCCAATGCTTTCCATTCCAATGGGAGGTGCTGATGTTGTACTAGGAGTCCAATGGCTACAATCCTTGGGTACAATAGCTTTTAATTTTCAAGAACTTTTCATCAAATTTTCTACGGAAGGAAAGGAAGTTGAATTAAGGGGTATTGCAGGGAAACCAGGAAAGATAATCAGCTCTAATGGTATGACAAAGCTTCTAAAAAAGGAGCAAAGAGGTGTAATTGCACAATTATGTTCGCTAGATGTTTCCACATTGGAATCATCTATTTCTCCAGATCTCCAAAAAGTCTTGGACAATCATTCCAAGGTATTTGAGACTCCCAAAGGTCTCCCACCTATGCGTGATCATGATCATGCTATTCATCTGATTCCAGGAAGTGTTCCTCCAAACATCAGGCCGTACAGATATCCCTATGTCCAAAAAAGTGAAATTGAACGTATGGTTGCAGAAATGCTAGAGGCTGGTATAATTCAACCGAGTCAAAGTTCTTTCTCAGCTCCAGTAGTATTGGTGCACAAGAAGGATGGATCATGGCGCATGTGTCCGGATTATAGGGAGCTCAACAAGCTCACTATTAAAGATAAGTTCCCCATTCCTGTTATTGATGAATTACTGGATGAATTGCATGGATCAATTTACTTCACCAAGTTGGATCTTCGTTCGGATATCATCAAATCAGAATGAAGATTGAAGACATTCCGAAAACGGCATTTAGAACTCATGAGGGTCATTATGAATTTTTGGTCATGCCTTTTGGCCTTACCAATGCACCTTCAACATTTCAAGGTTTGATGAATTCAATTTTCAAACCATTCCTTAGAAAATTTGTGTTAGTATTTTTTGATGATATACTAATCTACAGCAAGTCTTGGAAGGATCATGTTGAACATGTTGACAGGGTGCTACAACTATTGGAGGAGAAACAATTATATGCAAAAAGATCCAAATGTTTCTTTGGAGTCCAGGAGGTGGAATATTTGGGTCATATTGTATCTCATGAAGGAGTTAAGGTAGACCCTAGCAAAATTAAAGCCATTAAGGAATGGAAAATCCCCACATCCATAAAGCATCTGCGAGGATTTCTCGGGTTGACAGGGTATTATCGCAAGTTTGTTAAGAATTATGGGAGAATAGCAGCACCTCTAACAACATTATTGAAGAAAGATTCATTTTCATGGACTCCGGAAGCAACAAAGGCCTTTGAACATCTTAAAGAGGCAATGTGCCAAGCACCGGTCTTAGCTACACCGGACTTCACAAAAACCTTTATTGTGGAATGTGATGCTTCAGGAAATGGAATTGGTGCTGTTCTAATGCAAGATGAAAGACCCATTGCTTTTGAAAGTCGTCCAATCAAGGGAAAGTTTTTAAGCAAAGCTATTTATGAGAAGGAAATGTTGGCAATACTCCATGCACTTAAGAAATGGCGACCCTACCTAATGGGAAGACACTTCAAGGTAAAAACGGATCATGATAGCCTTAAATACTTTTTAGAACAAAGATTATCCTCTGAAGAGCAACAAAAGTGGGTCACAAAGATGTTGGGTTATGACTTTGAAATCATCTACAAAAAAGGGAAGCAAAATGTGGTGGCAGATGCACTCTCAAGAAAGGATGAGGATGTGGAAGCATTGTTGTGTGCCATTTCTATTATCCAACCAGATTGGATAAACGAAGCAAGGGAGGAATGGAAGAATGACGAAGAAGTGTGGGCACTTATTCGAAAGCTACAACAAGATTCCAGTACTTCTGATACATTTAGCTGGCAAAATGATTCGTTATGGTACAAAGATCGCTTATACCTCTGTAAGAATTCCCAGCTAAAACAAAAGATTCTTATGGAATTGCACACTTCTCCCTTAGGAGGGCACTCAGGATTTTTAAAAACTTACCACAGGGTTAAGAAGGAATTTTTTTGGGATGGCCTTAAATCAGATATTCAAAAGTTTGTGGCGGAATGTTTGGTTTGCCAGCAAAATAAAGTTGAAACAATTAAGACACCGGGTCTATTACAACCTTTATCCATTCCAAGCCAACGTTGGGAGGAGGTTTCAATGGATTTTATCACAGGTTTACCCAAGTCTGAGGGAAAGAGTGTCATCATGGTGGTAGTTGACAGACTTACCAAGTATGCACACTTTTGTGCATTATCACATCCATTTAAAGCCAGTACAGTTTCTACTGCATTTATGGAAACAGTTCAAAAGCTACATGGAAACCCAAAGATTATTGTAAGTGACAGAGATCCCATTTTCACTGGAAATTTTTGGACAGAATTATTTTCTTGTCTTGGTACTCAGTTAGCTCATAGCTCATCTTATCATCCTCAATCTGATGGGCAAACTGAGATAGTAAACAAATGTTTGGAAGGATATCTTCGTTGCTTTGTATCTGATAAACAGACACAATGGGTCAAATGGTTGCCTCTGGCTGAATGGTGGTATAACACTTCCTTCCATACAGCAACAAAAATGACCCCATTTATGGCACTTTATGGGTATCAACCACCATCCATCACATCATATTTAAGAGAAAATTCTAAGGTTCAGGCAGTGGAACATCACATCGAACATCAACAACAAGTCCTCCAACTCTTAAAGGATAACCTCGTGTTGGCACAAAATAGAATGAAACAACAGGCAGATCAACATCGCAGTGAAAGAAGTTTTGATGTAGGTGATTGGGTATTCCTACGGCTACAACCATATAAGCAAATGTCCCTAAAGCAAGCTAAGAAGGATAATAAATTATCACCAAAGTATTATGGTCCGTACAAGGTGTTGCAAAAGATTGGTACTATGGCATACAAATTGGAGCTTCCTGCAGCTTCTCGATTGCACCCAGTTTCCATGTTTCATGTTTAAAGAAGGTTATAGGTGACAAGCTCCCAATTCAAACAATATTGCCAGAACTTGACGAGGAAGGAAAAATTATATTGGAACCGGAAGCAGTCACAGAAACAAGAACTCGACAGCTACGAAATCGATCAATTTCAGAGTATCTTATCAAGTGGAAGAACTTATCCGCTGAAGATTCCACATGGGAGGATGAGAATTTTATGCAGAAGTATCCAGAACTACTCAAGCGTTGAGGACAACACTTTTTTGAAGGAGAGGGGCATGTTGGGTCCCTATAATACTAGTGATTACCCCATTACTATTGTAGTTATACCCCTTATTTATATTGTTGTGCCCCTATTACCCCCATATTGTTATTTCTGTGCCCCATAGAATCCCTCTATTGTTATTTTTGTGGCTTTATATTATTATTGTTAGGTCGGCTGGATTATATTGTGACTTCCTAGACTCCTATATATAGAAAGGAGGTTTTGTCATTTGTATCATCCAAGAATTGTTCATTTATGTAATGTAAATGAGGTTGACCCTCGAAGAGGCTGAATTCTAAGGCGTTGATCTATCTTTTCTATCTTTTCTTGCGCTGGTTTCATAACAAAAAGAAACACATGTCTTGGTTCCCGAAATGAATCTTCTTTATGTTAATGATAGTCATGTTTAGAATTCATATGCAAATGGTTGTTTGGATTTCATAACTAACTACCTTTATTTATAACATGAAGATGGTTTCTTTATAAGGTTTTGTCCATATACTGTTGTGTTCTTTGAATTGGTTGTTTTGCAGGACAAAAGAGAAGAAGGGAACTCCAAGAAGGGTTTGGACCCTAAAGGCCTTCTCAAACATAGGACCTAAGGTACGTACCCTTTACAATAGAATTTTCTTATAATAGCATAATGGCTGTGTGAATGTGTGTTTTTTTGAATAGACAACTTTCAGTCTGCTAAGTTTTCAACCCAAAAAGCCCTAGGGGAACATTTCCCTCCAACACTCACATCACATACCAAACATTAAAGTAAATGATGTGCAAAGCATTGTGAATTGTGACAGTTTATCTAGATTAGAGCCCACTACTAAGATTAGGCCAAGGATTTTGATTAAAGTTTATGAACACACGGGACATTATCAACATCATATGGAATATCATGTTGGGGCCATTGCACATAGAATTTAATTTCCACATTCCTAAATTTTCATGATTCCAATTATGAATCAAAACCAGACCACTATTAGGAAACAACTAAGGACAAACAGGGTGAGCAGTCTTGCAAACTACCTCCACTCATGGTTGTAGTCAAATATATGGGTGGTGATGTTTTGATACAAGGATGCCAACAACCCTATCCCTATATCATACCTAATTGGAAATTAAAAGTGCATTAATAATGCCATGGCCAAGAACCAAAATTTACAAAAGAAAGCACCTTCTAACTTGACATACCATTTAGCAAAAATTATAATCAAAGTTCTTCCTAAAAGGCATAATTAAATACTATCATACATCATGAATTAGATGAGCATGAAAGATGGTATGCCATTAAGTGTGTCGACAAGCCTTCTCTAAGTTCATCATTGAATTTCGATACATCAGATAGTATATTTATAGGAGTGGTTTTTCATTAAGGATTGTGAAGGATGGGGTCAATTTTCAATCATGAGAAATGTAACAAACCTATTGTCACCAATAAAGGAAACTATGTACTGGAAAACCTATTTTGGAAGAAGGAAGAAGTCAAATTTGTAGAAAAGATTAGGAAAATTCATATATAGGTACATGAGACACTATAGAAGTCATAAGAAAAATACAAGGTTGAGCATCATCAACACAGAACAAAGATGTTGTTCAAGGTGGGAGACAGAGTATGGTTACAATTGAACAAGGAGAGGCTATAGGTTACTGGAAAGAAAATCAAGGATTTGTGATATGGTCCCTTTGAGATATTGGAAAAGGTGGGGAATAATGCCTACAGGCTTAGTCTACCCCCATGCATGTGCATTTACTCAGTTGCGATTGTGGAGAATTTGAAGATCTATGAACCTTCCATGCTAGATTAGGAAGAGGAAAATGTCATACCTTGTGTAGAGGATTTGACACTAGATGTTCAGGCAGAGTTGAAAAACGATATAGTTTTGTAGTAGATGTCTAGAAATATGAGGCACGGGTAGCATGAACTTTGGTAGACTAGGTTGAAAGGACAACTTCTAAACATAGCTAAATGGTACACTTGAGAGAAGGTAGAGGAAAATTTTCCTTACCTCATTTAGTAGAATATTTTGTGGACCAAAATCCTCCCAAATTGGGAATGTGTGGTCCAAATTAGATCATTATATTGTTTGTGATCCATATCATTACTTTCAAAATGGAAAAAGTGGAGGAATCAACTCATAGGACCTTTTTTACCGACGGGACTCAGTTTGGTAAATTAGGTTATGAAACCTTATAGGAGCAATTTTAGGTTGCAAACAACATTCATTTGGGTGTAAATATTTTCTACATTAGTTCCACACTTTATTTTTCATATTATACACACAAAGACCTTCCAATAGTGCAAATTTTACCTTAAACGGAGTATGTATGCAAAATTTATGCCACTCAGAAGTTTACCTTCCTGTTTTAACCACCATAATTCAAGAGTATTCCATGTCAACCCCTATTATTCATGGAAAAGGGGCTAGCCACGTGATTTTGATGAAGAAAAATCTATAAGAGTCCATATTGTAACTATGGTTAAGAGTTGAGTGAGCAAACCTAGCCACTAGTAGGTTATCAAACTATGTTATAATCGAGCCACTTGGGGGAAAAGGTGTTCCATTCTTTTCAAGAGTACTTATTCCATAAACAAGTAGGTATCAAAGAGGGATAGGGAGAGAGCACATATAGAGGATTTATGCAGTGTAGTAGCCCACAATCCATATGTCATACCTCGTTGTACCCACAACCTTTTTCTATTTAGACAAAGACAGTAGTGCGGCCTCACCATCCAGATGGGTTTTGTCTCGAAAGGGTTTCCAAGGATATATCTTGTGTCAATTGTGTTTGTGAGTTTTTATTTAAACATTCTCTATTTTCAATAAAAATTCTAATTTTCATCAGTATATGCAATCAACAACAATATACAAATCCAAAAATCTAAAGAGAAATAAACCTTAATAGTGTAGATTTCAGATTTTTAAATATAGCTTATCAGATCTATTATGACGAACTATCAAGTGGAATATCCATGATAATTTATCGATTCGTTTGATAAGAATTAGGCAAAATTTGTATAAAATTATGTGAATTCCCTGCCTTGTTAGCCTCAATGATTTCAGTCTTAGTATCATTCTCTTTATCATAAAGTATATTTTCAAATATTATGGTAGAAAAAATTGTGGGGTTTTGTTGTACAAGCCCAATTTTCAAATGTAGTGACTTCAGGTTCAATTTCTTTATGTCTTTACCATCTATTGTAACCTTACCCACTATGAGATCATAAAACATTTCAACTAATGCAATAACTAAGCCTTTTCCTAAAACACTTGCCGCATCCAAGGCTTGGCTATGACATACTTTAATTTTTAGGTTCAAATCTTTGAAAATAGTGATTTCAAGCCTTGATGTGTAAGAAAATTCTATATGCTTTAATTCAATTTCACCTTTGATTTTATGAGTAGTTTCCGCATCATCATCAATATGGAGCACTATTAGAGTGAGTTTGTTATGAATTCACTCAATGTTATTTTAATACACATTGGCCTCTCTATCTATCTATCTATCTATCTATCTATCTATCTATCTATCTATCGATATATATATATATATATATATATATATATATATATATATATATATATATATATATATATATAGATAATCTAGTCACAAGCCTTACATAGTATCTCTATCCTTAGATCTTTGCTTTTCATGGTTATGGGTCATCCACGATCCCACACTTCATCGAAGTCCATTTTCTAGGTTGCACATTGTCAATATCACAATTGATCATAAGAATTAGAGGGTATCTCTATCGTCGTATCTTTGTTCATCACGGTTATGGGTTAACCACACAAAACAATTCTCTTTAGTGGCTCTTCATATTCAACAATGCCATCTTAAGAGACAAATTCACGCAATGGGGATCATTGCTTCTTAAGAAGGGAGGAATGATCCGAATGGAAATTGACATCCACCCATGGTATTTATCCACTCATGAAATATACCCATGGCATTGAAACTGGCATCCACCTATGGTATTCATCCACCTAAGGTATTTATCCACGCATGGTATTGTAAGTGGCATCCACCCATGGCATTCATTCACCCATGGTATTGTAAGTGAGAGCCACCCATGGTATTCAATCACCCATGGTATCTACCCACCCATGGAATTTACATGTGGTATTATAACTAAAAAAGTACTATAAGTAACAAGTTGCATTTTGTAAAAGGACATATTAACCACCACAACGTAACTTTTACAGTTATTCTTTATTTTAATAAAAAAAATCTTGGTGGCTTTGTTTAATGTGTGTTCTCCTATTTTCTTTTGGCATTTCAATTTTTCAGATATATATATATATATATATATATATATATATATATATATATATATATATATTGGTTCACTAAATTTTGTTGTTAAATAGAAGAAAAGATTTGATTAAAGAATTTTTACCGCATTTAATGCTTATAAGTATTTTCTTTCCGAGAATGCAATACTAAAGAAGGAAACCATGACATAATCCTATAACATGATGTTAAGATATCGATAATATTTTATTTTTTTGTAAATGTACTCTTTTATTTTTTAAAAGCTTCAAATACCATTCATTCAATCTTGTTCATATTAGCGCATATCCCATCATCCAAAGCAACGCTAAAACATATATTATCAGATGTATACCTTATCTTTAGATCAGATAGTATATATTATATTATATAAATCCTAGCATAAACCATATTAATTTTGAGTTCTTATTGAAAACATTCACTAGTTTTGCTTCATTGGTCATCTTATATGTCCCATCAAATCTCCTTACTCATATATCATATATACAAATACTATGGCATATCCAGGTTGAGGACATCTGAGTTTGGGGTTATGCATACTTTATTGCGAGTGTTCCATGCAATTTCAAATAGAGATTCATGATTCACTAAGCCATTTGTGTGCTATGGTCATTTTTTTTTTATTATGACAAATATCTGAAATTTTTTAACATAATTGTATTATTGAAGGATCATTTTTAATCAAACCTTTATTGGTGAAGGGTTAATTTATTATCAAAACATTAATCTTTAAGAGTTAAATTTTAAACATAACATTCATTGACAGGAAGTATAAAGACTTAAAAGATCTTATAGGTAAAGACGTATCCAAATTCCAACCTTGTCATCTTAACAAAAGGGAAGATAGTCATTATACATGATTTCAATTAGGGTTCCCATCAACATTTTTTCATTCCATAGGTAAGTGAGGCTGAAACAAATCAAACCAATGGTTTACTAGATCAGGGCGTTAACAATGCAATAATGGAATAAAAAATATCATTTGATGATTCTCTCATGTTAAACAAACATGTACCTTATTAGTGTGTGCCCTTCAAGTTTCAAAGACTATAACAAGTGATTTAGATAGTGTATTAGTCGTGCATGAAAACCAAAACGGATTTCCAAATCTTAAACCAAATTTTCGGGAATTATATATTTATTTTTTATTTTTTAATGAGATTTCATGATTTTAATCAAAGTTTAAACTTGGAGGTCTTATTTGGCCTCTTCCCAAGGCACTAACTGTATTATAAGGTAGGATATAGACTAGAATAGGATTTTTCCTCGTAAATTAATGTTAGGATTACCTAGCATTAGTTCACTAACAATGAATATCTAATTGACTCCTTTTGATTTCCTTTCGTGACATTTGGCTCAATGGCGTATGACATTCGGGATTTGCCTGGCGAGCACATAGGGCCTCTTCCCATTCCTTTACTATGGGTGATCTTATCTCCCTTCCAACCTTGGCCCTTGTACCTTTTCCTTTGCGGGATCAAGGCAATCCATTCAAATTGTGTAACAATCTCCTCCCACATCTACCCAAGTAAGCATGCCAAATGGGTAAAAATGCGACACGAGGCTACTATGATTGGATTCGACCTCCTATGTTACCTTAAGGAAGTGGAATTGAAGGAAAACATCAACCAAGCTATCCACATCACCAACAGAACCCTCAAGAGACATGTCAGTCACTCAGAAATCCTGTCCCTGGGTCCCACTGATGTTTTGAAAACCTTAGGCCTTAGTCACTCCCATACTATACGCAAGAGAGTGTCTAGAAACCCAAAGTCGCTCTCACAGGCTTGCCTGCCAGGGACCAGAGACTAAATTTGTCAGTGCTATGCCAACAACATTGGGATTTGAGACACTTTTTCAGGCGGAGAGCCAAAGTCAATGCCTAAAATGGAATGATAACTCAGAAACAATAAAATAGCAGGGAAACAATGACGCCAAAGCAATAAATTGAACAAGACCTTAATCAGACCCCTACTAGCCATACCAAGCATTTTTTCAAGCATATAATCAAGATGTAACCTACAGGTGTAAACAATAGAATTAAGTATGGGGATCTCATACTTATCTGAGAATCACTATGAACCATTCTCCCCTCATGTCATTTGTTGAATTATTATCAATTAGGCCATAGATACATTATCCATTCATTTACAAGTAAAAACATGCTAAGAGACATGCATAGTTGTTGTCATAATACATACGTATAACCATCATAATAGGGACAAAAATATCATAAGCATATCAGTCATAATGTTCACATATATATTAGTAAATTTACACATGAAAATCAAGGGAATGATTTTCTCATTAATGAATTCAATAAACCAACTGGAGATGGGACTACCACATTCCACCCAACCATAGAATGGCTGAGCCAAATGTCTCTTTAGCCATTCACCCTTGTGCCATATTCCAAGCATGAATGTTGGAGTCATAGAACACACCAAAAACAACAAATAAGCATGGATGCCACTGGAGTTCTCCACCTACACCGTGGGGAATTTGAGTGCCTCTTATTCTCTTAGGATTTACCATAATCCACATTCTGATCCAAGGATCACTAGGCCTTACACCAAGACACACTCTCCAAGCTTTACCGTACATCCCATCCCAAGACTACTAGGCCCAACAGAGATAAATCCACCTCTTGACTTTACTGTATATCCCACCATTCACCAAAAAGGATTCCTAGGCCCACCAAGGCACACAATCCTAGCTTTACCGCAACCCATAATCTGGCTCAGGGGTTACTAGGCTAGTGTCTTTACCGAGGCCATGTGTTTTTCATTTCAGAGATCCTCCCCACTCAGCTTTGAATCCATCTAGCCATCCCAACTCAATCAAATATGAAACCCATCTCATCAAGGCTATTAGGAAATTGCAAGGCTAGGCTAAAGAACATTGTCACACCAGGCAAAACCCATAACATGATAGAAAATAACCACAAGCAATCCCATGCATGCCAAATATAGAAAGAGAAATACACATGTAAGTCGATACCTACAATGAAGCTTGTTGTAGCTACTTGATCATCCCTTTCCTTACTTGATATTTGCTTCCTCTGGCCTTGTTTGCCTCTCTTTCTCCAATGCCAAAGTGCTTCAAGAAACTCTAAGTGTCCAAGAGTGAGAGAGAGAGAGAGAGAATAATGAGAGAGCTCCAAAATTGTAGTAATCAACCTGGCCACTGATCCTCAGAAGCCTTTTTATCAATGAGGCTTCTATTTTCTTCATTTTCCATTATTTTCGTTCAATTTCCTCCTCACATGCAACCTGTTACCTTTCACCTTCCTTTTCTCCTAATTTCCTTTATTTTCATAAATAAAATTCCAATAAATGTCTCATGCCTTTCCAAATCCTTAGCCATAAACAACCAAATGAACACCCACTAGGATGTTTTTGCCCAACATTCATCTTGGAATACGTGTCCCATCATCCATGGCCTTATATATATTTTACATGGAATTTTCACCAGGGTTGTTACATAACCCTCCCCCTTGGAGGAACACCATCCTCAGTGTTCAATGACACCTATAACCAACAAGACCATTGAAAACAAAACATACTAGCCATGGAAATTTATAACATAGATCATTGTAGTATTTACAATGAATGGCCCGCTCAAAAGCAAAACATCATGAAAACATGACCAGATAACAACCATACCGCATACTGGAGCTTTATAACACAACTCATTATGATATTTACAATAAACACATGTACACATACACACCCACATTTTATTCAATAAGTAAATAACCATATTGTTTACAGAGATTTATAAACTAGCTCGATACAATATTTACAATAATATACCCATATATACATATGCACATTTGCTAAACCAACAAATAAAGGGATACGATGCATGTATCAATCAACAAGGGAATCCGTAGGATCACACCTCCACCCTCAAAGTAGTACTAGGATTCACCTCCTTCCAAGGAAGTCTAGAATCCACTACCACAGTCAAAGATGCATCCAATGTCCAATGCTACAATCCTATGCCAGTGGTCCTCTCAGTGAACAGTTACTGGCTCATTGTTCTAGGGCACACTCCCAATGTGCATTTGAGTCCATATGGCAATGCTAATGACTAAAACAAATATATACACAATCTTCCCTTCTCAGCTACATAGTCCCTCGAGAATCCGATCACCCCTTTCGTGTAGTCACTCACCTTCCAAGTTGTGCTAGAACCCCCATCCCGAGTAGTCCATCCCTTGGAAAGGATTCCTCGCATTGGAAGATACAAAAAAAAGGCATATCCCTGCCTCAAAACCATCATACCCGTCATATCATGCTCATGGAAATCAATGGACAGTATTGGGTACTAGTGTCCCACAATGGTCTTGTTCTTGAAGTTCTTTACCAACATACTGCTGCATTTTCCAATTCCTTTTATTGACGCTGCTAGCATTCAATTTCAACCACTCAACTAATAATTTTCGTGGTTCCTTTACCAAGCACACAAATTCCATTAGATTTAAAATAAATTGAAATAACTTCAAATCGTACCTCATCGGTAGCTCGTCAATAAGGTATACTTGCAATCCTGTTTATTTCTTGTCACAAACTAGCATCTTTGACCAAATCATCATGTATATACATATCACATTAGGTTAGCTCAAACACAACCATCTTAGATCAACACAATAATTCACATGTAGCCATCATAAATCATAATCATAGATCACATATAATCATCATATACCATAATCATAAATCACATGCATAGTAAAACTAGATAAAATGTTGATACGTATTCTTTCATCAATCCTTAGCTTCTACCTTTGTCTTTATTTTATATGCACTCCAGATCAGTTTCCACACTAGACAAACACCCGATGCCTTCTCCTAAACCATGTGTACGTACACATAGTGTGCATCACACACATACAACCACACACTGCATACAACACCATGCAATACATGCACCTAGACCTGACATACAACGCATACACCTACACCTGGTGTATAACACAACACAAATACATATATAGAGTGCAACACAATGAATGCATATGTCAAAATACCATGACTACACAATGCACATATATAGTATCGCATGTGTGCAACACATCATGTACATCATGCACTCAATCCCACATGTACGCCAGTACCACATGTACAAATCACCACCTGCACAACATGTGCACAACATCACATGTACATGGCACAATGTGTACACAATGCCTCATGTACACTGTATCACTGTACAATGTGTACACGATATCACATGTACACAGTACCACATGCTCGTCAAGTAAGTGACACCACATGTACACAATGCCACATGCACGACATGTACACAACACCACCTGCACACAACACCACTTGTAGCACATGTACACAACACCACATGCACACAACACCACTCTTATAATCATGCACACAACACCATATGCACATGGTGACACATGTACAACATGCATGCAACACCACATTTACATATCACTACATATCCAACATGTATGTAGCATCATTTGTACACAACACTACATATCCAATCATGTGCACAACACCATATGCAATATTCACACAAAACTATTTGTACCATCTTATACATAACATTGCATAAAGAACATGTACACACACTATATATACACAACAGTGCATGTGCACACATCAGAGATGCAACATCTACAACATATACAACATATGCACAACAATAGTACCACACATCCAAAACCACATTGTCCTTACCAAGAAACCTTACTTCCAGCATCTTATCCATGCTTATCCTAGCATGTCGCAGAACACACTGCTTTCACTTTGATGATGTATCCCTTGATATAACCTATCCATAACATAAGAATAGGCATAATACAAGCATACAATATGTTAGAGTCGGTCTTGAGCCCTCCATCAACGATCAAAACTCTTTGCATTTGCATATGAAGGTGTCTCATCAGTGTCAATTTTTGCATCCCATTAGGCATGCCATAACCTTGATGGAGGAGATGGTGTATTTGTACCCCTCTTGGCATTGCTGGATCAGGTCATTTCAGTCATTAAGCTCTTTCAAGCTTGTCTTGTCTTGTCTTGAGGTCAATTTCCTAGGTCTAGGGTTTTGGTCAAGTATGTTTACAAGGTCATGTTTCTGAAGGTCAATAAGTGCTCAGCAAGCCAGAGGGATGATTGTAAAGATGTTTCTTTGAAGTTTTTTATCTTGTACAGTTAATTTTCACCTTGGATTTAAAAACTATGTTTTTAAAGCCAAGGTCATTTTTCAATTTTTTGTAAAAAGTGATGAAATTTCAAAAGATTTCAGCAGACAGCATGTAACCCTGGTCCCCTTGCCAAGATCCCTCAGATGATCTCCCTGCAAAAAGAATCAAGCCAAAGCACTAAATGAGTCAATTTCAGGACAAAGGAAACCAAAAAGTCAGTTTTATAAAGTGTTAAAGAGAAACATTAGAAAGTGGGTTTGAGCATGAAATTTATTCAAATGAAACCTATAAAGACCCAAACTCCCTCCTTTTACTCTCATTGTGCATCCAAGACACTTGCAAGAGAGTTTGGGCGAGTGATTGAGTGAAAGGAGTGAAAGTTGAGCGAATTCGGGCGTTTGACAGGCGCGTGACCCGTCAGGCCAGGCGCGCGACCCGTCAGAGGGGTTCCCGCAGTTCAGTTTTTTAACGGGCGCGACCCGTCAGGCGCGCACGACCAATTGGGTGAGGCGCGCGACCCGTCAACGACCTCCCCTCCAAACTCGTTGCAAATTTGTTCAAGCACCCTCCAAATCATCAAATTGCTTGAGGTAGGTTCTCCAAACTTGGAAATGATTGCTGGTTATGTTTTAAGGACATCATGATTGTGTTTTTAATGATCAAATTGTGCAAGAGAAAACGCTCCATATGGCTGTATATTAAATTTGTAAAAATTTGCTAGGGTTTGTTGCTGTTTCAATGGTTTTTTCCCTTGTACTCATTTTTCCTCATTCCCATTTCATTTTCCCTGTATGTCCATATAAATCTCCCTTTTAAATTTGTAAAGAAAATAAACCCTACCCCTTTTCCCTAAAAAATAAAAAATCAAGCCCTAACCCTACCCCTCATAATACCCATGTAAACACATGTATTTAATGATGCATATGCAGTGATATTTGCAGTGTTTTTCCCTAAATTCCCTGTTGTATACATGTATTCCCATTTTCCTTGTAAAAATGTCCCTCCCCTAACATTTCCCTCATGTTCCTTGTCCCCTTGAAACAGCATATAAATCAGCTTTTTACAGGCAGAAACAGCAGCACAGTTTGTCCACTTTGCTCTTTAAACAATGTCAGAAACCGAAACCTATGAGCAAAGTGATGACCAGTCATCAGCTTCAGAGATTGAGGTATAGAGGAGGCCTCATAAGGGTGGAAAGGGTGGTCATCATAGGCGAGAGGAGCCCACCTCTTTAGCAAAGTTATAGGCTTGTCCTATGGCAGTCACATGTTTCCAGTATATGTCTTGCTATGAGTTTTGTGAGAGGATCTCTCGGATTCAGCACCACAGAGAGTTGGCTCGCCTATTTTTTTTACACTTGCATGATGGACATGTCAAACTTGCAGGGGTGAACTTTACATTGACACCCGAGGTGATCTCACATGCCACAGGGATACCTAATGTTGGGGAGGTGTGGAATAAGCGCAAGGTGCTGGATAGTGTTCACTTTGAGCCTTTTGTCCGGCCACCATTCATGAGACATTTGGCAAGTGTGTTTCCATTCAGGTTTCTCAGGAGCGAGTATGCTCCCATGATGAGGCTCATCATGCACTATTTTACCTGTGAGGGCAGATTTTCACAGGTATATTCATACCATATTCGCCTCTTGATGCACTTCACCCGAGTGAGGATGATTAACATCCCTGTTTTCTTCTATCAGAACATTCAGAGGATGGTGCCCATGTTGCAGAGGAAGAGCTCGGCACAGCAGTATAGGAGCCTGTACCATTATGGTTTGATTCAGCTTGTAGTATTGCATCAGTTGGCTCAGCAGGGCATCTCATGGGAGGAGTTCATCTCTCGTGAGTTTTTCACAGCACCACCCTCGCCACATCCTGATGTTGTTCATGAGGAGGGAGGACCATCCCAGCAGCATGACATCCCTGTCACTAGACATGTCAGCTCCTCACCTCTGGTTACCTATCAGAAAGGCACGAGGGCCTTATTTGCAGCAGCTCGGCGAGTACTTTCTCCACAGCATGTGGAAGGGGTCTCGCCTTCTTCATCGGCTCAGCGAGTGTTATCACCACATCAGGTGGAAGGGGCCTCGCTTTCTTCACCAGCACAGGTACCATGGAGGGGCAAACAGCCCATGATTGATGAGGGGCCATCAGGAGTTCTAGATATTGAGCTTGTTGATCTTGAGGCCAGTTCTCCGAGCCAAGAGGCAAAGGAGATCATTCAGCATCTCAGAGCTGAAAATGATGCCTTGCAGAGGAGATTAGAGGGTGCACAATGGACCATCACATACCTGGAACAGCGCAACAAACAGTTGGAAGATGAGCAAGCACTTGATGAGCTGTGGAGGATTCGTAGTGACCGAATCCTGAACCGAAGAAGACCCGGTGACCCATTGCCCACTGACCGAGAGTCCATGCTCATCCGGTTAAATGCACACTTGGAGAGGTTGTTGGCTAAGGCCAACCAAGAGAAGAAATTGCTGAGGAACATGAAGAATCATTACTGGGCAAGAATGCATGTGTGCAAGGCAAAGATGAAGATGTTTCAAAGGCGGTTGACCGAGGCACTAAAACGGAGAAAGGGGCCCAGTCCCCTCCATATCTTGGCTGAGGCTTCACTCAAGGATCAAGGCACTAAATAGCCTAGCCACAGCACAAATCCCAAGAAATTTTGAGAATTTTGGGTGAATTTTGGCATTTTCAGGCAATTTGCAAGTTTTTCCCATTAACGGGTCTCACCCCCCGCGCGACCCTTCATCGCAGCAACTCCATTTGACAAAAACTCAGCATTTCCAGATTTTTCATGCAAAGTTACACATGCTCATGGATGTAATTGAGATTTGGTGAAGTTTTGGGCCTCCAGAAAGTCAAAAAACTAGTAAAAAATGACTTTCTGCCACTTTTTTGAATTGCAGAAAGCAGTCTTGGGAGATTTGATTTTTGACAGGGCAAATGAACTCCAAATTCAGAAATTCCAGTTGGGTTGGAAGATAGACTCACATACCTTTCCAACAAGCTTACTCTTGCTCAATTTGGCCACCTGAAAGTGCCCCAAAAGTGGCTCCAAAGGCGCGTGACCCGTCAGGCAGGGGCGCGCGACCCGTCAGGCAGATTTTTCCAAAATGCACTGTACAGCATAGAAAAGCGCATTTTGACCCAGTTTGACTTTTTGGGGTGAATTATGATTCTCTTTGATGTAATTATTATACTTTAAAGACACTTTTACTCTTATGTAACACTTCTATAAGATTCATTCATGAAAAGGGTAAATATTAAATGAATGAATTGGTTTCCTAGCTTATAGAGGCAAGTTGTTTTGACTGCCTAGTTTGTAGTGCTTAGTTTAGAAGTAGTTGAAACAGCTCCTAGGATAGTGAGATCGACCCATGGAGGCAGGGAAAGAGGTTAGATCATCTATATTATGTACTTTCTTGCTCATTTTCATGGTTGGACTCTTGAGGGATAAGCTATCATTGTATTATTCACTGTATCTCTGCAATTTTTGGCTAAGGAAGACCAGGGTTTTGCAGTCCTCTTTGGGATTCTTGTGGACTCATGTGTTGATGGTGTGTTTCTCAATGTACTTGTAAGCTTGTTATGTGACTCATTTCCTTTCTTTTACTTCTGCACATTAAACAAATGAAGTGTTAAAGTAAGAATTCATGCTTGACATGCTCTACTTTTAAGTTTGTTTAATTTCAATGTTTTCTACTGTCTAAAGAGAATTCAAAGTTATTGTTTGCTCTCTTTAGCTCTTCACCTTTCATTTCTGACCATCCACCTCAATCAAAGGCATCAACACTATCTCCTACCTCGCCCCAAGGAATCCCCTGTAGAAACTGTGTCCAATCCCCGCACCCAAAATTGCCCTCTCCTCAATTTGCCACCAAAAACCTAAAAAACCCCAAATCAAACTCTTTGATCAGTTTACTAGCCTAATATCAGTGTTGCCTTATTGTTCATCTCATCTATTGAAGATTTTACGAGATAGACCGGAGAGAGCCTTCTCCTTCCCCGTAGGGCTAGCTACGAGGCTAAATGGTTTGATGTTGCCTTGAGGTTTACCTTTCTCAGCCTGAGGTGAAATTTCAAGCGTTAACATACTGGCGACCATATTGGGGAGAACAAACTAATCGTTTCCTCATTGACGTGTTATTTCATAAGTCTTAGACGGAGCCTAAAGTTACGCCAGGTAGCCTTCGAAAACGCTCTTGTTTTACATCAGCGTTAGTAGATAAACGCTGCTTCAGTCAATCTCCGTGAGCTTGTGAACGTAGCGCTTCATTGACACTTTATCCCAGTATAATTCTAAGCTGTTGATGATAGGTTGAGAGTTTTCACAGGCTGAATGGTTTTTCTTTCCTAGTCTTTTTTAGCAAAACAAGCTGGCTACAGATCCTAGACCCATTTTCAAATCTCATTCATGCCCAGCTATTTTTTATTATCTTGAAGATTTAGATTTTGACGAAAGCTTTGAGTTGTCTCTGTTTAAAGCCAAGTCTGAAAGTGCGCTAGATTCTCTAGTTCTTGACCCTAATTTTGCAGCTGCTATTGAATTTGAGAAACATAACGAATTGGTCGAAAATTTCATCTTGAGACATCTCCAGACGCATATTCAAGCTACTACCCTTGCTGATTTTGTTGAGAATATCTCTGATCATATTGGATCCACTATCATGGCTCACGAAGAATTTTATCCTCCTTATGTTTCAGTTTCCCCTATAATCACTTATCCCGAATCCACAGTCAGTTCTCCTTCTACACCCCATACCCCTCCTACTTCTCCTACCCCTCCGACTCCCCCGACTCCACAAACTACACCTCCTCTTATTATAGTCCCTGCTATCACAGCTCCTCCTCCTCATACTCATCTTACTCCTCCTCCTAAAGCAATGGCTGCTCGGTTTGCCCCACTTGCTTTGCCTGCAAATCTTCATGATATGCCAGCTGATTATCAAAGTAAAATTCCCATGTTTGATGGCACTCCACAAAGTATTACCGCTCAGCAACATATCGACAAAATGACCACTTTCTTTGATCTATATGAGTTAGATGAAGAAGATGTTACCATGCGGTTGTTCGTGCAAACATTTGCAGGAGAAGTTAGAAAATGGTTCAGAGGGTTGACAGATAATAACATTGCCACCTTGGAAGCACTTCAGAATCAGTTTTTAGATCGATGGGAAATCAGAAAAGATCCACTTCAGATTAATGCAGAATACAATAATCTCAAACGTAATCCGGGTGAGTCCGTTCAAGATTACATAATCAGATTCAATACAGTTTATAATGCTATTCCTGATGATTTGAGGCCATCTAGAAAATCAGCACTTCTTAAGTTTCCGGATGGTTTTGATCCGGAGATGGCCTATTCATTGAGAGATAGAGATCCTCCTACCTTGGAGGATATGCAGAAGATTGTTGTCAGCGTTGAGGCAAACTTGAATGATAAAAGAGCAAGAATGAAGGCTGAAAAGCGAGTCACAATCAAGGAGGAAGAATCCACATCAAATCAACTTCTTCGTGAGGTTGAGCAACTTAAAAGAGCATTTGAAAATGTTCAGATTTTCAAGCCGGAACCGCAGTTTCGTAATCCAAATTTCAGAGGTCAGCAGCAAGAATATAGGATCAAGCAGCGTGAAACAAAGGCACAAGAGGCAGCAGTTCAGCAGCAAATGAAACCTCCTTTTCAGCAGAATTTTGTTAGCCAAGAATCAGAGGATGAAGGTGATAATGTTGGAGAGGAAAATCACTTCTTCACTCCTGATGATATGCCTACTTATATTACAGAAGAAGATGAGTTGGTGAGTAATTCCATCATTCCCCAAGATGAGCATTATATTTTGTCAAACGATGTAATACTTGAAGAAGAATCCGAAGAGTATCAAAGAGGGTATTTGCATGCTTTATCAGCCCAGCAAGGCCAGTAAAGACAATTAAGAAACCGAGCTGTTCCTATAAATCCCATTCAAAAAAGGAAAGATACTTCAGCGAAAAATGATTCGGCTTCCCCACACGCAAAAGGAAAAGAGATAGTCGGTTCTTCAACAAGTCAATCATCACCAGCAGCTAAAACGGATCAGCCATCAAGTGCACCAAAAGATAAAGCTGAAAAAAGAGATAATCTGGCTAAAGAAGGTGAGAAGGTTTCAGTTTTCAGTTTGGAGAATGAGATTGCAAAGTTGAAAGTGCCCATTCCTTTGATAGAAATAATGAAGAATAGCACCTAGCGAGGCCAGCTCACCAAGATGTTGAATTTTGATCCAATGCTAGACACGGTGAATGTACAAGATGATCAGCCGGAGTTGATTTTTGGGCCAGCTTTAAATGGTGAGTCTCTTGCAAGTGATGTTCCTCCATTTTATATCAGTTTGCGATTGCATGAGTATGTGTTGCACAATGCCATGTTTGACTTGGGAGCTTCGCATAATTTGATGCCAAAAACGTTCATGGAGAAGCTGGGACTTGACATCACAAGGAAGTATCATGATTGGTATTCGTTTGATTCCAGCCGGGTAAGATGTATTGGTTTGATCAAAGACTTGGTGGTGAGTCTAGATCAAATTCCCGCGAAGAATGTTTTGATGGATGTGGTGGTGGCGGATATTCCTCCGCGGTTTGGCATGTTGCTGTCGAGATCATGGGGAGCCAAGCTCAAAGGTACACTTCAGCTTGATTTTTCATATGCCACAATTCCAGTTTTCGGTCAAATGAGGAAGTTATATCGGGAACAAAAGATGAAATACATGATCACTAGTAAGGAAAAGCCAGTCAATCATCCTGTAAATTATGTACAAACAGATTTAGAATCTTTTGTTTTGTTTGCGGATAATTTCAATGAGGTAGATAGTCAGTTAGTTCAAGTAGAAGATATACCGGACATTTCAGAAAATTTCAGAGAAGTTTTGAGAAAGGAAAGTGAAGAAAGGTCTGTTGTCATAAGGCCAATTGCTGAAACAAATGGGCAGCAAACAGAGCATGCATCAACATCAGATATTCAGCACTTAGAAGATGATGAGGATGATCTTTGGACCATGGATTTTGATGGCGCAGTGGGCAGCGATGGTGCTGGTATAGGTGTGTGGATTCGAAGCCCATTTTTAGTCCAAAACTAAGTTCCAAGCAAGGTACGGGTATGTTCTTATAAATTGGCATTTGATTGTCCAAATAATGAGGCGGAATACGAAGCTCTTATTGCTGGTCTGAAAATCCTTCGGAAGTTGAAGGCAAAGAAAATAGCGGTATATGGCGACTCCGAGTTGGTTATCAAGCAAGTGAAAGGTGAATTTCAGGCCAAACATCCTCGTATGCGAGCATATCGGAATGCTGTCCTAGATATCTTAAAGCGGTTTTCAGAACATACTTTGACATGTGCGCCCCAGATTCAAAATGGTGTTGCAGATGCATTGGCAAAAGCAGCAAGTAATCTGAAAATACCCATGAATTCCAACAATAAGTTTGAGATATATGTGAAGCATCGTCCTACAGTTCCAGATAATCAAAGGTGTTGGCAAGTTTTCCAAGATGACGAAGAAATCAAAGATTTTCCGTAAATTGAGGGTAAATTCGAAGACATTTCAATAGATACGGAAGCTGAAGGAGTAGATCAGATGGATGTTTTGCAGCTCAAGGACAATTACATTCCTAAAGGATTAATTCCTTTAGAAGAATTGTTCGATCAAGATGATATGGCCCGCAAGCCAATTTTGAGGCCAACGGACGAAGGTGTTGAAGATGTGAATCTTGGGACAGCCGAAAATCCAAAGATGGTGAAGCTCTCGAAATCATTGTCGCCAAAGGTAAAGAAAGAATATATCAGATTGTTGTCTTCGTTTTCTAATGTTTTTGCATGGGATTATTCATATTTGAAAACATATGACACAAGTATCATTCAGCATACCATTCCCATAAAACCAAATCAAAAGCCTTTCCGACAAAAGTTGAGAAGAATTAATCCTAAATTGCTGCCATTGATTGAGAAGGAAGTCAATAGGTTGTATAAGTCTGGAATCATAGTGCCAATCCGGTTTTCTGATTGGATTTCCAACTTGGTGCCCGTGAGAAAGAAGACCAGCGAGATTCGATTGTGTATAGACTTTAGAAATCTGAACAAGGTGTCATTAAAGGACAATTATCTGTTGCCCAAAATGGACCATATATTGCAGCGGGTAGTGGGGGCATCAAGGATGTCATTGCTTGATGGTTATTCCGGGTATAATCAGATTTTGGTACATGAAGATGATTGTGACAAGACAACATTTACTACTCCATGGGGTATGTTTCATTATGCCAAGATGCCGTTTGAATTGAAGAACGCGGGTGCCACATTTCAGCGGGCAATGGACATGGCCTTTGCAAATGAGAAGGATGTCTTTTTGGTTGTTTATCTTGATGATCTGACCGTGTTTTCTAAATCAGATGAAGAGCATTTGTTTCATTTGACTAAGGTGTTTCAAAAGTGCAGAAAGTATGTATCTCATTGAATCTGAAGAAGAGCCTTTTTGCTATGAGCGAAGGCAAGCTGCTGGGCCATATTATTTCTAAAGATGGCATTCGTATAGATCCTGCACGGGTGGAAGCAATTCAGCAATTAGAGCAACCCCGAAGCAAGAAAGAAATTCAGTCCTTCAATGGCAAATTGAATTTTCTGCGTCGCTTCATCCCCAATCTTGTCGAACATCTTAGAGAGATAACCAACATGCTCAAGAAGGACAGCGAGCTCAAATGGACCGAAGAGGTGGTAAAGTCTTTTAATTTGATAAAGGTAATCTTATCTTCAACCCCAACTTTGATCAGCCCAGATTATACACAGGATTTTATTTTATTTTCATTTGCTTCTGAGCATACGTTGGCAGTCGTATTGATGCAAAAGAGAGATGGGGTTGAGAGGCCCATCGCTTTTTTCAGCCGTATCATAAGGGACGGAGCGCTGAATTATAATATTATTGAGAAGCAAGCATTGGCGCTGATCAAAGCCTTGAAAGATTTCCGGGTATACATATTGAATTCTCATATTTTAGCATATGTTCCCAATGCAGCTGTTAAGGATGTTTTAGTACAAACGGAACCGGAAGGAAGAAGGGGTAAGTGGATCGCTTCACTATTAGAGTATGATGTAGAAATTAAGCCTACCAAGTTGATTAAAGGTCAAGGTCTTGCTAAGTTGATGGCTGAAACGAATCTTCACGTCCTTGACATCAATTTGATTGTTGCCTTGTCCGATGAAGACGAAGAAAATTCAACTCTACAGGTATCTGATATCTTTGTGTCTTCTCCTTGGTATGCTGATATAGTTTATGTGCTTCAAGATTTGTCTTCACCCCCTGGGATGCCTAGAAACAAAGCTAGAACATTGAAGCTAAAGGCTGCCAAATTTTGCATTATCAAATCAGCACTTTATTGGAAAGATCCCGGTGGCATATTGCTGAACTGTTTGGTCGAAGAAGAAGCTAAAACAACAGTAGAAGATTTTCATAAAGGTGACTGTGGGGGTCACTTGTTTTGGAAGACCACGGCTAATAAGATTTTGAGAGCTGGTTTCTATTGGCCTTCTTTGTTTTCTGATGTGTATAAAGCGGTAAAGAGCTGTCACGAATGTCAAATTTTTCAAGGAAAGCAGAAATTACAGTGGTTGCCTCTCAAGCCCGTTGAAATCAGCGCACCATTTCAGCAATGGGGCTTGGATTTTATTGGCGAAATCCACCCAGCATCTTCCGGGCAGCATCGTTGGATCTTGACTGCCATGGATTACTTCACGAAGTGGATTGAATCCATTCCCACCCAGCAGGCCACGGATTCGGTAATTATTTGTTTTCTTGAAAGTAACATATTCTCATGTTTCGGCTGTCCACACAAGTTGATTACAGATAATGCAGCAGCATTCAAATCGAAGAAAATGGTTGATTTTTGCTATAAATATAACATCAGCTTGGGGCATTCGACCGCCTACCATCCACAAGGTAATGGGCTGGCTGAATCTTCGAACAAATCTCTAGTGAACATCATAAAGAAATTGCTGGAAATAAATAAGAAGAGCTGGCACAAAAAGTTAGTAAATGCATTATGGGCTGATCGAGTAAGTCAAAAGAAGTCAATTGGTATGTCACCTTTTGAATTGGTTTATGGAGTAGATGCAGTGTTTCCTACTTCACTTAGTGTTCCAGTAGCCAAGTTGTTTCAAGAAGCTGGTGGCGAGGAGGATCCTATGCAACGGCGGATTAGTCAAATGATTCATTTACAGCAGACAGGAGAGGAGGTTCATCAAAATTCCCTTAAGTTGCAGGAGCGCATAAAGAAAATCTATGACAAAAAGGCCAAATCAGATGATTTTCAGATCGATGATGTTGTTTTGAGATGGGATGCCCGAAATGAAGACAAAGGGAAACATGGCAAATTCGACAACTTGTGGAAAGGTCCCTACAAAATTGCAGCGTACCGTGGTCCAAATGCTTTTCTTCTCAAAGAAATGAACGGTGATGAATGTCCTGGTGGGTCGGTGAATGGCCGGCTGCTCAAAAGATATCATGCTTGAGCATTTTCTGCTCTAATCACTCTCATTGTAATTACCATTTTACTTTTATTCTGCAGCAAGTGTGAACTGATCTCCCATCTTCAGTTTGGGGCCCGAGGTGAAGGCTATAATTCTGAAAGTGGTGATTAGTTGGTGTGAGTTTTTCAAGTTGTTTTAGTCAGTCTATTTTCTGCGTAAAGTGAGTCGGTTTATGTCAAAGTTAGTTTAAATTTCAGTCAAATGTCAAAGTCAAATAAAGTTGTCCAAATTTGGTCACATGTGTAAAAGTTGACTCCATTGCCCAATGTTAATAAAACACTGGTCTGCTCTCCCAGAGGTCTAAGGTTCTTGGTACCTCCAAGGAGCTACCATCCCCATTGGAGCTAATGTTAGAGTCGGTCTTGAGCCCTCCACCAGCGATCAAAACTCTTTGCATTTGCATATGTAGGTGTCTCATCAGTGTCAATTTTTGCATCCCATTAGGCATGCCATAACCTTGATGGAGGAGCTGGTGTAATTGTACCCCTCTTGGCATTGCTGGATCAGGTCATTTCAATCATTAAGCTCTTTCAAGCTTGTCTTGTCTTGTCTTGAGGTCAATTTCCTAGGTCTAGGGTTTTGGTCAAGTATGTTTACAAGGTCATGTTTCTGAAGGTCAATAAGTGCTCAACAAGCCAGAGGGATGATTATAAAGATGTTTCTTCGAAGTTTTTTTATCTTGTACAGTTAATTTTCACCTTGGATTTAAAAACTCTGTTTTTAAAGCCAAGATCATTTTTCAATTTTTTGTAAAAAGTGATGAAATTTCAAAAGATTTCAGCAGACAGCATGTAACCCTGGTCCCCTTGCCAAGATCCCTCAGATGATCTCCCTGCAAAAAGAATCAAGCCAAAGCACTAAATGAGTCAATTTCAGGACAAAGGAAACCAAAAAGTCAGTTTTATAAATTGTCAAAAGGAAACATTAGAAAGTGGGTTTGAGCATGAAATTTATTCAAATGAAACCTATAAAGACCCAAACTCCCTCCTTTTACTCTCATTGTGCATCCAAGACACTTGCAAGAGAGTTTGGGTGAGTGATTGAGTGAAAGGAGTGAAATTTGAGCGAATTCGGGCATTTGACAGGCGCGCAACCAGTTAGGCCAGGCGCGCGACCCGGTAGAGGCGCGCGACCCGTCAGAGGGGTTCCCGCAGTTTAGTTTTTTAACGGGCGCGACCCGTCAGGGGCGCGCGACCAGTTGGGTGAGGCGCGCAACCCGTCAGCGACCTCCCCTCCAAACTCGTTGCAAATTTGTTCAAGCACCCTCCAAATCATCAAATTGCTTGAGGTAGGTTCTCCAAACTTGGAAATGATTGCTGGTTATGTTTAAAGGACATCATGATTGTGTTTTTAATGATCAAATTGTGCAAGAGAAAACGCTCCATATGGCTGTATATTAAATTTGTAAAAATTTGCTAGGGTTTGTTGCTGTTTCAATGGTTTTTTCCCTTGTACTCATTTTTCCTCATTCCCATTTCATTTTCCCTGTATGTCCATATAAATCTCCCTTTTAAATTTGTGAAGAAAATAAACCCTACCCCTTTTCCCTAAAAAATAAAAAATCAAGCCCTAACCCTACCCCTCATAATACCCATGTAAACACATGTATTTAATGATGCATATGCAGTTATATTTGCAGTGTTTTTCCCTAAATTCCCTGTTGTATACATGTATTCCCATTTTCATTGTAAAAATATCCCTCCCCTAACATTTCCCTCATGTTCCTTGTCCCCTTGAAACAACATATAAATCAGCTTTTTACAGGCAGAAACAGCAGCACAGTTTGTCCACTTTGCTCTTTAAACAATGTCAGAAACCGAAACCTATGAGCAAAGTCATGACCAGTCATCAGCTTCAGAGATTGAGGTACAGAGGAGGCCTCATAAGGGTGGAAAGGGTGGTCATCATAGGCAAGAGGAGCCCACCTCTTTAGCAGAGTTACAGGCTTGTCCTATGGCAGTCACATGTTTCCAGTATATGTCTTGCTATGAGTTTTGTGAGAGGATCTCTCGGATTCAGCACCACAGAGAGTTGGCTCGCCTATTTGTTTTACACTTGCATGATGGACATGTCAACCTTGCAGGGGTGAAATTTACATTGACACCCGAGGTGATCTCACATGCCACAGGGATACCTAATGTTGGGGAGGTGTGGAATAAGCGCAAGGTGCTGGATAGTGTTCACTTTGAGCCTTTTGTCCGGCCACCATTCATGAGACATTTGGCAGGTGTGTTTCCATTCAGGTTTCTCAGGAGCGAGTATGCTCCCATGATGAGGCTCATCATGCACTATTTTACCTGTGAGGGCAGATTTTCACAAGTATATTCATACCATATTCGCCTCTTGATGCACTTCACCCGAGTGAGGATGATGAACATCCCTGTTTTCTTCTATCAGAACATTCAGAGGATGGTGCCCATGTTGCAGAGGAAGAGCCCGGCACAGCAGTATAGGAGCCTGTACCATTATGGTTTGATTCAGCTTGTAGTATTGCATCAGTTGGCTCAGCAGGGCATCTCATGGGAGGAGTTCATCTCTCGTGAGTTTTTCACAGCACCACCCTCGCCACATCCTGATGTTGTTCACAAGGAGGGAGGAACATCCCAGCAGCATGACATCCCTGTCACTAGACATGTCAGCTCCTCACCTCTGGTTACCTATCAGAAAGGCCCGAGGGCCTTATTTGCAGCAGCTCGGCGAGTACTTTCTCCACAGCATGTGGAAGGGGTCTCGCCTTCTTCATCGGCTCAGCGAGTGTTATCTCCACATCAGGTGGAAGGGGCCTCGCTTTCTTCACTAGCACAGGTACCAGGGAGGGGCAAACAACCCATGATTGATGAGGGGCCATCAGGAGTTCCAGATATTGAGCTTGTTGATCTTGAGGCCAGTTCTCCGAGCCAAGAGGCAAAGGAGATCATTCAGCATCTCAGAGCAGAAAATGATGCCTTGCAGAGGAGATTAGAGGGTGCACAATGGACCATCACATACCTGGAACAACGCAACAAACAGTTGGAAGATGAGCAAGCACTTGATGAGCTGTGGAGGATTCGTAGTGACCGAATCCTGAACCGAAGAAGACCCGGTGACCCATTTCCCACTGACCGAGAGTCCATGCTCATCCGGTTAAATGCACACTTGGAGAGGTTGTTGGCTAAGGCCAACCAAGAGAAGAAATTGCTGAGGAACATGAAGAATCATTACTGGGCAAGAATGCATGTGTGCAAGGCAAAGATGAAGATGTTTCAAAGGCGGTTGACCGAGGCACTAAAACGGAGAAAGAGGCCCAATCCCCTCCGTATCTTGGCTGAGGCTTCACTCAAGGATCAAGGCACTAAATAGCCTAGCCACAACACAAATCCCAAGAAATTTTGAGAATTTTGGGTGAATTTTGGCATTTTCAGGCAATTTGCAAGTTTTTCCCATTAACGGGTCTCACCCCCCGCGCGACCCTTCATCACGGCAACTCCATTTGAAAAAAACTCAGCATTTCCAGATTTGTCATGCAAAGTTACACATGCTCATGGATGGACTTGAGATTTGGTGAAGTTTTGGGCCTCCAGAAAGTCAAAAAACTAGTAAAAAATGACTTTCTGCCACTTTTTTGAATTGCAGAAAGCAGTCTTGGGAGATTTGATTTTTGACAGGGCAAATGAACTCCAAATTCAGAAATTCCAGTTGGGTTGGAAGATAGACTCACATACCTTTCCAACAAGCTTACTCTTGCTCAATTTTGCCACCTGCAAGTGCCCCAAAAGTGGCTCCAAAGGCGCGTGACCCGTCAGGTACGGGTGCGCGACCCGTCAGGTAGATTTTTCCAAAATGCACTGTACAGCTTAGAAAAGCGCATTTTGACCCAGTTTCACTTTTTGGGGTGAATTATGATTCTCTTTGATGTAATTATTATACTTTAAAGACACTTTTACTCTTACGTAACACTTCTAGAAGATTCATTCATGAAAAGGGTAAATATTAAATGAATGAATTGGTTTCCTAGCTTATAGAGGCAAGTTGTTTTGACTGCCTAGTTTGTAGTGCTTAGTTTAGAAGTGGTTGAAACAGCTCCTAGGATAGTGAGCTCGACCCATGGAGGCAGGGAAAAGAGGTTAGATCATATATATTATGTACTTTCTTGCTCATTTTCATGGTTTGACTCTTGAGGGATAAGCTATCATTGTATTATTCACTGTATCTCTGCAATTTTTGGCTAAGGAAGACCAGGGTTTTGCAGTCCTCTTTGGGATTCTTGTGGACTCATGTGTTGATGGTGTGTTTCTCAATGTTCTTGTAAGCTTGTTATGTGACTCATTTCCTTTCTTTTACTTCTGCACATTAAAAAAATGAAGTGTTAAAGTAAGAATTCATGCTTGCCATGCTCTACTTTTAAGTTTGTTTAATTTCAATGTTTTCTACTGTCTAAAGAGAATTCAAAGTTATTGTTTGCTCTCTTTAGCTCTTCACCTTTCATTCCTGACCATCCACCTCAATCAAAGGCATCAACACTGTCTCCTACCTCGCCCCAAGGAATCCCCTGTAGAAACTGTGTCCAATCCCCGCACCCAAAATTGCCCTCTCCTTAATTTGCCACCAAAAACCTAAAAAACCCCAAATCAAACTCTTTGATCAGTTTACTAGCCTAATATCAGTGTTTCCTTATTGGTCATCTCATCTATTGAAGATTTTACGAGACAGACCAGAGAGAGCCTTCTCCTGCCCCGTAGGGCTAGCTACGAGGCTAAATGGTTTGATGTTGCCTTGAGGTTTACCTTTCTCAGCCTGAGGTGAAATTTCAAGCGTTAACATACTGGCGACCATACTCTGGAGAACAAACTAATCGTTTGCTCATTGACTTGTTATTTCATAAGTCTTAGACGGAGCCTAAAGTTACGCCAGGTAGCCTTCGAAAACACTCTTGTTTTACATCAGCGTTAGTAGATAAACGCTGCTTCAGTCAATCTCCGTGAGCTTGTGAACGTAGCGCTTCATTGACACTTTATCCCAAGATAATTCTGAGCTGTTGATGATAGGTTGAGAGGTTTCACAGGCTGAATGGTTTTTCTTTCCTAGTCTTTTTGAGCAAAACAAGCTGGCTACAGATCCTAGAACCATTTTCAAATCTCATTCATGCCCAGCTATTTTTGATTATCTTGAAGATTTAGATTTTGACGAAAGCTTTGAGTTGTCTCTGTTTAAAGCCAAGTCTGAAAGTGCGCTAGATTCTCTAGTTCTTGACCCTGATTTTGCAGCTGCTATTGAATTTGAGAAACATAACGAATTGGTCGAAAATTTCATCTTGAGACATCTCCAGACGCATATTCAAGCTACTACCCTTGCTGATTTTGTTCAGAATATCTCTGATCATATTGGATCCACTATCATGGCTCACGAAGAATCTTATCCTCCTTATGTTTCAGTTTCCCCTATAATCACCTATCCCGAATCCACAGTCGGTTCTCCTTCTACACCCCATACCCCTCCTACTTCTCCTACCCCTCCGACTCCCCCGACTCCACAAACTACACCTCCTCTTATTATAGTCCCTGCTATCACAGCTCCTCCTCCTCATACTCATCCTACTCCTCCTCCTAAAGCAATGGCTGCTCGGTTTGCCCCACTTGCTTTGCCTGCAAATCTTCATGATATGACAGCTGATTATCAAAGTAAAATTCCCATGTTTGATGGCACTCCACAAAGTATTACCGCTCAGCAACATATCGACAAAATGACCACTTTATTTGATCTATATGAGTTAGATGAAGAAGATATTACCATGCGGTTGTTCGTGCAAACATTTGCAGGAGAAGTTAGAAAATGGTTCAGAGGGTTGACAGCTAATAGCATTGCCACCTTGGAAGCACTTCAGAATCAGTTTTTAGATCGATGGGAAATCAGGAAAGATCCACTTCAGATTAATGCAGAATACAACAATCTCAAACGTAATCCGGGTGAGTCCGTTCAAGATTAAATAATCAGATTCAATACAGTTTATAATGCTATTCCTGATGATTTGAGGCCATCTAGAAAATCAGCACTTCTTAAGTTTCGGGATGGTTTTGATCCGGAGATGGCCTATTCATTGAGAGATAGAGATCCTCCTACCTTGGAGGATATGCAGAAGATTGCTATTAGCATTGAGGCAAACTTGAATGATAAAAGAGCAAGAATGAAGGCTGAAAAGCGAGTCACAATCAAGGAGGAAGAATCCACATCAAATCAACTTCTTCGTGAGGTTGAGCAGCTTAAAAGAGCATTTGAAAATGTTCAGATTGTCAAGCCGGAACCGCAGATTCGTAATCCAAATTTCAGAGGTCAGCAGCAACAATATAGGATCAAGCAGCGTGAAACAAAGGCACAAGAGGCAGCAGTTCAGCAGCAAATGAAACCTCCTTTTCAGCAGAATTTTGTTAGCCAAGAATCAGAGGATGAAGGTGATAATGTTGGAGAGGAAAATCACTTCTTCACTCGTGATGATATGCCCACTTATATTATAGAAGAAGATGAGTTGGTGAGTAATTCCATCATTCCCCAAGATGAGCATTATATTTTGTCAAACGATGCAATACTTGAAGAAGAATCCGAAGAGTATCAAAGAGGGTATTTGCATGCTTTATCAGCCCAGCAAGGCCAGTAAAGACAATTGAGAAATCGAGCTGTTCCTATAAATCCCATTCAAAAAAGGAAAGATACTTCAGCGAAAAATGATTCGGCTTCCCCACACGCAAAAGGAAAAGACATAGTCGGTCTTTCAACAAGTCAATCATCACCAGCAGCTAAAACGGATCAGCCATCAAGTGCACCAAAAGATAAAGCTGAAAAAAGAGATAATCTGGCTAAAGAAGGTGAGAAGGTTTCAGTTTTCAGTTTGGAGAATGAGATTGCAAAGTTGAAAGTGCCCATTCCTTTGATAGAAATCATGAAGAATAGCACCTAGCGAGGCCAACTCTCCAAGATGTTGAATTTTGATCCAATGCTAGACACGGTGAATGTACAAGATGATCAGCCGGAGTTGATTTTTGGGCCAGCTTTAAATGGTGAGTCTCCTGAAAGTGATGTTCCTCCATTTTATATCAGTTTGCGATTGCATGAGTATGTGTTGCACAATGCCATGTTTGACTCGGGAGCTTCGCATAATTTGATGCCAAAAACGATCATGGAGAAGCTGGGACTTGACATCACAAGGAAGTATCATGATTGGTATTCGTTTGATTCCAGCCGGGTAAGATGTATTGGTTTTATCAAAGACTTGGTGGTGAGTCTAGATCAAATTCCCGCGAAGAATGTTTTGATGGATGTGGTGGTGGCGGATATTCCTCCGCGGTTTGGCATGTTGCTGTCGAGATCATGGGGAGCCAAGCTCAAAGGTACACTTCAGCTTGATTTTTCATATGCCACAATTCCAGTTTTCGGTCAAATGAGGAAGTTATATCGGGAACAAAAGATGAAATACATGATGACTAGTAAGGAAAAGCCAGTCAATCATCCTGTAAATTATGTACAAACAGATTTAGAATCTTTTGTTTTGTTTGCGGATAATTTCAATGAGGTAGATAGTCAGTTAGTTCAAGTAGAATATATACCAGACATTTCAGAAAATTTCAGAGAAGTTTTGAGAAAGGAAAGTGAAGAAAGGTCTGCATACCTGGAACAGCGCAACAAACAGTTGGAAGATGAGCAAGCACTTGATGAGCTGTGGAGGATTCGTAGTGACCGAATCCTGAACCGAAGAAGACCCGGTGACCCATTTCCCGCTGACCGAGAGTCCATGCTCATCCGGGTAAATGCACACTTGGAGAGGCTGTTGGCTAAGGCAAACCAAGAGAAGAAATTGGTGAGGAACATGAAGAATCATTACTGGGCAAGAATGCATGTGTGCAAGGCAAAGATGAAGATGTTTCAAAGGCGGTTGACCGAGGCACTAAAACAGAGAAAGAGGCCCAATCCCCTCCGTATCTTGGCTGAGGCTTCACTCAAGGATCAAGGCACTAAATAGCCTAGCCACAACACAAATCCCAAGAAATTTTGAGAATTTTGGGTGAATTTTGGCATTTTCTGGCAATTTGCAGGTTTTTCCCATTAACGGGTCTCACCCCCCGCGCGACCCTTCATCACGGCAACTCCATTTGACAAAAACTCAGCATTTCCAGATTTTTCATGCAAAGTTACACATGCTCATGGATGGACTTGAGATTTGGTGAAGTTTTGGGCCTCCAGAAAGTCAAAAAACTAGTAAAAAATGACTTTCTGCCACTTTTTTGAATTGCAGAAAGCAGTCTTGGGAGATTTGATTTTTGACAGGCCAAATGAACTCCAAATTCAGAAATTCCAGTTGGGTTGGAACGTAGACTCACAGACCTTTCCAACAAGCCTACTCTTGCTCAATATGGCCACCTGAAAGTGCCCCAAAAGTGGCTCCAAAGGCACGCGACCCGTCAGGCAGATTTTTCCAAAATGCACTGTACAGCTCAGAAAAGCGCATTTTGACCCAGTTTGACTTTTTGGGGTGAATTATGATTCTCTTTGATGTAATTATTGTACTTTAAAGACAATTTTACTCTTATGTAACACTTCTAGAAGATTCATTCATGAAAAGGATAAATATTAAATGAATTAATTGGTTTCCTAGCTTATAGAGGCAAGTTGTTTTGACTGCCTAGTTTGTAGTGCTTAGTTTAGAAGTGGTTGAAACAGCTCCTAGGATAGTGAGCTCGACCCATGGAGGCAGGGAAAGAGGTTAGATCATCTATATTATGTACTTTCTTGCTCATTTTCATGGTTGGACTCTTGAGGGATAAGCTATCATTGTATTATTCACTGTATCTCTGCAATTTTTGGCTAAGGAAGACCAGGGTTTTGCAGTCCTCTTTGGGATTCTTGTGGACTCATGTGTTGATGGTGTGTTTCTCAATGTACTTGTAAGCTTGTTATGTGACTCATTTCCTTTCTTTTACTTTTGCACATTAAACAAATGAAGTGTTAAAGTAAGAATTCATGCTTGCCATGCTCTGCTTTTAAGTTTGTTTAATTTCAATGTTTTCTTTTGTCTAAAGAGAATTCAAAGTTATTGTTTGCTCTCTTTAGCTCTTCACCTTTCATTCCTGACCATCCACCTCAATCAAAGGCATCAACACTGTCTCCTACCTCGCCCCAAGGAATCCCCTGCAGAAACTGTGTCCAATCCCCGCACCCAAAATTGCCCTCTCCTCAATTTGCCACCCAAAACCCAAAAAACCCCAAATCAAACTCTTTGATCAGTTTACTAGCCTAATATCAGTGTTGCCTTATTGGTCACCTCATCTATTGAAGATTTTACGAGATAGACCGGAGAGAGCCTTCTCCTGCCCCGTAGGGCTAGCTACGAGGCTAAATGGTTTGATGTTGCCTTGAGGTTTACCTTTCTCAGCCTGAGGTGAAATTTCAAGCGTTAACACAATATAAATTCATATTCACATAATATTGACCTCATATATTTGTCATGACTACTCTTCCCACTTGATTCCTCATAGCCAAGGAATTCTTCATGCCATTCGCTTGCATAAGCAATAATTTTTCCACAAGAATGATTCTTACTGATTTGTCGGACAATGACATAGATACATGGATACATACATACATATACGTAAACATTAGAATAAACAATCATGATCATGTTAGACAATGATATGCATACATACATATACACATAAATGTTAGCACTGATAATCATGATCCATGACGACCATATCAAACATGACATACATACACACCTACATGTATACATATATAAACATTAGCTTAATCATGATTATAACATAATTACCAAATAACATAAGGTCTAGGTTAAGAGAACTTCCTTAGTCATGCACAACATGCACAACATTGAAAACAATCGTTCCCAACATATCCAAGGCATCTGATGCCTCAAATCCATTTACTTTACCTTTTTGGTTACGTTTCTCATGTTTGTACTTCCATCGTCCATTTACCACAATGGACCCAACCAGTCCTACCAATTGTCATAGTCTTGCCTTCCGCTATTCTTACTCATGCACCGAGCTTCATCTGAATCTTACATTACCTTTTGGGTACCACACAACTCTATCCAAGCTCCATTAAATTTCCTCTTTCCCAACCAATTCCCAAGACTTAAAATAATAAAATGAAAGAATAGAAACAACAAGAAGAAGACCATGAAAAGCAAAAGAAATACGACACCGCAACAAAGTGGCATAGCTATGTACCAGACATAATCAAAATCACAAATCAAGCACAACAATCACAAAAGACCAAAAGCACAAGACTAACAATAGACACCATGAATCAATCCCCGTGGTTCCCAAGGAAAGATCAACCTGTGCCTTCTTTGAGATTTCATGGAAACCTCTCTTGCCATGCAACTCCCTGCATCATGTTGTCATTAATTCACAACTGTTAGTGAATAAATAAACATAAAAATACACTAGTTACCTCATCTTGTTGTTCCAAACATGTTGCTTGTAACTAAACACATCCATGCCATCTCTCAAGGGACTCCAGTTCTCTTGACATATCCACATGTAACTAGAGACTAGCTAATATACTTCTCATGTACATGTCCATGAATATAGCACATATCCATGTAATTTCAAACAAATCAATGTTAAGAAGACTTCTTGTGTGTAGAGTACTCATTCATTTGGAATTAGGGTTTCCAAACATATTCCCAATTCCTTTCTTCTACCTTTTTACCTTGTTAGAATCGAGGCTTACTATGTGTTGTCACATCATCCAAATGTTAGTTATATAAACACATCAAATATTACCTTGTTACGCTAATACCAAACATGTTTCCTGCAACTATTCACACATGTCAACCACATGTTCCAAATGTCAAGACAATCATATCTATCAATTTTAAATCAACCTTTACTAAGACTAACAATCATGTCATAACCCATAGTCAACTCATAGTCATTAGACATAATGCTACAACTGTCAACTACATTTAAGTACATATCAATTATCTCAACACATATGTGTTAGTACAATCATACTATGCAATTCATCAAACATTCAACCAACTTGTAAGCATACCATGCTAGATAAATTAACTAGAAGACATAATCAAACAGTCAAGCACAAAATATGCGACATATTCAAACTTGTACCTTATTATATATCGGGGGAGGCTATCTTGTCTGCAAAATCAATATAGGTTAGCATGATACAACTTCACAACATATGAACTCAAACATAAATCGTGATATCTATAACAATAACTAACTAACATGTTCATGTCATAAGCTCATAAGCATTTGTCTTTCATGCATAACAATCACATATGTATGATCAGTGTAGATTAGTACGACACCATATCACAAATATGTCAGCTCATACATGAGTATCACAACCATAACCATCTGCATAGGTCAAACTAGGTTAACACAATACATATAACATCAAGATCTTGAATGCGATGAACATACCCATCACACATATCACTAATCCAAATTACAACATCATTATCTCAATGAAAAAACCCTAATCATCAGGTTAATAACATATAACAACAATAAGCTATATATCATGCTCTTCAAAAACATATAACCTAAACATCAAGTTATCTAACATAAAAAAACGATAGCAATACATACAACCACAGGTTACCATTATTCTTGATTAATTGACTCATGTGCATATGACTATGCTAATCAACTATCATATATCATGTACGTAACCATAACATCAAAAGACATGTACATAAACCTAATGTATATAAAAATCCTTGCCCAACATACAAACATGTATGATGACATGCTCTTGCTTCGAGGTCCAATGTTGCAACTTCAATTTGATGATCTACATCTCCTGCTTTACCTCATTCAACACATTAGCATCATAATGTACCATTAGCACCATTATGACCTAAATTCCATACCATGACTTCACAAGGCATGTTTGACCTACTATTCATGCATAACTATAACCAAGACCGTACATGCATAACGACTGCATATAGAAATATAACACACGAGTACAAAACCACAGACAAATTCTTCTAGCTAGAGCCAAGTCATCAATGCATGACCATATCAACTTCACAAACCATGACCTCATGCATGACAACAACCTTTACTCCATTGAACGCATTGTCATATGCAACCATCAACATGCATAATCAACTACACATGTGCACGAACACATGTAGTCGAGCATAAGTGATCAATACTTGTAACTAAACCTATAAGACTTATACATGTATTCAAACATACAAGAATGCAACCAAACATACAAGGATGTAATCAAGCGACATATAATCAACATGTATGCAATAGATAATCATGATGATGCATTCCACGAAATCAACATCAACTTCTTCATGACAACCTTACTACAACCATAATCAATCGTCAAGCAAATTAAACAAGCACATGGAATGCAAGTGTAGGAGACACATTAAAATCACAGGAATGAATGAACAACACATAGCCCATCCAGTATGAGGTGTGAACCATGCTTTGATACCACTCTGTCACACCCTCCTCCAACATCTACCCAAGTAACAATGCCAACTGGGTAAACATGTGACGAGAGGCTATCATGATTGGATTTGACCTCCTATGTGACCTTAAGGAAGTGGAATCGACAGAACACATCAGCCAGCCTATCCACATCAGCAACAAAGCCCTCAGGAGACATGTCAACCACTCAGACATCTTGTCCCTGGGTTCCACTGATGTTTTGGACATCATAGGCCTTAGTCGCTCCCATGCTATAGGCAAGAGAGCATTCAGAAACCCAAAGTTGCTCTCACAGGCTTGCCTACGAGCGACGAGAGACTAAATTTATCATTGCCATGCCAGTGACCCTGAGATTCGATCCACTTTTTCAAGCCTAGAGCCCAGGTCACTGCTCAGAATGGAATGATAACTTAGAAAGAATAAAAGAATAGCGAAAAAATGATACAAAATCTATAAGTTGATCAAGACCTTAATCAAACCCCTACTATCCATGCTAGGCATTTCATCAAGCATATCATCAACATGTAGCCTACAAGTGTAAACAATAGAATTAAATATATGGATCTCATACTTATCTGAGAATCGCTATGAACCATTGTTCCCTCATGTCATTTGTTGCATTATTATCTATTATGCCATAGATACATTATCCATTCATTTACAAGTAAAAACATGCTAAGAGCCATACATAGTTGTTGTCATAAAACAAACATATAACAAACATAATAGGGACAAAAATGTCATAAGCAGATCAGCCATAAAATCCACATATATATAAGTACATTCACACATGAAAATCAAGGGAATGAATTTATCATTAATGAATGTAATAAACCAACCGGAGATGGGACTACTAGGTTCCACTCGACCATAGAATTAAGCCAAATATCTCTTCAACCATTCCCCCTCGTGCCATATTCCAAGCATGAATGTGGGACTCATAGAACACACCAAGAACACCAAATAAGCATGGATTCCACTAGAGTTCTCCACCTACACCATGATGAATTTTCAATCCTGCTAGTCTCCCTGACTTTACCATAATCCACAGTCTAATCTTGGGATCACTAGGCCCTACACCAAGACACACTCTCTAGGCTTTACCATACATCCAATCCTCAGACTACTAGGCCCAACAAAGAGAAATCCAACTCTTGGCTTTACTGTATATCCTGCCATTCACCAACAAGGATTCCTAGGCCCACGGAGGCACACAATCTTGGCTTTACCACAACCCACAGTCTGGCTCAGGCATTACTACGCCAGTGACTTTATCGCGATCCACAGTCTAGTTCAAGGACCCCTATGCTATGTTTTTGTCATTTCAGAGATCCACCCCACTCAACTTCAAATCCATCCTGCCATTCCAGCTTAACCAAATATGAGAACCCGTCCCATCAAGGCTATCAGGAAATGACAAGGCTAGGCTAAAGAACATTGTCACACTTGGAAAAACCCATGCCATGATAGAAAAGAACCACATTCAATCCCATGCATGCCAAATCTAGTAAGGAAAATACGCATGCAAGTCGATACTTGTAATGAAGCCTGTTGTAACTGCTTTATCCCACCTTTCCCTACTTGATATTTGCTTCATATTGCCTTCTTTGCCTTTATTTCTCTAATTCCAAAGTACTCCAAGAAAATCTAAGTGTCCAAGAGTGAGATATAGAGAGAGAGAATAATGAGAGAGCTCCAAAATTGTATTGATCAACCTGCCCACTGATCCTCAAAAGCGTTTTTATCAATGAGGCCTATATTTTCTTCATTTTCCATTATTTTCCTTCAATTTCATCCTCGCGTGTAACTTGTGACCTTTCACCGTCCTTTTGTACTAATTTCCTTTATTTTCATAAATAAAATGGCAATAAATGCCTCATGCCTTTCCAAATCCTCAGTCATTTCCTTTGCTAATTTCTTTAGCCATAAACAACCAAATAAATACCCACTAGGATGTTTTTGCCCAACATTCAGCTTGGAATATGTGTCCCATCACCCATGACCTTATATATATTTTACATGCAATTTTCACCAGGGTTGTTTCAACTTGCAACTCAATCTGCAATTCAATCTGCAATGGGGTTAGGTTTAGTCATTGGTGCTAGTTGTTGCAGAGAAATTCTTGTTGTTGGGCGATGCAACTCTGTCTATCCAAAGAAAGACTTCTTTCATTTTACCTACGAGGATATATGTACGAACTAGGCAATAATAACATAATGTACAAAACTCTGACCAAATTAAATTCAATGTGAATTCTGGCTAGATGTAGCATGTTGTTGGACTTCAGTTCAACAAGACTCAAAATGAATAATCTTGTTGATTAGCTGGTAAGTGGATCCTTAAGAAACGACTTGAGAAATTGTGGATCCTTAATAAATAGATTGAGCAATATTTTTTTCTATACTTTCAGGCATTTACATTTCTCTTTATTTTACTTCTATGCAAAATATGCAAAATGTCTTTGCCTTGCAAAGTAGTAAATAATAGATTCTGATTTCCTATGAAATTGCAATTTAATCTGAAATAATGCAATACAAGGAAATAAAATTACACCCATAAACTGAGATGAAAATTAAGATTGTGTTCAAAATTTAATTTGTGCTTACAAAAATGTACTTGTCTCCCATGAAAACGGAATCCCTGTGATGTTCCTTTCCCACTGCTTGTTGAAGAACATTTTAGTTAGGTTGAAATTTACAAAGGAAGTGTTGCTATAGCTAATCTGGGCTACCTCAATAACTAGGGATGTTGCATTTGTTTGGCCATAAAGAAAAAATTATATTTTTGAACTAAATACAGCCTACGTTTAACATTTCGAAAATCTTGTAGGATTTGGATTTAATTTTGATTTTTGGGTCGAGTTCACCTCTAGAATATTCTCCAAGAGAATTATGCTAATTTAACAAATTTACTCGCATTTGCAATTAATTGTAGAAAATTTTGAGAAATTAATGAAAGAAAATTTAAAAAGCAATGAATCCTGATCACACTTGTGTAGATATTGGGTTAGAAAGTTGGAGAGGGAGAGCTTGGGATTGGAGAACTTGGCTTGTAAACAACTAGAGAGAGTGGGAGAGCTTGTTCATGTTGCTTGTTGAAGAATATGAGATTTCGACCATAGTTTGGATCCTGAGGTCCTAGATTTTAGGATCAAGCAAGGGTCGATCTTGGTCTGTATACTAATTCCTTCTTGGTTTTTTTGTTTGAGAGTAAGGCCTCATTTACTACTTTTCTGCTTTTGATCACCAAATAAGAAGTTCCTTGTTGTTCACTATTTGATTACCTCAAAAAACCTGTCTCTTCAAACTATCTAAAGCCATTGCCATATCTAATTGTGTCATATCATTGAGCCATTAAAAGAGTGCCTCAAACATAAATCAAATGGGTATGAAGACATCCAATTGCATCACAAACAATGTATACAAGAAATTTGAATTATTCTATTACAAAGGTAAAGGTAGAGCTTCATGCCCATCACTGGGCTAACTGCACTAACCTAAGAGCCAAGCCCAGGGAAAGCACAATGTCATTTTCTCCACTGACGATTTAGTGAAATAAAGTGGTGCATAAAAGAAGTCCAATGATTAAAAAGTGAATGAAATACTTCTTGTGCAAATAAAACTACCCCATCCCACACATGCAGATCTCGCCTTCTCACCAAAGCCGAAAACAAGGTTGTCAAGGGTGCTACCTTTTTTAGCTACCTCGATACCTCTCACTAAGCCAGGTGTTGCGTATAGAAAGTCCTGCCCACCAAGGGAAAGCTTCAGTGCTTTGGAGGTTACCCTTAACCAACCAGAGGAGGTGAGGGGACATGACGAGATGGGTGATTACTTCCTAGAATGGACACCTGCTGCTAGGGGTAGGTGAGGAAGACTTTTTCGAGGTTACTTAAGTGAACTTAGGGCAGTGAGATTTTATGTTATTAACGATTCTGACACAAGCTATCATGAACACCTCGGTTAACGGGCCAAAATTAACTCAATTGCAGTGATTCATGGAGCACTCAACTATGGTCATTCATGTTGCACTGGAGGACCAACATATCCAGCGGTGAAAGATTGGAGCTTGTGAAGTTTGCAGTGGCTTATTTTAATCAATTAGACACATGAAATACATGCAAGCTCCACCTGACAAGTCTTTTCCCTTTTTATTTTAAATTTACTTTATTTATTAAATATCTTACCTTTTATTAAATTTTAACTTTTAAATTTTTACTATATGTGCATGCATAAATTAAAACAAACTAACATAAGGTTGATGCATGGACCTTGCATACAACTCAAGTGTGCATTCAAGAAGTTTATGAGCATGTAATGTTTGGCTATAGTTTCTCTCACTCTAAACATTCATTACCTCAAAAACAATTACATGCTTGGCAATTAAGTCTTTTAGTTTTGTTATTCTAAAATTTCCTACTCTTACACATCTTAGGTTTCTTCATGAGTTATAGGCATGCACACTGTATATTATAATAACTAAAACAAATCATGTGATACAATATGCACTCATTGTGGTTTGTAGAATCTTCACTTTTTGGTGATTTTTGCATCCTTATCTTCAACTCCTAGTATTCATTACTTTTTAAAGATTTATTATCGATCCTAAGTAGCAAATTTTCAAGCCTATGTTGTAGGCTTCCTCATTACCAAAACTTATATTTTAGTAGTATATTTTGAAAACATGTGTTAGCTTGTCACAAGTTGTTCTCCTTCAATGAATGGTGAGGTAGATATCTAGTTGGTCATTCAAAATTATAGTTATGTTTTTTATTCTTCAATCAAATATACCTCTCATAATCTGGGTGTTTCCTCAAAATTTTCATTGAAACAACTAACTAATTGGGAAAATTTCATTGCTAATGAAGGATTTCCTTGGTGGACAAATTCTTCTACTCAAAACCAATTGCTCATTCCTTTGTCTATTTTAGAAATATTTCATGGCCATGAAACATATTTATGTTTTAGTTTAGATAACAAAGATGATGAAAGAAACAAGCAAAAGGGATTGTGGTTAAAATGCATTGTTCTAATAATGTTTATGAATGCTTTGTTTTTCAGCGTCACCATAAACTTTTCCTGCCATACTTCCAATCTTGTTGTTAGTATTTATTTTCCAAACACCATCATGCTTACAACACCAAATATCATGTTTGTAGATGAGGTTCATTCCAGATGCTTATTGCATTTTTCATTGCCCACTAACACATCAATGTCTTGGAAAGATACTCATTCCATGGCAACAGTAAATGGAACTAACTACATTCCAATTGTACTTACCTATGATTTTTGTTTTCTCTTAGAAATAACCCACAACAGAAATCTCAATCTGTTGATAATTTTTCATCGACTTTAACAAGGGAAAGATGGATGGATGGTGATATCACGCAAGAGGTCTTTCAAATCCTCTTTTCATTCCTTAAGCACAAAGAATTTTTTTTCAAAGGAAGGAGGTAATCGAATTCAATGCGCTGGAAAAAGCATTACAATTTCATTGGAATCAAAGGAAAACCTGACAAATGTTTAGTTTGATTCTATGGAGAAGGAAGACTTTGTGGCATAATTCAAGATGTTTAACTTTGAGTTGTGTAACCATGTTAGCATAGGACTTTAAACATAGGATTAACCAAATGGCACCTTAAATTTAAAGTAACTTCTTATACATAGCTTATGCCTATGCCTTTTAGTCTAGGAAAAATTATTTTTGGCTTCTAAATAAGCTTTCATCTCCCCTCTAAAGCAATCAAAATTTATTTTTGGCTAAAAATAAGCTTTATCTCTGCAATGGAATCCTTTAGGAATGTAATCATTTAGAATTCATTTTGTAATGATTTTCATTGCCTCTCATTTGGGTTGAAGAGTGCTTTGAATTATCTTATTTGTGTATCAAATTGCACCTATGTGCATGGAGGGGAACACTGAGTGCCACCTAAAAATTAATTTCATGTAATTACAATTGAAATATTATCAATACAAGTGATTTTTTCTAATTTCTAATTTGTTGCAATTGATAGTTTGCCCTTTTCCAAATTTGTGTTGTCTTCATAAAAAAAATGATCATATTAAAACTTGGGTGTGCAAACCTCCTTATTAGTATTGGAAACCATGTATTTTGTGTCGTTGGTTTCACCATATTCAATAGTTTATTTATTAACTTCAAATCCAAGCCTCGACACATCCTTAGTGCTAGAAACCATATATTTTGGGCTACTGGTTTCACCATATTCAATAGCTTATTTATTACATTCAAATCTAGGCCTTGACACATCATTTTCAAAAGTTGGGACGGGAATGATATTTTCCATGTTTGCTTCTACATTTTCCATGTCGTTGGAAGTAATAATTTCTTCATTTATAATGGTCACCTATTCATTTTCAGACACATAACTTTTCTCACCTTTCAATTATAGGCTATTTTCTTCATCATCTAATGCAAGGTTTCTCATCTCTTCTTTCAAGTATGGCCTCTTACGACCAACCTCTTTAGAACAACATTAAATACCTGCGAGCTTTAGTGTAATGAACTCAAGAAAGCATTGTTTGATAAATAAATATTTTCATCAAAGAGAAAGCTAATGCCTTCTGCCTTACAATAGATTTCACTAGCACAAAACCATATATAGTGGTTATTTGCAATCCATCCTCAACCTTTAGGTAAACTCTCTAATTCATCTTCTCCCTTTGATAACATATTGAAATGGTTCTCAAGCAATATGAAATTGTGAATGGTTCTTAGTTGCAGGGGCATTCACGAGAGCACATTAGAAATCTTGTGCTTACATTTGAATTTCAATTGTGCCTTTCTTTTTTTCCATTGATATTGGCCAGATCTATCAGTGAACCAGTTGGAAAATCTTACTACAAGTGTTATTAATATAGGAACTCAAACCAATTTTTTTATATTTTATTTTATTTTATAATATTCTAATATATTTAATTAAAAATTATACTATTTAATTTTATTATTTTATTATTTTATTATTTTTATTTTTAATTAAAAATAATTTTAATTATTGATAATATTGCAATTAATGAAAACTTTCGTCCTTGTCCTGATCTTGGTAGGAAAACGAGATTTAGATACTTCCCGAAGTAGAGGATATGCCATTTTCTGTCTATATCACTTTACATGTATGATAACCATTTGCATATTTATTCTTAATTAGTTAACAATGAATTGCTAATTTCGTGTTGATTTTCTTTCAAAGTGGGGAAGGGACTGCAATGAACTTGGCTGGCCTAATCAACACATTGTATCTCTTTCGAAACCTATCCCCTCCAATCTCCATGCTTCCATAATCATATTACATTACATATCAGTATTATTACCTTTGGCTGGCCTAATCAACACATTGTATCTCTTTCGAAACCTATCCCCTCCAATCTCCATGCTTCCATAATCATATTACATTACATATTAGTATTATTACCTTACTGTTTATCGCTGGGAATTTGTATGCTTTTTATTGTACACTATTAAGCCAAAGTGTTAAATTCAAACCCAACTAACTTGAGACTAATGCCTCCATAAATTCCATTTTTATCAGATTAAATCACTTGTAAGCTACCTCAGAAAAGCTTAATAAAGACATCATGTTCAATATCCAAGTCGTGAGAAATACACGTCAAGAAATATGCATCTGATGTTGAATTTAATAGTTCATCAAATAAACCCTTCTACATATGAAAACAATATAGATTGTACAGGGAGAAAAACTTAGGTTCATTTGATTACGAAAATAATATTTAAACATTCAACAAGCATAGAACTCCAGCTGAGAACAAGATTAAAATTCAAGCACAAATGAGAGGATTCTTAGAAATGTTTTAGTTTCATATAATTGCCAAGGTCCCAATCCTTAAACATTTGTACAGGAATAGAAACGAAAAAGAAAATGCATCCTAACAAAAATCCAATGTTAATAACAATGACACTAGCGTTCTCATGTGTATAATTAATAGAATTTTCAAATCTTCGCCATGTTACAAAATCAATGCGTAAAACTTTAGCAAGCCAATTTGATGAATTTGTAAATTACTACTTTTAAGATAATATGAGGCACACAATAAATAGATCAATGTGAACTTCCATATTTTAGGAAGTTTACATAACACTTAAAATTTATTATATAACATGATTAATAATGAAAAATGGCAGAAATAATGGTTCACACGCAGGAGTTGGTGAGAATTTTGTGATCCACTCACTTGTTGCTTCACTGGAAAAATGACGCACATAATATATGATTGATTTGACCCTGAAAGGAGCACTGCCACTTAAGTGACCTTTCTCTTATTTGAGTATTTTTGAGCTACAAATAAATCACACTTATTATCATCTACCAAAAGCTGGAGAAGTGTTCTAACATCCAACACCAAACAAATCAGAGTAACACACCAAATTATCTTACAATAAGAGAGCAAGTGCTTGGAATGACTAGAAGTTTGAATTTAGAATACTAAAGGCATTTGAGCCTGACTGTGAAAATTGTAATGTCTTTGGGTTGCTCGCAAAATATTGGAAAACCCATCTCATATTCAACGATGACATTCAGGTTTTCCTATAATGTTTGATTATGTTGGCTATCTTACAATGCAACCTGTGTAACAAAGCCACAACTTTTCAATCAATGAAATAGTATTCAAATAATGATATCTAAATATGTTATTCATGGATATTTAAAATGATGGTTGTGTTGGGATTAAGGATTTCACTATCCATGTTTTCAATAAGAAAGCAAGGTGCATCTTTGGTATTTCAGGTCACAACTATAGTGGTTCTGGCAGGGTTGGTTGCATCCTTAAAGGCGACTGGTGGAACATTAGCTCATTATACCTTCCTCTTCCTAGGAACCTGAGAGGTAAATCTAGCTCTATGTGTGAACCATGCAAATGAGTCAAAGACGCGTTGCTTTACACTATTTAAAAATAATGGTGACCTTATCTTCCAAGCTCCTATGCAAGAATTCTAGGTCAGGCGCCAATTTCTACCTGCAAAGCTGGGTTTATGAAATTTTCTTTTTCCTGTTATGAAATTAAAAATCTTTACTTATGTTATGTTTGCAACGGATGCAATATTATATCTTTCCAACCTACACAATATTATAATACATTTTCTGAGCGAAATTGCTTTCAAGATTATGACTCTTTCTAAATTGATTAGTCCAAGTTGTGGCCATTGTTTACTTCCAATTTCTTCTTATCTAGACTGGATGAAGCTTCACTATGCTGGTTTCCAAGCTCCATTTCTACTTTCTAATCCTACCTAAACTCATCTTCCTCTGAGTTTTTAAACGTTTGTGTGCATTTTGTATCTTTATTTCCAAGAGCACATCTGGTGGTTCCCATGTATATCAATTATAGTTATTTGTTGCTTAGCCGCACAAACCCTACTTCCTCAACACTAGCATAAATTATGTTGGAAAGGTAGAAGAGGAAAGGCACAAAATTTCACACACACAATAACAGGGGCTGTGACTCTTCAATTAATCACCCAAATTTGATGATTACAATGAACCTCGTGAGGAGTATTTAAACTTTTTCAACCAACCTTAACATGCACACACACTCTAAATTTGACTTTACCCAAAATAAGACTGAACTCGAATTAATCAACTTGATTGAGTTAACCGACTCTCTCAATTTAGACAACTCTGCATGCAGGAGTAATTAAATATCTTTAACAATTTAGTTAAATAAATTAAATTTGAAGAACTTATATAGATTTTCATTATTTCATGTCTTTGTTCTAATTCTTATAGTTTATTTAGGCCTCACAATCCTATTTGGATTCTTGTGTTGCATCCTTAAGGAGTGTTCTTAATCATTTAGGAATTAAGAGAACCTACAATCAAATCAATTGAATGCAAATATTTATGCTCCTTAAAGTGTCTGAACTATATATGGTGAAAATATTTCTAGGCAGGAACATGAATTGGGGAGCTTATAGTACTTGAAATGACGAAATAGGTAAATGAAAGACGTCAGTTTCTTCTATAAGTTTTGACTTTATGAGCATATATTTTGTTGTTTTCCTTGTGAAAATATTCCCGAGGGTACATACTAAGGTATTTTTACTCTCGTGGAGTAATAAATCACTGATAGAGGCTTGCGAGAAGATATGGATGGTTGACTCCAAGGTATTTTAAAATTTATCACAAAACCATAAATACAAATGAGATCATTGTATTATTTGTACATTGAGAGCACTTCTAATATCTAATGTTTTAAGGAATCCTTGTCTTGTGTTACAGGGACTCATAGTAAAGTCAATAATAGAATCTCTTAAACATTTCAAGAGGCCATGGGCACATGAGCAGGAACCCCACAAAGATCTCTTAGATGTTGTGAAGTTTCTATCTAAATTCTTAAAAGATACATTTTGAATGATTATTAATTGAAAGTTTTGTTTCTTAATTTGCCATAAACATCCAATATGATGCAAAATACTTTTTATTGGTTCGAAGTTGCTATTTGATTCTCTTTACGAGCGAAAATTGCAAATATCTCTCAACATTTTATGGTTACATGTGATTTAGGTAATCAAACCGACAATATTGATTGGCTCATCATGAGTTAGAAGAAATTTCACAAAAGGAAGTAACTGAGGCTATTTCCTCTTACTGCGATGTATTATGATATTTCCGCCTAATTACCTCAATGGACGAAGCAAATGTCAAAATGTGTTGATATATAAATAGTTGTCATACCATTTTGCTCATTTGTACTCTATCTTCTTAGTTAAATATGTTAAGATCAAATTGTTGATTAAGAAAAGTTCAATGTTCCTTATATTGAACTAGAACCTTGCAAAAACTTGTTATTGTGGCTCTCTCGAATCCAACTAGTCAGTCAAAATGCAATGCAGAGGAGGCATATAATTGGAGTCAGGTATGCTTGTATATATATTGATGACTGCAGCTGAGATTATATCAATTTAGTTTTGGAATTTTAAATATGTTAGTTTATCAAGATTGAAGGGCCTTATAATGACCATTATTTTCCTTTGATATTAAGTCTAATAAATGAGTGGCACCAAGACTTACATTGCAAGGGTGTGCAATTTTTGCTAGTGATTCTTGAACAAATCTTGTACATTTTCACATCAGGTTTAGTGAGAAAAAAAGTTCTTAGGGTTGATTATATTCATTGTATGTGGAATTTGAATGTTGTGATTCTCTTAGTGGATGTTGGTTTTCCTTGATATTGGAATACTAAAACTAACATATTTTTCCCTTTAATATTGGTATTTCCTTGGGTTGAATATTGTACTATGACACAACCTTGTCCATATTCCAGTTATGTGATAGGAGAAAATGAAGAGAAGTCAAAAGGATTCTCTGAGTCTTCACACCTATTCTTTCTTTTCGATTTTGCAGTCCACCAATGCATACATTTTCCTTGAATTTGGTTTAGGAGTAGTCATTTCGACGATATAATGTTGGCAGCTGATAATGATTTATCATTTCCTCCCTTTCCTATTTCTAGAAATTGACCTTTCCTATGATAATAAAATATGCATTCACATGTCTAGAAGTTCAAATTTAGAATACAAAAGCATGTGAGACCAGCATTTTATGATTCTTAGTCGTTTGACAATTTTAAGAAACATTGTAAACCATTGTTGTATTAGCAAAACAAGCATAGAACTCCAGGTATGAACAAGATTAAAATTCAAGCACAAATGAGAGGATTCTTAGAAATGTTTTAGTTTCATATAATTGCCAAGGTCCCAATCCTTAAACATTTGTACAAGAATAGAAAGGAAAAAGAAAATGCATTCTAACAAAAAACCAATGTTAATAAAAATGACACTAGAGTTCTCATGTGTACAATTAATAGAATTTTCAAATCTTCACCATGTTACAAAATCAATGCGTACAACTCTAGCAAGCCAATTTGATGAATTTGTAAATTACTACTTTTAAGAGAAGATAATATGAGGCACACAATAAATAGATCAATGTGAACTTCCATATTTTAGGAAGTTTACATAACACTTAAAATTTATTATATAACAAGATTAAGAATGAAAAATGGCAGAAATAATGGTTCACAGGCAGAAGGAGTTGGTGAAAATTAATAATAAACCCCTTTTACAACATGGTCTCCTAGAGTAGCATGAGAATTTTGTGATCCACTCACTTGTTGCTTGACTGGAAAAATGACGCACATAATATATGATCGATTTGACCCTGAAAGGAGCACTGCCACTTAAGTGACCCTTCTCTTATTTGAGTATTTTTGAGCTACAAATAAATCACTCTTATTATCATCTACCAAAAGCTGGAGAAGTGTTCTAACATCCAACACCAAACAAATTAGAGTAACACTCCAAATTATCTTACAATAAGAGAGGAAGTGCTTGGAATGACTAGAAGTTTGAATTTACAATACTAAAGGCATTTGAGCCTGACTTTGAAAATTGTAATGTCTTTGGGTTGCTCGCAAAAATATTGGAAAACCCATCTCATATTCAACGATGACATTCAGGTTTTCCTATAATGTTTGATTATGTTGGCTATCTTACAATGCAACCTGTGTAACAAAGCCACAACTTTTCAATCAGTGAAATAGTATTCAAATAATGACATCTAAATATGTTATTCATGGATATTTAAAATGATGGTTGTGCTGGGATTAAGGATTTCACTATCCATGTTTCCAATAAGAAAGCAGGGTGCATCTTTGGTATTTCAGGGCACAACTATAGTGGTTCTGGCAGTGTTAGTTGCATCCTTAAAGGCGACTGGTGGAACATTAGCTCATTATATCTTCCTCTTCCTAGGAGCCTGAGAGGTAAATCTAGTTCTATGTGTGAACCATGCAAATGAGTCAAAGACGAGTTGCTTTACACTAATTAAAAATAATGGTGACCTTATCTTCCAAGCTCCTATGCAAGAATTCTAGGTCAGGCGCCCATTTTTACCTGCAAAGCTGGGTTTATGAAATTTTCTTTTTCCTGTTATGAAATTAAAAATCTTTACTTATGTTATGTCTGCAACGGATGCAATATTATATCTTTCCAACCTACACAATATTATAATACATTTTCTGAGCGAAATTGCTTTCAAGATTATGACTCTTTCTAAATTGATTAGTCCAAGTTGTGGCCATTGTTTACTGCCAATTTCTTCTTATCTAGATTGGATGAAGCTTCACTATACTGGTTTCCAAGCTCCATTTCTACTTTATAATCCTACCTAAACTCTTCCTCTGAGTTTTTAAACGTTTTTGTGCATTATGTATCTTTATTTCCAAGAGCACATCTGGTGCTTCCCATGTATATCAATTATAGTTATTTGTTGCTTAGCCGCACAAACCCTACTTCCTCAACACTAGCATAAATTATGTTGGAAAGGTAGAAGAGGAAAGGCACAAAATTTCACACACACAATAACAGGGGCTGTGACTCTTCAATTAACCACCCAAATTTGATGATTACAATGAACCTCGTGAGGAGTATTTAAACTTTTTCAACCAACCTTAACATGCACACACACTCTAAATTTGACTTTACCCAAAATAAGATTGAACTCGAATTAATCAACTTGATTGAGTTAACCGACTCTCTCAATTTAGACAACTCTGCATGCAGGAGTAATTAAATATCTTTAACAATTTAGTTAAATAAATTAAATTTGAAGAACTTATATAGATTTTCATTATTTCATGTCTTTGTTCTAATTCTTATAGTTTATTTAGGTCTCACAATCCTATTTGTATTCTTGTGTTGCATCCTTAAGGAGTGTTCTTAATCATTTAGGAATTAAGAGAACCTACAATCAAATCAATTGAATGCAAATATTTATGCTCCTTAAAGTGTCTGAACTATATATGGTGAAAATATTTCTAGGTAGGAACATGAATTGTGGAGCTTATAGTACTTGAAATGACGAAATAGGTAAATGAAAGACGTCAGTTTCTTCTATAAGTTTTGACTTTATGAGCATATATTTTGTTGTTTTCCTTGTGAAAATATTCCCGAGGGTACATACTAAGGTATTTTTACTCTCGTGGAGTAATAAATCACTAATAGAGGCTTGCGAGAAGATATGGATGGTTGACTCCAAGGTATTTTAAAATTTATCACAAAACCATAAATACAAATGAGATCATTGTGTTATTTGTACATTGAGAGCACTTCTAATATCTAATGTTTTAAGGAATCCTTGTCTTGTGTTACAGGGACTCATAGTAAAGTCAATAATGGAATCTCTTCAACATTTCAAGAGGCGATGGGCACATGAGTAGGAACCCCACAAAGATCTCTTAGATGTTGTGAAGTTTCTATCTAAATTCTTAAAAGATACATTTTGAATGATTATTAATTGAAATTTTTGTTTCTTAATTTGCCATAAGCATCCAATATGATGCAAAATACTTTTTATTGGTTCGAAGTTGCTATTTGATTCTCTTTACGAGCGAAAATTGCAAATATCTCTCAACATTTTATGGTTACATGTGATTTAGGTAATCAAACCGACAATATTGATTGGCTCATCATGAGTTAGAAGAAATTTCACAAAAGGAAGTAACCGAGGCTATTTCCTCTTACTGCGATGTATTATGATATTTCCGCCTAATTACCTCAATGGACGAAGCAAATGTCAAAATGTGTTGATATACCATTTTGCTCATTTCTACTCTATCTTCTTAGTTAAATATGTTAAGATCAAATTGTTGATTATGAAAAGTTCAATGTTCCTTATATTGAACTAGAACCTTGCAAAAACTTGTTATTGTGGCTCTCTCGAATCCAACTAGTTAGTCAGAATGCAATGCAGAGGAGGCATATAATTGGAGTCAGGTATGCTTGTATATATATTGATAACTGCAGCTGAGATTATATCAATTTAGTTTTGGAATTTTAAATATGTTAGTTTATCAATATTGAAGGGCCTTATAATGACCATTATTTTCCTTTGATATTAAGTCTAATAAACGAGTGGCACAGAGACATACATTGTAGGGGTGTGCAATTTTTGCTAGTGATTCTTGAACAAATCTTGTACATTTTCACATTAGGTTTAGTGAGAAAAAAAGTTCTTAAGGTTGATTATATTCATTGTATGTGTAATTTGAATGTTGTGATTCTCTTAGTGGATATTGGTTTTCCTTGATATTGGAATACTAAAACTGACATATTTTTCCCTTTAATATTGGTATTTCCTTGGGTTGAATATTGTACTATGACACAACCTTGTCCATATTCCAGTTATGTGATAGGAGAAAATGAAGAGAAGTCAAAAGGATTCTCTGAGTCTTCACACCTATTCTTTCTTTTCGATTTTGCAGTCCACCAATGCATACATTTTCCCTGAATTTGGTTTAGGAGTAGTCATGTCGACGATATAATGTTGGCAGCTGATAATGATTTATCATTTCCTCCCTTTCCTATTTCTAGAAATTGACCTTTCCTATGATAATAAAATATGCATTCACATGTCTAGAAGTTCAAATTTAGAATACAAAAGCATGTGAGACCAGCATTTTATGATTCTTAGTAGTTTGACAATTTTAAGAAACACTTTGTAAACCATTGTTGTATTAGCGAAACTTGCAATATTTAAAATTAACCCAAGTCATAATCGATATTCGTTTTGGACATTTTGTTTGGCTACCACTCAAATCAGAAAGAAGTATGGTATATCTACGAACCTCTAAATAAGTAATTACTTATTTAGAGATTAGATGCAAATGGTTAAGATTTATTTTTTACTAAAAACTATAAAAACTGCCGTTAGCAACTCATTTTGTTATAATGTGAAATTCAAAATAAATAAAAAAGTCTCTTAACTTTTGGCCATTAATATCGACGCCACATTTTTAATTCTCCTTGGTAATCTGTATTTAGTTTTCGATATTAGCGATCTTGAAGTCATACTAACTTATTTCTAGGTAATCTGGATTTACTTTTCGTTGTTGCAGATTTTTAATTCATATGACGACATTTTTAACTCGCACGGCAACACTGTTATTAGAAATAGAAAGAGGGTAAAATTAAGCATAATATAAATTATTTTTTATATTTTTATTGATCAAGAAGGTTACATATATAAGATATAAATAATTGATTTTGATAAATTTAGATTTTAAGAAAATGGATCTATAACTTGGATATGAAACGACAATATGTAAAATAACATCTTGAAATATTCACTAACAATTTGTAATATACATAAAACACATCACATATAAAAGCATTGCTTCCAACAACCCCTAAATAAATAAAAAGTAACCATCAATAACTTAATAAAATACCATTATTGTTGAAAATGGTTTTTTTTTCAACTTCAAAGCCCAAGACAAGAGACCATTATATAAAAAATTTAAACGCATTTCACACGCAGAATGCCCTGTGTTGCCATCAAAATCCAAATCTGGTTCCAAATCAAAATCCAAAACATAGATGAGTGTTTGAAGGCGTAGTTCAAACACAGTTTAACTAGTTGACATTTTGTTGGTATGTTTTGCGTTTTTTTATCCGATGTTCTGTATTTTATTGAGATTTTGTTGCTATTTTTTTGGTTTTCGGAATTTTAATGATAAGATAATTTTGTTATTTAAATTTCATTTAAGAATGATCAAAATAATAGAGATTTAAAAATTTAATAATTTATAAATAAAACATTAACTTTTTAATCAAAATTTCAAAATATTGCAAGGATGTGGCATGTCCCACGGAAACGGTGTTTAATTATCTAGTATGGAAATCCGTGTAATGCTAATATACTGATTCCCCGAAATGACATGGACATTATCCATAAGTACCAAGATTTTCAGATGCACAGTACCAAAATTTGGATTTGGAGTCAGGTTAAGCTCACCTCAAGCTTCTCACAAGATGTTCGTAACAACGCCGTCACTTCTGACAATATGTTCGTAAAACAATGCCGTCATTTTAAAGGGACGGCTTACAGCGTGTTCGTATTTTAATGCAACCTCACTGGCTTTTACATTACCGTACGCTTTCCAGGGAGGGTTTACAGTAATTTTTCAAGGGAGGCATTATTATTCTTCCTATGCATTCGTTCATGAATGAGAGATTTTTCATATTTCAATCGCAGTTGTCTATAACGTGACTTTTTGAAAGTTTTTTCGGTGGGTTTTTCCGATCGAAATCCGGCAGGAATTTATTGGAATCGTAAGTTTGATAGCTAGTTTCTGCACAATGAAAGCGTCCCAAGGGTTTTCCACGGTGCTGAATCCAAATATGCAGTTAAAAAACCATTTTAATTGCAACAAATCAACATTTAGCCTCAATTTCTTCCGCCGGATTCCGTCACCGGAATCTCCAAAAAGTCGCATTATAGACAACTCCATTTCAATATCTCTTTCTTTGAAAAATTGATATAATTTATGGGAGAACCACCAATATTGAAAGGAATATTAAATTTATATGCATATGAAAATATAAATAAAATTAATGAACCAAAAAAAAGAGAACTTTGATTCTCAATCCATGAAGTGAACTTTTACTGGAATTTCATATCCTCGTAGGAGCAATGAATACATTATTATATAGCCCACATATTTCTAATTTCATTATCCATTATCTGACTAATCTACTGTCCCTAATAATTCGTTGAATGATCACTGACTTCATCTACAAATTTGCTGCCCTAATTCTGATAACTCAGAACACAAAATTTGCTGGTTAATTTGTCAACGATTACATAGCTTTATTTTAAGCATTATCTTCAACACTCCCCCTTAATGCTTAATGAGGTGATTCTAAGCATATCCCTTAAGTATTCGAGCTTCCCTCTAAGTAGTGCTTTGATAAATATATCTGCAAGTTGTTCATTTGTTGTACAAAATTTTATTTGAATTTATCCTTTTGCCACATAGTCTCTTATGAAATGATATTTGATATCAATGTGTTTGGTGCCATTATGAAACATTGGATTTTTAGTTATGGCAATGGTAGACAAGTTCTCACAGTAAATAGTTGTGGCATATTTTGGTTCTTGTTTTAGATCTAACAATACTTTTTTCAACTAAATTGCTTCACATGTTGCTATTGCTTTTGCAATATACTCTGCCTCTGTAGAAGACAATGAAATAGTTGGTTGCTTCTTTGAACACCATAATACTACACTTTGTCCAACGCTGAATACATAAGCTGAAGTGATTTTTCTATCATCAAAAGATCCAGCCGAGTCACTATCCGTATAACCAACCAACCCAAAATTATTTGATGAAGCATACCAAATCCCATAATTTCTTGTTCCACAAACATACCTCAAAATTCTTTTTTCTGCTCCAAAATGGATCTTACTTGGACTTTGCATGAATATGGAAATCAAGCCCACTGCATGCATAATATGAGGCCTAGTGGTAATAAGATACAAAAGACTTCCTACCAGACTCCTATAGGATTGAGCATCTACCTTTTCAGCGCCATCTTCTACAGAAAATTTTTCATTTGTATTCATGGGTGTGCTCATGGGTTTACAATTTCCCATTTTCCATTTTTAAATAAGATTTGGAACATATTTTTCTTGTGAAATAAAAATCCCATCATTCATTTGTATCACTCTTATGCCAAGAAAATAATGGAGCAAACTCAAATCAGTGATTTCAAATTCAATCATCATAGCTTACCTAAACTCTTCCACTAACAAATTACTTGAATATGTGTATATCAAGTCATCTACATATAAGCACACAATTATTATATCATTACCATTGACTTGATATATAATGTGTGTTCATTTTCACTTCTATTTAACCTCTTTTTCAAAAAATAAGTGTCAACTCTGTTATACCATGCTCTTGGAGTTTGTTTAAGCCCATAAAGAGCCTTTTTCAGTTTGTAGACTTTGTGTTCATTTTCTGCTTCTTCATATCCTTGGGGTTGGTGAACATATACATCTTCTTTCAACTCACCATTTAAAAAGGCTGATTTAACATCAAATTGATAAACTAATCATTTAAATTCAGTTGCCAATGCCAAAACGTTTCTGATTGTATCAAATCTTGCAACAGGAGCATATGTTTCATTGTAGTCAATCCCTGGTTGTTGAGCATATCCCTTTGCTACTAACCTTGCTTTGTTCCTTTATATTGATCCATCAGTTGCATACTTGGTTTTATACAGTCATTTCACCCCAATGACTTCCTTTTCAGTAAGAGGATCCACAAGCTCCCATGCTGCATTATTTTTAATTGCTGCCATCTCTTCATCCATTGCTTTGCACCAAACTAACTCTTTTACTGCTTCTTCAAAACATCTTGGTTCTGCTTCAATCTGAGACATCAAAGCAAAATTAGTATAACCATAAATTTCATTTAAAGATTTTGTCCTTTTTGGAGGAGGACTTGGACTTGAAACGAGACTTGAAGTAGCAGAAGATGATGGAGTGGATGTGGCCTCTGAAGTATTTTGATTACTCGATGGATTTGAAGAAACAAAAGATTCATCTTATTGTATAACAATACTTAGAGTTTGTTGTTGCACATCACGATTCCACTAGCATTCTTCTTTCTCATCAAATAAGACATCACGACTAATCATTAATTTTTCAATTTCTAGATTGTACAATCTATAACCTTTAGTTTCCTCACAATATCCAATAAAAATGCATTTCAAACTTTTATCATCAAGCTTTCCTATCTTTTCAGCAGGAACATGAGCATATGCAATGCAACCAAAGACTCTTAAATGAGAAATATTGGGTTTTCTTCCACACCATGCTTCATAAGGGGTAATATTTTGCGCACTTCTTGTTGGGAATCTATTAAGCAAATAAACAGATGTAGCTACAACTTCAGCCCAAAAAATGTTTGGAAGGTTGTTACCTTTCACTATGCTCCTAGCCATCTCAACAATTGTTCTATTCTTACGTTCATCAATGCCATTCTGTTGGGGAGTATAATTAGCTGTCAATTGCCTTTGAATTTCATTAATTTTACAATAAGAATCAAATTTATTAGAAGTGAATTCTTCCCCTCTATCTGTGCGTAATGTTTTTAGACAATAACCACTTTGCTTTTCCATAAGAGCTTTAAATTGTTGAAATATGACAAATGCATCAGATTTTTCTTTAATGAAATATACCCATGTTCTTCTACTAAAATCATCCACAAAAATAATGAAACACTTATTTTTGTTGAGAGACAAGGTTTGCATACGACCACATATATCTGCATGCACTAGTTACAATGGTTTACTTGCTCTCCATGATTTTCCTACTGGAAATAAATCTCTATGTTGCTTACCAAGAATACACCCTTCACAGAGTTTATCAGTAGATCCAATAAATGGTAACCCTTTGACCATTTGCTTGTTATATAACAATTTCAAGCCTTTAGTATTCAAGTCCATATCTTATGTGCCATAGCCAAGAACTATCATTATAAGCAACATTTAATGATGTACTTGCTTGAATCACAAGGGAGATTGAAAGCAAAAATTCTATTTTGCAGTGTATTAGTCCTAGCAATAATTTTATTGTGATCATTTTTATCATAGATTATGCATTGCTTGTCTTTGAAAACAATTAAATATCCATTTTCAAGGAGTTGCCCCACACTCAAGAAATTATGTGCTAGACCAGGAACATATAAAACATCATTAATGTGCTTTGGTTTTCCTTGTTTTGTCTTCACAACAATTGTTCCCTTACCTTTAGCTTCCACTGGCTTGTCATCTCCCAATAGTACATCAGATTTTGTAGATTCATCTATCTCTACAAAGCCATCTTTGTTTCCTGTCATGTGATTGCTGCAACCACTATCCATAAGCCACACCTCTTTGGAAACATTATTAGTTGAATTAGAAGCCAAGAATAAAATGCCAACCTCTTCTTTTTCTTCAAAAAAATTAACTTCTTGTGTTTGTTTTTTCTAACAATTTCTTTCATAATGGCTAAATCTTTTACAATAAAAACACTGAACTTGGGATTTATTAAATCTTTTACCTCCATCGTTGTCATCATTACCTCTTTCTTTGTTGTATGCAGAAAAAAATCTTCCTCGACCTTTGCCTCCTTTGTATGTTTGTCCTCTTCCTCTTCCTCTTCCAAAATGTTCTGGGTTTCCTCATGAGAGGAACCACTTTTGTCTTTGAAAATATTTCCTTTTGCTTGAAAAGCTTACTCAATAGATTTTTCAGAAAATCTATTGATTCTTTGCTCATGAGATTGAAGAGACTCCATTAGCTCATTCACAGACAACTGAGTTAGATCCTTAGACTCCTTAATAGCAACAACAACCCCATCAAATTTAGCAGGGAAACTTCTTAAAATCTTCTCTACAATTTTTTGATCTTTTAAATCTTCTCTGTAAGACCTAATTTCATTCACTATACCCATAACTCTAGTGAGAAAATTCTAAATAAATTTAGAATTTTGCATGCACAAGGTTTCAAGTTCTTTTCTTAATGACTGCAACTTAACAATTTTTACTTTATCACTTCCTTGATATGCTTGCTACAAAGCATCCCATGCCTCCTTTGATTTCGTTATTGCAACTAGTTTGGGAAAGATAGAATCATACACTGCTTGTTGGATTAGGAAGAGAGCCTTTAAATCTTTCTTACGATTTTCCTTTAGCTGGTTTCTTTGGTTTTGAGTACAACGAGCAAGTGTGTGAGCATTTTGTATATCCATTCTCTACAGAATCTCACAAATCTTATGAGAGAAACAATGTTTTCATCTTAATGCTCCAAAAACCAAAGTTCTCACCTTTAAACATTGGTATTTGTGGTTGAGAAATATTCACATTGTTGGCCATTGCTGCTAAGTGCTGACCACTCCAACCAATAATTTGAATCTGCACAGGGTTCACAAAATTATGAAAACTCTTGCAAATGGCTTTCACAAACTTTTGAAACCTCTTGTCAACAACACACACTTTACATATAAATCAACTCTGTTAAGCTAGCTCTGATACCATGATGTTAAATCTATCAAGAGCATGCATATGAAAACATAAACAAAACTAATGAAAAAATAAAATAAAATAAGAAAACTCTGATTTTCAATCCAGGAAGTGAACTCTAGTTGGAATCTCGTATCCTCATAGAAACAATGAATACATTATTATATAGCCCACATATTTCTAATTTTATTATCAATTATTTGACAAATCTACTGTCCCTAATAATTTGCTAAATGATCACTGACTTATTATATAGCCCACATATTTCTAATTTTATTATCAATTATTTGACAAATCTACTGTCCCTAATAATTTGGTAAATGATCACTGACTTCATCTATAAATTCGCTGCCTAATAACTCAGAACACAAAATTTGCTAGCTAATTTATCAACAATTACATAGCTTTATTTTAACCATTGTCTTCAACAGGGAAAAGCACAATGGAAATGAATGAGGAAATATGGAAGAGATTAACCCAAGACTTGTTAATGGTGGTTTTGGCAAGACTGCCTATGGAAAGCATTGTGAGGTTTCGCGCAGTTTGCAAAAGTTGGAAGGAAATGTTTCAATCCGCGAAGTTCAGGGGGTTGGTGGCTACCTCAGCAGTTTCTTCTAGTGAGGCATTTCTCATTGTTCCGGGAAGGAAACAGTTAACATCCCTTGATTCATCTCAGCCATTGTACGTCAGAAACCTATGGATTGGTATAGAAAGTGGCTACAAATTTCGATGTCTGTCTTTGGATTTTCTTCCGAGCCCTGTTGTTGTGGTGGCAGGTTGCAAGAACATACTTTGTTGTTGGAGTGGAAAAGATGAAATTTACATATGCAATCCTGTCATCCAAACCTGGATAGAACTTCCACAACGTTTTGAAGATACAGCGTGGGATTTCATTAGTCTAGCTTTTGATACACGCACGGCACGTTGTACCCTTATCATGGGAAGGAATTCTACTTCACAAACTTTTATGGTGGTAGAGATGTATGATTCCAAAACTAATAAGTGGACTCAATTAGAAACAACCGTGGGCAATCTAGTTCGACCTCAAGGGGAAGGCATACATTCGAATGGGAGATATTATTGGTTAAATGAATTACATGACAGGGATTGCTTGAGCATAGTCGCATTCGATGAGGAACAGAAGCAATGGAATGTAATCAAGGGGCCACCGAACATAAGAGTTGGCATCCTCCCCCGAAGACTTCATGCAACATTTGTTACTGGTTGCGAAGGGCGTATAGTATTAGTTTGTACGGGTCACATTTCTTTATGGGAACTCAGTATAGATGAAGTAGAAGGAGAGAAATGGGCTCCATTTAAACCAGTGGACGTTGAGCACGAATTGAGGAACCTGATGTTTTGCATGGACATGACAGTGAATCACAGTGGCTGCGCATTAGTCTTTCTGCCCGTGACGAATGTTTTTGCTGTTTGGAGCGAGGAAGCAAATAAATTGCAGAAGATAGAGTTTGGACAAATACCTGATTTTTCAGATTATATTGGTTCTCATATTTCAGTGCGTACCTTCCAAGTAAACAATATTTTCTGGCCCTAGTATACACGGGGCTGCTTATTTCAGTTTTGTTACTGCTTTTGTGTCTTACATACGAACCTCGTTCAGATATTTTTATGGGTGTGGAGAACAGTGGTAGATTTTATTGTTTTTTAAATTCTCTAAACTTGTGTTTGGAGGGTATCTAAAACTGCTATGAATGCGTCTTTTTGTTGAAACTTTATTTGACTTCTGATCTCATATATCAATACTCGTTATCAACACTGTCTTGAATCAACACAGCTGTGTGCCATTTTTGTAGGAGAGACTAAAATCAGTTTTGCAGTGATCTATTTAATTGGGAGGTTCTTATCTCGTTTGTATCAATTCTTTAGTGTAAACTTATAACTTCAGGTATTTTTTTTTTTCATTTTGATAATAGAATAGCATTATTAAGGCATTCTGCTCGTGGGAGGTGAATGTGGAGAGATTTTAACACGAGGGAAGTAACGAGTCGCATCCTTGTAGAGCTCGCTTAAAACAGTGACACAATAAGATCATATATATGTTTTGTTGGCTTATTTTGAGGGCACGGGCAAACAGGTTTAGTTTTGTGAAATTGTAGGGTGTTTTTATCAATCAATTTTTTGTTTCTGAAAATCCCATTGATATCTTGTTTATGTAATCAAGATTGTATTCATTGTACTTGGAAGAATGGTGACCTTTTTGGGGATTTTTTTTCAGAGAGAAAATCATCATGTAAATTATATTAAGAGAATATAATGAGCTGTTACATAAAAGGTCATATCATTCCAGCCGGCTGTTCCTGTAGATAATAGCAAATGGATACTAGCAGATGGATAATGCTAGAAGATCTGGGCAGATAATAAGATTGAGCTGATACAAAAGGAAATCCAAATGTCAAAACCATATATATCAAAACATGTCCTTGAAAACCATCCAAAAAGGAGAGAAGATTTCTATGAAAAAAGTTCCACATAGACCACAGAAGAAAATGGAGAGAGAAGAAATGAATAAACCCTGAGAAGAAGAGAAATCATAAGAAAGATGAGAACCGACAATCAAGCCGGAACAAGCAAAGCAGATATATATAACAGCACAAAGGCAATAGGAGCATTGGACTCCTGAAAGATGCAGGCATTCCTCCATTTCCAGAGAAACCAACACCTGATGATGAATAACGATCTCCATGCTGGACGTTGGTCACTCCACCACTTGAAGCCCTCCTGTACAGAAGAGAACACCTGGTAAGAAAAACCGTGAGATAAAGATACTTCATACCAATTTTGGTTGAAATTTACTGTACAAATGACATGGCATTGTTGGTGATCAAATCAAAGTGTTTCAGCTTTACGGTACGCTGAAGATTAGTGAATTAAACGACAGAATGTCAGAGTGATAGTGAATTAAACCACATTCTTTTAGTCCTTGGAGTGATTCTAAGAGATTATATTTAATTTTTAGCTTTTATTTAATGTGCAATTTTTTTTTGAATCTATATTAATTTACCTAACTTTATTACCTTTGTTTTGATTTTGAAAAATAAATTTATTTTCATGTTTTAAATGTGTGAAGTATCAGATTTAACCATTGACAAAAAAAATTATGAATTGACAGGAAAAAATAGTGAAGATGCCATTTATATTTTACTAATTGCAAACAAAAAAAATCATTTTAAAATTTATTTTCTGATTAACCTGCAATTTACCATCAAATAATTGGGAACTCATGTCCTGATGTTGAGATATTTATCTTCCAAGTTTAAATGCTGAGTACCTCAACATTTCAGATAAATTTGTAATTCCGCTTTGTGTCTGTTTTAAATCGAATAATGTATTTATCTTCCAAGTTTAAATGCTGAGTACCTCCAATATTTCAGATAAATCTGTAATTCCCCATTGTGTGTCTGTGTTTTTTTTTTTTAATCTTTTGCCCACTCTTCACCCCACCTCCAGATCTTTACACAAATATGCAATTCCTATATTTTTATTATTGCAATATAATTATAAAAATTATAGGTGCTAGCTGGTAATCGCTCATGGTTTTGTCAATTTTACTGTTTTGCGAGTATAATAGATTATACACGTGGAGAAAATGGATAATTTTTTAAATATGTGAGTTACTCCTAAGTCACTAATCCCAGAAGTTTTTTATTTTTCAATAGTTATGAGTTGTAGTTGAGTAAAAAAAATTATAATCAATTATTGTGTCTATAAAATCAATATATCCCATTGCTATATAATTTTTTTCAGTACGAAAAAAATTGTATATATTAATATAGTCGGGAACAAAAGTTTGATACAGAAAATATATGAAATAGGGAAAATATTTTGTTCCGCTGTATCTCCTACAGGAACATGAGAAATCTTCTAACAAAGATACATGTACAGTAGGCTCTATAAATGTATACTAATATGACCAAAGTATTGACTCGTATATATAGAGATAATAGACGAGTCGTTAATGAGTTAGCGAGTAAAAGCACAAGACAGATTAAAGTCTTTAAATGTCTAAAAATCCTTTTTCAATCGTAGGTCAGAGACCTTACCTTCTAGTCTAAGTATTTACCTTACTGTCCTTAGATATTTCCTTACTGACCTTCCTTCTCCAACCGACCCAATGCCTTATCCAACCCACCCTTTCCCTCCTTCCTTACCAGCTAGCTCTCTAAGTGAAAGGTAGCTCTGTCTCTCCTCCTGCAGGACAAGAATCTTCTAACAAAGATACATGTACAGTAGGCTCTATAAATGTATACTAATATTCAGTGAAAATAGAGCAAAAAGGTACCTGTGCATGTAAATCTTCTAACAAAGATATATGTACAGTAGGCTCTAATGTATACTAATATTCAGTGAAAATGGAGCAAAAAAGTACCTGTGAATACTAATATTCAGTGAAAATGGAGAAAAAGGTACCTGTGCATGTAAATCTTCTAACAAAGATACATATACAGTAGGCTCTATAAATGTATACTAATATTCAGCGAAAATGGAGCAAAAAAGTACCTGCTGATAATTAAAGAGGGTTTCAATACATACCAGGGTGTTGAGACTATATACCAAGCATTGAGAATGGCTTAACATGATGCGAGACAGATCCCATAGTGATGCACGTGTTCCATATTCAGCATTGAGAGGATAGCCCTTATTTGATAAGTCATCAGCAATTATGTTCTGGGAGCGATTTATATATGAGTAATGGAGAACTCCTTTGTAGAAATCTAGAATGAGGAGATTCTTTGCAGCGCTCTGGAAAGGTTGGTATTTTTAACAAAGATACATGTACAGTAGGCTCTATAAATGTATACTAATATTCAGTGAAAATAGAGCAAAAAGGTACCTGTGCATGTAAATCTTCTAACAAAGATATATGTACAGTAGGCTCTAATGTATACTAATATTCAGTGAAAATGGAGCAAAAAAGTACCTGTTAACAAAGATGTTAACAAAGATATATGTACAGTAGGCTCTAATGTATACTAATATTCAGTGAAAATGGAGCAAAAAAGTACCTGTGAATACTAATATTCAGTGAAAATGGAGAAAAAGGTACCTGTGCATGTAAATCTTCTAACAAAGATACATATACAGTAGGCTCTATAAATGTATACTAATATTCAGCGAAAATGGAGCAAAAAAGTACCTGCTGATAATTAAAGAGGGTTTCAATAAATACCAGGGTGTTGAGACTATATACCAAGCATTGAGAATGGCTTAACATGATGCGAGACAGATCCCATAGTGATGCACGTGTTCCATATTCAGCATTGAGAGGATAGCCCTTATTTGATAAGTCATCAGCAATTATGTTTTGGGAGCGATTTATATGAGTAATGGAGAACTCCTTTGTAGAAATCCAGAATGAGGAGATTTTTTGCAGCGCTCTGGAAAGGTTGGTATTTTTAATGGAATGTTTGTCAATCACTTGATCTATAATAATTTTTGAGTCTCCGTAGATTTGAAGGCCGTCAATATTTAGGAAAGTGCAGAATTTTAAAAGGCCATATAATGCCATTGCTTCAGCTTTATTGTTAGTTCCAGCGCCCTGTTCCTAAAAATTTTGTAATGCAGGTCCTCCATAATATTTATATACATTCCACAACCACAATTACCTTGTTGAGCAGCACCATCAAAGAACGCCCTCTGAAATGATAATAGAGGATAGGAAGGCACTTTAGATAAACAATTCCCTGTTCCAAAAAATTTTGTAGTGCAGGTCCTCCATAATATTTATATACATTCCACAACCGCAATTACCTTCTTGAGCAGCACCATCAAAGAATGCCCTCAGAAATGATAATAGAGAATAGGAAGGCACTTTAGATAAACAATTCCTTTGTTGAGGAATGTAGGGAGAGAGTGAGAGGTATAAAGAGATAATTTGGTAAAATATGAGCATAAAGTCCTCCTTATAATTTTGAAAAATGACCTGGTTCCTCCATATCCATATGTACCAGAAAACTATAAGAGGGATAGGCCTCCATATCTTTTTCTGCTTACTCCACCAATCAAAAGCATCTTTATAGAAGTATGAGAGAAGAACAAGAAACCAAAATGTGAGGCCAGTCTCTTCCATAGAGCCTGTGTGAGAGAAAAATAGAGAAAGATGTGTGTATTATCTTCTGTGTGAGAGAGACAAATAGAGCAAATAGCTAGGCCGTGCCAATTCCTCTTAATTATAAATGAAACATATTGTGATATATTTGAGAGTGAGCAAACATGAGCTTCATCTAATTAAAAACGTTCTGTTATTGTGTTTAGTGATTTAAATTGATATCAAAGCAGAGAAAACACTTACTAATTAGAGCCGTGTATAAAAATATACATTTAGGTGAAAATATTATGGACTATTTCAAATGTTTTCAGATATTTTTCAAATCAACTAAACAAATACGAAAAATTGATTGTAATTACAATCTCGTATAGAGTTTTTACACCAAATATTATTGATTATTTAAAAAAATTTCAAAACATTTAATGGTGTAACACTATGTTACCAGAAACAGGACGGAAACGCGTTTACCGGTTGTAGTTGGCTCATAGTTGGCTCTTTTGCAGGTTGTTCTCAGCCCTATATTTTCACTCTTTACTCTTTAATGTAGATTTCATGCATGTATTCATTCAATAACCTAGAAACCCATGCCAAGTATACAGAAAGTTGATCACTTTTGTAGTATTGTCCTTTTTTTAGTTTATTTGTTTTCCTTTAACATGTATATTGTTAAAATTCATAGTTTAAACACTATTCTATATGGGGTTCAAGAAGTTCACATTTAATTGCAAATTCTATTTTTTGTTTATATATATATATATATATTATTTGGATTTTTTTTAAAGAAACAATAATTAGCAGAAAACCCAAAATGCATAAGAATGTATATATTTAACAGTCAATTTGCTAAGCATCAGTTTGGTATTCAACTTATTTAGTTTTTAAATAAAATTTGGGCTGGAAATTTAGTTGAAACTATATTGAAAATTGAAATTAACTCTGCATTTTTCGTTTTTATTTTCATTTTTTCTCTCCTCGTCTCTTGAGTGCGAAACCTCCAAACTCTGTTTCTCATACCGTTGTGGTTTCTCGTTTCGTTTCCGTTTCTCGTTTCTGATAACATAGGTGTAACATACTTACTATAAAAGAATGGCAAAACATATCTCTAATCTCAAAACATTTAATGGTATAACATACTTACTATAAAAAAAAAAATGGCCAGACACATCAGAGATATGTCTCTTCTTTTACCATACGCAGATTGACCCAAGGGTTAAACTTCTGGCTAAAATATATCTAAGTTTTTGATAATTTTTATACGGTGAATCAGAATTAAACTTTCGAGGATATAATTTTTAAAGGCTTGGGCCATAGCACTCTGCATCTCTAAGCTTTGCTCCTGGTGGCTTCCCAGCTTTCTGCGGTCCTTGTTGCCTAGATGTTCGGAGAAAATAATTCCAATTACGTGTTCTTGTTTGCTAGGTGTTATAATTGTAAATCAGTTTTCATAATTAGTTTTAGTTCAGTTTTGGTTAGTTGAGTTCAATTTGTGATCTTTTATTTAATTTTATTTAATTGGCATTGAATAATGAGCATAATGATTTTGCTTCCTTTCTATTTTAAATCATTTTCTTTTTTGTCTTTTATTTATGGAATTTTTAATATAATATTAAAACTCAGCCTGGATAAGACTTTTTGAGAGCAATATTTAAAAAGATTAGATTGCGGGGAAAAAAAGAGGTCGTGGAGAAGAATTAAAAACCCAACTGCGGCCAACTCAATGAAAGCCAAGAAGCTAGAACGAGACGAATTGTTTCCAACGACTTAAAAAAGCTAAAATATTTTTATTTTTATTTTTGGCCCATTGGGGTCGGAGTAAAGTTTATCGAGTTGCATTATTGACCCACCCGGCTGCCTTAACAAATCACGTTACCCTTAATTTTTAACAAATCATGTTACTTGTAATTTTGCTCTGCCGAGGGCTCCGTTCATCAGGGAGCGTTAGCCAAGTTTTTTTTTTTTTTTAAATGTTCGAAAAGTCCAACTTTGGTTCAAAGACACTCTGCTCTGAAAAGTTATGGTTTCCTATCTCGTTTACGAGTCTTGGAAGTGAGTTCCACCCACCACCGTTTCAGCCTCCTTAATTCTAGGCGATATTTCTAATTTATTTTTAAAAAGAATAGGGGTTATGTTAATTAAAAAAAAGGGATCATGTGAGTAATGCCATAGCTCATATTCGAAGGTTCTTTTAAGAAACACGGTGATTTTTTTTAAAGAGGGTGTTATTCAAATCAATTGTGAGCATTGCAATATAAAAATAATATAAAAAGAACAGTTCGTAAAAGATTGTGTGAAAGTGTTGTTCACTTACAGAATTTGTAGATTTGTCTCTTTTGTAGAAGTTAACTAGCAAGAAAAGTCATCACAATGATACAACTGCAAGTGTTATGTTTACAGGTTTATTTGCTTGTTGAGCTGTAGTCAACCCACACTTATCAAATAGGAAAAGTTAACAAGCTAATAAAGTCAAAGAAATAACAAGAGTTGTTTCAGATCTATTTGAAGGAGTTGGAGGACAAAAGGCAAAAGAAATTCTTCGTATTAAAATTCTTAAATGACAACATTCTTCCCTTGATTACAGATGCAAAGACAAAATTCATTGTTGATGGGTTTAATGCAAGTGTGAACTCTCTCATTGTTGATGGGTTTAATGCAAGTGTGAACTCTCCAAATTGTGCCACTAACTGGCCCAAAGATTCACTAAAAATGGAACCAAAGTCACCATGAGAAAGTGGTTCCACGTTTGGCTTGTGTGGATCATTCAATGGCATTGGAGCAAGGGGAATAATTTTGTACGAAGTGTCTTACTGAAACTAGATCAAATCAAAATGTTGGTCTCGAAGTATATCTTATTCCTCGATCATCATCCCTCCCATCCCAACATCATTGGATATTGGAAGTAACAAAGACTTGCTAAACAAATGTGTTAGAATTTGGTTAGGAATATTGGCCCTTATAATCCTTTGAAACTACTTCCACTCATGGTTGTAGTCAAAGATATGGGTGGTGGTGTTTTGACACAAGTATGTCATGATATCTATCCCTATATCATACCTAATTGGCAATTAAAAGTGCATTATGAATGCCATGGCCAAGGACCAAAATTCATGAAAGGAAGCACCTTCTAACTTGACATACCATTTAGCAAAACTTATAATCAAAGTTCTTTTGAAAAGGCATAATTGAATACTATCATATATCAATGAATTAGCTGAGCACGAAAGATGGTATGCCATTGAGTGCATCGATGGGCCTTCTCTAAGTTTATCGTTGAATTTTGATATATCAAAAGGTAGATTTATAGGAGTGGTGTTTCATTAAGGATTGTGAAGGATGGGGTCAATTTTCAATCATGAGAAATCTAACAAACCTGTTGTCCTCAAGAAAGGAAACTATGTATTGGAAGAGCTATTTTCGAAGAAGGAAGAAGTCAAATTTGTAGAAAATATAAGGAAAATCCATATGTAGGTACATGAGACACTATAGAGTCATAAGAAAAATACAAGGCTGAGCATGATCAACACTATTAGCACTTTGTAGTTTTCTCCAGGCTGAAAGGAGAAAACTCAAGGGTAACCACAAACCTCTTTGGGTTCAAACACTAGTCTTTTTCAACTGAAGGGGGCTCCCTCACTGCAAAAATATAAAGTTTAAAGACTTTAAAGCACACGTTTTTTCCAGAGACGAGGTCTGAAAAAGGAATTCTGAAGTATTTGGTTGAAGTATGAATGGTTGAAGATGATAATAGCACGCGATCAATTTGTCTTTTTACTCACTTTACTTATGCAAGTAAAATCAACATCCTCAAAAAGGGTTTGTTAGGCATAACTTTGGACAAAATAGATCCTCTGTAGTATAGAGGAGAAAAAAAAAAACACAATTTCTTTCCTTGCATTTAACAATATTGCTCATGCATAAGAAATAAGCTAAACAGAGGAAATAACATGCATGAGTACAAAATATTTCATTTGAAATTGAAATATGAATACCTCTATTTTAGAGCAGCTTAATTGAATTCCAAACCAGTTGAGATCACTATACCCATAAACAAGAAACTATAGAGAAGAATTAATTGAATAAATGAAAAATAGACAAAGATAGCTCCAAAATCTCATACCATAGGAATCCCTGTAGACAATAATCAATAACCCTCAAGTCATAAGCATTCTATTCATAAAATGGACCACAATCACTCTCATAAACTCTAATAACTGATGCAAACAATGTTGAACCAACAACAACCTTTTCAATCTATTTTTCCAGTTTAAATAGACATACAATAACAAATCCAAAGTGTCTAGATGCATCGAATCATTGATCCAACAGAGAATCGAATCAAAGTAAAAAGGAAATCTTTTTGTTGTTTTAAAATCTTTTTCCTCTAATGATCAAAAATAAAAATAAAAAAACACAAAGCATTCATATTTAAAAAAAAAAAAAAAAAAAAAAAAAAAAAAAAAAAAAAAAAAAAACACTAAATCATTGTAAAAACACTCTTGTTTTTGAAGCATATCTTCATGGATCAAAAGCAACAAAAATAATGACCACTGACTACTGCGTGTGCAGTGACTGGGTAACTGTTGGGAAACCACTCTGTTGGCACTTTTGCTTTCAAAATTGACATGTGGGTGGAAACTAAAGGTCTAAATTGGCTACCACCTCTGCTACATGATCACCCCTTTAAACTTTGACATTTGACATCTTTGTTGCACCTGTGAACACCTCCCACAAACTGAAATTAAACTACGCAACACTGGGGACCTCGGAGATGCACTGCGCAACATTGGTAAATTCATAAAACACTGCGCAACACTAGTAAATGCATAAAACACTGGACGACATTGATAACTCTCTACGCAAAACTGCACGAACACTAGTAGCCTCTGTGTGGAATTGTGTAGCAATTGTGTAGTGCCTATGCAACGTGACAATGTTCTGGGTATATCTCCCAAACAATGATACTTGTGTAAAATCTAAAGGAGGTTATTGTATATGAAACTTTTGTGAAGATAAGCGTCTTTCAGTTTCTCCAAATTCTTCCCCATCTTCTTAGAAAACGATCTGCAAAACAGTTACTTAAAATATGAAATTTATGAATTGCGAACAATGAGCTTTGAATATGCATTTGAAACTCTCGATCAGTTACACTTGTGAAAAAACTGGGAGCATTTATTGTTCATTGCTCCATGATTGAGAAAAAACTCTTTTAGTTTTTTGAAATTTGGCTCCATGCGTTTGGAAACAATGTTTCAAAATGATGGCTAGAACACGGTATGTTGCGCAACACTGTGCAGTGAATCTAAGTATCCCTCCATGATCTATATGGATGCACACCTCCTTTGGAAAAATGGATCAAAGGGGTATGATCTAAATGTCTATGTGATGGTCTGTAATCCTTTAAGTTATCTTTTCCCTGTTTGCAGGGTTCCAAAATCACTAATCCTAGTCTGCGTGAGGGTTGCACAACAACCTTCTTCCACATGGATTATGAATTATGAATTATGAGGATGGATTATGAATCTAGGGATGGTGGGGGTATAGTGGCATGATGATGAGGTGTGAATTGAGAGATGAAATGATGATAAATGGTGCATGGAAGGAGTACATAGAGGTGAATGATAAATCGTGAATGATAGACATGTGAATGGTTACATGGGGATATAATAGACAACAATAACATACCTATAAAACTTTAACAAATAAAACTTGACTGCTATGGTTTTAACTTGTGATAAATGGAAACCCCATGTAATGCCCCCATAGATTATGACAAGAATTATCATACGGTAAATTGACATAAAAACCCCCAAAATTCTGACTCAAAAATCATAATGAAAGCTTTCAAATTCAAACACCCCTTCCCATAAATGATAAATACCTTGATGACCAAATGAAAAACCACTTTCATAATGACTTCCCAAGCAGTGGTTAGTCAAACTCATAATAGTGAAAAAGTTTGTGAGTTTGACCCTTTGTATGACAACAAAACTATGAATTTTTGAAGACCTTCGACTAATAAATTAACCGACTCTAACACAGATCAAAGAAGTTGTTCAACGTGGGAGACATAGTATGGTTACAATTGAATAAGGAGAGACTATAGGTTGTTGGTAAGAAAATCAAGACTTTGAGATATGGCCCCTTTGAAATATTGGGAAAGGTAGGGGATGATGTCTACAGACTTATTCTACCCCCATGCATGTGTATTTACTTTGTTGTGATTGTGGAGAATTTGAAGCTCTATGAACCTACCATGCTAGATTAGGAAGAGGAAAAAGTCCTACCTTGTGTAGAGGATTTGGCACTAGACGTTTAAGGAGAGTTGACAAAAGATATAGTTTTGTAGTAGAAGTCTAGAAATATGAGACAATGGTAGCATGACCTTTGGCAAATTGGGTTGAAAGGACAACTTTCAGACATAACTAAATGGTACACTTGAGAAAAGGTAGAGAAAAAATTTTCCTTACCTCATTTAGTAGAAGATTTTTTGGACTAAGATCTTTCCAAAATGGTGAGGTGTGGTCCAAATTATATCATTATATTGTTTGTGATCCATCTCATTGCTTTTAAAGTGGAAAAAGTGGAGGAATCAACTCATAGGACCATTATTACCCACCATACCTAGTTTGCAAAATGGGGTATGAAACCTTATAGGAAAAATTTTAGGGGTGAAACAAAATTCCTTTGGAGGTAAATATTTTCTACTTTAGTGCCACACTTTATTTTTCATATTCTACACACAAATACCTTCCAACAATGCAAAAATCACCTTAATTGGAGTATTTATGCAAAAGTTATGCCACTTAGAAGTTTACCTTCCTGTTTTCACCACCATAACTTGAGAGGATTCCATGTCAACCCCTATTATTCATGGAAAAAGGGCTAGCCATGTGATTGTGATGAAGAATAATCTAGAAGAGCCCATATTATAACTATAGTTAAGAGTTGAGTGAGTCAAACTTAGTCACTAGTAGGCTATCATATTGTGTTATAAACAAACCACTAGGAGGAAAAGGGGTTCCATTCATTTCGAGAGTACTTTTTCCATAGACACGTAGAGTAGCCAAGAGGGATAGGGATAGAGAACATGGAGAGAATTTGAACATTGTAATAGACTACAAGCCACATCCCATACTTATTTGTACCCACAACCATTTTCTATTAAGAGAAAGAGAGTAGTGCGGCCTGACCATTCAGATGGATTTTCTCCTGAAAGGGTTTCCAAGGACATATCTTGTGTCAATTGTGTTTGTGAGTTTTTATTTATTCGTTTTATATTTTCAATAAAAAAAATCTAATTTTCATGTATATGCAATCAACAATAATCTACAAATCCAAAAATCTAAAGAGAAATAAACCCTAATAGTGTAGGTTTCAAGTTTTTATATATAGATTATCAAATCTATTATGACAAACTATCAAGTGGGATATCCATGATAATTTATGGATAAGTTTGGTAAGAATTATGCAAGCTATGTATAAAATTATGTGCATTCCCTGCCTTGGTAGCGTTAATGATTTAAATATTAGTCGCATTCTCTTTACCATAAAGTATATTTCATATATTATGGTAGCAAAAACTGTGGGGTTTTGTTGTACAAGCCCAATTTTCAAATGTAGCAACTTCAGGTTTAATTTTTGATGTCTTTACCATTTATTGTAACCTTACCCACTATGAGATCATAAAATATTTCAACTAATGCGATCATTAAGCCTTTTCCTAAAACACTTTCCCCATCCAAGTCTTGGCTATCACAGACTTTAATTTTTAGGTTCAACTCTTTGAAAATAGCGATTTCAAGCCTTGATGTATAAGAAAATTCTATATGCTTTAATTCAATTTCACTTTTGATTTTATGAGTAGTTTCTGCATCATCGTCAATATGGAGCACTATTAGAGTGAGTTTGTTATGAATTTACTCAATGTTACTTTAATACACACTGGTCTCTCTCTCTCTCTCTCTCTCTCTCTCTCTCTCTATATATATATATATATATAGTAGAGTGAGTTTGTTATGAATTTATTCAATGTTACTTTAATACACATTGGTTTTACTATGTATATGTATTTAGTGAATCCATATATATATATATATATGGATTCCTAAATGTTGGTGATAAATAGAAGAAAGGATTTGATTAAAGCATTTTTTACCACATTTAATACTTATAAGTATTTTATTTCCGAGAATGTAATACTCAAGGAGGAAACCATAACATAATCATATAACATGATGTTAAGAGATCGGTAATATTTATTTTTTATAAATTTACTCTTTTAATTTTTAAAAGCTTCAAATACCATGCATTCAGTTTTGTTAATATTAGTGTATATCCCATGATCCAAAGAAATGCTAAAACATATATTATCAAATGTATACTTTATCTCTAGATTAGATAGTATATATTATATTATTTAAATCCTAGCATAAACCATATTAATTTTGAGCCTTATTGATAACTAGTTTTTCTTTATTTGTCATCTTATATATCCCATCATATCTACTTAGTCATATCTCATATATACAAATTCTACGGCATATCCGAGTTGAGGATATTTGAGTTTGGAGTTATGGAGATTTTATTTTCAGTATTCCATGCAATTTCAACCTCAGATTTTTGTTCTATGGTCATTTTGTTTTTTTTCTTATGACAAATGTGTGAAATTTTTTAACATAACTATATTATTGAAGGGTAAATTGTAATCAAGCCTTTATTGGTGAAGGGTTAATTTATTATCAAAACATTAGTATTTAAGAGTAAAATTTTAAACATAATATTCCTTGACAAGAAGTATAAAGACCCAAAATATCTTATAGGTAAAGAAGAATCCAAATTCCAACCCTATCAGCTTAACAAAAGGGAAGATGGTCATTATAGATGATTGCAATCAAGGTTCCCATCAAACACTGCTTCATTCCATAATTAAGTGAGGTTGAACCAAACCAAACCAATGCTTTACAAGATCAGAGTGCTAACAATGCAAGAATGAATTAACAAATCTCATTGATGATTCTCTCATGTTAAACCAATCCTTTATCTTGTGAGTCCCCACCCTTCGAGTTGCATAGACTATCATAATCGATTTTAGACAATGTATTAGTGGTGCACAAAAACCAAAAAAGATTTCCAGATCTTAAACCAAATTTTCATGGAATTATATATATTTTTTATTTTTTTATATGAGTTTTCGTGATTTTAATCAAAGTTTAAACTTGGGGATCTTATTTGGCCTCTTCCCAAGGCATTAACCATATTAGATGGCAGGATATAGACTGGAATAGGCTTTTTCTTGGTAAAGTAATGCTAGGATCACCTAGCATTAGTTCACTAACAATAATTGTTTAATTGACTCCTTTTGATTTCCTTTAATGATATTTGAGACATCTGGCTCAGTTACATATGACATTTGGGCTTTGCTTGGCGAGCACATAACACCTCTTCCCATTCATTTACTATGGGTCATCGTATATCCCTTCCATCCTTGGCCTCTGCACCTTTTCCTTTGTGGGATCAAGGCAAGCCATTCAACTTGCAACTCAATTTGCAATGGCATATGCAACTCAATCTGCAATGGGGTTAGGGTCATTCGTTGGTGCTAGTTGTTCCAGGGAAATTCTCATTCTTGGGCGATACAACTTTATTTCTTCGAAGAAAGACTTTTTTCGTTTTACCTACGAAGATAAATGCAAGGACTAGGAAATAATAACTTAATATAGCATGTATGTTGGACTTCAGTTCAACAAGACTCAAAATGAATATTATTGTTGATTAGCTTATAAGTGGATTCTTAAGAAATGACTTGAGAAACTGTGGATCCTTAAGAAATAGCTTGACCATTATTTTTTTCTATAATTCCAGTATTGACATTTCTCTTTCTTTTACTTCTATGCAAAATATGCAAAATGTCTTTTCCTTGCAAAATATGCAGTAAGTAATAGATTATGATTTTCTATGAAATTGCAATTTAATCTGAAACAATGCAATACAAAGAAATAAAACTACCTCCACAAACTGAGATGAAAATAATGACTGTGTTCAAAATTATATTTGTGCTTACAAAAATGTACCCGTCTCCCACGAAAACGGAATCCTTGTGATGTTCCTTTCCCACTACATGTTGAAGAACATTTTAGTTAGGTTGAAATTTAAAAGAAAGTGTTTCTCTAGCTAATCTGGTCTACCTCAATAACAAGGGATGTTGCATTTGTTTGGCAATAAAGAAAAATTTTAATTTTTGAACTAAATGCAACCTACGTTTAACATTTCCAAAAGCTTGGAGGATTTTGATTTGTGGGCCGAGTTCACCTCTAGAATATTCTCCAAGAGAATTATGCTAATTTAACAAATTTACTGGCATTTGCAATTAATTATGGAAAATGTTGAGAAATTTGTGAAAGAAGAAAAAAAAACCAATGCAACTTGAGCAAACTTGCGTAGAGATTAGGTTACAATGCTGGAGAGGGAGAGTTTGGGATTGGAGAACTTAGCTTGTAGAGAATTAGAGAGAGTGGGAGAGCTTGTTCATGCTGCTTGTTGAAGAATATGAGGTTTCGAGGCTAGTTTGGATCCTGGGGTCCTAGATGTTAGGAGCAAGAAAGGGTCTATTTTGGCCTATATACAAATTCCTTCTTGGTTTTCTTGGTTTGAGAGTAAGGCCTCATTGACTATTTTTTTGCTTCTGATCACCGAACAAGGAGTCCCTTGTTATTCACTATTTGATTGCCTCTAAAAACCCTGCCTCTTCAAACAATCTAAAGCCTCTACCATATCTAATTGTGCCATATCATTGAGCCATTAAAAGAGTGCCTCAAACATGAATCAAATGGTTATGAAGATGTCCAATTGCATAAAAAAAAACGTATACAAGAAATTTGAATTGTTCCATTACAAAGGGAAAGGTAGAGCTTCACATCCATAGCAGGGCTAACTGTGCTAACCCTAAGAGCCAAGCCTAAGGCAAGCATAATTCATTTTTCTCCAATGACAATTTAGTGAAGTTAAGTGGTGCATGAAAGAATTCCAACGATTAAAAAGTGAACGGATTACTTCCTGTTCAAATAAAACTACCCCATCCCACACAGATAGATCTCGCCTTCTCCCGAAAGCTAGAGTCAAGGTTGCCAAGGGTGCTACTTTTTTTAGCTACCTCGATCCCTCCCACGAAGCCAGGTGTTGCGTACACAAAGTCCTGTCAACCAGAAGCTTCAATTCTTTGGAGGTTACCTTTAACCAACCAGAGGAGGTGAGGGGACGTGACAAGATGGGTGATTACTTCCTAGAATGGACACCTGTTGCTTGGGGCAGGTAAGGAAGACTTTTTGGAGGTTACTTAATTGAATTATGGTAGTGAGATTTTACGTTATTAATAATTTTGACACAAGCGATCATGAACAGCTTGGTTAGCAGGCCAACATTAACTCAACTGTAGTGACTCATTGAGCACTCAACTGTGGTTACTCATGGAGCACTGGAGGATTGACATATCCAATAGTAATTGGAACTTGTGAAGGTTGCAATGGCTTCTTTAAATCAATCAGACACATGAAATGCATGCAAGCTCTGCTTGACAAGTCTTTTCCTTTCTATTTTTATTTTCCTTTATTTATTAAATATCTTAGTTTTTATTAAATTTTAAATTTTTACTATATGTGCAGGGATAAATTAAAAACAAGCTAACATAAGGTTGATGCACGAACCTTTCATGCAACTCAAGTGTGCATTCAAGAAGTTTATGAGCATGTAATGTTTGTCTATGGTTTCTCTAACTCTAAAAATTCATTGCCTCAAACACCATTGCATGCTTGGAAATTAAGTCTTTTAGTTTTATTTTTCTAAAATTGCCTACTCCTACACATCTTAGGTTTCTTCATCAGTTACAGGCAAGCACATTGTAGATTATAATAACTAAAACAAATCATGCGATACAATATGCACTCATTGTGGTTTGTATAATCTTCAATTTTTGGTGATTGTTGTATCCTTATCTTCAACTTCTAGTATTCATTACTTTGGTAAGGTTTATTATCGATCCTGAGTAGCAAATTTTCAAGCCTATGTTGTAGGCTTCCTCATTACCAAAACTTATGTTTTAGGAGTATATTTTGAAAACATTTGTTAGCTTGTCACAAGTTGTTTTCTTTTAATGAATGGTGAGGTAGAAATCTAGTTGATCACTCAAAATTATAGTTATGTTTTTATTCTTCCATCAAATATACCTCTCATAATTTGGGTGTTTCCACAAAATTTCCATTGAAATAACTAACGAATTGGGAATCTTTCATTGCTAGTGAAGGATTTCCTTGGTGAACATATTCCTCTAGTGGAAATTGTTTCCTCATTCCTTTATCTATTTTAGAAATCTTTCATGGCCATGAAACATATTTCTGTTTTAGTTTAGATAACAAAGAAGATGAAAGAAACAAGCAAAAGGGAATGTGGTTAAAATGCATTTTTCTAAGCATGTTTATGAACGCTTGCTTTTTTACCATGACCATAAACGTTTTCTACCATATTTCCAATCTTTTTGTTAGTTTTTATTTTTCCAAACACCATCATGCTTACTACATCAAATATCATGTTTGTAGATGAGGTCCATTCCAAATTCTTATTGCATTTTTCATTGCCTATTAACACATCAATATCTTGGCAAGATACTCATTCCATGGAAACAATAAATGGAACCAACTACATTCCAATTGTACAAACCTATGATTTGTTGTTCTCTATTAGAAATAACCCACAATGGAAATATCAATATGTTGATAGTTTGTCATCCACTTAGATGGATGGATGGTGATGTAAGGTAAGAGGTATTTCAAATCCTCTTTTCATTCCTTAAGCAAAAACCAATTTTTTTCAAAGGAAGGAGACAATCGGATTTAATGTGTTGGAAAAGGCATTAAAATTACATTGGAATCGAAGGAAACCCTACCAAATGTTTGGTTTGATTCTATGGAGAAGGAAGATTTTGTGGAACAATTCAAGATATTTGACTTTGAGTTGTGCAACCATACTAGCATAGGAATTTAAGAATAGGCTTAACCAAATGGCACCTTAATTTAAAGTCACTTCTTATACATAGCTTATCCCTATTTTTACATCGAACAATCCCTCTTACGGACAAGAGTGATCTCCCTAGATATTTGACGGAAACTAGAAACAAGCAAGACAATTGAACTGACTTTTTCCCTAAGTTGAAATTGTTTTAATTATAAGAATTAAAGCTAATGGATGAGCCTCTTACCTCTTTCAAAAAATGCTCAATGAAGATATCTTGTTGTGATTCGATGCAACTCTTCAATGCTTGATAAGACCTGCAAACATTGACCATAAAAGTATCAAAAGCACATGTGATATAATAATCCAAACAACTTAGCCTAATGATCAAGGAAATTAGGAAATGAATATTCCTTAATAAACATTATAAACAATTGTAAATCATTCATCATTCAAATAAGACAAATGAATGGGAGAAAGTGTTCATTTGTATTAATCAAATCCTTCATTGAGATTCCTTCATTTCAGATCCAAAAGAGGAGGATGAGACTCCTTCATTGAGGGATTAGGTTACCATGAGAAAATGGATGGAGATGCATCATCTCAGGGTTATGGTTCGAATATTCATCACTTGAAATCTTTCAGTTAGGAAATATTCGACCAACTATTTTTTTAGAATGTACTTTTTATTTTTACTTTTTAGAATTCACCTGCATGGGTTTATAGTGGCAGACAAAGCACAACTCTGCGCTATTCTCAGAGTTAGTTTCAGCGCATGCGCGGGAAACTCTAGAGAAATTGGCGCAAGTGAAACTTAACAAGCAGTGACAACTATTTTTCTCAAATTTCTCATCTATATCAAAATATTTTGGGTTGCTTAACTTCTGAGGGAGCTGGTTCGAACATGTTCACGGATGGTAAAAAGACCCATAAAACGATCAAGTGTGATGGTGACAAATTGACATGTAACAGATTTCCCCCTAAAGTGCGAAGTCTGTAAAACAAGTTTAAAAGATTGAAGCACTTTATCATTCAAAGGATCAAATCATAGGCAATGGTCAAAAACCTGCAGGGAACATTCAAGGATTACAATGCAAATATATATCAAAAATCATCTTTGAGGTAGGCATTCCCATACTCAGAGTAAAAGCAAACTCAATGAACAAGCATGGAAAAACTAAAATCATATATATGGTAGACACAGTATGGATGCAACCATCTATCTACATAATCATGAATATAAAATTTCCTAGCAACCTGGATTGATGAAACTAGATCCAGGGTCTTGATCTCCATCTCTCGATCTATGGTACGAATCTAACCATGCGAGTGAATGTCTCAAAGTCAAACATTGCAGAAACCATGTAATCACCAATCAATGATGAGAACCGTTACCAAGCGTGAGAGAAACCACCAATAATGACAATGGTTCTCAAGGTACTTCCAGTACAATATACGAAGTGTGAATAGGTGATATGAAGTCGAACACTCATATAATTTTTCGATTGAAGGCTAATGATGAGTACCTGTCGTCAAAAGGGACAAATTTCCATTAAGGCATGCATGCTTCAAGGTACTAAAGGTTTCTAAATCAACTTCCTAGATAATGAGCTGAAGTTGATAAGAAGTGATCCGTTGTAGGAAAGCCTATGACACGAAACATATTGTCAAGTTTTGAAAATAGTTTGCAAGGACTGACTCAAGGATGGCCGACGCGATTGAAGGAATAACATTTGCAAAGGGATTTTGAACAGAGGTTGAAATTCCCTTGAACACATAACGACGTGACTATGCCTTGGCAGCATTTGACTTAATGATAATACCCAAAACTATGAATACTTTCAATGAGGTTTGATTAACTATAAGGAAAATGGATTTCCCAACTTGGACATGAGTGTGACGGAGTGTCGTGTTCAAGAGTGACATGCTACATTTTAAAAATGATAATGTAAAATGGACACCTTTTCCCAATTTTTTCCCACCATTACTGGCAAGTACTTCTTTATTTTTTACAAGCTTGAGGAGGATAACATATGCTTGGACTGTAAGCTCATCCTTCGGATGAGTCCATTAAAGTATTTTTAATGAACCCTAAGAAGAAATGGTCCAATCCCGTTATGCTTAACGAGTTCTATATTTCTTAGTTTTTTTACGAGTCCAGTAAATGAGTAACTCAATGTCGTTTTCTTTTAAGAGTTTGAAAAAGACACAAAAATGAAACTCATTCAGTTCTTTTACCGTAAAATTTTAACGAGCCCGAAGAAAGTAAAGATCGACGTTTTTCAATTTTAGAGTGTCAGAAGAAAAACATAAGTAGACTCCATCATGTTCTTTTTGGTCAGTTTTAGTCTATCAGGTCCGAAAAAGGATAAAGTAATACAAGAGAGAACTCTACTAACCATGTCTTGTCAATGTATACCTTTTTTGTAAACAGTCCTAGCTCAGTCCATAGAAGGGATAAACTTATACTGAGTGGACAGTTGTTCATTTAATTTTACGAGTTCGAACAAGCAAGTACTCGACGATCTTTTCGTTTTAGAAAGAGTCTGAAAGGGGCTTAAAAGAAGACTCCATTATTTTCGCTTTTCGTAATTTTTAAGACCATGAAAAGTGCTAAAAGTCTGCTAAAATGTCAAAATGATTCATCTTTGCTCCGTAAACAATCCTTCACATTTAAACTCAATAAATTGTCATAACTGCTCAAAAAGGTCATTTTCCCTCTCAAAAAGGTTTTAAACATAAAAAATAATATTTTTTAGCTCCAAAAACTTATAAAAGTGGGAAAAAGTAAATTATTTTCACCATTTGAATTTTTACCATTTGAGAGCAGAGGGAGGAGTTTTTACCACCAGACTTCTAGGACTAATTTCGAGCCAACCGGTGGACGATATCACACACCATTTTTATCTGTTTAGAATTTCATTTTGAGTTTTCATTTATTTTTTTAGAGAAAAACTTTGTTAAAAAATGTGCCCTTGGCCCTGCGCAAGCTTTTTTAATCGGGCTTGCATATGTTGATAAAAATTTCCACATGGAAAATCACGTCCTGCACTAAATTCTACGAGAAAAAACCATGTATCTGCACTCTGTCAGTAAAATGACGGTCGTGCAAGTGCCAGGGGTTTATTTTTAAACAATTTTTGAGCTAAAAAAACATGAGATGAGTTTTTAAAATGATTCTAATTGCTTTAAAATGGTCATTTCAGGTCATTTGAATGCTCAAAATGGAGTGGAGGGAAAGAGAGCGTGAAGCCAATGATTTGGCAGCTTTGGGAGATCCCGCCACCATGCAGACTCTTAGGACTTGTGGCCTCTTGAAATACTGGCTCATTCCTGGGATGAAAGCTTAGGTAGATCTGATGACATGGTCAGTAAGGACCTGGAATGTCCAGGAACAATTCTTTGTGATTTTCAATCATCGTGTTACCATTGATGCCAATGACATATACTTCTTGACTAGGTTGTCTCATTGGGGAACCGATCTTTCACTATTCGGATCAAGGATGGGAGGAGATACTATTGATGGGTATACAAGACGATTTTTCAAGGGTGCACCACCCAAGGATGGGAGAATCGACATTTAGACCATCGAGCTTTTACCCTTAGGGATCATTGCTTTCATTGTTCATATACTGTGTGGCAGTGCTTCCCTTCATCTAGCCACATGGGCATAGATGCAGATGGTCGTGGAATGCTAGGAATCCATGATATACAACTGGTGTGAGGTAGTGGTAGTGAATATGAAGTTTTAGTTGATTAGGTGCAAGAATGGAAAACTGAAGAATTTCGGTTATGGTGTCCTTCTTAATAATTTTTCCTTAGAGAGGGTTCTTATCCTCCGCCCACAAAACATTTTAGCAAATGAGGAGGGTTCTAGGGATCCATGCATGATGAGGTGGGTTGCACTGATGGCACGCCATGGAAGTGATGGACCAGTAGTGAGGTATACGATAGTTTTGTGACTAGTTAGGCCAATAGATTGTTCTAATTGAGGAATTCCCGTATGCCGAGATGGATTAGAGAGATGATCCTAATATCCCACTTCTAACCGGAACTCAGTGGGGTGATCTAGGTAAGAATTCCTCATTTTTACATATTTCCAATTTTTTAAATTTTTATCCGAAATGCATGTGCAGATGTGGGTCCAACCCAACTAGCCGAGGTGAGACGATTTGATAGACGAGGTGAGAAGCCTATAGCAGATACGACAACAAACCCAGAGGCAGAGGATATCCTGACAAAGTTGGAGCATAACCTTGAGAGGTTGACTTCCAACATCCCAGAGACTGGGACCGATGACATTCCACGTGCCTATCAGAGACATGCAATTGGGGTTCCAGGGCCTCTCAGACATTTGCTGTGTCGAGTTTCTCGTGCTATCATTTGTTATCATGAGAATCATCATGCTTAGAAGGTCTAGTTTCTAGGACCACATTTTGACTTTTTGGTTTCAACATATTCAGAAAATAAAAGGCCACGGGGCCTTATGTCGTCAGATGACATATTTTTTAGATACACTTTTATACAAACTCTATTTTAATGAAATATCTACTACTTTTTATCAATGTTTATTTCGATCAATGTATGAATGAATATTTTTTTTTAATTTACAAATGTTCCAAATGTATATTCAACACATGATTCACCAATGCATCTGTCAATGTGTTTAAATATCTCGGAATGGTTGATATTCGATGTAATCACATTCCTTTTCCAAGAGACAGACTTGTAAAACTACTCTTAACATGGTTGGACTCCTTACTATATAGACACCATTTAAATGTAATACCACGAGTTGCAAATCTAACCTAATGATCAAACGTCAGATACCAAATGTGATGGCATCAACTAATAGCTCAATGACTACGCTATATTCCGCAATGTTATTTGTTGTTTGACCAAGACATATTCCATGAATAGAGACTACATCATCACTGGGTGAATAGATAACCCAAGCTGCGGGAGATAAATCTATATTATTACAACTAGCACCATAAACAAAGCCAATGTAAGTATGAGAGAACGTCGACATTTGCAAATCAAGTGTAAAAATGAGATAAGCAGGAGAAGCAGTAGAAAATGTAAAAAACATTATTTGTCACACATACCTAGAAAAATGGTAAATAATGTATAGATCTTCACCAAAATTTTATGCAAAATAGTTCATTAGGTAAAGACCATTTCTAGGCTTTCCCAAAGGAATACCATCGTAATCAACCAGCTCATAGGTGGCTTTAGCTAATACGCATTGTATGATATAAGGGTCATCCCACATGGGTTCGAACTTCCCATGCACCTAACTTGTCATGAGCTTGATCATAAACCAAGACTAGGTCACCTTTTGAATATGGATGAGGATTAACGTTTTGATCATATCTGGCTTTGACACATTTTTGGTGAGCCTCGCTAGTCAGTATGGCATCACGACGATTTTCATCTAAACGAGTTAAATGTACAAAGCATTCTTCGTCCACAGAGGTAGCAAGTAATAATTCGATTGCTAGTTTTAGGGATGGGACTTCACATTCAATGGGTAATACTGCTTCCAAACCATAAACAAGTTGGAAAGGAGTAAAATCGGTCGATGTTTTTATAGTAGTACGGTAGCCCACCGTGTTGAAAAAGAGCATAGAATGTTAGTTTCCTTTATGTATACCAACTATTCGTTTAATCATATTGGTTAAACTATATTGACAACTTTGACTTGACCATTAGCTTGTGGATAATACAAAGTAGAGCTATATTGGGAAAGGCCAAGTTGTGCAGATAGTTCGACCATCATAAAGTTACGAAAATGACTACCATGGCCTATAAAAATAGCTTGTGGGACACCAAATCGAGCAATCACATGATTGAAAATGAAAATTGTTGCAGTTTCACCGACGTTCCTATATATAGGCATCCCCTCGGCCCATTTTGTAAAGTAATCGAATACAAGGATAATATACCCATGCCCCCCGGCCGAGTGAGGGTTACAAGTGACGAAGTCAATGCCCCATTTGTCAAAAGGACCGAAAGATATGATAAGGTGAAGAGGAGCTCAAGGTGCTTGCATTTTACGATCATAGATTTGGCAATTATGGCATTTGCGGACTGTAGCCAAAAATAGCCAACACGTAATATCTTTTGGGCAGTAGCATACCCAGACATGTGACTACCACAGGCTCCAGAGTGACAATCATTTAATGTTTTTACGGCCTCTTGAAAAATAAAACAACGTCGGAATATAAAATTGGCACAATAATAGTAAAGAGTGTCGCCAATAATATTGTATTGTTGGTATTGGTATTAGATTCGATGACGATCAATTTTGGATAATTCAGGCCTAAACGTTTGTGTTTGGAGATATATAATGATGTCTCCATACCACGAATCTAACGTACTGATAAGAAGAGAGATTAATTAGCAAAAGAATCTTCTGCTACAGTTTATATATCAATATGAGGAAAGTCACACAATAATTCAACGAAAATCAAAGATTTCTTTGATTTGGATTTTTCAAATTCCAAATCAAACTCTTGTAAGATAACTATCCACTTGGAGTATTTTCCCCCTAGAAATTTTTAGTGAGAATGTACATCATAGGGTTCCAATATAAAATGACAGTTGTTTTTTGAAGAAGTATATAGTGACGGAATTATTGAACAACTTACACAGCTACCAAGGCTAGCTTCTCCACATGTGTGTATTTAATCTCGATTTTAGTGAGACTCTTACTCAAATAGTAAATCACATGTTCGCTGCTAGAATCATCCTCTTGGACTAACACCATACCACTGGTGGCATCTGATGCAGCTAAGTACATAAAGTAATATCGATGATTATCGGGTGAATGCAGTGACGACACATTGGTCAGTGCATGTTTTAATGCATCAAAATCTTTATCAGTAAGCTCATCCCAAAAAAATGGAATGCCCTTTTTCAACAGTCGAGTAAAACCCTAGGTTAGTTCAGCATAATTGTGGATGAATCTATGCAAAAAGTTTTCTTTCCCTTGCAAACTTTGGAGTTGAGTAAGGCTAGAAGGAGAAGGAAAATTCAAAATTACCTCTACCTTGAGGGGGTCAACATGAATTCCTTCTTTCGAAATGATGAAACCTAGAAGCCAACCTAATTGCACACAAAAAACACATTTGTGCGGATTCAAGCGAATATTGTAGTGCCTACACCTAATGAAAATTGCTTTCAAGTGTAATGGGTGATCCTTCCTTTTCATTGAATGAGCCAGTAGGTCATCTAAATAAGGCTGAACAATATGCTTGATATCATGGATTGCATAAGATGTGGCTTACTGAAAAGTTGCACCATCATTTTTTAGGCCAAATGGGAGTTTGCAATAAGAAAAATTTCCCCATGGGAATATAAATGCAGTTTTGTATTGATCGATGAGGAGTATGTTTATCTGATTGTAGCCAGAAAATTCATCCATGAAGGAAAAAATTTCATTTCTGGCACAGTCATTGACAATTTGGTCGATATACGAAGTTGGATAATTTTCTTTGGGACAAGCTTTATTAATATCTTGGTAATCAACACATGCTCGAATAGTTCCTTGTTTTTTATTAATGGGCACAATATTTGATACCCAATCAATCAAAGGAATGGGGTAAATGGATCCTGCTTTCATTAATTTTTCAACCTCAGTCTTGATAGGCTTAGCGATAACTTTTCGTGGTTGTATAGGACGTAATTGTTTTCTAACTGGCTTAGCATCCGGATATGTTTTTACTTCATGTACAAATATGCTAGGGTCAATTCCTAGCATTTCTTCATACAACCAGGCAAAGATGTGACGAAATTCCTAAAATAGGGTCTTTGTAAGTTTGAATCTCTTCTAAAGAACACGAAGCTCCTATATGAATATTTTCAGTTATCCCAGATTTCACTTAGATTTCTATAGGTATCGTTGCCAATATGTTCCCTAAATTCTATTTAGAATTGGAAGAAAGAGTAGATATTGGACATTGAGGATCACTAAGGGTCTTAGATGACAACATAGATGAGAAATTATTCTCAATTTTGTCAAAGGGTGGCAAGAAAATTGAACGTTGATGAGTATTGTTCCATGACATTTCGTCCAAGTTCATAACTTTGATAATCCCTTCATCAATTAAAAAATATGTGTTAAAAGGATCAGGCATAGTGATTGGTTCCAAACATGACAAATGAGAATATTCATCAATAATCGTATTCATTTGATTGCCTTCAGATGTTGATGAGTTGGAAAAAGACTGAATTTCCTCATAGGCCAACTCAAAAGGGCTACGAGGCATTTCATCGCCATATAAGATCATTTATGATTCTGAAGGTACTTTCCACGGATCCCTCGATTCGAAAGTACTTGATGTAATCATGTTAATATGGGCATCATTATGAAGGAAATTGGGTGGAGGGAATGTGAAGTTCCCATCAAAGATGAGTCTTTGAGAAGACCAACACCAACTTCTTCATATGGAGTGGTTGATTTTCCAAAAAATGGGGTACTACAGTGGAAATAGGGTCTGAGGTATGGTAGGATAATTGATCTACTTTCAGAATTCTTCCTTTCTAAAGAAACATAATCAACCTAAAATATGATGAGACTATTTCCACCATGGCATAGGTCCAGCTCCAACCAAGCAAAAGGTTATAGTCAAGTTGAGCATCAACAACCTCAATGTCTATAACAATCGTTTTTCCCTCTAATTCGATTGGAAAATCATTTCAAAGTTCATACGAATGAAAACCTCTTCCATCGAAGGCTTTCAAAGTCGTGGGAGATTGTTAGGTCCCTATAATACTAGTGATTACACCATTACTATTGTAGTTGTATCCCTTATTAATATTTTTTTGCCCCTATTGTCCCCATATTATTATTATTGTGCCCCATAGAATCCCTCTATTGTTATTTTTGTGCCTTTATATTATTATTGTTAGGTCGACTGGGTTATATTGTGACTCCTTAGACTCCTATATATAGAAAGGAGGTTTTGTCATTTGAATCATCCAAAAATTGTTCATTTGTATAATGTAAAGGAGGTTTCCCCCTCGAAGAGTCTGAATTCTAAGGCGTTCAACTATCTTTTCTATCTTTTTGTGAGTTGGTTTCATAACATTTGGTATCAGAGCTTTTGGATTCTAGGGTTTCGCTGCCCCAAATAGGTCATTGTGGAATTTTCACTATAACATTTTTTCTGCGACGTTTCAGAAGCAAAAAAAAGAACCATTTTAGATGAAATTGCATTGAACCTTGGGTCCAATTTTTAGAGCTTTTCGCTCTATATTTGTGGAGATATGATCTGAGGAAGTTGGTCTTTTTGCAGACTCCTGAATTACATTCCAAACAGGTGACCTGGGGAAAATCGTCGTAACTTTCTCTCTAAGCATAGGATTGAAATTTCGTAAGAAGGTACAGAAAGAGGACGGACAATAATTTCTTGTATATATTTTTCAAAGCCAAAGGTCAAAACAAGGACACGTGGCACATCGTACAAGTTCGCTCTACTGAACTAGTCTATAATCAGGTCACCGTGGGAGATTTGGCATAACTGTTCCTTGGAGAATCCAATTTGGATAAAATTCGTGGCATTGGAAAGAGGATACAGAGGGCTACTACAAGTCATAATTTCAAAACTGGATGATCTGAAATTACAGAGATACATCAAAGGCAATATTGTGGTCCTACAAAGTGAAAAAATGTGTGTAGATTTTTTTTTAAATTCTTGCTTAAGCTTGGTTTGAAAAATTATTTTGAAGGAATTCAAAGGGAATAGTAGAGAATTATTATCAGTAACTGATGCCCCGAGGAAAGAAAATGCAAACACCTAGTAAGCAACCTAAATACTCTAACATGACTTATGAAGAAGAGGAAGAAATGCTACATGATATATCAAAATTACAAGACCAAGTGCAACAAATATCACTATCACAAAAGATAATAGAAGCTAAGATAAATGGTGTGGAAGCTAAGATGAATGGCATGCAAGCTAAGATGGACAATTTGAAGATATATTTGAATACAAATTTGAAGACAGGCATGGCAGATTTGAAGACAGATTTGACAAATTTTCTACAAGAAATACTTACTAGTGGTGAAAGGGTAGTAAAGGAAACTCATGATGCGAACAAAAGAAATGTTAATCATGATTTCATAGACTCTAATTTTGGATTGAAGACCCACCATATTCCAAAAATCGATATGAGGAAGTTTGATGGCAAGGATCCCGCAACATGGATATTACAAATGGAGCAATTTTTCGATCTCAATAATGTGCAAAACACACAAAAGGTATGTATTGCAACTTTATATTTGGAACCAAATCAGTTTGTATGGTATCAATGGCTTTGCTCTCATAAACAAATTATCACTTGGGCAATTTTTACGGAAGAATTGACAGCACATTATGAGGATACAAAAAGCAACACTTTTTTTAGCCAATTGATAAGTCTGAACAAAAGGGTTCAATAATGGAGCACATTGGGGAGTTCCAAAAATTGAACATAAGGGTAAAAAATATTCTAGAGGAGCATAGGATTGATGTGTTCATAGGGACTTTAAAAGATAATATCCAACATGATGTTCGTCTTTGGCAACCTGATTCATTAGAGAAGGCATTCAGGTTAGCAAGAAAAATGGAAAGCAAAATTATGGCAACTAGGAAGCATACCACTCACAACTATAAAGATGGAAGTGTTTTTGCCCCTAGTCTTCCACAACAATTGGAAGAAAAAAGAGAAAAAGGGCTTTGTTACAGTTGTGATAGAAAATACACTAAAGGTCATAAGTGTGCTGAGAAGAAATTATTCTACATAGATTGTGAAGAGGAAGAAGAAAATGAGCAAGAAAGGTCAAAAGAAGAGGATATACTCTAGGAACAAAGTCTAGATAAAGAAGAAATGAATCTGACCATATCTTGTAATGCATTGGCTGGAATTACCACTCCTCAAACCATCAAGATAGAAGGACAAATCAAGAAGAAAAAGATAATAGTGTTGATTGATTCAAGAAGTACCCACAATTTTATTCATTGTAAGGTAGCAAAAGAATTGAATTTCTTCCTATATCCAGCACCAGAGTGTCAAGTGATGGTTGCAAATGGAGGAACAATAAATTGCTCTGGAAAGTGCCATAATATCAAGCTATCCATGGGATAATATGTATTGACTAGCCCAATGCTTTCCATTCCAATGGGAGGTGTTGATGCTGTACTAGGAGTCCAATGGCTACAATCCTTGGGTACAATAGCTTTTAATTTTCAATAATTTTTCATGAAATTTTCTACGGAAGGAAAGGAAGTTGAATTAAGGGGTATTGCAAGGAAACCGGGAAAGATAATCAGCTCTAACTGTATGACAAAGCTTCTAAAAAGGGAACAAAGAGGTGTAATTGCACAATTATGTTCACTAGATGTTTCCACATCTAAATCATCTATTTCTCCAGATCTCCAAAAAGTCTTGGACAATCATTCCAAGGTATTTGAGACTCCCAAAGGTCTCCCACCTATTCATGATCATGATCATGCTATTCATCTGATTCCAGGAAGTGTTCCTCCAAACATCAGGCTGTACATATATCCCTATGCCCAAAAGAGTGAAATTGAACATATGGTTGCAGAAATGCTAGAGGCTGGTATAATTCAACCTAGTCAAAGCTCTTTCTCTACTCCAGTAGTATTTGTGCACAAGAAGGATGGATCATGGCACATGTGTCCAGATTATAGGGAGCTCAACAAGCTCACTATTAAAGATAAGTTTCACGTTCCTGTCATTGATGAATTACCGGATGAATTGCATGGATCAATTTACTTCACCAAGTTGGATCTTCGTTCAGGATATCATCAAATCAGAATGAAGACTGAAGACATTTCGAAAACAGCATTTAGAACTCATGAGGGTCATTATGAATTTTTGGTCATGCCTTTTGGCCTTACCAATGCACCTTCTACATTTCAAGGTTTGATGAATTCCATTTTCAAATCCTTCCTTAGAAAATTTATGTTAGTATATTTTGATGGTATACTAATATACAGCAAGTCTTGGAAGGATCATGTTGAACGCATTGACAGGGTGCTACAACTATTGGAGGAGAAACAATTATATGCAAAAAGATCTAAATGTTTCTTTGAAGTACAAGTGGTGGAATATCTGGGTCATATGGTATCTCATGAAGGAGTTAAGGTAGACCCTAGCAAAATTAAAGCCATTAGGGAATGGAAAATCCCCACATCCATAAAGCATCTGCGAGGATTTATCGGGTTGACAGGGTATTGTCGCAAGTTTGTTAAGAATTATGGGAGAATAGCAGCACCTCTAACAACATTATTGAAGAAAGATACATTTTTATGGACTCCAGAAGCAACAAAGGCCTTCGAACATCTTAAAGAGGCAATGTGCCAAGCACTGGTCTTAGCTACACCAAACTTCACAAAAACCTTTATTGTGGAATGTGATGCTTCAAGAAATGGAATTGGTGTTGTTTTAATGCAAGATGAAAGACCCATTGCTTTTGAAAGTCGTCCAATCAAGGGAAAGTTTTTACACAAAGCTATTTATGAGAAGGAAATGTTGGCAATACTACATGCACTTAATAAATGGCGACCATACCTAATGGGAAGACACTTCAAGGTAAAAACGGATCATGATAGCCTTAAATACTTTTTAGAACAAAGATTATCCTCTGAAGAGCAATAAAAGTGGGTCATAAAGATGTTGGGTTATGCCTTTGAAATCATCTACAAAAAAGGGAAGCAAAATGTGGTGGCAGATGCACTCTCCAGAAAGAATGATGATGTGGAAGCATTGTTGTGCGCCATTCCTATTATCCAACCTGATTGGATAAACGAAGCAAGGGAGGAATGGAAGAATGATGAAGAAGTGTGGGCACTTATTCGAAAGTTACAACATGATTCCAGTACATCTAATACATTTAGCTAGAAAAATGATTCGTTATGGTACAAAGATCACTTATACCTCTTTAAGAATTCCCAACTTAAGCAAAAGATTCTTATGGAATTGCACACTTCTCCCTTAGGAGGGCACTCAGGATTTTTAGAAACTTACCACAGGGTTAAGGAGGAATTTTTTTGGGATGGCCTTAAATCGGATATTCAAAAGTTTATGACGGAATGTTTGGTTTGCCAACAAAATAAAGTTGAAACAATTAAGACCCCGGGTCTATTTCAACCTTTATCCATTCCAAGCCAACATTGGGGTGAGGTTTCAATGGATTTTATCACAAGTTTACCCAAGTCTGAGGGAAAGAGTTTCATCATTGTGGTAGTTGACAGACTTACCAAGTATGCACACTTTTGTGCATTATCACATCCATTTAAAGCCAGTACAATTTCTACTGCATTTATGGAAACAATTCAAAATCTACATGGAAACCCAAAGATTATTGTAGGTGACAGAGATCCCATTTTCACTAGAAATTTTTGGACAGAATTATTGTCTTGTCTCGGTACTCAGTTAGCTCATACCTCATCTTATCATGCTCAATCTGATGGGAAAACTGAGATAGTAAACAAATGTTTGGAGGGATATCTTCGTTGCTTTGTATCTGATAAAAAGACACAATGGGTCAAATGATTGCCTCTGGCTGAATGGTGGTATAACACTTCCTTCCATACAACAACAAAAATGACCCCATTTATGGCACTTTGTGGATATCAGCCACCATCCATCACATCATATTTAAAGAAAATTCTAAGGTTCAAACAGTGGAACATCACATCAAGCATCAACAACAAGTCCTCCAACTCTTAAAGGATAACCTCGTGTTGGCGCATAATAGAATGAAACAACAGGCAGATCAATATCGCAGAAAAAGAAGTTTTGATGTAGGTGATTGGGTATTCCTACGGCTACAACCATATAAACAAATGTCCCTCAAGAAAGCTAAGAATGATAATAAATTATCACCAAAGTATTATGGTCCGTACAAGGTGTTGCAAAAGATTGGTACTATGGCATACAAATTGGAGCTTCCTGCAACTTCTTGAGTGCACCCAGTTTTCCATGTTTCATGTTTAAAGAAGTTTATAGGCGACAAGCTCCCATTTCAAACAATATTGCTAGAACTTGACGAGGAAGGAAAATTTGTATTGGAACCGGAAGCAGTCAAACAAACAAGAACTATACAGATATGAAATCGATCAATTTCGGAGTATCTCATCAAGTGGAAGAACTTTTCCGTTGAGGATTCCACATGGGAGGATGCAAATTTTATATAGAAGCATCCAGAAATACTCAAGCATTGAGGACAACACTTTTTTTAAGGAGAGGGGCATGTTAGGTCCCTATAATACTAGTGATTACCCCATTACTATTGTAGTTGTATCCCTTATTAATATTGTTGTGCCACTATTGTCCCCATATTTTTATTACTGTGCCCCATAGAATCCCTCTATTGTTATTTTTGTGCCTTTATATTGTTATTGTTAGGTCGGCTAGGTTATATTGTGACTCCTTAGACTCCTATAGATAGAAAGGAGGTTTTGTCATTTAAATCATCCAAGAATTGTTCATTTGTGTAATGTAAAGGAGGTTGCCCCCTCGAAGAGGCTGAATTCTAAGGCATTCAACTATCTTTTCTATCTTTTTGTGAGCTGGTTTCATAACAAAGATTGACTGATTGTTGGAGAACCCAAAGCTTTCCAACAAGTAATGGACATAATACATATCGATGCTCCTTCTTCAATCATTGTTCGAAAAACTCATCGTGTTTTGACATGAACTAGTATCTGGAAAGTGAGTTGGTGCGGGAGACGTGTGACATGATTTTTGAGATCGAAAATAATCAAATTGGAGTCATGAGGATCTACTGCTCCTATGGCTGATAATAATAATTTCATTGTTGCTGAGAAAGTTTGCAGTGCTTCAAGGGAAAACATTGTTGAAGGTGACATAGCCAAATATTCGAAGATGTTATAGTTCTGGGCAGCCCTAGCATGAGGATTAAAGGTTGACTTCCGAAGCATACTCTTAGGAGGTGGACGAATTATCATATTAGGGTTTGGTTTTTCAATATGCAATGGTTCAAAAGGAGGAGTAGATGTGGAATTTTGACCAAGTGGACTGGAGTCATATTCATCTTCAACAAGACTCTTTGACGTGTAATATTTGAATCTTGTTGCTACCATAAATTTGGAAGACATCATGATATCTACCGATGCAAATGAGGAGGATTTGTCATGGGAAACCATTTTATTTTCTTGGGGAGGAAAAGGATCCTTCAAAACAACGGGTGTGGGTGAACTTTTGATGAATTTGGAAACTTCGACATGATGTGGGCACTCCTTGGTGTAATGATCTTCATAAAAAATTAAGCAAGGATACTGAGGTTTCCTCTTTTCATTAGACGGTTCATTCTTGTTTGATTTATCCCTAGAACGAGTGTCTTGTTTAGTTTTGCCTTTTTCCTTTTTCTTATCTCCATATTGCTTACCCTTGCTGGTAGATGACTCTATGGTGTTAATTTCTGAAGTAATTTTGGGAGAAGGATCTTCCTCAGGTGAATCAAGTAGAGTCGAAATTTGATTTTTCTTAGAATTTTTCTTTTTGTTTTTAGGTTTCTTGCTCACAGAACCAATCATGCCATTTGCGACATGTAATCCTGTAAGAGCTGGATTAGTTTTACTAGGTCTGGGTAAATTTTGGATCTTTTCATACAAAGTTCCAGACTGAGTATAAACAAGATGAAGTATTGAGTGCAAGAAATTACCTTCTCTTCAGTTACAACACCCCCTTTGGCCACATCTTCAATTATTACTAGTAAAATAGATTTTATGAACCATTCGGCTAGAATATGGTCTGGAATGTAAACTTTAACTAGGAGACGACTTCCTCTCCATTCGTGAATGTGATTTGATATATGGGTTGACATTGACTGTTTTAAAGAAGTTAAAAGTTTAGTTCCATTATCATATCGAACAGGAAACTGAAAATGGGTCAAAAAAGTTGTAGCAAGGGCGTTAAAAGTACCAAAGGAAGCGCGCGACAATTCTACATACCATTTGGCTACCGAACTGGTTAAGGTTCATTGAAAAAGTCGTAATCTAATAGAATCATTGATTAATGAGTTGGACGTGCACCAAAGATGATAGGCCATAACATGTTTGGATGGATCTTCGCCCGACTTACCTTAGGAATATCACTGGGCAACTTACTAGGAATGGCTGGCCAAAATGGTAAATAAAAAAGTGGATCATTAGTTAACCGAGAGAGGTCAAGCAAAGCCAAAGTTGCAATGAAGGGAAACTGGCGATTAGGATCCTGAGATGGATACTAATAACCTTGAGGGATGAGTCCCGTACCGGGAGGAGGATACACAGGATATCCTAGGATAGTCTGAGTAGTTGGCATCTGCATGCCTTTTGGATATCTAGGATAAGCCATATCGTATTGTGGTTGTATAGGTTGTTGAAATGTATGAATTGGGTATGGTTGATTATGAAAATGGAGACTCTGGCCCATTTGAACTTGAACGAACTGTCCTTGAAACGGTTTATTTTGCGAAGGTTGACCTTGAAGAAATTGAGTTTGAAAAGATGGTCCTTGAACAAATCGACTCTAAGTTAAACCTTGCAAAGGTGGCCCTTGAAACAATACTTACATATATGTGACGTTAGGTTGTACAACAGGTATTTGGGGTGTTGACGGAATTGTAGGAATGTTTTGAACACCAGATACATGAGGTAAAGGCTGAACAAGGGGTTGTGTAGTAACCTATGATGTAAGCGAGACAATTACGTGCGATACTCCTGGAATGGGAGTTTGAGGCGAACCTGAACTTGGATTCGGAACAGTTGTTGGGAAAAAAAAGTGCATCAATGTTTGAGGAGTACTCGGGACAGGACGCTGAAGTGGTTGTTGGTAGGTGCCAATGGATTAACCTGGACAGTTGGTTGGACTTGAAAATGCATGCCTTGAAAAGGTATTAGTTGTATAGGTTGTTCAAGAGGTTGAACAGGTTGATACAAAGGCACTTGAGAAGCAACTGGAATTAACTGTTTATTTAACGAAGGGTTTCAAGTTGTATTAATTCTGGGGTAAGGCGTTTCAACAACGGGTTGAGGCATAATAGGCTGACCAAAACCAGTTTGAGGCATTTGATCATAATTAAGGTAATTCCTGACAGGGGGTTACCCCCTAAATGTGGGATAAGATCCACCAAAAGGTTGTCCTCAAGGTGGAGGATATGAAGGTTTCCCCCCGAGCAGGTAATAACCACCTGTTGGGTTGGTTTGTGGATTACTAACATAACCAGAAATCATATTAATAAATTGTTCAGATGTTAAACCTTCATTTGGTAGGGTTAATTATACCAATTCACATGTTTGAAGATGAGCTCGAGGAAAAAGCTCCTGAATAAGCTCTTGCAAGAGAGTGATATCCAGGAGGTAGAAAACCACCTTACAATGTTGACTCCGGAGAAATAGAAAACATGGATGCATCTCAGGGAAAATTTTAGGGGCTAATATTCGCCCATGGGCTAATTTTCTATACTTTTTCGAAAAAAACGTTTCACTTATTTCCACTTTTTTGTAAAAATGATTCGCCTAAGTTTTATAGAATGAAATTATTTTACCCTAAAAATCGCCAAAAAATTATATATAGACTATATAAAAATATTATAAATTTGAATATTTTTACAAAATTATCTCCAAATATTTCATAGATTTCATATTATGGACTAGTGGGATTCGCCAAGGTTTCTAAACTTTAAGATGAATTCCATCCTTAAAATTTTCCCGATTCATTGCATCTCATGAGGTACTTCCGGAAGCCATCATAGACCAGTCAAAACCTGGTATAGTAGAACAAGGAGTCATGTATCCTGGAATCCCTTGTCCTAAAAAGTTCAAGGGTTTGAAATACCAAGGCTCGGGGCGAAGAGATCTAAACAAAAGCTTTGAGATATCTATAGGTTCATTGGTAGAAACGATGGGTTCTTCCTCTTCGTCTGAAACAAGTCTTCAATGGTGATGAGACCCGGAGGGAGACTATCAGTAATAATGATTTTCACATGCGGTGAAAGTGGAGGATCGAGAATATGCATTGTAGTAGATGTATGAATCTCAGGCTTAGAATATCACACTCAAGTTCGTCAATATCCGGTTCAGAAATGGGGTTTGTATATGAAAAGTCTCCAATATCTTATTCAATTTGAATGAGTTCAGTAATTTGTAAATCAGTTGATTCAGAGTGTGATGTTAATCTCGGAGTTTGACCAAATTCAATTTATGTTACTTCAAGGCCTAACATAGTAGATATTATCAGTTGATTAACTTCAATTCCTCTTACATTAGAGTCTATAATAGTAGAACTTTCAATTTCTATTGTAGTTTCGGATCTTTATGATTTAGATTTTTTAGCTTTAATATTTTCTAACTGACTCGATGTATACTCAGGGGGATCCCCAAATATCCTACGTGATAGACTTGGTAATTTTTCCACAATGAAAATATTTCAATTGATCAATTACACAATATCTAAATAACACCTAAACTCTCTAAAAAGTAAAAAACAACACATAAAGTAACACACACTAAAATCTAGGAGTTCAAACCATACAAACTGACTCTTCACAGAGATCAATAATTACTAGTTGGTGATGAAATCAAACTTCACATTGATCAAAGTGAAAATCTTTATAGAAATGAGTGTTTGGAACCAGTTACCCTGACAACCTGCTTAATGAAACACTTTGTTGCAAGTAACTCTGCTATAAACAATCCTGAGCAAATATCACCCTCAAAAAAGTCCAAGTGAGTATATTCAACGTCTGTTCTAAGTACAACATGACCTTCCCTCTGTCATCACCTTAGGTTGAGCCTTAGGATTATAGTCACTAAGTTTACCAAATACAACAATTTTACTTGGGGGGAGAGTCGCAAATCAGACGTACACGCAAGGGCAGTGTAACAAGCTCAATCCCCTTGAAGGTTCCTCCACATAATCAATTAGAGGTCTACTTTCAAGTGACACCAAGTACATTTCGATACCGTTGTAATACGTGAAAATCACTATATCTAGGCCAATGAAGTAGGTACGATCACTTCACTAGATTTGACACGAACTCGTGCTTAACTCATGTGCGATAAGAGCTTCCGAGAGAAAAACAAAAATAATTGGATTTTCTCTCCCTAACTCAAGATTCTATTTTTCGTTTGTAGCTTTGGAAAGTTTACTTCATTCCCTATTCCAAAGCCCTACACTTAAGCTACTATAGGTGACAAGAGCCCAAAAAAATGTAAAATTCTAGATGAATTTTAATTAACGTCATATTATTAAGTTATTCTTTACTCAATGGGCGATGAAGGTGAAACTTATGATGTTATGACACGACTCAAAATCTTAAGGCACTCTAAAATGCAATAGAAACTTTCAAATTCAATGAAATCCTATTTAGAGAAAAGACAGAGTTTCTTTGATTTTTTTAGAAATGAAATGCAAAAACTCACAACTTTTCCAATATTCTAAAGTAACAAATTTCACTATAATGTAATGAAAATGCAGTCAACAAACCAAATTCCAGATTTCCCTAAACATCAAATCAGCCAAAATATTCTTTAACTCTAATCACTCAAAACTTTCAAGCACATAGAAATCAATCAAGAGAGTTGGAGAAAATACATTTTTCCCTATGAATACTTTGATTTAATGATATTAACAGTGCAATTGCAAAAAAGTTTCCAATATGAAAGCAACAATTTCCTTTATCAAGCAAAAATGACTACAATTTCTTCACAAAAGCACAAGGTCTCAAGAAATCCTAATTTGCAATTCACCATGAATTTGACTACAAATAAGCAACAATTAAGGTTTAACCAGTGTATTTGATAGAACAAAATAAGATTATCATAAGCAGAAGGAAAATCTATCTTGTTTTGGTCAATCAACAAATCAACTAGGAAAAACCCTAAGTAATTCTTTCAAAAAGACCTAATTCTCAAAAATCATTAACGAAGCTGTCAATTGGGTTCAGAAGAGACACAACACAATCCAAACAAACATAATGACACTTTCAAAAAAACAAATTCAGGACTGGGTTGAAGCAAAAAAAATATTTTCAAAAATTCTCAAGGCCTGTGCGGGTTTATAGTAGAAAACAAAGCGCATGTGCTCTGTTGCTACGGAAAAAAGGGCACAGAACTGCGCTCTCTTAACAAACAAAAATGAAGTAGGGAAAAACTTAAGAAAAAATAAAAATTTTGAAAAATCAACCACTCAGATCTAAAAGGCCATTAATTTATAAACACTCAGGTTTGGATAAATAAGAAAAATCATAACGAAAAACTAAGGAAAAAGACGAGAACATGGATGTTCCCTAGTATGGTCGTCAATTTGTTACACCAGACACTAATACAAAATGGCTAATTAGTTACTAAAAAAATGACTAAAATTTGCATATAAACGACTATTTTTCGGTCGATGACCAATAGTAGCTAATTTACAGTATCTTATAACGCGACCAACTTTTAGTCATTTTTAGCTTAGTCATTAATTAGTTGTCTCAATTATGTTGTTTAGTATTATATTTGGTCATTAATTTATTCATTGAATTAATCATTAATTTAGTCATTAATATAATCATTGATTTGGTCATTAATGTAGTCATTTATTGCCACAATTATTGACCAAATATACAACGAAATATATTATTAAATAATCACCCAAGGAAACCAATTAATGACCAAAGAAATATGACCAAAATGTTGGTCGTGTTATAAGATACTATAAATTAGCTACTAATAGTCATATATATGCAAATTTTAGTCATCGTTTGAAACCAATTAATGACCAAAGAAATATGACTAAATTTTGGTCGTTTTATAAGATATTGTAAATTAGCTACTAATAGTCGTATATATGAAAAAATTAATCGTCATTTGTAATCACAAATTTATAATTTGCAGTAGTCATTTATCTTTTTCTGGTAGTTTCATATTCATTATATAAATGACTAATTTAGTAGTTTATATTCATTTCATTTACTTTCATTAATGATCGTTATAAACAACTAATTTAGTCGTATATTCATTTTATTTGTGTTCATTATTAATAAACAAACTACTAATTTAGTAGTTTTAGATTGATTTTATGTGTTTATTATTAATCAACATAAATTAAATAGTATGATTTTGCAACTAAATTTTAAAAAAAAAATGGCATACAATGTACATGTTCAGCTAATATGAAAACACAAAGTTACATATGTTAATTACAAGACTAAGTAATATAAAATGCAACAATAAATAATTCCAATCATAATTTATATTATATAAAATGCCAAGTATTACAATATGAGTTTCCAACTTAATATTTGTTGGAGTACAATTTACACATGAAGTATTGTTTCATCACTTCAAAACATAATCATTGTGTTGCCAAGGCACTGTAAGTGAATTCACCATCTCTGAAGACTTGACCATCAGTCTTTATGTGTGTACCTTATGAGGGATATTGACTCAATGGATACCACTAGACTAGTTTCTCTTCTCTCTCTTTAATTTGCATTTTGTCGCTCTAGTGTTATTGTTCTCCTCTTTCTTCAATCCCTGCTTCTTACCATCAATAGTGAGTTATTTTCTTAACAACAAAAAAAGATACAATGCATAGTATAAGACATGAAATTCGATTAGCGTTGGAAAATAAACTAAAGTAGACTATAAAAGGTTTATACGATCTATACCTCAACATCAGCAATATTGTTAATGTTATTTTTCCCCACAAAAGCAAGAAACTTGAACAAGTTTTCTTCAGTTGGGCAATAGTGGCCACTTTGTGCCTAGATGACATGTATAAACAAAGAAAATAAACACAACAGACCTAGCAATTCTACTAAGAATGTCTCATGCTCCACTTTTGTAGTTGTATTGTTTCTTATAGTTATCTCTAAGAAGCAGTAACACTTCAACAATAAAATTGGTCAGTAGAAATGTAATGGTTGGAGCAAAGTATCGATAACACAAGATTGCAAGAAACTAAAAAAAATAAGACAAGACTTTGTAAATTGTGATACTAACCGGGAATATAGCGTCAATATAGTAATCTAAAATTGTCGGCGTACTATTCCACGAGAAAAGGAATCCAATTCCCATAAACCAACAAATTATGTATGCCCCTTATTTTCCCTGTAATTAATTGAGAAATATTAGCCTGCAATTTCCATTTAGAATCTCTGGCATGACTCTATAAATATTCAAAACAAACTTAATGTTACTCATTCATTTTTCTCTAATGCATACAAAACTGAATATGTTAACTTGTTTTGAGCTAGAGAGTTATGTAATTCATCGTGTCCAAAATCATTGCTTATTGTCATGAATGTTTTTTTTTAATGATCAGGAAACAGACCTATATTTGATCAAAAAACATATTTTTCATAATATATTCCATTTTTCTAATTCAAAGTTAAATTTCCTTTCCATTTATGGCGTTCAAACAAACTGGAATCATTTTCATTTAATAAATCATTGTTGTAATATACTACTAAACAGATAGCTCCATAATGAAGTTAATTAGTGGTGGAATACTAATAAATCACAAATACATGCAAGAAATAACACCACTATATGTCCTAGGCATGCCAAGTCTTTATCCTCTTGGTTGGAAATATTACTTCATGAAAACAACATATTTGAAAAAGAGAACTTTTCTAAAACTAACCAATGCTAGTGTATCCAACAACATTGACATTTCTATTGGCATGCCCTCAAAATATGTGGAAGTATCAAACAAGTGTAGTGCACTTCCTTGTAAGGTTAAAGTTTGGCAATGGAAAATGTTGTCCCTTAGTCTAATGAGGTTTTAACTTGCCTTTTATAACTTAGAGAGAATGGGAATTCAATGTAGAACAATGACATAAATCTTTTATTCATTCACACTTACCTAGATCCTAAACAAGCATTGAAGCGCTATACAAATCCAAGCATGTCTCACATTCCACCAAGAAATAGAATTTCTAGATTTTGACTGTAAACCTTGAGCCTTTCTCAAATTTGTAAACAAGTAACATCATAAATATTCTTTCTTAGTTATCAAACCTTCTCTTGTGTGGAGCTTGAGAAAATATGTGCATACACATATCACATTATAGCATGTTGTGGAGTACATTTACAAAAAGCCAGCTACTCAAAATTTTATATTCTGGCAAGATTGAGGCATGTGTTAAATGCCCATTATCTACATCTCTGCACAATGGTGTCATTAATAATTTGAAGGTTCTTATCTTGATAGTATGATCTAATTATTTCTTTGTGAAAGATGTTTGATCACTACCATCATTAAAATTTTGATGTTTATGAACAATATATATATACAATGGGTGCTTCGAATAATAAAAGAGGCAATTATTTTTCCATTAAGAGTGTTTAGTATTTTCATATGGTTTAAATTCAATATTTCTATTAGTGGTACTTAAGGTTAACCTAAACGATTCTTTCACATGCATCAAAAGAAGTAAAATGTGATAATAGGAAGGACTCATGTGAACTTTTCTAATCATAGATGTTGAATCGACAAATGTTTTTGTTGTGCTCAATTTCTTATTGAAGTAAGGTCCTATCAACTGACAAAGTTTGTACAAATGTTTGAAATGATACTAAATAAGTTGGACCTGGGGGACTGAAGAACAAAATCACAAGACAATACTTGACTGAGATCTATAGATGGCTACAACAGAATCAACTTAAACACCCATCAATGTTTGTCTCTTACAAAGGAAACATCCCACGTATTATTGGTTAGTATTTTCAACATTGAAACTTGTACTGCACCTTTTTTTCAACTTGGCAATAACATTAGTTCAATGAAAATAATGCATGATCTTTCTTTTAGGTAAACCAGTGTCATCCACAATTCCTATGCAGAACATGAGTAGATGCTCAAATCGACCTAACTTCACTAATATTGGTAATCATCTTCACTAACTAGTGGGTAGATAAAGGATCTTGGTCATTGTATCAACACTCACCCTAAGGGGATATCATGTGATTTTGGCTCAACACTCTTCCCACTAGGTTATTGAATAATATAGGCTCAATAATCTCCCATAAGGCTATTATGGTCTCAACTTCACCAACTAAAGCAAGTATTTGCACTCTTCCAACATGGATATTGTGTTTTGTCCCTCCATTAATTCACCATTCTAGAACAACAATGGCACCCATGGCATGTATTGAACTATTGTGGAAACGTTAATGCACCCAAAACTCTTACATGAATAATGCAAAATAATGATTAGTTGTGAGCACAATTCCTATATCCCCGCCTCAAAAAGTAAAATATATCCATATCTAAAAAGGATTTTCCATAAATACAATTTTAGGTGGTTAGGGTCTCTTTCTATGGTAAACCCTCCACTAGTTAACATCACTAACCCCATGGATAAAATCCCTAAAATTAAATTTCAATTAAATAAGTCAATTTCCAAAGTAAAACCCACCCAAGATTCTCACTTATATGGTGACCTGGGGTATACATAAGTTTGGATAACAATGTTTGAGCATGTGTTTACTTTTTTTAATATTGATATGCATAACAACGACATCACTTGGGTTTCTCCTAACACTTGATTACTATTAGTTTGGCTAAGAATATATCACTCAAATGTAATTTACTATACATGGATCTCATTATTAGCATCCACATAAATAAACTTTTTAATATAAAAATTTGAGTTATTCTCATTCATCTAACTAGTATTAGTGTAGGTCATAAATGTTTGAATTTGAAATGATACTAAATAAGGTGGACCTGACAGACTGAAGAATGAAAGCACAAGAAAATACTTGTTTTATATCTATAGGTTGCTCGAACAGAATCACCTTGAACTCCCATCAATGTTTGATTCTTACAAAGGTAACATCCCATGTATTATTGCTTACACTACAACTAAAAAGGTCATTGGTGAGGGTCGAAAAATGCCATCATAAGCTCATTGGTGACAGTCAAAAGAGCCTTCGTCACCAAAAATCGAATGTCACCAAAGGTGGCATCGCCAAAAGTGTAAGTGTTATGGTGACATTCAAGATCTGTCACCAATAAATATTTATAATGAAGGATAGTGACTGTCACCATTTCATATGAACAAAAGTGACAAACCTTAGCCTTCGTCACCAAAAAAATGAACATCACCAATGGTGGTGTCGCCAAAAGTATAGGTGTTGTGGTGACATTCAAGGTTCGTCACCAATAATGACTATAATGACGAATAGTGACCATCACCATTTCATATGAAAAACAATGATTTATTTTGATGGACCTTTCATGACCATCACTATTAATGCATACATACGTGGTGATGTTCATTGACCGTCACCATTTCATACGAACATCAGTGATTTATGGTGATGGACCTTTCATGGTCATCACTATTGATGCATATATATGGTGGTGTTCATTGACCGTCACCATTTCATATTTTGGTGAGGGTAGAAAATGTCACCATAAGCTCATTGGTGATAGTCAAAAGAACCTTCGTCACCAAAAACTAATCATCATCATTCCATATGAATAACAAGGCACAATGGAATCGAACTACAAACCTCCAACTTATAAAGAAGATTCTCTTCCATTGAGCTAACACCCTTTAAAGAATTAAACTTGAAAGAATAGATCTAGGGGAATAACAAAAAAATCCATAGAGAATAGGATTAGAGTGGGAAAAATAAAGATGATAATAAAAATAATAACCAGCAACAGAATCTACTAATTTGAACATGTTTAAAGTACATTAAACAGAGATGGCATCCATAGTACATTAAAGTGACATTGGTTAATGTTGGGATTCGTCAATTTCCAACTATATGTAGTGCCACCAATCTAATGAACCGTGATAAGAGATGTTTCCATTAATGGAGAAGCATGTTTAAAGCTCATTGTTTCTTGATAACCACTGTCTCTAACTAACAACCATGCGTAGTTCTAGCCACTATAAAACATGGACACAAAAGTGAGCATAAATACCAAAATCATAGTACCACCAATCTAAAGAACTATAACAGAAGATGTTCCCATTAATGGAGCCGCATGTTTAAAGCTCACATTGTTTCTTGATAACCATTGGCTCCAACTAACAACCATGCATAATTCTAGCAAATCACTACAAAACATGGACCCAAAGTGAGCATAAAGACCAAAAGCCCAATCTACCTTAATGGAAAAAAACAAGAAATCAAAACTTACTTACAATTTACCAACCATTGAAAGGATAAAAACGTGAAAGAAAACGTCTTGATACTTCTCATCAAGGACAAACAAAATCATATCACCTTAAATGATGAATTTAGAAACCTTTTGAGTTCAGAAAATGGTGTTAATACACTTAACTTTAGTTGGTTGGCAAAAATAAGTCAAGGAGGCATTTTAAAATCAAGAAGAATTATTTATTCATGGCATAAAACAAGTTCAATATTAGAGCATTGAAGATAATTGGACTAGCAAATGAAAGACAATATTCAACTAGAAGATATTATCAGAAGAAGTAAAAAGGAAAAGAAAAAGAAGATGGGCACATTTTACTTCAGCTGATAGCTAGATCCACATGAGGAACTTAAAATGAGCTTCTCCTAACCCTTCAAATCAAGGGAACCCATGACCTATTCACATAAATGATGGTTACAAACAATGAAATATTTGACTGCCAATACTCATTGCTTGGTCCTATCATAAAAGTGAAATATCAAGAGAATATACCTCTGGTAAATAATGCTTAGTTTGTCAATTGTAATATCGTCGCAATCATTAGGCTATCATCATTAGGCAACTTCGTTTCGTAAAAACATCATAGCAAGAAATGTTGGCTTTATCACCAATGTAAACTAAACTTCATGTATTGAAATTTGAAACAAAGAAAAAGAAAAAACGTTAGTGTGTTCATCTTTGAAACGTTGATAGATACATGCTCTGACCCAAGCAGCTGAAATTATTGATAATGTTACTTAAAATGGAAAATCAAATATGAGAAAATGTATGAGTGTATTTTACCAAAGTTGAGCATTGTATGAGTCTATTATTACCTAAGCCATCTCACAACGTTCTTCATCAACTCCAACAAGCAATGAATAATTCATGACATCAATTGAATACAAACACACATTGCACATAATCATGATAACTTACTAGCTTAACAAAAAATTGAAACTAAGATTACAATTATAGTTCATTAAGGAAAATGAAAACCATATTTACCATGAGAAAGGAAGTATCATTCTAGACTTCTCTCTCCAAAAGGCGCTTGGCTTTATTCCCAAGAAATATTGGAGCAGTTGGCATGGTCTCTAAGAGATTCTCGTCCAGATGAAATTTGTTGTTGCCTAATGATTCTGCGTTGTAACGAGAGCAACCAGAAACTTTGAGGTCATAAACTCGTGTTACATTGCTTACAAGCAACAAATTTTCCATTACCATCAATTCCTCTTGATCTCTCTGCCACCTTTTGCATTATTTATAGTGACCTGAAAAATAAGCACATTATGTAACATGCACACACAATGAAGGAAACAAAGCAGAGTAAATCTCTACAAGTCTGGAAAAGCTAATTGTCAAATATAGAATTAGGTACCTTGTCATATACGCAAGCCTGATATTCTTATCAACTTAGTGTATAAGTTATTATGCTTGTTGGCTCATCATTATAAACAATAATAACCATATCGTTGACACCAGTTGGTAAACAACAATTACCCACTCCATTACCACCCAGATGACTGACAAATGAAACAAACATAGGACTATAGCTTCTCTGAGAGTCAACTCTAATAGACCCTGATAAATTTTCTTGTAAACTCTTGCTACAACGTTTTGGTAAGTTTGACATAGGAGCCCCAATGCAACTTCCAAACTCTTCTGATAGATTTAATTACGTTACTGGTGAGGGAGGGATGCTTTTCTTAGGCACCTCTATTCCACTTTTATCATGCATGATTTCAACATATTTGGACATCATCCTGTTTCCTATTGCAATTTGTTGAACTGGATTAAAATATTTTTTGTCTGTAGATTCATTGCCACTAGCACTAGTAACCAAAGTGGCAAAACCAACTTCCCGCCCTTGTGATGTCACAGATACATCCCAAGATTTTACTAATTGGCATTCACCTATCCATGCTCCATCTAATGTATTTGAAAAATCATCGAAGACGGGAGAATCATGCTCCGACAGTTTCCGACAAGTTGCCATATCTTCATCCAAACTGTTTGTATTGTCCCTACTATCAACTGCTTCAAAAAGAATTGTCTTAGAAACATTGATGTTGGTATTGCATTCACCATTCTCCATGTCAAAAGTATGAAACATGGTACCATTAGTTATATTGGATCAATCTCTAATGTTTGGATCTCCTTCCACGTCATCCAGATATTCTGGGTTGTTTTACCTTCTACCAATTTAATAATTTCCATGCCTTAATTTAATTTTCCATTCACAGTCCCAATTCCCTCTAAATGGTCACACAAGTAGGAATTTCCCACATTACTAATCATGGAAATTTGCCTAGATCCATTATTTAAAACATGCTTGTCGCCAACTTGGATATCTTTGAACTGAATATTCTCAAAACAAATAGCTCTATCCAAATAATTTCCATCAACCATGGAGCATGTGTCCTTTGTCATCATAATGCCAAAACCACCACTAGCATTGTTACTATCTTTGACTGTACCCTGACAGTCTCCAAATTTTTCATTTATGCTAGAATCATATTCCTTATATGGAGTCTTAAAATCATCCAGTGGACTAGATTCCAATTTGGCAAGAGAGTTTTTCACTCTAAGAGATGAATCTAAATGGAAAAGATGGTGATCCTATTCATAGGCTTCATAAAGAAGAAGAAACCTTATATTGTTTAGCTTGAAATATTAGCAACAGGTCTTTCAAGTTCCAACGTGCCTAAAACTAGTTATGGCCTCTTGCAACAAACCCTGTTTGAATTTGATAGATTTCATCAAAAGAATGAACCCTATGAAGAAATTATTTCCAACTAAGAAATTTCTATAAGCAAATATGGAAATATTAGACAACCTAAAGAACACTAAACAACCTTTATATACATCTATAATATCACCTGAAATTCAACTCTCTCTTTATACAACATTCCTTCAAGCCCTCCAATTTTCCTCCTTGATTCAAGAACCTTGGTAACGAAATAAAAGGATCCAGATGTGGTGATTTTATTTCCGAGCAAATTAAAAACCTCTCTAAACAACATTCCCACTTTATCCGCAACCTGTTCATTTGCATCAAAATGCACATTAGTTTGGATCTAGGGGTCCTACTTCATTTATTTTTTTGTTATTCCTTGCTTCTCCCATGCCACCACCTCAAATAGCTCCTCTATTGTTATTTTATAATTAATATTAACCTTGGATGAAAGAGAAACAATGAAACCATTTGCGAGATCTGAATCTTTTCATTCCTTATCTTGAAGTTCCAAATATGTTGTGATTGTCCCATATGAACCTGGACCCATAGGAGATATAATTTCATTTGGATATGCCTTTATTGAAGCTGACATCCAAATAAATCACTTGAAGGAGTAGTTGGCAATGAAGGTCTCTCTCCATATGGATATATATCCCACTATACCGCTATAACTTGAGCATATGTATCTCCTATGGGGGATTTCTTAAAAATAATTTATGTTTAAACAAGACTGGTTCCATCAACACTAGATTTACTAGTAACATGTGATATAGGTGGCCCCATCCCTCCACTAGTAAGAGGTGGTTTGGACTCTCCCTTATTCTTATCAATCATAGGGTCATCTGCTAAGGCAGAGATAGTTGACATTGTCTTATACATTTTCATGTTTTGCATTTCTTCTTACTGGTTTTGTTCTAGAATAGGAACAACAGAACTGGGTATCATAAAAATAGATCTATCTAAACTTAATTGTTTGTCTGAAAATGCAACAGTTATTGGTGATTTCAAGGGAATTTCAGGCAAGGTGGCACCTTCATTTGCAAGGAAAAAAGTCTCAAGGGTTAAATGGTAAGTTGTAAACCCTGCATATTGAACAACATGTTTAGCTTTCTTCAGTTGATCATGATTTGCACCCATAAGAAGAACTTGTAAACACAAGAGAAAAGTGAGTCCCATAAATTATGACTTCAAGAAAATATCATATAACTTAAGATCAAGATATCACCTAATTTGGAGATAGTCAACAATATTAGATACTTTCAAGAATGCAATTTTGAGAACCTCTTTACTTTGTTGGAAATATTTCAGAGAAAATATTAGATTGGTTTCGAGGCTCCAGTCTCCATCTGTGAATTAGATTATCATAGCATACATAATAGAAGTACCATTTCTACTAGATAGATTAGAATTTCAAGGCATATTAAGTATAAATATAATACTTATTTTAATGACAATAAAATATTAAAAATACACAATGAATCCTAGATAGTTTTCCACCCTTGCAATCACCATCCTAGACTGGAAAACGAATTTCCAGTTTGTATTTGAAATGCAAATTTATTGATTCACGTCAGAATCTGTAGGACAACACTGATCAGCATGAGAAACATTTCTACATAAAATAAAAAATAAAGTTGTAAAATACCTTGTTGATTTTGGAGGGAACAGGTAGAGTGGGTCCACATGGCCTCCCCACACCAACTGGCATTTGAGGAGGGATGGGCCCCCTATTTATCAAATTCCCCCCCCTGGCTCTCTACAAAAGTACTTGAAACCCCAATTCATCTCATTTTTCAGTTTCATACTTTGGAGAGCAGATTTGGACAACATAAATGAGAACAACTTAGGGTGGGCAAGTTTGGTAGAACAACATTGAAAACAACTTTGGCAAGCATATTTGAAGGGAGGAACGAAGTTTTTTCCAGCAAAACAACACTCAAAACTCTTACTTGTTCTTCTGTTTCTTACTCTCATATATTCTTTTGATGGAATCTCATTCATCATCTTGGGGAGGGTATGATCATAGAAATCATGGTGGAAGAAGTGGCAAAGGGAGAGGAGATGGTGAAAAAAATAACATAAATTTCCCATTGATTCCCCTCTATGGAACTGTGTAATAGAAAGATAGAGAAAAAGGAGAAAAATAAGGTGGAAAGTTGAAACTACTTATGGAATTGCATAGGTTCAAGGAAAATTTTGGATTCATACTCAAGGGGTAAAGCCCTTTTTCTTTGGATTCCTAACAATGGGGTTGAGTTTTGTAATCTATCACCCCAAAGATTGAGGCACAATTTCAAAAGGAGCATGATGATGCACAGTTAGCCAGGGAAGAAAGGAGGGGCAACAAGCATGTTCTTGTAGGTTAAAAAAATGGGCAGCCAGTTTCCTCAACAATTGAAGCCTGGAAGAGATTGAACACCAAACTCTTGGAAATAATGTTTGATTGATTGGAGGAGGGAAGAAACAAATAGTGGAGTTTCCCCTGCCATACATGCATGTGGTATTCCATTTATAGAGTATTATGTCTCTATATTGGAAAGTCATGTTTAGAGTGGTGAATGAAGAACCCATTGGTTACAAGAGACAAATTTTGAAAAAGTATGCCCCACCATTATACAAAAGGAGAAGTTGTTGTGGACTAATACAACAAACCAACCATCAATAAATTTGATAGTATGTCTCTTTCAAGCCCATACTTTTCAGAGCAATAAATGCTTCAAATGAAGAGAAGAGCATTAAATGCATGGTTGAGACTTACAAAAGTAATTGAGATTATAAATCATGGCTACAATATTTGAATATGGATACTGATGTTATAAAACAAAAATGTGTTCTTGAAAAAATCCTATACAACCAAGATGTAGGTGTCTACTACTCACAAAATGAAAAAACATGTGAATTTTCCAAAATGCTAGAAAATTTGTAGGAATGTATAGGGTAAGTTCCTTAAACAGAACACCAAAGGACACTGCTCACAAAAAAATCACAGATCAATACACCAGTATTGTAGACGTGGTTAAAAACCTCAAAGAGGGAAACAGTCCACGGCTTGAGCCAACGCGGCCACTTCAGGAAATTTATTAATAAAATAATGAAAATTTACATAAGCTTCTCTCATGAACGGTTGCCCTACAAATGACCCTACATGCTCTTTAAATAGAGATCATGGACCAATCAGGTGCTAAGCCACAGATCAAGTGTCGATAATGTCAAGGAGAGAATGAACCGTCAAATCACTACATATCATGACCATCGGATTGTAAGTTACAAAAGTACATAGTAAAGAAACACACTTTACCTAACTCTACACTAGACCAAGTTATACTTAACTACTTCCTATGTGTCGGAATATCCTAACATCCCCCCTTAAGAACAACTTGGGATAGGATTGGAGGATGTACAAATATGACACAATAGGAGAAGGAAGGAGGCATTAGAGCCTATCCCCCCTTAGTGACAACTTCCTGAACTCCAACCATAAATCGAAGTTTAGTAAACTTCGCCTCTGTGAGAGCCTTTGTAAATATGTCTGCAACTTGATCATCTGTTGAACAATATTGCACTTCAATAACATGGTCGTGAATGAGATTTCTGATGAAGTGCATGTGCAGTTCAATGTGTTTGTTGTGCTGATTTTGGATTGGATCTTTGCATAGTTGAATGGCACTTTGATTATCACACCAAAGTGTAGTCAGATGCTGCTTTTGAAAGCCAAACTCTGACAGGATCTGACGAAGCCACATGGCTTCCTTGCTAGCTTCTACGGCACCACGATACTCTGCTTCTGCTGAAGAAAGAGAAATGGCACTTTGTTTCTTGCAAGCCCATGTAATAGGTCTTGAACCAAGAGTGAACACATAACTTGCAGTAGACTTTCGATCATCAGGGTCACCAGCCCAATCAAAATCAGTAAAACCAACCAATAGAGGAGATGCTTCTGCACTGTAATGAATCCCAAACTGAAATGTGCCTCGAACATAACGAATTATTCTTTTAGCTGCTTTCCAATGAATTTCATGTGGGTTTTGCATAAACCGGGCAATAAGGCCAACATCAAAGGAAAGGTCAAGACGAGTATGGGTCAAATACAAAAGCTTTCCTACAAGTTGACGGTATAAGGTAGCATCAACTTCAGGGGAAGTACAAGTGACTAAAAGTTTGGCTCCGGACTAAAAGGGAGAAGGGGCTGGCTTACAGTATTCCATGTGAAAATGGCATAGAAAATCACAGGCATACTTGGACTGGGAAAGGGAAATATTGGATTGCAAGACTTGAAGACAAAGAAAATAATGCAAATGTCCTAAGTCTGTCATTTCAAACTTCTTTTTAAGGCTGGACTTCACATGGTTTATAAGGTTGGGATCACTACCAGTAAGGATAAGATCATCAACATAAAGAACAAGAATGATAAGAGACTTTCCCACCTTCTTGGTGTAGACAGTATTGTGAGAATGACACCTAGAAAAGCTAGTTTCTAAAAGAAAGTAATCCATTTTGGCATACCAAACCTGAGGAGCTTGCTTGAGACCATAAAGGGATTTCTTAAGCTGACATACAAGGCTAGTGTTTGTTTGTGTAAAGCCAGTAGGTTGTTCCATATCGATTTCTTCATGCAAGTCCCCATGCAAGAAGGCAGATTTAACATCCATCTGATGGACTTCCCATTTGAAAGAGGCAGAAAGGGAAAGAACAAGGTGGATAGAGTTCATTTTGCAACAGGGGAGAAGGTTTCAGTATAGTCAATGCGTTCAACTTGTGAAAAACCCTTAACAACAAGACGAGCTTTATGTTTATCAACTTTTCCATTTGGTCCATACTTGGTTCTGTAAACCCATTTGCATCTAACAAGTTTTCGTCCCTTTGGTAGAGGAAAAAGATCCCATGTATCATTTGCCAATAATGAACGATATTCTTCATTAATAGCTGCGTCCCAATATGGATGGCCTGAAGCTTCTGCAAAGGTGTCAGGATCATAATCTGCTGAAGCTTGAGCCATTAAAGAAGAGGCTCTATCGAACTGGGAACGTGTACGTCGCTAATCTGTAGGATCACCGACAAGATCATCTGCTACATCCCGAGTAGCACGGACCCATTTTGGAAGCTGAGGAGCTGAAGGAGGATCTTGAGAAGGTGGGGGAGGATTGTCATCCTCGCTTTCATCATCTAAAGAAGAAATATTTTCAAAAGTAGAAGGGATAGAGAGAGGTGGCACATCCACCGAACTAGGCTTGTAGGCCAATATATTTTTAGAAAACTTTACATCTCTTCTAATGATAACATTTTTGGACTTAAGTGGAATAAGTCTATATCCTTTGACATCTTCAGAATATCCAACAAAAATACATTTTTCACTCTAAACTACAGTTTGGTGTGATAATCAAAGTGCCATTCAACTATGCAAAGATCCAGTCCAACATCAACACAGCAAACACGTTGAACTGCACATGCACTTCTTCAGAAAGCTCATTCATGAACATGTTCTTGAAGTGCAATATTGTTCAACAGATGATCAAGTTGCAGACATATTTACAAAGGCTCTCACAGAGGCGAAGTTTACTAAACTTCGATTTATGGTTGGAGTTCAGGAAGTTGTCACTAAGGGGGGATAGGCTCTAATGCCTCCTTCCTTCTCCTATTGTGTCATATTTGTACATCCTTCAATCCTATCCCAATTTGTTCTTAAGGGGGGATGTTAGGATATTCTGACACATAGGAAGTAGTTAAGTATAACTTGGTCTAGTGTAGAGTTAGGTAAGGTGTGTTTCTTTACTATGTACTTTTGCAACTTACAATCTGATGGTCACGATTTGTAGTGATATGACGGTTCATTCTCTCCTCGATATTACCGACACTTGATCCGTGGCTTAACACCCGATTGTTCCATGATCTCTATTTAAAGAGCATGGAGAGTCATTTGTAGGGTAACCATTCATGAGAGAAGCTTATGTAAAGTTTCATTCTTTTAATGAAACTTTACATAAGCTTCTCTCATGAATGGTTACCCTACAAATGACTCTCCATGCTCTTTAAATAGAGATCATGGACCAATCGGGTGTTAAGCCACAGATCAAGTTTCAGTAATACCTAGGAGATAATGAACCATCGGATCACTACAATCGTGACCGTCAAATTGTAAGTTACAAAACTACATAGTAAAGAAACACACTTTACCTAACTCTACACTAGACCAAGTTATACTTAACTACTTCCTATGTGTCAGAATATCCTAACAAAATTTAAAAATTAAGTAGACAAAATTAAATATGGGGATGTGTTATAAACTTATACAGAGGTTATGCCATAAAGGACTTTTAAATCAAGAATTTTGAGGCCTTTTTTATTTTTTTTAACAAAGATTTAAGGGGAAATTTTCCGCAAACTTGTATGGGGCATATTTTTTGTTGTACCTTTCAATACAAAGACAGATACAATACAAACAATCATATGTTGACCATTTGTATATGTACAATACAAAAAATGTGCAAAAACATAAATACCCCAAGCCCAAACTAGGTTTTATGGTGACTATGCTTCAAATGTCATGCAATTTATCATAGACAATGCAAGATCATGCAAAGAAATTGATGCAATCATTGAGAAGGCATGACCATATGTTCGGGACACCATGTGTAGTTCATAGTTTGAATCTTGCTTTCAAAACTATTATTGTTGAAGTTGCACAAACAAAAAAATATTTTGATGAAGCAAAAGAAATATATTTTTTTATTATGAAGGACCAACATGTATAAACAATGTGTAGACAATTTCCCAAGCTCCAACTTCTTAAGATTGGAGAAAATAGATATTCATCACACCATGTCTTGATTTGCCTTCTGACACTTGGGTTGCTTTGTCTTTTATGGCAATTTGTCCCAAGTGGAAAACATGGAGATCACCCAACACTGAAAAAAAGCAGTGCACATCGGAACTATCATTCTCGATTAGGCTTGTTGGGGTTAGATTGAGTAGTTTCTTTCCATATTGAAGCCATAGTTGATCTATTACAAACTTTGTGATATAGATAATGCAGATTAAGACAAAGATTGGTTCATATATGCATTTATTTTGGATACGAGAGAATGAGCTACAAGAATAGTAGGGATTGAATTGTCAAAACAACTGCAACAGAATTCAATCATATGACCCAATCAATACAATACTGTGTAGCTACAATGTAACATTGTATGATGAACACTACGATTGCATAATGTTTTACAAATGGAGTGTAAATATTCTTGGATGTCAAACCTCCATGACAAGCTATGTATATGTTTAGTTCTTGGACAAATTGGTTGGACATGCAATAATATCAAACCTGAGAATGAATGCTGGTGTAATTATTTGGATATAGGCCGCTAAGTGAATAGATCCATGTGAAATTCTTGCCATTGTCCTTTCAAATTGACTGTCATAGAGTATATTCTTATTTGTTGCTAGAAATGAAGTTGTCTTCCATATATCAAATGGAACAACATTAGCTAGTCTATAACAAATTGCTAACAAAGAACATCACAACAATGAGCCTAACAACATCTTTATTATCAGAAATTCCAGTTTGATTTTAAAAGCCAGCACATGAGCAGTTTGGTCATATTTTAGCCTTTTCTATCTTTTCCAGTCATAATGATGAGCTCGGAACTTCCAGACTATGTCCATTTGTGGTCCCTTTACTGCTGCCAATAATATCAGCATGTGTGCAAGTGCTAAGTCATTTTTCCTTTGGGACTGTGGACATGTTTCAAAACACTAAGACAGATTTTGCGAGCACATCATCCTCATAATTTCGCACATATTGATTCATGTGTCCAGGATCATGTTACTATAATCCATAAAACCTTGAGTGGAAGAAAATATGCATCAAGACAAACTATCTACATCAAAATGAAAGTTACATGCATCACCATGATCAACCCATAACAAGAAGCATGAGATCACCAAGAATCAAACCATCAAACAAAAGATGGAAACGATGTAGCAGAGCGTTTGTTACCATCATCAACAAACTGTTGTACATCTACATGAACAATATCACTACATTTCAGAAGGAGAAGCATCGCTAGGTTGTACACCTCAAGATTAAGTACCAACAATGATGACCTCATCTAGCAAGGGGAGGCTGGAAGAAACATCCAAAGGAGAGGATGGACTAGATGATGAAGTAATCCCTTTAGTCTCGACTCCCCATAGACTATTCAATAACTACAAAGAATGAACTCGGAGGAGTTTGTATAGGTGGACCAACACAAGATGGAGATGTGGAAAGGTTCACTACAACCAGTTGGGAGTCATCAACAAGCAACCCAACAAGAGAAGAAGAGGCATGTTCCATGGATACATGCTGAGACTCATCACCAGAAAGGAGCTATAGAAGAGATCTTAGCAGTCATCATGAAAAGGCTCATCAAAGATGTAGGGTCATAGAGATGATACCCCTAAAAAATTTCATATTAGCCAACCAAAGTCCTATGAGGAGTCTAATGGACACGAGATATATGATGTCTTTCATGATATAAGTGGGTCCATGCACTTGATCCAAAGAACCTAAAATGTGAGATAAAGGACTTCCAGCCATGCAACCATTAAGTTTCTGACCTTGCATTAAGGAAGAATTATCAGGCTAAAAAATGATGCTAGTCTTTTGTTCCTAATAAATTTCTTATTTCGTCCCAGAAGGCCAACTAAAATATGAATGTAACCTTCTTCTCCTATCCATTTTATGTGCTTTTCTTTCTCCTTGCTTAACCTTAGTAATTCATTAAGAGCATACAACACAATCTGCTCCTCATCAAAATCCAGATTAGGTTTCAATGAAGCTATTGTGACCATTGTATTTCTATCCTTCCACTCTTCTATAGACCTTCGGAGTATGATATTTGGTCTCAACTCTTTACTAATTAGCGCCTGATTAGTCATGGGACAAGTAATGTGCCCCTCTACAAAACATCTTTCAATAGAACTTCTATCAAATGTTTGACAAGAAGAAATCTCAACAGGATCTTCCATTACCTCTCAAGAAATTGGACAATAAAAGGATTGTAAGGGAGGCAAAGAATGACTTCCCAAAGAGAACCTTTTCTCGTAATATACCTTATCCCTCTCTTTGGCAGAAGATGCCACATCTGCACAATGAAGTAATCCAATGATTTGTTCCATTTGCAAAGCCTCTGCTTCATTTTTTTTCTCAATATGGTATCTTCCATATCCCTTCTAAACTCTTTGTATTCTTGTTTCAAAGTCAATGTATCAGTGGAAACTCCCACTACTTTGGCAATCTGCAAAAGTAATTTATTTGTGTAAACACTATCAGTATGCCTTTCTCTAATCCGAGATTCAATTTTATCAACAATTTCCTCTTCTGCCACTACTGCCTTGAACTCGGCATTCTGCATATCCTTACAAAGCTTATCAATTTTTTCTAATAGCCAGTGACACATCCAATGCTGAGAGAGGAAGAAAACTCAGAGCATGTCCAATTTCTTTCGTAATATCTTGCAATTGTTTCACAATATTCCTACGATTGAGAAGAAGATAAAACTTGCTCTTTTGTGAACAAGTATCAATAACATTCTTTGTGGCCTTGAGTACCCTTTCAAAAATCCCAAGAGATTGTCTAATAGTCTGAGTTTCCCTTACATTCTTATTATTAAGCTCTGTTAAAATGGGCCTTATATTTTCCAGATACTTGGAAAGTTCCTTGAGGCTTTGTTGGTCATAAATCACATCTTTTGCAGCATGAATGGTGTCTCTAACTAGCACTAAAACTTTGGTTATCAACTCAGACAGTGGCGCAAGTGCTGCATTACCAATTACTCCATCAGAAGTGACTTGACTAATTACTCCAAGAGAAGACACCATTGTTCATCCAAGGAAAAACAAGAAGAAACTTTTGGAGCTTCTCCTTTCTAGAAATTTGATCAGTGGAGAGCCACATGCAACCTTCTGACCCTTTTACAAAATTTCATTCACTTGAATGATGGCCATTCGATTTGTTGCAAGAAAGCTCCGAGGAGTCTCCTAAACCACGCCCATGTTCTCCAAAATTTCTTCCTTTTGAGAGTTTTGGAACTGAGTGGGATTTGTTCGTGTTGATTCTATTTTGCGGATTATCCAATTATAGAACATAAGCTTATTTTTTAAATCTTGGCAATGATGACCATTATGGATTCGTCTAATTGATTTCTACCTGGGTGGAAGAATTTTTCTCCTGTCTGATTATTTATTGGGTGTCACGATGTTCAAGCCATTCTTGTAAGCACTCCATTTTTTCTCTAAAAATGCTGAGGAGGGTTGGCTACTCCTGATGCACGAATCCATTAAAATAAGGTTGTTTCCAGTTTGTACAACACATTAGTCATCGCAAGAAAATCATTGGTTATCTGACACATGCAATGAACAAATCAACGAGTTATGGAATCTGGCATCCAATCTCATCTTCGGAATGACACTTCTGGTGATTCGGGTCACCATTTTTTTGTGGGGTGTTTGGTGGGTGACAAAAAGACCAGGTGAAATAGAAATGCTTACGTGTTGTTCGTGCACTTTGCAGGACTTCGACCACCAAGCCTGGCCTTGACCATCAATGACACCACCACCTTCTATGGTCAACCCAGATATACCAGAAAATCGGAGCCACATACCACGTTCATTGCTATTCCATGCAGATTGTTGATTGGGTGCAACTATTGTTCCTGTAATCTGCAAGTTATCTATGTCAGCATACTCTACATCTATTGACCATCAATGACACCACCACCTTCTATGGTCAACCCAGATATACCAGAAAATCGGAGCCACATACCGCGTTCATTGCTATTCCATGCAGATTGTTGATTGGGTGCAACTATTGTTCCTGTAATCTGCAAGTAATCTATGTCAGCGTACTTTGCGTCTATTGTCATCACAGGTAGACAACCCGACATCCAACTTTCTTACCTCTACTGAAATATGAGACTTGCAAGGACCAAGAAATGTCACTGGCGTAACTAGAAATTTCTTTCCCGACGGTACTTGGAACACTGCATCGGAAGGTGCCGTGCATGCTGCTTGCCATGCTTCTTGGAATGCCTAAAATAACAAGAAAATAACAATAAACTCCGAGTTAATAACCACAAAAAAAGAAATAATGATAACAATATTAATAATTTAACTGGTTGTAAAAAATTTAATTAGATTACAAAGTATATATAATCTATTTTCCCAAATTTCAGTTAGAGTGAAAGGTATATGAAGGAACACGTATATTTTCTAAATTGGTTGTAAAAAATTTAATTAGATTACAAAGTAATATAATATATCAAGGAACAAGTATGTTTTCTGGACGGTTGGAAGAAAGAAAAACCTATTCCCACTATAAAAATACTACAGTGAGTCGAAGGGCAAGGGCAAGGTATGCTCAGCGCATCAAACTTTGCACGAGTATCAAAAGAATATTGAACATATATAATAATTGATTAAAAGGTAGTCACCGTCCGATCATCGTTTAGACCGCTGCCATGTGCGCCGTAGTCCATGACATTGAAGATCGGTGAAGCGCTGGAATCACTTTTGCTCAGCAGCACCTTTCTATGAGTAGCCCAACTTGAATCCACCATTAACAGGGCCATAAAAGCAACAGCTGAAGCGAATGTAGTCTGCAGATAATTTCTTTGTTAAAAGCGTCTTATCACACACACAGACTGACTGCAGATAATTTCTTTGTTAAAAGCGTCTTATCATTTTTTCACACACGCAGAACTGAAATCATATTGTTTCCAACCTACAGAAGCATAGTGTGGTTTAGTCATTACCAATGATTTAAAAGCCATTGCGAAAATTTTGAAGCCGAACCTTTGTTGCAGCCTACAGGTGATCGAATTCGAAACGTGTTTCATGGCAAGGAGAAGAGCGGGGATTTTATATTGGTCAGAAAAAATAAAGCGGACCAAATCGAGGTAGAAAGAAAAGAAGAAATATAAAGCGGACCAATAAAAAATCCATGAGTTCTGCAGAGTGGGTGCTCTGTTTCCCTCTCAGAACTCACTCTGTTTGTCGAGTATTCTTATGGTCATATCTCTTCTTCTAGATTGTAACCTCTGGATCCATAGGGTTGTGCGTACTGGGGTTTTCCATTGTTTTTCTCTTAAAGATGTCATTGTTAAGAGTCACTTTCATGAGCCATTTTGTCATTGAGCATGCGTTGGAAACATCATTGCAGTCTCTCGCTCTCATTGGGCAAACATCGTCATCATGCCTCTCAGTGGCAGCATGATACCTAATCACCTCTGCTAGCCTCCTGGAAACGGGTCTACCGATCCTCATTCTTTGTCTCAAACCTTTGATTTTATCTGCCCGTGGCCGGGGTGGAATCTACGTGAGCAGATGCATTTGACTCAGTAAATTTTATCTGAGCGGGTTTGATAGAATGAAGGACGAATCCAAGGAAAAACAGGAAGAGATAGATAAACTATACAAGATCTTATCCAAATTTATGGTGATTTCTTCAGTTTAGCCACTGAAAGATGTCTAAATTTCTTAAAGAACTCTGTTTCAATCAAAACATTAACCAAATCGTTTACCTGATTAAAGTATTAAGACACCTGGTTTGCCTGAATTTCGAGCTCCAGATCCTAATTCTTTTCACATTCTCCCAATTTCTCGCCAGAATTCACCCCAAGCAAATTCTCCACAATGGGAAATCACCCGAATTCCATTCGCGATGCTTCCTCGAACTTTCTGAGCCTCGAATTCGGTAATCTTGGGCAGTTCGGAGTCATTTGACTGCAAAAAATACCCAAGGCTCTGAGCTATTTCAAAAAACCCAGATGGCTGATGGAAGGACCTAAATGGCTGAAAAGACTTGCGTTTCACGCTGAAAGGACTCTTTGCAGAAGGGAATCACTACGATTGGAGAAACCAAGAATCAAATATCTTGAATGAATTCAACATACCTGTGATTGCATGGCTACGCCCGCCCTTCTCCTCCTTACCCGATAAACCGTGCAATTGGAGGGAAATAAATGAGGAAAAAAACAATTTTGATTTTTGAAGGACAGAAATCCCACAAAATCTTAAATGAAATGCATCTGTTTTTCAGGTGGAATGAAATTTAAATGAAATGTGTAAGTCTTTTCTTTTGGTTAATAGTTTTATTAATAGTAAAAACCGGTTGGGTCTTTATGTCACCAAACATTAAATGAAATGCATGTGTTTTTCAGGTGGAATGAAATTTAAATGAAATGTGTAAGTCTTTTCTTTTGGTTAATAGGGTTTTATTAATCGTAAAAAAACGGGTTGTGCTTTATGTCACCAAACATTATTTGAGGGGATTTTGATTGATTGATATCAAAAATGTGATTTATGGTGAAATCAAAATAACCTTTGTGTAGTTAAAAAGTGTATCAATGTAGTAATGTTACCGTAATAATTAATTTCAATGAAATGTTTGGTTTAGTAAAGATAAATAATTTTTAGAAATTTTTCATGATGTAGGGAGTCAATTTGGGAAAGGTGATAGCTTGGCTTCCACATGCTTTAGAATATCGATATCTTTTTGTCTATAAAAATTTGGGGTTGAAAAATAACATAGGATCTATAGCTAAGTTTGTTCCAACTTAGCTATATTTTGAACCAAAAATTGTTGTTGACCTCATGGATATGATAGAAATTTTGTGGCTTGTAGGGTAGTCTTGTCATGAAATAAATGGAGGTACTACGTAGGTAGGAAGAATCATTTTGGTGGAACTTGGACATAAAAGGGAAATCTATCTTTGAATAGTTTTAAGAGAAACTACACCTGGTGCACTATGATTGTAAGTACAACACTTTAAAATCTAGGCTAGTGTGTACACACTAACCAAAGGGTGATTAGTCAAACCCACAAAAGTATTATAGGTGCCTCTAGAGAAGTAGGTGTTCTTGTGCTCTCATTGGCTAGGTATGGGCAATGAAGATAGAGTAAGATAAGGATTTAGCCACTAGTATTTCATATGATTTTGATCCCTTTTTCTAGCATCACCCTTCTTAAGGTAGTTGTACAATTAGATTAATTGAGAAGAAAAACGTGAAATTAAGGTATCATTTTATGGATCCTTTTAGTTAAGAATTACCATTGGAAGGAGATACTAAACATATTTTGTGAAGAGTATCTAGTATTGTGGCTAAGATGAGGGTTATGAGTACCTTAAATTTGTATACTACTCCTCATGTATAGTATTTTCTCATGGTTATTCTAGTTATTATCATTTGCAATTACAATACAAAACCAAGGGAATATTGGAGGTCTACCTAGGTATGCTAGTCTTACCATAATAAATTTACATATCTAAAGCCTACATAAAGAAATTTATCTACTTGGAATCATCATAACCCAATATCTAGACAAGGGGAGCTATCATAGATAACAAGCCATACTTAGTAGGTGCAAGTTTGATATGTGCCACCTATAATTGGGTTAACTTGGAAATCCTTAAAAATGGGAAATCTAATTTATTAATTGTATTTAATGAGAAAATACCATGCACTGGAATTTTTTCATTAAGATTCAGTAAGTTATAATTTCAAACTAAAATGGCATAAATGGAAGTAAACCTGAAAGCATATCTTGGTTCATAATCTAAGATCTTTTTCATTGGCTTAATATTGAATGCTTGTAGTAAGCTTGAGTTCAATATAAAACTTCATCATCATTGATAAGGGATTCATCTCCCAAAGGCATAACTCCCTTCCACTTCATCGTTTAATGCAAAGGTTAAAAGGAAGTATATACACTAGCATACACATTACCAATGACATGGAAAATATCGAGGAGGATAAATTGTTTATTAGGATGACTCATCTTACTTATGTTGAAGCTCAAATGGATGTAAATCTTGAGTGAATCCTAGCAACTCATAGAATTCAATAAAACTATTATTTCAAATGGAAAATCCATACAATGGTAGTATGCTTGAAATATTATCTCTTTCCATGTTATGGTTTCATCATCTTAAGAAGCCTCTAAATCCCCTAGGCCCTAAACCCCCTAAACCTACCTTTATCCCTAACCTATTAACCCCTAACGCCTTAACCATTGAGCCCTAGACTAGTCTTATTATCCCTTAAGCCACTAAACTTTAAACTGTTAACCCCTTACACCCTATACCCCTAAACCTTAAACCCCTTAGCCCCTAAACCCTAATTAAAATTTACATCTTATGTCTACTTCTTCTCTTCTTAACTTACTCTCAATTTTTGTGTATATAGAATACATCTATAACAAAAAAAAGAATATGTTATTTTATTAATATTTTACAGCTCAATTGTTCAATTTATATATACTTAATATTTTGATTTTTTTTTAAGTTTTGAATCTATTTATATATTTAATAACATAAAAACTTAAAATAGATAAATTTAATCATAATTATTAATGAATTTCTAAAAACAATTTGTATAAGTAGTTAATAGTCAATAAATATTGTTCAATGATTATATATAATAATAATTTTAAAATGACTTAAGGGAATTGTTTAATTTGTTATTGTCAATATTGTTGGGTATTTGGTTACTTCTCTTTTAATAAGTATATCATTATGACCCATGAGGTGTAGACTACTTGGTTTGCATGGGGTTTTATCCCCCCTAGGTCACAGTTTCAAACCTCATGGGGAGGGGTTGAGGATGGAAGCCAACTTGGGGGAATTAACTATCCCAAGGGGCATCCAAACTCGACTAAGCCTCACACAATCATGTTGAATAACATATTCTATTGTGGGTAGATCAGTCTTCCTCTATCCAATAAAAGGGCTAGCCCTGGCTTAGGCTCAGCCTAATCACACAAAAAAACAAGTATATCATTATGATCTTCTTGAATTAAGGATGGTACTATGTTATGTCATTAATGAAGAGTCACTCGCAAGTAACAACATGGAAAAACTAAGCTTAGAGCTTATAGCCAAAGCATCAAGAGTTAGAATAGAATTCTTAAGTGATCACAGTAAAAATAATACACATCGGAGATATCATATACACATGGATCATACATATCAGGCTAAATGTGGTAGCTAAAGCAACCTCTTCCTACACCTAGTGTCCTAGACGGACAAGGCAAGTTGTCATCAAACCAATGATACATCCATGAATTACATATAGATCCATATATCTCAGTTGGGAAATGATCGATGTGAAAAGAATCACAGGGGTTGAGATGACAATCAAAAATTAAAAATATCCTCTAAAAAATCATATAGAAAGTGGGGTAACATGTCCTATGACATCCAACTTGCAATCTATGATGGGAAATCCTCAAAATTCAATGACAACGATGATAACGATCATCATATGATGATGACTTGGATGACGATGTTAAAGATAATGATTATGATTATGACAATGATGACATTTAAAAAGGGAGAATATTGGCCAAGGTCATTAGCATCATCATCATCATAATCATTGTTATCATCATCATTGTCATTGTAACCACCATAATATTTATCATCATCATCCTATTCTTGGAAGTTGGGATTGATGCCTTATGGTTTTCTTAAGACTTAGAACAAACTAATTTCAAGGGCTCTAATCTAGGTTTTGATTACTCCATTAGGATGTGTATATGCATTATAAGGGTGGTGAAAATTAGTGATGAAAGGAAAGTTGTTTCACCAATGTGGACAACCACCTCTATGGTTTTGACCAAGTTTCTTAATTATATAAAACCTTAACCAAAATCAACATTATTTTTAATCACAGACTGACCTTAGATTTTGTGTATGTGTCAACTATAAGATTATCTTAAAAAATAAACCTCAATAGTGTTTAACTATTTGTAATGCAATTAGAAAAATAAAATATTTTTGTATTATGACAAAAAATAGCCATTCTATTGAACTTTCGATGGATGTTGACCAGAGAGATGTTGTCCAACTAGAAAAATATTGACTTTGTCAATCATCAATATTCCAATAGATAGATAATTGAGCTAGTCAAATGTCAAATATTTGATGAACATTCAATTGTCGCCGCATATTTGACCAACAAAATTATCGTCAAATATCTGAATAATTTATTGTAAGATATCCGAAGATAATTGTGTTTGTTGGATATCTCACAAATATCGGGTTTTTTTTTTAAATACAAAAAATATTTGCAAGTAAAATCCAATAGTATGACTAACCTATCAGAGTACGACATTGGATTTTCCACCCATATGCACTAGTGGGTGTTAGGGGTTAATGATCACAATTTAAGAGGATAAGGGGTTAAGACTTAGGGGCTTCATGGATTTTAGGTCAGGGGATATGGCTTCATGATATTTCAGGAATTTACAATTTGGATAAGTAATTTTTTGATCTCGATGTTGTTATTAAGATTCTAGAATATTTCCCAAATCTACAATAGAAATGAATTCAACAACTTTAGATTGGTCACGTATGTTAGCTTCTTCCAACAAATTTTAACTCGATTAATTTTATGGAATTCATGATTTAAGGGTGGGAACTAAACCTCTTTATCATTTGTAGAAAATATGTCATTAGTGCCCTTATTGTGGTCCACATATTATCTGAGAAACACCAAAGGGAAGAAGCAGAGAGATTGGTGTTATACTGATCTCTTCGTGCACATGGAGGGGGCCCTAGTCAAGTTGGTCCCAAAATGTTTGTAGCAGTGTCTAGATCCTATCAATCCATTGTAGCCTCGCACTCTCTGTAGTTTTAGATATACAAATCCAAATCAGCATGTTACACAAATGTATGTATTGTGTGAAGTTTCACATCAACTCAAACTGAAACTGCTCACCATCAATCTGTGTGGAGCTTCCTTAGTCCTCAAACCTTCTCCTGTGTGGAGCTTGAGAAAATATGTGCATATCACATTATAGCATGTTGTGGAGTACATTTACAAGAAACCAACCATTAAAGTTTTTATATTCTGTCAAGATTGAGGCATGTGTTAAATGCCTATTATTTGCACCTTTGCACAATGGTTTCCTTAGTAATTTGAAGTTTCTTGTCTTGCTAGTATGATCTAATTATTGCTTTATGCTAGTATGATCTAATTATTTTACCATTAATAGTGTTTAGTATTTGCATATGGTGTAAATTCAGTAGTTCTACTGGTGGTTACTTAGGGTCAACCTAAACAGTTCTTTCACATGCATCAAAAGAAGTAAAAAGTGATAATAGGAAGGACCCATGCAAACTTTTCTAATCATACATGTTGAATCTGCAAGTGTTGTTGTTGTGCTCAATTTATTATTGGATTACCTATCAGCTGACAAAGTTTGTACAAATGTTTGAAATGATACTAAATAAGGTGGACCTGAGGGACTGAAGAATGAAATCACAAGACAATACTTGACTGAGATCTATAGGTGGCTAGAACAAAATCACCTTGAACTCCAATCAATGTTTGATTCTTACAAAGGCAACATCTGACATATTATTGGTTAGCATTTTCAACATTGAAACTTGTATTGCACCTTTTCTTCAACTTGGCAATAGCATTGGTTCAATGAAATTAATGCATGATCCTGCTTTCAAGTAAACCAGTGTCATCCACAATGCCTGTGCAAAACATGAGTACATGCTCAAATCGACCTGTCTTGGCTGATATTGGTAATCATCTTCACTAACTAGTGGGTAGATAAAGGATCTTGGTCATTGTATCAACACTCACCCCAAGGGGATATCATGTGAATTTGGCTCAACACTCTCCCCATAAGGCTATTATGGTGTCAACTTCACTAACTAAATCAAGGCTTTGCACTCTTCCAACATGGATATTGTGTTTTCTCCCTCCATTAATGCACCATTCTAGAACAACAATGGCATCCCATGGCATGTATTGAACTATTGCAGAAACGTTAATGCACCCAAAACTATTACATGAAGAATGAAAAATAATGATTAGCACAATTCCTATATCCCCACCTCAAAAAGTAAAAGATATCCATTAGTGTAAAGTAGATAGATGATACATGCAATTATGTTAATTGTAGATGAATCCATCTGTAGTGTTAAACTTTAGAGACAACAGGGTATTTGGAATTTTAACACTGTAAATGGATTCAAAGACCCCTTTGTCTCTAAATTTTAACACTGCAGATGGATTCAGAGACCCCTGTAGTGAAATGTAACACTTCGGTATCAAAATTACAATTTTCCATTTCTGGAGTGGTACACAATTAAAAATTACTAACATAAATGACTAATTCATATACTTGTTGTACTTGTTATTTGGTCATATTTTTATTCTTGGACTATAATAGTCATTTATGTTAAGCATTATTAATTTTGTCACTTATTATCTAGTCATATATTTTAATCCTAGACTAAATTAGTCATTTAAGTTAGTTGCTTTTAGTTTAGTCACTTATTATCTAGTCATATATTTTATCCCTAGACTAAATTAGTCATTTTTAGTTCGGTCACTTAAAATTGCTCAAATTTAGTAGTAATTCACTTGAAATAATTGTGGTGACTAACTTTTTTAGTCACCTAGTCATTAATTTCATCATTTTCTACTAGTGAGACAATCCCACTTGCGTACAAGGGTGATCTCCCTAGATCCTTGACGGAGACTAAAAACAAGCAAGACTATTGAACTGACTCTTAAGTTGAACTTGTTTGAATTATAAGAATTAAAGCTAATGGATGAGCCTCTTACCTCTTTCACGAAATGGTCAATGAATATCCCTTCTTGTGATTCGATGCAGCTCTTCAATGCTTGATAAGGCCTGAAAACATCGACCATAAAAGGATAAAAAACACATGCGATATAATGATCCAAACAACTTAGCCTAATGATCAAGGAAATTAGGAATTGAATTTGCCTTAATAAACATTATAAATAATTGTAAACCATTCATCATTCCAATAAGACAAATGAATGGGAGAAAGTGTTCATTTGTATTAATCAAATATTAAGGAGAGGCTTACAACCTTTGCCTTGATGTCGTGAGGTCCCTCCCAAATGCCTTCAATCTCCTCCTTAGATGAAAGCTTTCCAATATCAAACCAACAACATAAGTTTGTCTTCTCTGAGTTCTGACCTCCTCAATCCCTCTACCCTCTAGTCATTTTATAGGCCAAGAGAAGGAAATTTCAGATCCAAAAGAGGAGGATGAGACTCCTTCATTGAGGGATTAGGTTACAATGAGACAATGGATGGATATGCATCATATGAGGGTTAAAGTTCGAATACTCATCACCTGGAAGCTTTAACTTGGGAAATATCAACCAAATATGTTTCTAGAATGTACTTTTTATTTTTACTTTCTAGAATTCACCTGTGCGGGTTTATAGTGCCAGACAGAGTGCAGCTCTACGCTGTTCTCAGAGTTAATTTCACCACATGCGTAGGAAACTCTAGAGAAATCAGCACGGGTGGAACTTAACAAGGTGTGATAGCCATTTTTCTCAAATTTCTCATCTAGATCAAAATATTTTGGGTTATTTGACTTCTGAGGGAGCTATTCAAACATGTTGACGGATGGTAAAAATACCCATAAATTGATCAAGTGTCACGACGACAAATTGACATGTAACACCTCTGCCGTTTAGGCTAGGAAAATTTATTTTTGGCTTCTAAATAAGCTTTCATCTCCCCTCTAAAGAAATCCAAATTTATTTTTGGCTAAATGTAAGCTTTATTCTCTGCAATAGAATCCTGTAGGCATGTAATCATTTAGAATTCATTTTGTAATGATTTCCAATGCCTCTCATTTGGATCGAAGAGTGAATTGAATTATCTTATTTGTGTATTAGAGTGTGCCTATGTGCATGGAGGGGAACACTAAGTGCCACCCGAAAATTCATTGCATGTAATTACAATTGAAATATTATCAATACAAGTACATTTTTCTAATTTCTAATTTGTTGCAGTTGATAGTTAGCCCTTTTCCAAAACTGTGCAGTCTTCATAATATTTTTTTCTGATCATCTTAAAACTTGAGCATGAATACCTCCATATTGGTGTTGGAAAACGTGTATTTTTTGCTGCTGGTTTCACCATCATCAATAGTTGATTTATTAACTTCAAATCCAGGCCTTGACTCATCCTTAGTGTTAGAAACCATGTATTTTGGGTTGTTGGTTTCACCATATTCAATAGCAAATTTATTACATTCAAATCTAGGCCTTGAGACATCATTTTCAAAATTTGGGATGGGAATGGTATTTTCCATGTATGCTTCTACATTTTCAATGGTTTTGGAAGTACTAATTTTTTCATTTATAAATGTCACCTATTCATTTTCAGGCACATAACTTTTCTCACCTTTCAATTCTGGGTTATTTTCTTCATCATCTAATGCAAGATTGCTCACCTCTTCTTCAAGTATGGCCTCTTATGACCAACCTCTTCAGAACAACATAGAAGACCTGCCAACTTTAGTGTAATGACCTCAAGAAAGCATTGTTTTATAAATAAATATTTTCATCAAAGAGAAAGCTAATGCCTTCTACCCCACAATAGATTTCACTAGCACAAACCCATATATAGTGGCTATTTGTAAGCCATCCTCAAGCTTCAACTAAAATCTCTAATTCATCTTCTCCCTTCAATAGCATATTGAAATGGTTCTCAGGCAATATGAAATTGTGAA